>OU015490.1:202874160-203546660 GCA_907164885.2 Dolomedes plantarius | reverse complement strand
TTGTAACCCTATAGCGTTACAGGACGAAAAAATAATGTGGGTATTTTTATCATCATTTTTCTCTGAATTCTTGACGCTCCTCTGCCTGACATCTTTCTCTAAATGACCGTCATTTTCACTGCTCGAGATGTTAATAATATTATCATTCATATATATATATATATATATATATATATATATATATATATATATATATATATATATAGGCTCATGATAGGAGTGAAGAGGTTCCCCTTCTTTTGAGGGAAGAAAAAAATATTTTAGATAGGATAAAATGAAAGAAAACCTTTAAAATGGAAGAATCAGAAAAAGAAGAAAAGAGAAGAAAATTTTAAAAATTTAATATTTATAACCCTATGTAAAGTAATAGATTATTTCCCCCTGTGATCGTAAAATATTCCTTACAATGTGCTCCGCAATTTGTAATTAAATACATTTAAATATGTTCAGTGTATTATCCCAAGCACCGATTAACAGTTTCGAGTTAATGATGAAATTGAAACAGTAATCTTTTCATATATATATATATATATATATAAGTTAATTTCTCAATGTGAATCACATACACATATATACCATGAAACTTCTTTAGCCAGCCACCCCTAAAAACGGCCACTTTTTTTGACACCATTATTGGCCTCCATATAGAAGTTTCACCGTATAGATATTAAATTTTCAATGTTAAACACAAAATCATCGAAATATTCGAGTAACATTAATCGGGGCACAGAAAGAAAAAGGAATGTACTAGCACGCGCGCAATACTTCCAGGTGTATCCGAAGGTCACAGGCAGCCAGTTGATATTAAATGACATCACTGATAAACAGTTGGAGCTCGAATCTGCTCCAGACTGTTTGATTTTTTGCCTGCAACTGTCGCGAATCGGGCAATGGAGGAAAAATTGAATGAGCTACCTTATGATGTTCCCGATTAATAGTTCTTATCAGTAAACGCGAGGATGTATTTTGCACTGAATTTCCTCATCTTCAAAGTACTGAGTTTATATCCTTCCTCCCAATTAAAAATATTTCAATAATGACAACTCTTAAACGAACAAAAGGTTATCAAAGGAATTGGAGAAATGCAAAGATGATTATACTACTACACTTTTTTCACACGAAGACAAACTCTTGGAAGCTCAAAAGAGTTTTATTAAATAGTCCTAAGGTATAATATACAAAAAATGTACAATACATTGAATTGCCGTGGGCATGATACGGTGGTAGTTAATTTAGCATCAAGATGTGCTTACAAACCTCTACACGAAGAGAGTATTTCTACGCGACATTCGCGTATCTCCACACAAGACTCAAGACAAAGGGGAGAATAATGGGTTGACGCTACCACAAGATTACGAGAGCGGGACAGTGGTCAATGCGATCCTGTGATCCCGTGATCCACCCTCACGTCCCCACCCCCGATTCAACTCCAAATATTTAACATGCAATTCTTTATTTCTAAACGAAAAGAATGATAAGTTTCTAATAAGAATGGTATTTTGAACGTTCTAAAGAAATTGAGAAATGATTATCCCGATGGTTAATTTTGGAGGTGAATGTACAAAGATTCTCCTTACACACACTAATTATTTTTGTTTATTACATGTTTTTTCATGAAAAATTAAAACCTAGTTTCTTGTTGTTGCCGTTCCTAATGCCCCTGGCCGGAAGTTCCAGACAAGGTTCATATAGGGTTCAGTCTGCGCAGTGCGGCCCCGGTTTGTCATAGCACCACAAGGGTCGGAGTCCGACTTGGATAGGTGCCACCCCAGGCGCGACATCCGGGGGAATCGTACCTTCCCCAAAACATAGTCTTTACTCTATTTATATTACACTTATAGAGAACACACGTACAAATAATGGTAGCAGATAAACGAAGTTTGTATAGTGTGGCACATGTGTATTTTTGATACTTAATAAATATTTCTTGGTTAATTTTCCTCAGAAATATTGATTTTGGAGTCATTAGAAAGGTTTACATAAACGAGACAGTATAAATTTTGTATTATTAGACAGTCTGGGCTAACAAAGTAGTAGATTAATTGAGAGTTACAAAGATGAGTTCATTTTAAAAAAAAATTAAAATCCCACAAAATGAATTCCTTAAAGTCAGACCTTAAAGTTTAAACTTAAACCTTTAAATTTAAACTCTTAAAGGTTAAAATTTAAAAAGGTTAAAATCTAAAACTTTAAAAGTTTTGTGATTTTGGTCTATCAAATAAAACAATCAGTAGGATGCTTTCTACATTCAACTTATTTATTACATCTTATTTTTACAAAAATACGCTGAAAGTACTTCCTTATATATTTTATCTTCAATTAGATCTTTATCTTGAATAAGATATACTACTAAGTAAACATAATTGGTAGGTTATTAGTATCCATTGTTTCGGTGAACATTGATAAAAATAATTCGACACAAGCAATTTTAGTCTTTGTTCGTTATTCTATTGATACACACAAGCAGATTACGTCAAATGATATTTTTCACTTTAAAAATACTTAGTTATCTAATAAATTAGTCATTATAAAGTGTTTTCTAATTAATAATTTTCTAAAGCTCCTGAATCGGCTTATAAGCTGTTTCATTCTACCACAAACATCGGTGGTTAGTCAATAATTAAAAATTATTTTCTGTTAAAACAAAACCAATCACATTTTGCTAAAAGTACATTTGCATCCATATAGTCTAAATTTAAAAAAATCCATTTTTTTTATCGTTTATTCTTAATTTTATCGATTAAACCAGAAAGCGAACGAAGAACTCTTGAGAAAATCCCTTAGCTTAGCTGGGTGTTCATGATTCCTTAAGTACGTACTCTTAAGTACAGAGAATCGAAGCTGAACTTGAACTGCTTACCAATCAGATGGTTTCACCGACTTAAGTCTCGTTATTTTTTTCTATTTTTACACCATAAAAGTATCAACGTTGTATGCCCCATCTGCTTAATACCTACTCTTAAGCACGAGGAGTCGGCGCTGAACTTGAGCTACTTGTTAAACAGCTGGTTTCAGCGATTTAAATCTCGGGTTTTTATTTAAACAGAATTAAAAGTATCGACGCTGTAAGTTACCCATCAGCTAAGACGAATCAAACCCAGATCACCTAACTGTAAGTCCAGTACCCTAACACTTTACACCATCCCGATAATGCAAGGAAATTATCTATTTCCAATTCTACGTCTCACACATATTCCCCTTTCTTGACAATACCAATAATGCGAAACGTTGACCGATATATATGTTCTAATTTTTTCGACAATGAGGTTTTTCCACCATTTTTGTTATATGGTTGATTACCGTAAAATCTTGAGTATAATACGCACTTTTTTTTCACATTTTAGTCCGCAAAAATGAGGGTGCGTATTATACTCGTGCACAAAAAACGTAGATTTTAAACATTGAATAAACGAAAAACAATAGATGAGCTGTATTCTAGTGAAAGTGATTAGCTCTGATAATATGACAGTACTAGTCGCTGCGCGACCAGCATGGTCGCTTTCAGTTATATATTTTCTTTTGCAAAACAACTCAACTAAAAGTAATATATATAAGGAATGTTACCATTACCTGACATCATCAATATACGTTGTTAAGGGGTAATGGGAGCTCAGCCAAAAAATTTATAATCATTGCTAAATTCACTATTAAAGGCTTATTCTAAAACATCGCGATTAAAAAATGTGAATTTCCATTACTTAAGAACAGAGTTAAAGATAAGACTGAGACACCCAACACCAATGATTTTAAAAATTACATTCCTCTCCGTATGTACAATTTTTCAAAATTGAGATATCTACACTTTATCATTACATCAAATAAGAAATTGTTGGGGAAAATTTTTTTCACTTAAAAAATGGAATAAAAATTCAGCAAGTACTAAAATATAGCATGGATTACTACAGTGAGATTACTTCTTACAGGAGATACTACAGTGACAGAATCAAATGAACGGACTCTAGATAAACCTACATACAACTGTCCATGACTAAACACTGGATTTGATGGGTCTAAACATATTTTGTCAAAAGATCAGCGGTTGTAACAAATATCACCACTATACACACGCGGTTTTAAATTACGGACGGCAGCTAATGTTTACGGTAGTTTCAGCCGTTGCCATTCGGAGTGTAGAAATATCGTCGAATTTTGTGCCGCATACCTACGCGTTTGATATACACTGGTGTAAGAAATTAAGAGAATTTGCAGACTTGGTCGATTATGTCTAGAAGTACTGTACCGATTGTAATGAAATTTCATATGTACATACATTGATACAATACAAAACAAATAACCAATCAATAATTGTAATACACACGCATGATCGTGCGTAACACTCGTTGGAGTCGGAAGGTATGAAACAGCGGTTGCAGAATAAACAGAAAAAATGGGTTAATAGGGGGTATGGTCCCCTCTTACAGATATACAGGTCTCGCAGCGTGATTTCATACTCGAAATAAGGCAGTTTATCATTTCCTGTGGCAATTGGTCCCACTCGTTCAGCAACGCTATTTTCATTCCCTGGATGGTTCTTGGAGGGGGTTTGCGAGTTGCAATTGCCCTCCCCAGAGCGTCCCAGACATGCTCTATAGGGTCTGGAGATCTGGCTGGCCAATCCATCCGGCGAATATCCTCACTCTCTAGCAATTCGTCAACTCTATGTGGCCTCGCGTTACCGTCCACTAGAATGAACTCAGGGCCAACTGCACCCCTGAAAAGGCGAACATAGGGCTCCAAGACCTCATCCCTATACCTCACACCAGTCACAGTGCCTCTTTCAAAGATATGGAGAGGTGTGCGGCCATCCAACATGATGCCTGCCCAGACCATTAAACTTCCTCCGCCATAATGGTCGATTTCGCGGACATTGGAGGGTAGGTAGCGGGTCCCTGGTTCTCTCCATATGAAGGTACGACGAGAATCGGTGTTTAGGCTGAACCGGGACTGATCAGTGAAGAGAACGGTCGCCCATTGATCCATACTCCAATCTCTATGATCTCTGCACCATGATACACGGATTATCCTGTTCGAAGTAAGCGGGACGCAAACAGCAGGTCTTATTGCAAACAACCCTCTCTCATGAAGTCTTTTGCAAACAGTCACCCTTGATACACGGGTTCCTGTGGGTGCATACAAGTCACGAGAGAGCTGAGAAGCTGTAGCACTCCTGTTACGCCTCGCTATAATCGACAAATGGCGATATTCTCTGGCCGTCGTGGCTCTTGGACAACCTTGCCCAGGCTTTCTCTCGATGGATCCGGTATCATGGAACTGTTTCCATAAGCTACACACGATGCTGGGCGTTAAATTGAACTCTCTACAAATTTGAACTTGAGATTGGCCTGCTACTAGCCTCCCCACAATTCGCCACCTCATTCCATCATCTAAACGTTGGTGGTTACTCATTTTTACTGTTACAATTTGAAATTAACTGATTGCTGCAAAATAACACCAAGAAATTCGCCGAGGTGTGCTAGCGAACGAAATGCGTCTTAACTTACGCGCGCTTATAAAGCCTGTTTCTCTACTGGCTCTGTCTACACTCACGTGTACGCTTACGTATTCGAAGTACAAGATTTGCATTTTTGTCTAGAAGCAGTGGTTTTACATTCAGTTCCGTTCTTTTCATGAAATTCGATAAAATATGCAAATTCTCTTAATTTATTTCACCAGTGTATATATGTGTGCGTACTATACTCAAGATTTTACGGTAGACTAGACGTGAGTATACTAGACGTGACATGGTCATCAGGTCTAGTATACTTTTCAAAGGTCGAACACCAGTCTAATGACATTGCTAGGAACGGGTACCAATCCAATATCTTTTAGCCTCCGGTCAGGTTTTTATTAACTGAACTAGTCTGGTAAAGTCAACATATCTTATTTAAAAAATTTATTTTCTGACACTGCATGGAAATAATTTTGTTCTTCTCTGGGCTATCGTTGTTCGTACAGCTGAGGAACAAAATTTTCAGAATATATTTTAGACTAGCTGAATACCCGTACTTCGCTACGGAGTGCATTCAAATTAAATACAACGGTCAATGTATGCAATTAATGCCAAAATATATATATATTTATAATAAATACAATGGTCAATGTATGCAGTTAATGTAAAAAAATATGTATATTTATAAGAAAATCGTAACGGATATTTTTATAGACAAAATAACGTAGAAGAAAATATTCAAATTAAATACAACAGTTAATGTATGCAATTAATTTCTATGTTTAAATCCATAAAACATAAAAATTTGAATTAAATTCTTTAAAAACTTCCATCTCAATTAGTCTAGTGGTTAAATTCTATCTTTTACCGTATTTTAAATTTTTTTTTGTCAATTTATTTCGTTGTTATGCATGTGACGCAAAATTAATTTAAAGTATCACAAAAAGAAAAGGAACCACATGATCGGCATTTAATAAATTAAATTCCAAAAATTAATCTTTAAAAATTAACCAAAAATCAGAAAGTAGATGTAAAGATTCGATAAAGGTTTCACTTTAAAGGAATTTTTATGATCTTTCTCGTGATGTAAATTTTATAACCCTCAAATTATTATTTTAAATGCAAACTTAAAAAAAGTTACAAAAACAGCTTAAAAATTTAATTTAAAAAAAACCTAAGAAGAATTTTTCAAAAATCTTTCTTAGTGCACCTCTACAACAATAAGAAGAATCACCATGCAAAATTTTAGCCCTTTAGGTCCAGCGATTTGGTCTGCGCGTTATCTGTCAGTCAGTTACGGAACTGTTTTATATATAGAGATTATGATTTTTTATTCCTTCAACATTATCACTATTCATAGTTAAGCCTTTTTATTGAAATTAACTGAACTCTTAGAATTGAAATGCATTTATATAAATATCAGTTATCATCTTTTAATGCCTTCAACACGTAAAATAAATTCAAAACTTGTTTAGAAATATTTTATTTTATACGCTTTTACAGATGGTTAAAAGAGCAAGTTAAAAGAGTCAGTCAGTTACGGAACTGTTTTATGTATATAGATTACGCCCATTTTAATAGTTTCTTCGTGCTAATTATATCGTAGTCAAATCAAGCAACTGAATTTACTTCCTTGCCTAATCCTTTTTGCTCTTGGTCGACTTTGGGCTCAGTCGAGATATCCAATAGCCTTCTTGTTAGTACTACACACTAGACGAAAATGTATCGAATATATGAAATTAAAAAGAATTCAGAGAAACTCCGTTTCAAGTTTCGCAGCGAACCCCAGAAGGAGCTGCAATGTCTGCCAGTAATATAATGTTTTCCAATGTAACTCAGGCTTTATCTCGATTAACTTAATACCCCTTCTCCTTTCGCATGATCGTTTGCTATAACCCCGGCGCAATTAACCTTGACTCAAGGCGAGAAAGCGACAGAATGAAATGGCAGAAAAGAAAGAACCAAGTAGTATCAAAACCGATAAGAGAAAAAAAATCTCTAGAATTATGATGAAGCTGTCGCAGGAGTGTGTCGTGCCTCGAGCATTGGCCTTGAGGTGACGGGGAAAAATACCGAGAGAACGACAACAAATAATTTTACGCGGCGTAGGTAAACACACATTTTTTTCGAGGTAGGTAAATAATGACGCATGTTTTCTGGCAGAGTTTTTTTGCCCAGGAATAAGCAATGTTTACAATTACTATAAAAACAAACAAATTGCAAACATTTCTTTCAGATTTTACACTTTAAAATACGCTGTCATAACAGTGAGATATTTCTACACCTTTTAAATAATTTTTGCATGCAATTATAATGATCTTTTTTTTAATACAACACATTACATAGCATGTGTTATATAGTAGCCTTTTTTGCACGTACTTATTTCCGAATTTTTCAAAATAAAACAGCATTATATACATCGATTTGTAATGTAAATATTAGACATATTTTATTGAACAAAGTAAAATGTGAACCATATCATAAAAATTAATATTTTATATAGTTTAACTGATGTTTATATTTCGTATTTAGCTATTTTAGTTCTCAGTAAAGGTATTGTGCGTTTGAGGTGGTTGGTTTTTTGAAGAACTACTGTGAGCTAATTAGTTTGCTAATATCCCGTTATAATGGATTTTAATATTACTCATGCCTTATTTAAGGCATGAGTAAGTACTCTATACCGGGATATTCACATGAAATGTTCTGCCTCAGCGAGGATTTATCCTTAATAAACCCTTTTTGATTATAGCCGTTCGGGATTGAATCTAAACCAGTAGTTCTTACCTTTTTAATGGTCAACATGGTCAACACCCCCTTGAATCTGAAAATAAACTCACACACCCTTGAAAAATACTTCTATTTTTTATTTAGGAAAAGACATTAATTACAAGATAATTTATTTATTGCCTTAAAATATTAATACATTTACAATACATAGTATATTATTACATATAAAACAATATCTACATTTTTAATCGTTACGTTGTTGTTGTTTGTTTATAATTATCCTTTAAAAATGAAGCTATTTTTTTGAAAGAACCACACATAAGTCATCAGATACATTTAAGCGATATCTGGCTTTTGTTTTGATGTGCAAAAGTGATGAAAAACTCATTTCCCAAAGGTAAGTGGTGGCAAATGATATAATTACAAGATAAAAAGAATGTTTCATATACCACGTTTTAAAATTTTCTGTTGAATCATATAAACTTGACAATTCTATGTATTAATAAATACTTAAATTTTTTTTTGATGAATTATCCCATCAACTCGAAAGAAAATGATTGGCCTGCACTGTGCACAAAATGCAAGGATGTACCGTGAACCATGCAGTTATTTACCTCGGAAAAAAACTCTTTGCCAAGGGACAGGCGTACGTCGCATTAAGCCGAGTTAGAACCTTGGAATGACTGTGCATCGAAGAGTTTGACTGCTCCAAACTTACTGGAAAGACCTCTTATTTCGCCAAATCACAATTTTAATATTTTCCTATTTAATTATTTTTCACTTGTATTTATTTTTCTTTTTTTTTCCTTTTCTCTCTTAATTGCACAAACCTTCCCTTAATTATTCTTTTTCACTTTCTTTTATTTAATTTTAATCACTTTTTAGTCGTTTCCACTATCCACAGACTTTATAAACTGCTATCTTTTATAATTTCTTTCTTTATTTTTCGCACAATATTTTTGTAAACAAACTAAATTCATATGTATTCTGATTTCAAAATCGTCAAACGGCGTTACGCAAAAGTGCAAGCATTGAATTCGATCGAAGCGCCACCTTGCGGATTTTTCTGCTTAAAGACGGCTAAAAGTATTAAAAGAATGCATTGTCATCGTGTTCTGAGCTATTCTAAAATTTTCAAATGTCTAGTTAGTCGGGAAGTTAGTTGAAAATCGATTGCAAGATTTGTATTGGACAAACAAGAAAGCGAGTTAATAAAAAGGTGGTAAAAAGTGTCTCTAATGCTGCTTTTATCGTTTCTGGATAAAATTCTATCTGAGTACCCCACAACGGTTCTAAGTCCAGTTTTTCCAATTCCATTTCAATACGTGCATTAGCTCGTATTGCAATAAGATCCTCTTTTAATAAAAAGTTGTCGTCCATTTAATTTAGGTCAAACAAAAATGTATCCATGTAATAATTTTGCTTATGTTTCCCGTGGAAAAGTATCTTTCAAATGAATCACTCAATTGGTAATTTTCATTAAAAATTTAGAACCTTCTCTCACACCCCTAGAAATGTTCTCTCGCAACCCCTGTTAAGAACCACTGCTCTAAACTGTAGGTCCCAGTTTGCTTACCCCTTGTACAGCAAATTATGACTACAGTGCTCAAAATAGCAACCAATAAAGTTAACATAGATTCATTTCATATAAAATATACAGATATTATTTTCATTTTTCGCAAAACTCGGAATGTCAGTTTTGTTATCTACGACTACAATATATTAATTTTTTTAACCAGACTAAAATAATACGTGGCAATGTTTGTTTAGGTAAACTTTAAGGTAAAACTTTTACCTAGATCTTCCTCAGGTCGTATTTTTCCTTAGCGTTCAAATTATCGGACTTTGTGTTTCTGGACAAATGTGGTGCGTTTTACCATTACACCAGCAAGTCATGTCATGATCTCCACTTGTAAACTGTCAGATGATATTTCGCTGCTACACTTTTTTTTTTCTCTTTCTTTTGTTATATTAACACTAGAAAGACGGCTGCCGCGATTTTGATGGTTTCGGACATACTATTGAGCGCTACGTCTGTATTTATGTCCTTGGGCTTCTGAAATCTTATGACATTTTTACGCGAAATATGAACACACTTTTACAAAATTATATTCGATAGTAAAGAGGGGGAGAAAATGTGTTGTATACCTATTAAGACTGATAGCCGTCAATTTGACGGCAATATTGAAAACTGGCAGAAATCTTTAAAATAATGCCGGAAAAATGTTAGTTACTTTTCGTCTCTTCCCCCTTTTGCAAATAACTGAAATATTGGCTCTTCGGAAATATTGGTGTTGAAAAATAAGGACTGCACAAACCATACATATATTTTTACTGATAAACTATATCCGGTTGTCAGCTCGGAATACCTGCATAAAAATATATCTAAATATATACTAATTTAGTATATATTGGTATAAAATAGTTCAAAATTTAAAGTATTTAACCATTTTTCTTAAACTTTAAATATTTTGAATTCTTGATTTTATTTTTAATCGTCAAAATGACGACATTCAGTCTTTTTAGTAAGAAAAAAATCCCGTCTTTCTAGTGTTAAGTAAAAAGTTCCTATCTGTGATAAGCGTTATTAAGTTAGTGATGACTTTTTGGCGTCAAAATGTAGCTATCAAAAATGCAATTTCCTTCACTGTTGCGCTTGCATTGGAATAAAGTTGTTGTTCAACAGCTGAGATAGCGAATAATAACAGCTGAGCTAACGGATATAACCAGTCAAGCACATATTTAAAGGGAAAGATAAGTGAATAAATGATGTCATAAATTTACAGCGCTATAGGTTACCCATTGTTTATATACAGTACCTAAATTTAGAGCTGATTGTATAAGGATTTGTTTTGCAGTCAATGTGTTACGTAGTTTCTGCATCACACTGAAAACACACATAAAGAAATTTCAAGTCAAGCAACAAGCATATGCCAAAATAAACTTCTAGCCACATTTTTGTGAAAATTTAGTTTAAAAATTATTTTGATATTTTAAAGCTTTTAAGTTCTATTAATAAGCTTATTTTGTTGATAAATAGACATTTTTTTGATGGAAAATAAACTTGAGAAGTCTAAATGTACTAAAGTAAACCGAGCCCCCCCCCCCCCCCCCCCCAAAAAAAAAAGAAAGAATAAAACCAATCAAGATTCCCCTCCCCCAAGGAAAAGAAAAATAGAATAAAAATAAAATAAAATGAATAAATAAATACAACCGTATTAATTTGTTTTAACAATGTTAGTATCTTTCTCAATATGTTAAGTAAGTTTCCGAACAGCTTACCCTCCACCGAAAGCAAGCTAAAATCTAAAAATTTTCCTAACTTAATGAATGATCACTTTGCACTTCATTGTACAATTATGATAACATTGAAATATTATTTGTGAATATATATATATATTTGCTTGGTAAGAATTCGGAATGTAATACCATGAAATATTTTCATACTTTTTTCTATTACGAATTCTCCTACAGCTTTTTTGCTTAATCGTTTAATACATCCTTCTGGATCCTTACTATTTTGACGAAAGTGACAACAAATTTCCGAAAAGAGCTGAGCGGTATTTATTCTGACATAGGCTGTTATTTTCATTCCATTATAAATGCGATCTTTGACAATGCGTCGTACTGCTTTCTGCTTTGTTTTTCCAACAGCATTATCCATTCTAAACTAAAACCGGAAGTTTTCTATGATCTTTATCGGTAGGACTAAGCATTTAATTATACTAATCCAATAATAACTTTGAATTCTATCGAACAGAAACAAAATTACACGGATATTTTAGATTAACAAGTTACGATGACGATTATGACAATAAATTTTCTTACACACTTTATCTTTCTCCATAATCTATATTTCGATAGTGGACCTCAGAGCTCCTACTCTCCAAGAGGTGTGCTGATGATTACACCATTAAGCCCTGTAGAGGATTGTCCATAAAACTCAAGGATAAAATTTCTGTTATCAAAAGCAAAATTTTAAACACATAAGAACTTTAAAGTATATACTACATATTAAGATATAGGATCACCACCCGTAAGTCCAATATCTTCTTCTGTTCATACGTATACTATAAAAAGGATATTGAAAATTTTAAATCTGATGTTAAATGCATCGATAATATATCATAGATAAAATTTCTGTTATCAAAAGCAAAATTTTATACACATAATAACTTTAAGGTATATACTACATATTAAGATGTAGGATCATCACTTGTAAGTCCAATATCTTCTATTCATACTTATACTAAAGAAAGAATTTTGAAAATTTTAAACTTGATGTTAAATGCATGGATAATATTTCATGGATAAAGGGCCGTAGCGGTCTTGTGGTACAGCGCGCTGGTTTTCGGTGCTGACGGTGCTCGGATCGAATCCTGACGAAGCGCCTCTAAAATGCCTCCGTTTGTGTCGTCTCTTCATAGGGGACAATGCTGGTCCGCCTATATGGCGCCCCCGTAATAAAATGGCCAGCAAAACTGCGGTAAATTATAGACGAATGTCCCCGCGACAAGTGCCTCCGCATTGGGGAAAAAAATATTTCATGGATAATATTTCTGTTATCAAAAGCAAAACTTTAAACACATAATAACTTTAAAGTATATACTACATATTAAGATATAGGATCACCACCCGTAAGTCCAATATCTTCTTCTGTTCATACGTATACTATAAAAAGGATATTGAAAATTTTAAATCTGATGTTAAATGCATCGATAATATATCATAGATAAAATTTCTGTTATCAAAAGCAAAATTTTATACACATAATAACTTTAAGGTATATACTACATATTAAGATGTAGGATCATCACTTGTAAGTCCAATATCTTCTATTCATACTTATACTAAAGAAAGAATTTTGAAAATTTTAAACTTGATGTTAAATGCATGGATAATATTTCATGGATAAAGGGCCGTAGCGGTCTTGTGGTACAGCGCGCTGGTTTTCGGTGCTGACGGTGCTCGGATCGAATCCTGACGAAGCGCCTCTAAAATGCCTCCGTTTGTGTCGTCTCTTCATAGGGGACAATGCTGGTCCGCCTATATGGCGCCCCCGTAATAAAATGGCCAGCAAAACTGCGGTAAATTATAGACGAATGTCCCCGCGACAAGTGCCTCCGCATTGGGGAAAAAAATATTTCATGGATAATATTTCTGTTATCAAAAGCAAAACTTTAAACACATAATAACTTTAAAGTATATACTACATATTAAGATATAGGATCACCACCCGTAAGTCCAATATCTTCTTCTGTTCATACGTATACTATAAAAAGGATATTGAAAATTTTAAATCTGATGTTAAATGCATCGATAATATATCATAGATAAAATTTCTGTTATCAAAAGCAAAATTTTATACACATAATAACTTTAAGGTATATACTACATATTAAGATGTAGGATCATCACTTGTAAGTCCAATATCTTCTATTCATACTTATACTAAAGAAAGAATTTTGAAAATTTTAAACTTGATGTTAAATGCATGGATAATATTTCATGGATAAAGGGCCGTAGCGGTCTTGTGGTACAGCGCGCTGGTTTTCGGTGCTGACGGTGCTCGGATCGAATCCTGACGAAGCGCCTCTAAAATGCCTCCGTTTGTGTCGTCTCTTCATAGGGGACAATGCTGGTCCGCCTATATGGCGCCCCCGTAATAAAATGGCCAGCAAAACTGCGGTAAATTATAGACGAATGTCCCCGCGACAAGTGCCTCCGCATTGGGGAAAAAAATATTTCATGGATAATATTTCTGTTATCAAAAGCAAAACTTTAAACACATAATAACTTTAAAGTATATACTACATATTAAGATATAGGATCACCACCCGTAAGTCCAATATCTTCTTCTGTTCATACGTATACTATAAAAAGGATATTGAAAATTTTAAATCTGATGTTAAATGCATCGATAATATATCATAGATAAAATTTCTGTTATCAAAAGCAAAATTTTATACACATAATAACTTTAAGGTATATACTACATATTAAGATGTAGGATCATCACTTGTAAGTCCAATATCTTCTATTCATACTTATACTAAAGAAAGAATTTTGAAAATTTTAAACTTGATGTTAAATGCATGGATAATATTTCATGGATAAAGGGCCGTAGCGGTCTTGTGGTACAGCGCGCTGGTTTTCGGTGCTGACGGTGCTCGGATCGAATCCTGACGAAGCGCCTCTAAAATGCCTCCGTTTGTGTCGTCTCTTCATAGGGGACAATGCTGGTCCGCCTATATGGCGCCCCCGTAATAAAATGGCCAGCAAAACTGCGGTAAATTATAGACGAATGTCCCCGCGACAAGTGCCTCCGCATTGGGGAAAAAAATATTTCATGGATAATATTTCTGTTATCAAAAGCAAAACTTTAAACACATAATAACTTTAAAGTATATACTACATATTAAGATATAGGATCACCACCCGTAAGTCCAATATCTTCTTCTGTTCATACGTATACTATAAAAAGGATATTGAAAATTTTAAATCTGATGTTAAATGCATCGATAATATATCATAGATAAAATTTCTGTTATCAAAAGCAAAATTTTATACACATAATAACTTTAAGGTATATACTACATATTAAGATGTAGGATCATCACTTGTAAGTCCAATATCTTCTATTCATACTTATACTAAAGAAAGAATTTTGAAAATTTTAAACTTGATGTTAAATGCATGGATAATATTTCATGGATAAAGGGCCGTAGCGGTCTTGTGGTACAGCGCGCTGGTTTTCGGTGCTGACGGTGCTCGGATCGAATCCTGACGAAGCGCCTCTAAAATGCCTCCGTTTGTGTCGTCTCTTCATAGGGGACAATGCTGGTCCGCCTATATGGCGCCCCCGTAATAAAATGGCCAGCAAAACTGCGGTAAATTATAGACGAATGTCCCCGCGACAAGTGCCTCCGCATTGGGGAAAAAAATATTTCATGGATAATATTTCTGTTATCAAAAGCAAAACTTTAAACACATAATAACTTTAAAGTATATACTACATATTAAGATATAGGATCACCACCCGTAAGTCCAATATCTTCTTCTGTTCATACGTATACTATAAAAAGGATATTGAAAATTTTAAATCTGATGTTAAATGCATCGATAATATATCATAGATAAAATTTCTGTTATCAAAAGCAAAATTTTATACACATAATAACTTTAAGGTATATACTACATATTAAGATGTAGGATCATCACTTGTAAGTCCAATATCTTCTATTCATACTTATACTAAAGAAAGAATTTTGAAAATTTTAAACTTGATGTTAAATGCATGGATAATATTTCATGGATAAAGGGCCGTAGCGGTCTTGTGGTACAGCGCGCTGGTTTTCGGTGCTGACGGTGCTCGGATCGAATCCTGACGAAGCGCCTCTAAAATGCCTCCGTTTGTGTCGTCTCTTCATAGGGGACAATGCTGGTCCGCCTATATGGCGCCCCCGTAATAAAATGGCCAGCAAAACTGCGGTAAATTATAGACGAATGTCCCCGCGACAAGTGCCTCCGCATTGGGGAAAAAAATATTTCATGGATAATATTTCTGTTATCAAAAGCAAAACTTTAAACACATAATAACTTTAAAGTATATACTACATATTAAGATATAGGATCACCACCCGTAAGTCCAATATCTTCTTCTGTTCATACGTATACTATAAAAAGGATATTGAAAATTTTAAATCTGATGTTAAATGCATCGATAATATATCATAGATAAAATTTCTGTTATCAAAAGCAAAATTTTATACACATAATAACTTTAAGGTATATACTACATATTAAGATGTAGGATCATCACTTGTAAGTCCAATATCTTCTATTCATACTTATACTAAAGAAAGAATTTTGAAAATTTTAAACTTGATGTTAAATGCATGGATAATATTTCATGGATAAAGGGCCGTAGCGGTCTTGTGGTACAGCGCGCTGGTTTTCGGTGCTGACGGTGCTCGGATCGAATCCTGACGAAGCGCCTCTAAAATGCCTCCGTTTGTGTCGTCTCTTCATAGGGGACAATGCTGGTCCGCCTATATGGCGCCCCCGTAATAAAATGGCCAGCAAAACTGCGGTAAATTATAGACGAATGTCCCCGCGACAAGTGCCTCCGCATTGGGGAAAAAAATATTTCATGGATAATATTTCTGTTATCAAAAGCAAAACTTTAAACACATAATAACTTTAAAGTATATACTACATATTAAGATATAGGATCACCACCCGTAAGTCCAATATCTTCTTCTGTTCATACGTATACTATAAAAAGGATATTGAAAATTTTAAATCTGATGTTAAATGCATCGATAATATATCATAGATAAAATTTCTGTTATCAAAAGCAAAATTTTATACACATAATAACTTTAAGGTATATACTACATATTAAGATGTAGGATCATCACTTGTAAGTCCAATATCTTCTATTCATACTTATACTAAAGAAAGAATTTTGAAAATTTTAAACTTGATGTTAAATGCATGGATAATATTTCATGGATAAAGGGCCGTAGCGGTCTTGTGGTACAGCGCGCTGGTTTTCGGTGCTGACGGTGCTCGGATCGAATCCTGACGAAGCGCCTCTAAAATGCCTCCGTTTGTGTCGTCTCTTCATAGGGGACAATGCTGGTCCGCCTATATGGCGCCCCCGTAATAAAATGGCCAGCAAAACTGCGGTAAATTATAGACGAATGTCCCCGCGACAAGTGCCTCCGCATTGGGGAAAAAAATATTTCATGGATAATATTTCTGTTATCAAAAGCAAAACTTTAAACACATAATAACTTTAAAGTATATACTACATATTAAGATATAGGATCACCACCCGTAAGTCCAATATCTTCTTCTGTTCATACGTATACTATAAAAAGGATATTGAAAATTTTAAATCTGATGTTAAATGCATCGATAATATATCATAGATAAAATTTCTGTTATCAAAAGCAAAATTTTATACACATAATAACTTTAAGGTATATACTACATATTAAGATGTAGGATCATCACTTGTAAGTCCAATATCTTCTATTCATACTTATACTAAAGAAAGAATTTTGAAAATTTTAAACTTGATGTTAAATGCATGGATAATATTTCATGGATAAAGGGCCGTAGCGGTCTTGTGGTACAGCGCGCTGGTTTTCGGTGCTGACGGTGCTCGGATCGAATCCTGACGAAGCGCCTCTAAAATGCCTCCGTTTGTGTCGTCTCTTCATAGGGGACAATGCTGGTCCGCCTATATGGCGCCCCCGTAATAAAATGGCCAGCAAAACTGCGGTAAATTATAGACGAATGTCCCCGCGACAAGTGCCTCCGCATTGGGGAAAAAAATATTTCATGGATAATATTTCTGTTATCAAAAGCAAAACTTTAAACACATAATAACTTTAAAGTATATACTACATATTAAGATATAGGATCACCACCCGTAAGTCCAATATCTTCTTCTGTTCATACGTATACTATAAAAAGGATATTGAAAATTTTAAATCTGATGTTAAATGCATCGATAATATATCATAGATAAAATTTCTGTTATCAAAAGCAAAATTTTATACACATAATAACTTTAAGGTATATACTACATATTAAGATGTAGGATCATCACTTGTAAGTCCAATATCTTCTATTCATACTTATACTAAAGAAAGAATTTTGAAAATTTTAAACTTGATGTTAAATGCATGGATAATATTTCATGGATAAAGGGCCGTAGCGGTCTTGTGGTACAGCGCGCTGGTTTTCGGTGCTGACGGTGCTCGGATCGAATCCTGACGAAGCGCCTCTAAAATGCCTCCGTTTGTGTCGTCTCTTCATAGGGGACAATGCTGGTCCGCCTATATGGCGCCCCCGTAATAAAATGGCCAGCAAAACTGCGGTAAATTATAGGCGAATGTCCTCAGCGACAAGTGCCTCCGCATTGGGGAAAAAAATATTTCATGGATAATATTTCTGTTATCAAAAGCAAAACTTTAAGGTATATACTACATATTAAGATATAGGATCATCACTCGTAAGTCCAATATCTTCTTCTGTTCATACGTATACTATAAAAAGGATATTGAAAATTTTAAATCTGATGTTAAATGCATCGATAATATATCATAGATAAAATTTCTGTTATCAAAAGCAAAATTTTATACACATAATAACTTTAAGGTATATACTACATATTAAGATGTAGGATCATCACTTGTAAGTCCAATATCTTCTATTCATACTTATACTAAAGAAAGAATTTTGAAAATTTTAAACTTGATGTTAAATGCATGGATAATATTTCATGGATAAAGGGCCGTAGCGGTCTTGTGGTACAGCGCGCTGGTTTTCGGTGCTGACGGTGCTCGGATCGAATCCTGACGAAGCGCCTCTAAAATGCCTCCGTTTGTGTCGTCTCTTCATAGGGGACAATGCTGGTCCGCCTATATGGCGCCCCCGTAATAAAATGGCCAGCAAAACTGCGGTAAATTATAGACGAATGTCCCCGCGACAAGTGCCTCCGCATTGGGGAAAAAAATATTTCATGGATAATATTTCTGTTATCAAAAGCAAAACTTTAAACACATAATAACTTTAAAGTATATACTACATATTAAGATATAGGATCACCACCCGTAAGTCCAATATCTTCTTCTGTTCATACGTATACTATAAAAAGGATATTGAAAATTTTAAATCTGATGTTAAATGCATCGATAATATATCATAGATAAAATTTCTGTTATCAAAAGCAAAATTTTATACACATAATAACTTTAAGGTATATACTACATATTAAGATGTAGGATCATCACTTGTAAGTCCAATATCTTCTATTCATACTTATACTAAAGAAAGAATTTTGAAAATTTTAAACTTGATGTTAAATGCATGGATAATATTTCATGGATAAAGGGCCGTAGCGGTCTTGTGGTACAGCGCGCTGGTTTTCGGTGCTGACGGTGCTCGGATCGAATCCTGACGAAGCGCCTCTAAAATGCCTCCGTTTGTGTCGTCTCTTCATAGGGGGCAATGCTGGTCCGCCTATATGGCGCCCCCGTAATAAAATGGCCAGCAAAACTGCGGTAAATTATAGGCGAATGTCTCAGCGACAAGTGCCTCCGCATTGGGGAAAAAAATATTTCATGGATAATATTTCTGTTATCAAAAGCAAAACTTTAAGGTATATACTACATATTAAGATATAGGATCACCACCCGTAAGTCCAATATCTTCTTCTGTTCATACGTATACTATAAAAAGGATATTGAAAATTTTAAATCTGATGTTAAATGCATCGATAATATATCATAGATAAAATTTCTGTTATCAAAAGCAAAATTTTATACACATAATAACTTTAAGGTATATACTACATATTAAGATGTAGGATCATCACTTGTAAGTCCAATATCTTCTATTCATACTTATACTAAAGAAAGAATTTTGAAAATTTTAAACTTGATGTTAAATGCATGGATAATATTTCATGGATAAAGGGCCGTAGCGGTCTTGTGGTACAGCGCGCTGGTTTTCGGTGCTGACGGTGCTCGGATCGAATCCTGACGAAGCGCCTCTAAAATGCCTCCGTTTGTGTCGTCTCTTCATAGGGGACAATGCTGGTCCGCCTATATGGCGCCCCCGTAATAAAATGGCCAGCAAAACTGCGGTAAATTATAGACGAATGTCCCCGCGACAAGTGCCTCCGCATTGGGGAAAAAAATATTTCATGGATAATATTTCTGTTATCAAAAGCAAAACTTTAAACACATAATAACTTTAAAGTATATACTACATATTAAGATATAGGATCACCACCCGTAAGTCCAATATCTTCTTCTGTTCATACGTATACTATAAAAAGGATATTGAAAATTTTAAATCTGATGTTAAATGCATCGATAATATATCATAGATAAAATTTCTGTTATCAAAAGCAAAATTTTATACACATAATAACTTTAAGGTATATACTACATATTAAGATGTAGGATCATCACTTGTAAGTCCAATATCTTCTATTCATACTTATACTAAAGAAAGAATTTTGAAAATTTTAAACTTGATGTTAAATGCATGGATAATATTTCATGGATAAAGGGCCGTAGCGGTCTTGTGGTACAGCGCGCTGGTTTTCGGTGCTGACGGTGCTCGGATCGAATCCTGACGAAGCGCCTCTAAAATGCCTCCGTTTGTGTCGTCTCTTCATAGGGGACAATGCTGGTCCGCCTATATGGCGCCCCCGTAATAAAATGGCCAGCAAAACTGCGGTAAATTATAGACGAATGTCCCCGCGACAAGTGCCTCCGCATTGGGGAAAAAAATATTTCATGGATAATATTTCTGTTATCAAAAGCAAAACTTTAAACACATAATAACTTTAAAGTATATACTACATATTAAGATATAGGATCACCACCCGTAAGTCCAATATCTTCTTCTGTTCATACGTATACTATAAAAAGGATATTGAAAATTTTAAATCTGATGTTAAATGCATCGATAATATATCATAGATAAAATTTCTGTTATCAAAAGCAAAATTTTATACACATAATAACTTTAAGGTATATACTACATATTAAGATGTAGGATCATCACTTGTAAGTCCAATATCTTCTATTCATACTTATACTAAAGAAAGAATTTTGAAAATTTTAAACTTGATGTTAAATGCATGGATAATATTTCATGGATAAAGGGCCGTAGCGGTCTTGTGGTACAGCGCGCTGGTTTTCGGTGCTGACGGTGCTCGGATCGAATCCTGACGAAGCGCCTCTAAAATGCCTCCGTTTGTGTCGTCTCTTCATAGGGGACAATGCTGGTCCGCCTATATGGCGCCCCCGTAATAAAATGGCCAGCAAAACTGCGGTAAATTATAGACGAATGTCCCCGCGACAAGTGCCTCCGCATTGGGGAAAAAAATATTTCATGGATAATATTTCTGTTATCAAAAGCAAAACTTTAAACACATAATAACTTTAAAGTATATACTACATATTAAGATATAGGATCACCACCCGTAAGTCCAATATCTTCTTCTGTTCATACGTATACTATAAAAAGGATATTGAAAATTTTAAATCTGATGTTAAATGCATCGATAATATATCATAGATAAAATTTCTGTTATCAAAAGCAAAATTTTATACACATAATAACTTTAAGGTATATACTACATATTAAGATGTAGGATCATCACTTGTAAGTCCAATATCTTCTATTCATACTTATACTAAAGAAAGAATTTTGAAAATTTTAAACTTGATGTTAAATGCATGGATAATATTTCATGGATAAAGGGCCGTAGCGGTCTTGTGGTACAGCGCGCTGGTTTTCGGTGCTGACGGTGCTCGGATCGAATCCTGACGAAGCGCCTCTAAAATGCCTCCGTTTGTGTCGTCTCTTCATAGGGGACAATGCTGGTCCGCCTATATGGCGCCCCCGTAATAAAATGGCCAGCAAAACTGCGGTAAATTATAGACGAATGTCCCCGCGACAAGTGCCTCCGCATTGGGGAAAAAAATATTTCATGGATAATATTTCTGTTATCAAAAGCAAAACTTTAAACACATAATAACTTTAAAGTATATACTACATATTAAGATATAGGATCACCACCCGTAAGTCCAATATCTTCTTCTGTTCATACGTATACTATAAAAAGGATATTGAAAATTTTAAATCTGATGTTAAATGCATCGATAATATATCATAGATAAAATTTCTGTTATCAAAAGCAAAATTTTATACACATAATAACTTTAAGGTATATACTACATATTAAGATGTAGGATCATCACTTGTAAGTCCAATATCTTCTATTCATACTTATACTAAAGAAAGAATTTTGAAAATTTTAAACTTGATGTTAAATGCATGGATAATATTTCATGGATAAAGGGCCGTAGCGGTCTTGTGGTACAGCGCGCTGGTTTTCGGTGCTGACGGTGCTCGGATCGAATCCTGACGAAGCGCCTCTAAAATGCCTCCGTTTGTGTCGTCTCTTCATAGGGGACAATGCTGGTCCGCCTATATGGCGCCCCCGTAATAAAATGGCCAGCAAAACTGCGGTAAATTATAGACGAATGTCCCCGCGACAAGTGCCTCCGCATTGGGGAAAAAAATATTTCATGGATAATATTTCTGTTATCAAAAGCAAAACTTTAAACACATAATAACTTTAAAGTATATACTACATATTAAGATATAGGATCACCACCCGTAAGTCCAATATCTTCTTCTGTTCATACGTATACTATAAAAAGGATATTGAAAATTTTAAATCTGATGTTAAATGCATCGATAATATATCATAGATAAAATTTCTGTTATCAAAAGCAAAATTTTATACACATAATAACTTTAAGGTATATACTACATATTAAGATGTAGGATCATCACTTGTAAGTCCAATATCTTCTATTCATACTTATACTAAAGAAAGAATTTTGAAAATTTTAAACTTGATGTTAAATGCATGGATAATATTTCATGGATAAAGGGCCGTAGCGGTCTTGTGGTACAGCGCGCTGGTTTTCGGTGCTGACGGTGCTCGGATCGAATCCTGACGAAGCGCCTCTAAAATGCCTCCGTTTGTGTCGTCTCTTCATAGGGGACAATGCTGGTCCGCCTATATGGCGCCCCCGTAATAAAATGGCCAGCAAAACTGCGGTAAATTATAGACGAATGTCCCCGCGACAAGTGCCTCCGCATTGGGGAAAAAAATATTTCATGGATAATATTTCTGTTATCAAAAGCAAAACTTTAAACACATAATAACTTTAAAGTATATACTACATATTAAGATATAGGATCACCACCCGTAAGTCCAATATCTTCTTCTGTTCATACGTATACTATAAAAAGGATATTGAAAATTTTAAATCTGATGTTAAATGCATCGATAATATATCATAGATAAAATTTCTGTTATCAAAAGCAAAATTTTATACACATAATAACTTTAAGGTATATACTACATATTAAGATGTAGGATCATCACTTGTAAGTCCAATATCTTCTATTCATACTTATACTAAAGAAAGAATTTTGAAAATTTTAAACTTGATGTTAAATGCATGGATAATATTTCATGGATAAAGGGCCGTAGCGGTCTTGTGGTACAGCGCGCTGGTTTTCGGTGCTGACGGTGCTCGGATCGAATCCTGACGAAGCGCCTCTAAAATGCCTCCGTTTGTGTCGTCTCTTCATAGGGGGCAATGCTGGTCCGCCTATATGGCGCCCCCGTAATAAAATGGCCAGCAAAACTGCGGTAAATTATAGGCGAATGTCTCAGCGACAAGTGCCTCCGCATTGGGGAAAAAAATATTTCATGGATAATATTTCTGTTATCAAAAGCAAAACTTTAAGGTATATACTACATATTAAGATATAGGATCATCACTCGTAAGTCCAATATCTTCTTCTGTTCATACGTATACTATAAAAAGGATATTGAAAATTTAAAATCTGATGTTAAATGCATGTCATGTTTAGTGTACATCTTTTCTATTAAATCTCAGTATACTTAAAAAAAAAAACTCAAACGAGTCTTCCATAAAAAAATAGCAGGTGATGCGTAGAAGCACAGGACTTACTGCTTTTTAAAATGAGCATCTGCAATTCGTCATGAACGTTTAGCAACACGCACACTTGAAAATTGTTCTTGGAACAGTAGAAAACATCAAAAGATGAAAATAGGACATCTAAATTATCGACAAGAAGTTCATTATATGGGAAATGAATTTAAATATTTATTTTTAAAGGTTACCGCAAGAGATTTAATCTCTTGTGCTTTACTAGCAAGCGTTAAACGCTTTTTATTAAGAATAATGTAATCTTTCTCGGCAAATTGTTACAAAATTTTCTTTTTCCACATTAGAGGAGCCTGTTTCCCGACTAACTAATTAAAGTCATGTGATCTGAACAGACAGCTAAGAAAAAAGAGCATTTATTGAAGTGTGTCTTGGCGAAGTGCAACCTCCGAAAATACGAAGGTCTTTTTTTATCAACCGAAAGCCACACCGTATAAACAGAAAAAATTGACATAATTAGACAGTATCCTAACATTTATGTTAAAGAGAAGGGTGAAAGGGTTGATTCTTATGAGTTTTACCCTGGCCATACCCAATTATTTAATTAGCAACCCTATCTTAATTATATGAGATAATAAAGCTAAGAAATACTAGGGATTGGAAACAAAAACTGACATAAACCTACGAGGAAGAAACCTTAGAGAATTGGAAGAGCAGTGAAGGAAAGACTAATTTTTAGACTTATTTTTAGAGTTAACAGATTGACATGTTTTTATAGTATATATTCAATAAATATTTCGTAGCCCTTACAAATTATAATAAAATTATCAGTAACTTTTAAAGAGCGGATTTAATTTCACTCTCTTGATAGTTGAAATTCCCCAAATATTCCTGTAGAGTGAGGTATTTTTTCTCTTTTAATAATTAAAATATTTTAAGAATATTATTTAAGATGTTGGAGAGAGCTCCCCCTCTAAAAGCAACTTTTTTGTGAGTTGTAAAGGCCAGTATAGTAAATTTATATTACAATAAATTTTGATGAAAATAAACGAATATTTGGAGGTAGCTTCCATATTCCATTTATATGATAATTCGTCGTTCTAACGTAATTACCTTTATAATATATTTACGATGTTAAACTCAACAAAGAATCATAATATAGTTTATATAGTTTTTTTTATATATGTATGTATTTTTGTATATAGTATGTGTGTATATATGATATATATATATATATATATATATATATATATATTTACATATATAGTATATATGCATATATATATATATATATATATATACACACACACACACACATATATATATATATATATATGTGTGTGTGTGTGTGTGTATATATATATATATATATATGCATATATACTATATATGTAAATAAATATATATATATAGTATATATGCATAAATACACACACACACACACACACACACACACACACACACACACACACACATATATATATATATATATATATATATATATATATATATATATATATATATATATATATATATATATATACATATATATATGGGTGTGTGTGCGTGTGTGTGTGTGTGTAGAGATGTTTTGCTCTTGATTGACAGGCATAATATGTTTGGGAGCAGATGATAGGCATAAATTTTTTCATTGCACTGGTCTGTTTAAGTATTTCGTTCTAAATGTTCTTTTAAATAGCTTATAAGGAATGTTTCTCTGTTCGTCTCCAACTCCCTGTAGCCGGTTGCTACAGTGACGCTCGAATGTCGAAAGAGCTTTAACGGAATATAGGGAAATAAACAATTAAAATTGCTTAGCGAGAAAAAAAATATTATCGTCTAAAAATGTAACGAAATAAAGTATGTTTCGTCACAACTCGCACTGTTGGGGAAAAAAACTAACATTTTGCGCATTAATCGCTATGGAAAGAGGGAGAGAATGTAAGGGACTGTGAGCAGAATAGAAAACTCCATTATAATAAATTTTAGTTTCGTAATGACCATCAACCAAGGGGAAAGATAAATCTGGGTCTCCTAGCCTTTACTAACTTTACTAGGTCTTTACTAACTAAATTACTAGTCTTTACTAGTCTTTACTAGTCTTTACTAACTAAATTATTCTGCCGGTGTGAAAAACTCTAAATTTTTTAATTTCATTCATCCCAACTTTATACTCCAAAAATAGCTTTACCCAAGGAGATTCTTTTTTAAACGTTTCTATGGTTATATGTATTATTTGTTGTTGTTGTTGTTTCTTATGCCCCCTGGACGGAAGTGTTCCAGACCAGGTCCATATAGGCCTGAATATAGGGCTGAAGTGTGCGGCTCCGGTTTACAATGGCACCACAAGGCTCGGAGTCCGTCTTAACCAAGTTCCACCTCAATTTTGACCGAGCCCCTCCTAAAGGGGTGACATCTGGAGGGATCGTACCCTCTACTACTCTTTCTGACCTCATAGATGGACTTTCCGGTCAACGGATTTAACGTGCCCAAATCCGGGCCAGACACGGAGGTATTTAGTGGCGCTTGTCGGGATTCGATCCGAGAACCCTCAGTACCGAAGGCTGACGCGCTACCGCTGGGCTACCTTGGGCCCATATATATATTTGTAAATATATATTACATTACTTGTTCACTTTCCAACTCATAGAAATTTATGCCTATACTATATGCATATTTTGTTTCGGGGCTAGAGACATTTTTGTATAAATGTGCTAAATTTCGACCAAAATTCCTCATTTTGCAAAACGTTGCATAGTTATCATCTATTTTTTTTATCATTTTTGTATTATGGGGTTATATTTCTTCGAAAAAAAAAAACACAGAAAATTTTGCAAGTACAGTTTTTGAAAAAAAGTCTTCCTTACCGTAAAAGGACACTTTCACACTTTCTGTTAAAATTAACTCGTATTAAAAACATCTTTTCCTGACATCAATAGGACGTTTCCAAATTTTTATTTCTCTTCTTCCTAATTTCTTTTTTCTAATTTTCAAAGTGACATTATTAAGCAATGAAGAATTCACAGAATTTCAATAAAATTAACGGTCGACTTGAGAAAAATTAATCCTATAATTTTTCAAGTCAATCGGTAATAAGTATATATATTTTACAAGCTTCGAAGATGTATATTTATTTATGCAGAATAAATTTGTACGTTAAACTGGGCTGCCAACATTTTCCTATGTTTTTTTTCAAAATATCCCAGTTTAAGATTAAAACCTTTAATCTTTAGAAGATCATATTAAGCTATTTGGACTTGCTCGCAGCAGACTTGTATCATAACTTCTTGCGACATAATAAGCTGCAAAATATGGAAAGAACAAAATTCGTATGCTATCTTAAGAATGAAATATTATTACAAACGTGCTTTCAGAATTCATAAAGGCACTACAATTACTCATATCCATTCACTGCAGGATCTCAGCATATGAGTTATCTAAGTGTATTAAAATTACTTTCGCGTGCATTTAACAAATCACTTTTTCATGCAAAGCAAACAACTTCGACGTGAATGGCCTTCTAGCATGACGTTTTGATTCTTTCTATCTCCGCCAGACATCAGGTACAAACCACCAAAAGAAAATGAAAGAAAGACTTCATTCATTGTAGATTTAATTCATTTTCTGTTAAAGTGAAAAGGAGGCTCCACGTGGGATCATTAAACTTTTGTAGTTTGCATTCCCGTTTTTTACAAAAAAACACATTATTAGTTTATGTGACTCTATTTCTTTGTCTTTGAGTAGCAAATGACGCTATTTTTCCCATAGATTAGGATTATTTTTGGCCCTTATCAGAATTGCATTTCATTCTTTTTTAATCGTTGGCTGAAATTACAATTGTGTATTAATTTATAACTCTGAAAACATCTAAAACAGGCCTTCTAAAATTCCCAGTTTTATAAACAAATAAGAATTTTGGTAGACATTAGACCGGAAAAGAGTTTTTGATCATTTCTCGTATTAAAGAAAAATTTTAATAATAGATTTTTAAATATCCTCTTAATGAATTAATAGTTAATTTTATAATTAATACATTAAAGAAAGAGATGACAATTTAATATTTATAATCATTAAATGAATTGATAATTTAATGTGTCCAGATAATGTATACCATTATATCCCTTTAACATATATCTATATCTCCATCTCTCTATCTCTCTCTCATATATATATGTAACAAAAAACGCGTTCTCCTATTAAATTACATTTAACGCGTATTCCAAATCATCCTTTTAATAAAGCACGACCCCTCTTCCAAATTGTAACCTAAAAATAATGTCAGTTATAATTGATATTAGCCCTACAGATAATTCAGCAGGCATTTGAAATATATGAATTCAGTAACATCCCCATATTGGTCGGAATCCAAGGGCCTCATTAAATCTGTATACAATAAATCAGACCTGTTTTCAAATTCTTCCTTTTTGGTAAAACGCAGATTGGCGCATGATCTAGCAATTAGTTAATCCCCTGGAGAACCACGACGTGGCCACGTGAACTCCACGAGACTAAATTCGTCCAATTAAAAAATAAGTAATTTCGGCCCCCTGGTGGCAAGATAAGTAAACAGTCATTTAATAATTGCCTGAACAGATAACTTCTCTCTCTTCTCACCTAACTCTCCTTGCTGCCAGATCTGCTGTCCGCGGACGCCAGAAGTCCGGTGGTCACGACGTCTCTTCTCACTGAACCCTGTCAATGTAAACAGCTCTTTGCGTACCGTTCTGGCATGGACGCCGGACAAGTCCTGTGGCCACTACAGTAATAATGCATTCGTAATGCTTACTGATTAAATCAAAGGGATTTAATGTGTAACGTTTGAGATTTGTGTATCGCTTCTATGGCTCCATGTGTTTGTTTCTCCCATCACCCAACGAGCGACTGCATGTGTATGATCAAAACTTCCTATTGTCGACTGCATCTCCTATAACTTGTACGCACCTATTCCCCACTGTGATTATTATCACATATATATACACTGAAAAACTGAGATTCCTGTCTAATACCTGGCAGATTCACCTCTAGATCGTACAATTGAAGAAATTCAAAGGGGCATGGACTCTATGCCGATGTCAGTAAAGGCTTTAGCATGAGATTGCAATGTTATTTGCGGCAATATTGCTCCCCTTTCCTTGAAATGATTCTCGACAGTAGACGCCTATCATTATCATTCAGAGTCTTTCGACGGTCTCACTGTTGCCGTAGGTTCGATGTTTTACCGTAATTCTTCTACACGAATTACACTCTTGCAATGATCGAATGGGGAATACTAAACTTGGCCTATATCTCAGAAATGCTACGACCCATCGTACGAGTACCAACTATCATACCTCGTTAAAATTAATTTAAATCAGGATCGTCTGCTACGCTCACAGCGCAATCCACTCCAGCCTTCCACAAATCTCTGATGTTATACATACACTGCTTTCGGATTAAATCATTTACGAAAAAGTGATCATCAATCCCAGTTATATAATATATATATATATATATATATATATATATATATATATATATATTATAAATACATATATATAAATATAAATATAAAATATATTTATAAAAAATCGTAATGGATATTTTTATAGACAAAATGATGTAGAAGAGAATATTCAAATTAAATCTAATAGAACATACTAAAGAATATAGTACAGTTAATATAGTACAGTTTGAGGAACATATCTTTTACTGTATTTTAACATTTTTTGGGGGATAATTTCCATTCGTTTGCCTCATTAGCAAGAAAAAAAATATTTTTTTGTCTATTTCGTTGTTATGCATGTGACGATAAATTAATTTAAAGTACCAGAAAAAGAAATCACGTGATCAGCATTTAAGAAATTAAATTCTAAAAATCAATCTTTAAAAACTCACCAAAAGTCAGAAAAGGAAGGTAAAGATTCGAAAAAGATTTCATTTTAAAGGAATTTTTATGATCTTTCTCGTAATATAAATTTTATAACCCTCAAATTATTATTTTAAATGCAAACTTAAAAAAAGTTACTAAAACAGCTTAAGAATTTAATTTTAAAAAATCTACGAAGTATTTTTCAAAAATCTTTCTTAGTGCACCCCTACACTGTAAGGAGAATCACCATGCCAAATTTCAGCCCTTTAGGTCCAGCGGTTTGGTCTGTGCGTTGTCTGTCAGTCCGTCAGTCAGTCAGTTACGGAACTGTTTTATATATATGGATATAAATAATATATATATATATATATATATATATATATATATATATATATATATATGCAACATATGCATAATGGAATAATATGATGAAGTTTAGAATATATTATCATGTACAAAAATAACATTATATTCTAGTTATTACTGATTTTTCTTTTGAGGATATTTATTTATGTTTCAAGTAGTTGTAGCTACAAATAAAAAACAAATTTTTACTGACTCTTTTATTTCAGAAAATATTTGAATACGCTACTTTTTGGCCTTTACAATTTCTTTAAACTTTTAAACTGAAATTCCAGTGTTCGAAAGTGGTAATAAAAACACACTAATGTAGACACTGTCCTTGGAGATATCCGGTTTGAAACTTGTCTAACGTTTGTCATCCTACATTGTCTAGATTATGAAAGGTAGATTAAACCACATACAATGAAAATAAAACCATACATTTTGGGAAAATTTTAAATGTCAACCCTTATTTTGTTTCATTTTTTATTCAATATCTAAAAACTCTTTATCAAATAGTGGAGAAAATATATTTTTTTCCTTCTCACATTCATGTTTTAATACACCGTTTATGCAAAAAGTAAATTTTGAGCTACAGAAGTAGATGAAATTTTGAAATAGAGATTTATCGTTTTGTTTTATGGAATGTTTCTTTTAAATAATACTGCTTTTTGCATGTTCGTTATATGTTAGGGCATCTTTAATAAGAAAATAATAAGAAAATGTCTATAATATAGCAGAATAACTCCTAACTCTTCCACAGTCTAATTAAACAGTTTGTAACTTGTATAAATCATGTTACATTTGTGAAAACGATAAAAAAAATTTTGAACTCCGACAGTCTGTTTGATATTAATAAAAAAATTAATTAGTTAAAAATACTAAAAGAGATTAATAATGAGAAAGTAAATATTATCATATTTAATTGGTTGATTGAGATCGCTGCGGTCATCTATTTCAAATTGGTAATTAACGTAAAATATATACTTAATTTCGTTTCAAAAGTCTTTCAACATTTTGCTTAAATGCGGACATGAATTCTAAAAACAGATGTGTCATCATAGTTGCTTCTGAATTTAGTTTTGTAGCCAAGTAAAGCAAACATAGGTACACTCAGCAGCAACGAATACAAACTGGCCTTTGAAAAAAAATTGCATATTCTTTTAAGTGACACCAAGATTCCTTTAATGAATCTTATAAACGTGAAATTATAAAAGAAATTTAACTTTTATTTCACATTCCAGATTTTCAAATTCTTAAGTACCGTTAAAATTTTTTAAGTATTGAAACTTTAAATATTAAAAATAAGCCCGATTGTCAGATACTAGTTTCGGAATACTTTAATGCCCCATTTACAGATTTTAGATGTTTAATAATTTCTTTGCGAATTTCCTAGTAAATTAGATATCAGTCCAGATTATTTTTTCAGTGAACATGTTTCAGTATTGCAACTATCATAATAATTATCGTAATTAATCTTTTGTGTTGAAAATATTGGCTTTTTTACAGAGAGGATAGTAAAACATCATACAATTCTTCGAATATATCCGACATATTATAAATTTTACTCACGTAACGTATTATTATCACATAACGTATATAAAACAGTTTTCTTGAGGTAAGAACTCCTTTTCCTATATAAAATGTTTAGAGTTTTTAACTTTATTTAAATAAAATTTTCCTCTATATGTTTAAGCTAATTATAATAACTGATAAACAAACTTTTGAAACAGTTAACTGCAACTGGTGTAAAAAAAACCAAGATTGTATTAAATTATTTTGCATCATTAGGTGGTAAGTTAAGATGCTAAAATATTTAACTTTTAGCACCTGAATGCACCTGGGATAAAGCTGAATAAATTGCTTTTAATGCGTATTCGCATGTATAATTTATTATTTTTCGAATTTGCTGATTTTTTCTTTAACTACAAAGTTAAAATATTTTTTCGTCTTAATTTTATTGCGAAACTTCCAGTTTTATCGGTGAAACCCTAATGTTTCGCAGAACACAACTTGGGAATCCCTAGTCTACATTTTCCAAATTAGCATTTTGCTCGAGCAATAAGCTGACGCATATCATCCTGGGGTTCTGTGTCAGTTTCAAATTTATGGATACTTTGCTCAGCTGCTGATGCTAGCGAAATGATCTTTGACGATGAATTCGCATGCAACGTATGAGTGATGTAATATCAAAACTAGCAATCTCCACCACATCTTTCTTTTTAATAAAGGGAAAATAACTGTATCTTACACATTTCTGAAGAAATAAATTTGAAATTACCTTTATAAAAATTCCCATATTCTTTTATGTGCCGGTTTAAAATTTATGAACACCATTTATTTATGAATTTATAAATACTTTTCTCAGCTGCTCATGCTAGCGAAATGACCTTTGACGACGAATTCGCATGCAACATATGAGTGATGTAATATCAAAACTAGCAATCTCCACCAGACCATTTTTTTCATTAAAGGGCAAATAACTGTATCTTACGCATTTCTGAAGAAATGAATTTTAAATTACCTTTAGAAAAATTTTCATATTTTTTCTGTGTCAGTTTAAAATTTATGAATACCATTTTTTTATGAATTTATCAATACTTTGTTCAGCTGCTCGTGCTAGCGAAATAACTTTTGACGACAAATTCGTATGCAACATATGAGTGATGTAAAACTAGCAGTCTCAATCAGACCATTTTTTTCATTAAAGGGCAAAGAACTATATCTTACGCATTTCTGAAGAAATGAACTTCAAAGCCATATTGGAGAAAATATATATTTTTCTTTATCACATTCATGTTTTAATACACTTTATGCAAAAAGTAAATTTTGAGGTACAGAAGTAGATGAAATTTTTACATAGAGATTTTTTTATGTTTTATGGATTGTTTGTTTTAAATACTACTACTTTTCGCATGTTCGTTATGTATTAGGGCGTCTTTAATAAGAAAATAATAAGAAAATATCTATAATATAGTAGGATAACTGCTAACTCTTCCACAGTCTAATTTACCTTTAAATTTACCCTAAAATTACCTTTAAAAATTCCCATACTTTTTCTGTGTCAGTTTAAAATTTATGAATACCATTTATTTATGAATTTATGAATTTGTAATTAATGGTATCAAATTGGTAATTAATTAAAAAGATAAACTTATTTCCTTTAAAAAGTCTCTCGAAATTTTGCTTAAATGCGAATATTAATTCTAAAATCAGATATGTAGTCATAGTTGCTTCTGAATTTAGTTTTTCAGCCAAGTAAAGCAAACATAGGTGCACTCAGCAGCAACAAATACAAACTGGCCTTTGAAAAAAAATTGTAGATTCTTTTAAGTTCCAACAAAGCTCATTTAATGAAACTTAAAAACATGAAATTATAAAAAAAAAATTAACTTTTATTTCACATTCCAGATTTTCAAATTTTTAAGTACTGTTACTTTTTTTTACGTATTGAAAGTTTAAATATTAAAAACAATAACAATGTACTTCGCTCAGCTGCTTATGCTAGCAAAATGACCTTTGACGACTAATTCGTATGCAACATATGAGTGATGTAATATCAAAATTAGCAATCTCCATCAGACCATTTTTTCATTGAAGAGCAAAGAACCATATCTTACGAATTTCTGAAGAAATGAAATTGAAATTTCCTTTAGAAAAACTCCCATATTTTTTCTGTCAGGTTAAAATTTATGAACACCATTTATTTATGTATTTATAAATACTTAGCTCAGCTGCTCATGCTAGCAAAATGACCTTTGAAGACAAATTCGTATGTAATATATGAGTGATGTAGTATCAAAACTAGCAATCTCCTTCAGATCTTTTTTCATTAAAGGGCAAAGAACTATATCTTACGCATTTCTGAAGAAATGAGTTTGAAATTACCTTTAGAAAAATTTCCATTTTTTTAAATTTTATTAGTAGAGTCCTTAACTTAGTTTTGAAAAAGAAAAATGGACACTGAGTTTTGATCCTACACTATTCATATATGCAGCATATTTAAGCCACCATGAATGACTTTTAAAAGTGTATACTGAGTTTAAGGCTGCTGTGTACATACCCTATTGGACTCACTCACCTCAATGTTAACCTATGGAGAAAATTTGTCTACTATTGACAGATATTTAAATGCTAATAATAAAATAAAAACGGTATTTTCAGACAGCGTGGACTTTTCTGCACCTTGCAACAGGATTCATTTTATGAATTTCATCCACCAAAGGAATTGATGAACATTTAAAACACACTATACCAAATTTTTTCCCGAATAATTTAAAATTTAAAATACTATTTACATTTAAAAAAAAACGAAAAATGCCCCAAAGTGTGAAATTTCTTTCTCTATTACGGGTTACAATTAAAAAAAATCTTTCAATCCAAGTCAGAAATCCTTGGACAAGTTTAATATTGAGGTGAGCTAATCCAATAGGGTTAGTACATAGCAACCTTAAGAAAAAAACAAAACAAAACCCTCAATTACATCACACAGCATGAATCAGTATTATCCAAATTTAGAGGGAGAAGTTGAGCATATCTGAATACTTTGTTTAAATGGATACAGAAAACAAATTTTGATGAATAAATGTTTCGTAAACACAACACAATAGCACTTAAAACTCAAATAAAACAAGCTTATTTAAAAAAAATTATCTATCCAATTTTAAGGAAGGCAAATAACAGAGACAGAAACTCATAGATCTGTTATCAAGTGCACGAATATTCTTAAATTTAAGTCCAGTTTATGTCTTTTGTATTTATTTCTGCTGAGGAAATAAGCAAAAGTAAGAAATGAAAAATGCCCCGTCAGTTACAAAAACGAACTCGACTCCCACGTTATGTATGCCTGCGTAGGTGTTAACAATGAAACGAAAACATTCCAATGTTACGACAATTATACTTTTTCTTGATGTTAGTAGGAGTAAAATAGATGGAGTTATGCATAAAAAAAATTACCGCGTTTTGCGATCAGCTTTCAGATTGCAAAGTTTAAACACTTGTGCTAATAAAAATTAAATGACAATATTAAACTAAAGTAAAAATTTATAATATTTTGCATTTATGAGTTTGTGTTAACCTTAAGGAAGTTCATTATCTAAATAAATTTTCTGTCCAGGTATATCATATTTGATACTGTATTGAAATAAATTTTCTTTAATATTAGAGAAAAAACTATTTTTATGAAATCAAAAATCAATTAATCGCTTAGTAAGAAACAAGAAGCATCAAGTTTTATGATGCTTATTAAAGTGGGAACTCACGCATAACTTTCTTAAATAGGGAAATTTAATAATAGTTAGAGTGAAATTTATTAGTGGTTTCTCAAAATTATGAAATCATATCAAAGGGACTTTTTGAGCTATGCTCGTAATTAAAAGATTCCGGTTTTGATTTGGAAAAAGTTAATGAATTCTGAGGAAAGTTTAACCATTATTAAATAAAACTCGATATTAAAAGTTTTCTCTTTCAGAAATTATACACATTTATTAAAACAGACGCATTATTGAAATAACAAATTAAACATTAATTAAACATTAATTAACTGAACATTATTGAATAATGTTTAATTATCCGATGTTTTTGAGATGTCCAGATACCGTGTTATAAAAAAATAAAGCATGTTTTGATATTTTTTCATATATTTAAGGTTTTAGGCTAAATTTCATGAGAGATGTACTGCATACATGGAAAGAATTTCCAATATAAAGATACTAAAATTTACTGCTTTATGGAAGAAGAAAAGTTTGCCTGATTCACACCGACCAGAATTTCCCCGTACATAGTTCATTCAATTAGTTAAAGTTGGGTTACGAGTTACCAAGTTATAGGTATTTTTTAACCCTCTAAGCGTTTGAAACGTATTTTTCCGTTAAGTTCTTTCAGCCTGAAAAGTGTTTGCGACCAAATTTTTCAATCTCTAGCTTGATATTTAAAAGCGTCTGAAATGTATTTATATTTGTGAAGTAAATAAATTTTAATCGCTTTGTAGGGCATACATTTTTTTTGATTAATTTTTGTCTCAGGGATAATATTTTCAGAATTTATACTCTGAGTCAATTTTTTGATAATGTTTTAAATCAAAGGACGGCAGAACAAAGTTTCATACATTTACCTTGCAAGGAATTTTGGCATATTCTTTTAAAACAGGGGTCTCTAAAAGTTTTAGGCTAAGGGCCACACTGACTGCTCCACTAAGTCCCAAGGGCCAGCTAGCTCATCATACCAACATACTGTTGGCATGATGAATTACGCGTAAATTTTAGTTGCATAAATTTGCCCGTGGCCTTTTTTTTTCGCCCACGGCACTACTTATATGTGTGAAAAAAACATTCTCTAAAATGAAATATACAAAACATATGTACAGATCCAAATTAACTGATGAGCATTTGAAGTCGCTACTGATAATTTCCACTAGTAAACATGATCCACGTCTGCAAACAATTGTCAGTGGAAAGTTACAGCTACGTAAATCTCATTAAACATAATTATAATGTTTAATTTCCTTATGTAAATTACTTATGTATGTCACTTATTGTAAATTCTTAGGATAAATCTCACATCATTAATTACAGCTAAAATGTTCAATTTCATTATGTATGTTAGTTATTATGTTTCTTAATGTGTCGTTAAGTAAAAACAGCTGATTATTATTTTGTATGATTTATTTACATTGTAAATTTTACAATGTAATCAAAATAAACTATGGCGGGCCGGTGTTGGCCCGCGGGCTGTAGTTTTGAGACCCCTGTTTTAAAAGGTACAAATCATGAATAATTCCATTCTGAGATAAACAGACAATAACAATGTAAAGTAGGTCGTTCTCATACACAGTTCATCTTAAAAAAGCTTTGTATCTATAATATAATCATTCCAGCAACATAGGGTCAAAAGCTCTATTCTGTGTTTTAAACCAAGAAAACGGATGTGTGCTTTTGTTGATAATTTTGAGTACAGGACCCCTTCCGCCTTGAAACGGTTGTTATATAGGGATATGTCGATGTGAACTGTAAATCATATCTATGGAGCTCTGACACACATTTCTCTAAAGTATCAAAAGACTATTCATTCGATCAAGGTACTTAACTTCGGGAAAAGCAGTATTGACAAGGTTTCAAGTTTGACTGTGGTATTTACGAAAATTTCTCAAAACCCATTTTGTTTATGCGTAAGACAGATCATTTAATATATGATTCCGATAACCTTAAAAGATTAAAATTCTATTTCCAGGACACAAATTCTTCAAATTTTCGAAAACATTTGATTGCATTAAAAAATTGTGTGTTCTTTTCTGCTTAAAAGGGCGTTTAAATCATGTTTCTATCTTAATTAGAATAGGATATATTAATTTTTTGTTTTGCAACATTCTAATATAGCAGTCAATCTTTGTTTATACCTTTGAATGCGTTTTTCTGCGTGATGAGTTTTTTCACCATTTCTTGTCTTTAAATTATTATAAGTCAAGAACCGTTAAAGATAAATGGTTCAAACTTGGAACATGTCTTTTTCAATTATTTTACTTTAATTCTGATTCAGCAAATTTGAAAAATATTTACTTTTGAAAATATGATTTTTTAAAAATAAGTTGCATCATTATTTTTTAAAATTTTTAATCTAAATTTTTTTAATTGTTTTTAAAATTAATATTTTTAAAAAAATGCTGAATCAAATTAGAACTTATATATATTTCTGTTTAATTAAAGGAAAATTTTTTGAAATTCAATAAATAATATTTCGAGTTATAACGATTTAATATTACCCCACTTATTTAAAAAAATTTTATTTAAAATTTTTAAAAACTTTATGAGAAGTTTTAGGATATGATTTTGTTTACAAATTATATGGTTAACCATCACAAAAAGATTCAAAATTTTAATTTAATAAATAAAAAAATTTTAAAAATGTGTCCCGGAGTCCAGATAGTGAAGGAAATGACCCGTCAGAGAACAATAAAAACCGTTTTTCGTAGACCATATAATTTTCTTTGCCGAAATTAAACTGGGAGAAAACACCTCAATTTAAACTTTATTTTGAAGAGTCATTTTAATATCATTATTCATCACTCAAATAACAGTAGACGATGTCCACTAAGAAGCCAAAAAAATTGAAAAAATTAAATTGCAGTAACATATCCCAATTTAAACATGATATTGAAGGTATGTTTTAAGTTTTTATTCCTCGTTCAAAAGACTCACTTTACGATGAGTACCAAAGGATTGCTAAAAGACCATATGAAAGTAGATTCATTCTGATGATTGATTCGTGCATCCATCTGCTTAAAGACAAATTAAAGAACAATGCTCAGCTAATCAGTAACTTAAGCTCAAGGTTATGAACCAAAGTTGAATTAATTTTAACCCAACAGCAAGGATCTTAAATAGGTCTGAATACGTATGGATTTCTCTCTTAACAAATCCTCTTATGTTCAAACAACAACATAAAAAAATATATTTAATGCAAAATAAAAATGTGCCTCTGTGCCTCAAGGTCAGATATCACTCTAATAAAGGTTTTTAATAAAGGGGTATCTAATTTGGAATGAATGCGCGATGGCGAGGAATTTTAATTTTTTATCAATTGTTTATCTCAGTATTCACACTTTACATGTTCTTAAAAGCAGCTGTCAGTAATGTAAGTTTATGACGACGGAATTATTTAAAACATAGGATAAAAATCCTGGTTAATATTTATTTCTGTGGTAGACAGTTTCTGTTAAATTATTTATTATTTAATTATGGATTCCTTTCTCTCAATTATAGATCATAAACTATTGAGTAAAGTTGAGAGAGAAAGGAAAAATATAGTTTAATAAATTTTGAAATATTACAGATATTAAAGAGCTCAAAAAGAAGAATGACAGTCAAATTAATCAAAAAATAGTTTTCCATTCACCAGTTACTTATTAGTATACTTCTTTCAAAAAGGACGACTTAACAATTGAACATCACGTCTTATTTCGAAATATAAATCCTTAATGTCTATATATTTTATTATCCATCCAAATAATTAAGAGTTAGTGCAGATTTAATAAAGGGGTTTGGAATAAAGGCACAATGGCGGGGAATTTTAATTTTTCATCAATTGTTTATCGCGATATTCACACTTTCGAGGTTCTTAAAAGCAGCTGCCGGTAATATGAGTTTATGACGACGGAATTCTTTAAAACATAGAATAAAAATTCGGGTTAATATTTATTTCTGTGGTAGACAGTTTCTGTTAAAATATTTATTATTTAATTGTAGATTCCTTTCTGTCAATTATAGATCACAAACTATTGAGTAAAGTTAAGAGAGAAGTGAAAAATATAGCTTAAGAAATTTTGAAATATTACATGTATCAGAGAGCTCAAAAAGAAGAAGACAGTCAAAACAATTAAAAAATAATTTTTCATTCACCAGTAACTTATTAGTATGCTTCTTTCAAAAAGGGCATTTTAACCATTGAACATCGCATCTTATTTGGAAGAGTATATCCTTATTGTCTATATATTTGATTATCCCAATAATTATCCCAATTATTAAGGGCCTGTTCACATAGCAGTCTGTTGGCGTAAGCGTTAAATTTTAACCAATCATATAGCTGAGCGCTATGACATCATCCGTTGACTCACGAATCATCATCCATGAACACTCCGTTGACCTTTTACGCTTACGCTAACGGACTGCTATGTGAACAGGCCTTTAGAGTTTGTCAGAGCCGGGCTGTTCAATTCTGGTTCCTGAGGTAAGTTTTAAAAAAGGAGCCTTCACAAATTTTTTGAAAAACTCTTTTAAGTGCTAACGAATGCATCTCTATAAGAAATAGTCTACTTAATAGATTAACGGACATTTTCGGAAAAATATGTATTTATTTTTAAAAAGCATAAAATTTAAAAAGTTACAGAACCTTAAAAAGTAATATAGTTACAGGTATAGTTAGTGGAGTGGTTAGAGCTATATCAACGTTTGGAAATATGTATTCAAAATTTAATTCTCATAATATCAAGTTCAGGAGTTTATTAAAAAAAAGTCTAAATATTTGCTCATATATGCATATTTTTTATGAATATCTTCATTTATTGAATTAATATTTTTCCTAATTTGTTAAAATTTTTGTATTTTCCCTATGTCTCATTTTGGCACCTATTTCAATTTCACGTATGGGACCGGTCCGCGAATTTCAAATATGTACATGGATCTTGCAAACCGAGGGCAGGGCTAACCGTAACGGCCAATGATCGCGAGCGCATGCTTTCTGTTTTTAAAAGCACTCAACGGTTTAATGGCGGATAATGAAAGTTTACCGATAGTCGTTAAAATTATGTCCTCCACTGTTTTAAATGAAGATAACTTTGAATGTGAAGTAAGAGCGAACATCCATGATAAAGAATCATTTTCTGCCTAGGTGAAAAAATTTTCGGACTGTTAAACAGACAATTGTTTATATTTCAATCGAGCATTTTTAATTGCTTATTAAAAAAAAACTTGTGCAATGAACACATTATTTTATTACAGTATTTATATACTGATATAAACATATTTGGATAGATTCTGCATTGACATGTAGGACTGCATAGAAATGCAATAAAACTGCATCCAAAATCTCTGGAAAAGTCAAGTAACATATTTAGTGATGGGTTGTATATTTTATAACAATCAAAGCAGAATATGTATTGCGTTTTTTCCTTTAATGTACCCCTGATTGATATAAAATATATTATTATAAAATAAAATACATATTTTTAATAAAATATTTATTTTAACCCCATTACAGAAATATTTGTTCATGAATGTTAATTTACAGTCTTAAATAAAAGCAATTTTTTAACTTAGTATTATTTTTATTTCAAAAATGTTTGCATATGTAAAAACACCAGCTGTTGGTTAGAAACTGATTCTTCATTTTTAAACAAAGATATTGTTACAAAATGTGAAAGAATTGGGATTAGTTAGAATTTACAGCCAGGCACTGCTTTTAACATTAATAAAAATAATTTATAATGGGTGTTTAATAAAAATCATCTGTTATAAATATAAAGAGATCAATGGTGCTACAATCAAATTATGTGTGCCTATATATATGGAGCACATTCCTCTTCTGCTACTAAATGGGCTTTCACTTTTGGAAGTTTTACTTTATTTTTAACCTGACTCCCAGACCTGACCCCCAGACCCAGATTATTTTTGACCCTTCCCTCCAGACAGTTCATTCGATCTGCACCTGATATGTAATGGCAAAATTGACAAATCATTGAATTCAATGATTTGTTCAGGTTTTGTATTCTGCATAGACTACTCTTAAGTAGCTCAAGTTCAGATAAGTCTCTGAAAATATTCCGAACTGCTTCTATAAACACTGGTGGCAATGTATTTTTATGCACAAATTTCTCGTTAATCCAATTTCTGATACTGACATAAGGATTTAGCACCTTTGGTGCAACATTGGTGATAAATATTTTCATCTCTTGAATACTTGTTGCAAAAATACTTGTTGTTCATACAACTTTTCTCATATTTTGGAGATTGTCAGAATTTAATTGAACCTTTTCAAAACATATCCAACATATTCTACTTTTTTCAATAGTAATTCTTTTGTAAGGATTACTATTTATGATTGATTGATTTTAAAATGGTTCTTAGTGTTTTCAAATTTCTTGTGAATGCAACATTTCAACGTGTAACATCTAATTTTAAAGATAATCAATAACTTTTACATTGAAAATTTTGTCTGCTGCCTAAAATTGAATAATGTTGACAGAAAGTAGCTTTTTATTAAAACATATATAAATTCGAAGTCTTTATTAGATATTTAAAGAGCGAGAAAACAAACAAACGTTACGTAACACAGGGTGAGTGACTAGATAAACAGAATATAAGCAAATATAAAAGTTTCCAAGTCCAAATGCACGCGTAGTAAAGAACAAGTGCTCATTGGCCGTTACGATTAGCCCCGCCCTCGGTTGCAAGATCCATGTACATATTTGAAATTCGCTACCGGTCCAGAGTTTGTGTATAAAAGATGAAGAGGCATTTTATTGTAAATAACTAACATTAAAGATATTTTTGCGTGGACTCCTTTCATGTTAGCATTTTTTTTTTTTGAGAAAATGTGCTTCATCATGATAGATGGAAATTCTTGGCAGTTAAAAGTTTCTAAATCGGAAAATTTAGGAACTTTTAAAATTTCAAAATCGAAAGCTTTTAATCTGATGTGGACATTTTACGACTCTGAACTGAACATGTAAGATAAAGATTTTCTTCTAACATAAAATTTTCTCTGTCCTGTTGAGATAAAGTCTGGGAAAATTCTCTCCTTGTTTACATCTTCCCACAACACCGAAAATAGAAGAACTAAATTCTACGGCTAAAATTACAACTTTAATTATCTCATTTTTTTTTCGTCATTGAGTCGCTAAAGACATATTAACACTCAAACGGTACGGTGGGGGTCGGATTCGACCCAAGGGTGTGTCTTCCCCCTCCCGTAATCTTCCCTCTCATTGCAAGAGATCGAGTTGACAAGGAACCCTACCAGACAGTCTTGCAACAGGTGTTGGAGCGTTTGCAGTTGTACGTTTGCAGTAAATACGAGTGTCTGTTGAAAAACGTTATTCAGGATCACTAGCCATTATTTTTAAAGATTTTTTAATTTTATATTTCGATTTTGAAGGCCAAAAACGTCAGTATATATTATTTTTTTACCTTTTTGTGCTCGGAAAGTTGGTTTCACTAACTTTTAAAACTGTGTACAAGACTAAATTACATATTAGCCCTAATATATACAACACTAGAGAGATTTTCTTTGTTTATCAAAATTACAATTCGTTGGCAATTTTTTCTACAAAAAGGTTTTTTTTTCATGTAAAATATCAATAAATGTTATTATACAACAAAAAAGCTTATTGTGTACTTATTTCTACCAAAAATCTCATCAGAAAAGAAACGGACCCGACAGTACCATCTATTAAGGTTAATACACAATGTTATGCTTAGCTATGAAAACAAATGTTACGTGCATTTAAGAAATCTATCGATTTCAGTGGGCGTTTCAACACGTTAACAAATTTTATACAGTCTCGTGTTTTCATCTGTCATGCTTTCTTGCTCAGAATAACCTCTGATGATGCCCTGGGAGTATTTGCGAAGAGGTGTCGTGAAGAGGTTGCAATCTTAAGGTCAAACACCGACCACGAACGTGCGCAATAAATAGCCTAGAGGTAAGTTCGATCGATGCGTAAAAACAAACCCAGAAAATTTTAATAACCCTCTATAACAGCGTTTCATAAGCATAATATAGACAGTACACTCGGTCAAATTATTCTCGACATCACGATGAAAAAATACTTGTTGGCTAACTCTGTTTAATTCAACCTTGCACTCGAATAGTTTGCTTCCGGTGAAATATAACACAGTGAGTTGGTTAGTTTTGAAAAGGATTTCTGTGGAACTTCTTTATAACGACCGCCCGTTATAGCGACTATCCCAATACAACGACTTGTGCAAAAAGTTTGAAATGGAATTCTCTTTAACGATATGTTTTTTACATCCCATATAATATTTTCCCTTCTGATCATTTAATTCGAATTCAGAGTACCCAGTTCACTCCCACAACACGATCTTAAACTGAGATGGAAAATTCTGTTTTAAAAAATCTAAAAATTCACAAAAAACAAACAACAATTTTTTATTATTTTTATATGTAATAAATGAAAGAAAAACGCATTTTTTGTCGTCATTTTATTCATTTTTACTTAAATTTTTATTTTAGAAATTATGCCTCTATTAAATTGGGTATACTTAAATAAATTTTCATTGTAAATGCTTATTTCATAACAATGTGAGCAATGGATTTTCTACTGTCAGTGTCTTCGTTTTGTAATTTGATTTTTTTTTAGTGAGTTATATATTTTACGGTTCGTATTTACATCATTTATGTTAAATATTCAAATTTTCATTTCGATCCATTCATGTCTTTTTGATACATTTCAAGGGCCTAACTCTATAGACCAGTCACTACAATAATACAAAACAATCTACGATTTTTATTAGGTTAAAGTGGGTGATACAAATAATGATATTTACATGTAGTTGAGTCCCGTGTATGTAGGTGTACGCCAATAAGTTTGATTAAAATAATCAGTGTATTAAGCAAAAAGAAAATTTTTCTCAAGTCAATAAGTGCTAAGAAGTTTACGTATTAACGAAGAGAATTTTTAACGCACTTTCTCCACTACAGGCATTTGAACCTAGGTCTCATTACCTCGAGGTCAATATTCTTCCAAATGAACTATCGTTGTTAGAAATTCTCATTTTCCAGTTCAATTCCTGATATATTTCCCTGTATATTTAAAGCCAATGACATGGAGTATTGACCAGGATTTTTTCATTCAATATCAACAATACTTTTTCTACCATAATTATTTATATGCGCCTTAAGACTGCTGTGTACTACCCTATTGGATTCGTTCCTCTCAATGTTAAGCTATGAAGAAAATTTGTCCAAGGATTGCCGACTTGGATTTAAAGATTTTTTTTCATTGTAATCCATAATGGAGGAAGAAATTTTACACCTTGGGGCAATTTTCGTTTAAAAAAATGCAAATTATATTTTAAATTTTAAATTATTCGGGAAAAAATCTTGTATAGCGTGTTTCAAAACACTCCCAAATTCTTTTGGTGAACGAAATTTATAAAATAAATACTGTTGCAAGGTGCAGAAAATATCAGGCTATCTGAAAATACCATTTGTATTAGATTACCAGCATTTATGTAGATGTAAATAGTAGACAAATTTTCTCCATGGGTTGACATTGAGGTGAAGGAATCCAACAGGGTTTGTACACAGCAGCCTTAACAGCTCATTTTTTATCTATCCTATGATAGGGCTCCGATGTAACGACCACCTTCTGGGATACAGATTTGATTCCTGGGTTCCTAACTTCCAGACAGAGTATTTTAAAATCTAAAATCATCCAGTGATCACAGGAACTTTGTATTTTTTAGATTCCATTCCTCACAAACTGAATATTAATAGCATATACAGTATCTCATTCAGACAAATCTTAATATTATATTAATATTTTTAACTTGACACAAACATTTTACTTTGATTTCAATTGATTTTTCAGATTCCATTCCTCACAAAATGAGTATTTACAAAATATACAATATATCTTTCAGACAAATCTTGCAATAATATATTAATATTTTTACCTTGAAACAAATATATTACTGTGATTTCAATTGATTTTTTAGATTCCATTCCTCACAAACTCAATATTTATAAAATATACAGTATGTCATTCAGACAAAATCTTACAATATAATACTAATATTTTTAACTTGACACAAATATTTTACTTTGATTTCAATTTATTTTTCAGATTCTATTCCTCACAAACTGAATATTTATAAGATATACAGTATCTCATCCAGACAAATCTTGCCATATTATATTAATATTTTTACCTTGACACAAATATTTTACTTTGATTTCAATTTTTTTTTCAGATTCCATTCCTCACAAATTGTATATTTATAAAATATGCAGTATTTGATTCAGACAAATCTTATAATATTATATTAATATTTTTACCTTGACACAAATATTTTACTTTGATTTCAATTGATTTTTCAGATTCCATTCCTCAGAAATTGTATATTTATAAAATATGCAGTATTTCATTCAGACAAATCTTATAATATTATATTAATATCTTTGGCTTGGAACAAATACCGTATTCTTCGGACCATAAGACAAAAAATTTCACATAAAAAATTCGATTTAAAATTGGGTTTCGTCTTATGGTTCGAAGGTAACATTAAAATAAAATGAATATTTTATTCTATATTATATTTATGTATTATATATATTATATACATTTTATGTAAATTATTTATTATATTTGTTATATATATTTGTTAAATATATTTATCATACATATTTATTAAATAAGAAGTTGAAAATATCTTTATATGCCTAGTAGAACACAAAATATTCTTTCCTAAAAATCCTCCCATAAATTTGAGGTGCGTCTTATGGTCCAAAAATACGGTATTTTACTTTGCTTTCAATACTAATCAGGTATAAGTCAGTACACCAAAAAAACGATGACTAAAAAAATAAATGGAAGTGATAAAGTAAAAACAAAAAACAAAATTTCTGCACCTGTGGAGAAGAAAAAATGATCTCCGGACGCCCACGCTCGTTGCTATTTTTTTAAGATCTATTTTTTCCAGATTTTTTTCATCTTTTTTTTCAACCAAGGAATGTCATGTTCTTATTTAGTGTTACAATCGTTCATCTCAGTTGGAAAATTAAACAGAGATATTAATGGCCAGCAATCTATTTCAGAATTCCGGGTGCAAAAGGTTGATGGTGTTGACGCCGGATCGTATTCCGTTTTACAAGGGAAAAAGAAATTAGTCGGAGAGCATTTGCATTAGTCAAAGAATGGTCTTAATGGTGTTAGTAATTGGTTTGAAAATGTTGCTTTGTATTTTCCGAATTAACTCTTTTACAGGTCAGAGCTATCTTGACGTCCGGTGTTATTTACTCGTATCTATTCCATCGCATCATTTATCATTCTCCCTTTTCACGGTCTTTAAGCTTCCTTATCATTTCTAGCTATCTTATTTTAATACGACCTTTTAAAATAGAAGGTAAAATCAATGTTTTTTTTCCGCCTTCATTCTTCGAAAGAAAGATGTATATATATATATATATATATATATATATATATATATATATATATATATATATATATATATATATATATATATATATATATATATATATATATATATATATATATATATATATATATATATATATATATATATATATATATATATATATATATATTCTTTAGGGCATACCACTATTGCAAACTCCGCCTCGTTCATTTTCTACTTCTTTGTTTCGAAGAGAATAAATGAGTAGCATATACATGCAAAGAGAATTTCTTTATCATAAATTCATTATTCTGTTCCTAATATCAATTCTCGTTCATTTTCTACTTCTTTGTTTCGAAGAGAATAAATGAGTAGCATATACACGCAAAGAGAATTTCCTTATCATAAATTCATTATTCTATTCCTAATATCAATTCTTATAGCAAACATTCATTAAAAAATATCAGTACTAATTAAAGCAATTAAGATAAATCAATAATTGAAACAAATTGCTCATATTTAGCCAAAAATTATGCTGTATGTCAAAGTGTAAACAAAAAATACCTCCGCTTGTAAGAGCTTTTTTTCTACAATATAAGAGTCTAATAAATGATATATAACTTTTAGAAATTTCTGTCCACAGGCATTCGTTTAATCTGTTATTATTTTAATATGTCTGTTAAAAACTAAAACGAAGAATCAAGTTAAGTAACTTGATAAGTTCACTATCTAGTCCAGTGTCGTGTCAACAATGACGGTTAGACGAAAAGGTTTTAGGTTTTCGTAAAAGGAGAGTTAGAAATCTGAACTCAGCACATGCAATAACAAAAAAAAAAATACGTTGAATTCCTAATTATCCGAAAGGGGTTATCCATTTTATTAAACAACACAATAGACACTCCGTTTATAATAGATTTATTCCAGAGAAAAACTCAGAAGTCTATTCAAAAGTTTTTTATATCTATATTTAGCTAATTTAAAGCCATTTATTTAAATTATTCATACTTTCATCAATTGGTGGGGAAAATCGGTTTCACAGTGTCCGTCACATCAGCTTCATTAAAAAAAAATGCCCCAAGCAGATGATTTCAAGAAAATATTATTTCCTCAATAAATCAGTGCCCTAAGTTTCTTTATTACTAGTAATAAGAGAGATTATATTGTATTTTCGCCTTAAACTAAAAATTAAGGATCCGAGGTAGCCGATCGGTAGCGCGTTGGCTTTCGGTGCTGAGGGAGCTCGGCTGGAATCCCGACAAGCGCCGTTAAATAGCTTCGTGTCTAAGCCGGATATGAGCCGATTAAATCCGTAGACCGGAAAATCCTTGTGGTCAGTGGGTGGGTAAGGTACAATCCACTCCAGATGTTGCCCCTAGGATGCTCTCGGTCAAAATTGTGGTGGCACCTAGCCAAGTCGGACTCCGACCCTTGTGATGCTATTATAAACCGTAGCGGCCCTACTCAGTCCGAAGCCTATATGGACCTGATCTTGAATACATCAGGCCAGAGAGCATTATGCAGGGTATGATGCAGGTATTATACCTGCATCCTATTCAGAAAGTTCCCCTTGAGGTAACTGATTTGGTTAGGCTTCCTGATGAAGAGACCAGTCGGTTACCTCGATTTCTGGTTTAGTTCCGGCACTACTACAGAATCTTGCCTTTGGTACGTGGAGCCCTAAGTGCTTGTTTTCTGTTTGTTTTTTGTCTGCATTCTTCCTATAATTATCTTGCCCTGTTGGTTTATTTATTTTTAGTTATATATATATATATATATATATACAGTCGAACCTCGTTATAGCGAATCCTGTATATAACGAACTCCCGGATATAACAAACGAAAATTTTGGTCCCGCTGTTTCCTATTGTATTGAATGCTAATTTACCCTTTTATAACGAACCTCCAAAATCTTAAAAATCAGCTATAACGAACATTTTTTCAGTCGACAACTGAAATTTTTTAATTTATAAACTTTTTAAGAATGTTGAAGATACAACGAATGTTGAAGAAGCAAAAAATATTGAAGAAGATGATGATGGAGATTTATTTATTGTGATGTGGATAGAAAAGCCCAAAATTTCCTCATTCTCAGATTGTGGCGTGCAATTGTTCAAAACATGTGATGATGAAGTCATTACATGTGAAAATCCAACTGATGAAGATATTGTGGAAGAAGTTAAAATGAATCATTCTGAAATCGAAGATTCTGCTTCTGCTTCTGATGAAGAGGATCACATAAATGACGAAATCTCCACCATCTCAGATGCTACAGAAGCGATGAGTGTAATTAATAAGTTTTTGTCTACACAAACAGTGGAAGAAAGCGTATTGGAGTCATTTGATGTATTACGCGAAGAAATTCATACAATACATGTTTTTGAAATCGGCATCACGTCAGCAGAAGATTACCGATTATTTCTGTATCAAAACAGTGAACAACTATTAAAGATAAAATCAATTTATTTCCATTTGTCTTCATTTTTAGTTAATTTAATTTGTATTGTGTCAGTTTAATGTAATCGATTTTAGTCAATTTAATTCATTAATGATCATTTTTTATAGATTTTATCATTCTTTAAATACATCATTATTGAATATACATAACAACTAATGAGTTATACACTTTGTGAACATTTTTCTTAATGGCTCGGATATAGAGAACCACCGGTTATAGCGAACAAAACCTTTGGTCCCTTGAAGTTCGTTATAACAGAGTTCGACTGTATGTATATATATATATATATACAGTAACCACCGCTTATAGTGATCACTGGTTATAAGAATCAACCGTTTATAAGAATCAATATCGTGAAAACAAAAACAAATGAATTATTTCCATGTTAAAATTTTCGCTTTAAAGAATCAATCCACCGGTTTTAAGAATTAGTTTACACTCTTCGCTTTCCTTTCGTTTTTCCAAAAAACCTACTTAAACCCTCAAAAGGCACGAAGTTCTTTCTTTTTTTTTTTAAAGAAAGATTGATAAGATGGGATGGAATATAGTCGTAAAATTCACCCCTTTCTTTATTAGACATAACATAATAGTTTCCCCTTAACAGTTTACCACAACACTGTCCTATTAGCTTGACCCGGGGGCAACTTTACCCGTCCGAGTAAATCTTCGTCTGAGACTATAAGTATTGAAAGAGGTATAAACAGCCTTCTGAAAACTTCATTACGTCAAACTACCGTAGAAAACTTTTTCTTGCTCCCTTCCTGTAGTTGAAATGTTAAAACTGTTAAGCAGGTATGTTGTAACTTGTAACAAATATTGTATTTTTTTCTTCTCTTACTATAATCATGTGTATCTACTTATACGTCTAAAAATTAAGTTGTATTTTTAAAACTATAAAAAATAATTTTAATAAAAGATAGTTAATGTAATATAAAGAGTATTTTATTTTAAATTATCTAATATATGTATATATAGGTGTGTGTGTTCCTGTCCAAAAACCTAAATTTCGGTTATAAGAATCAACCGCTTATAAGAATCAAAAACAGTAATAACAAACGTGATTCTTATAAGCGGAAATCACTGTATATATATTCACACACATGTATATATATATATATATATAACCCCCATATTGGCCGTTTTTACAAAGGGGGGTATGAAATTTCCCGTTCTAAAGAGGGATTCAAAAAAATGGGCCCAGTAAGCTAAAGGTTAAGTGTATTACGATTACCCCCGCCACCCATCTGCAAGCAAACACTAGCGGAATACGGTGATAAATAGCTCAATAACAGCTGAAAAAGCATTGCTCACCATCATGTACGTATATGTAGGATATGAGCAGATATGAACATCTGAGTAAACAAAACAAAAACATTAAAAAACAATTAGAAAATCCAAGCTGAAACGCGTCTTTGCTTTAAACATATCAGCTTTGTATAGCAGGTTACTGTTTCAATTTTTTTCTTTAAATTGTTGTAACAAAACTTTTCCGTAGAAATCTAAATTGCTTTCCTCCTGATTACATTTTTTCCCTTTGGGGGCACGTACCTTTTGAAATCCAAGAGACTCTACAAACGTATCCCTATTTTCAATCATCAGTAGTTACTAAAACAATTTATTCAGAAATATGAAAATTTTACTGTGACTTAAACATTCTTTCCTCTTTATAACTATGGCTCTCAATATTTTCTAAGTTGAAGATAAATATTTTAATTTTTTAATATTTCAACCATTGTTTTTTTCATTTTTATGTCATTGCGCGCAGACTTGCGTCCGTATATTAATGAATATACATATTTTTTTAGTTTTGAAATTATGTTGTATAATATATCTTTATAATGAACTACTGTGAAATCAAAATTCTTAGTTCTTTATAGAAAAAAAAAAAGGTTTTTAAAAAAAATTTTAAAATTTCATAAATTTTACTGTAATTAAAATTCTTATTGCAGGAATGACATAATAGTAGGTCATTTTAATGATACTTGTTTATATATCCCATCTTTAAAATTTCATGGTATTCTAGCTAACTGTTCTGGTGATATCATGTGCATAATGACATAACAATTAAAAAACAATGGTTAAAATTTTAAACAATTAAAAAATTTCGCTTCAAGCTAGAAAGACTGAGAGCCATATTTATAAAGAAGAAACAGTGTTTAAGTCACAGTAAAATTTTCATATTTCTGAATAAATTGTTTTAGTAACTACTGATGATTGAAAATAGGGATACGTTTGTCGAATCTCTTGGCCCTTAAAAAGTATGTGTCCCCTTTATAAAGAGGTGCTACAACAACGTGAGTTGAAATTATGAGCGTTGTGTCTGTACCAGCTTAATATTTTTTCATGGCTACGCGAAGGCTTAATTATTAAATAGCTGTTAATTATTAAATAGCTGTGGATGTATAAGTTACTGTCTAAGATTAACATATGAAGTTCCTGCTCTGTCAGTATAAATTTCTTCTATCAAGGTCGGCGCCGGCTGCATTTCAGATGGAATTTTCTTCCCCGTCAGGAAGTCATTTTACTCTTTGGAGTGAGTGCATTTGTTAAAGCATCTATGTAATAACTCTATTGGATTCGCTCACTTCAATGTAAACCTATGGAGAAAATGTTTCTACTATTTACCTCTACATAAATGCTGATAATAATGCCAATAAAAATGCTATTTTCAGGTAGCCTACAATTTTCTGCACCTTGCAAAACGATTCGTTTTATAAATTTTGTCCACCAAATGAATTTATGAGGATTTAAAACACACTATACTAAATTTTCCCCCTAATAATTTTGATTTTAAAATATTATTAAAAAACAAAAAGTCCCCCAAGGCGTAAAATTTCTTTCTCTAGTACTGGACACAATTTAAAAAAAATTCTTTAAATTGAAGACGGTAATCCTTGGACAAATTTTCTCCATACGTTTACATCGATAATTATTGAGGTGAGCGAATCCAATAAGTTAGTACAAAGCAACCTTAAGACTCTCTTTGAAGATAAAATTAATTTTTAAATATTTTTTTCCAGTCATTCACATAAGAGAATAACCTAAACTTCTATAGGACTAAGATATCATAGAATTTTATCACATTGCATACACAATAGATTTCAATAAACTGTTATGTTCCTCTGAAAAAATGGCTATGTTCTCCCACAACTTTGTGCTTTCTGGCAAGAACACTTGTGCTTGAATATCGTACTTCACATTTCGTTAGATATAATTTGGTAGAAATTAATTTTAAATCAGATTAAAATTTCACTTGAATTTCACTTGTGAAATGTTCCTGTGACATGAATATTTCCTGTACGTGAATATTTTCTGTACGTGAAATCGAGCAGTAATGGAAATATCTTGAAAAGTTGTGAAGAAAAAGCATCATAATCCGTTGATACTTTGATACAAAGTTTTGTCTTAAACTATTTTATATTTGCAAATCATAATTAAACTTTAATAAATTACTAAATAATTATCCAGAAATGAAGCTTCCACCAAATAAAAAAATAGAGACTCTTTGCACTAAAAACAAAACTTTTTTAGAAAGTGAACAGTCCCCCGTCGCTAAAATTTCTTTACAACAAAGTAAAAAACATCACACTTACATGGATGCTCGCATGTTCCACGCAGAAAACCTTCGTTTTCGAACCGCGCGTCGTGCGGACAACATCGTACGCAGAACCAACTCATCGTAAATAAACAAACCAGAAAAAGCTACCGAGCTCTTCCGAGATTATCCAAATTCATGGCTAAACAGAAAACCCAAAAGTAAAGCCAAACTTTCCGGCCAAATCCAAGACAGAGCCCAAAGCAAACTCATAATCGTTCGGCGGTTCGTGACGCAACGGCGATGACGTAGTCCCGAACAACGAATAGGGACGCGCGTAAAAGTTAAGAGAACGATTCAGGTAGGAGCCGACAGGTTTCACAATGCAACGTTCACTGAATTGGAAATATGATTTACGTGACTAGAATAAATCTGATTTCCCCCCACTCCGTGATATACATTTTTTTTTTCTTCTCGCCGGAAATTTGGATGCATTTATTAAGGGCATGGGAATTAAGAAATTGTGAATGAGGGCTGACTACTATTTGTTTCGAAATGGATTCTACAGGTGATAACCGGGCAATGTTGGGATGAAATGGGATCCGCTTTGTGGTTTTTCGAAATTTATATGACTGTTATAACTAGGTCAAACTCAATGCGGGAAAGACACTTTTACAGAATATTGTAAGGATTGTCGGTTAATTCAAGAGGCGAATATTCATTCTCTTAGTTTAAACTTTTAGAAAACACTCAATATGCTTTTTTAATGAAGGAATCCGTTTTCTAATGATAAATCCGTATTATACAATGAACAATACGATTAATGTACTGTTATTAAAGTTAAATATAAAAAAAATATTTCAGGTAGTCTCCTCTAACGAAACTACAGCGGGTTATTAACATAGGATTACTTATCGTTTGCTTACATTTCTCTTTTCTTTTTTTTTTTTGACGCATTTTGGTACTTTTTTGTTTAACTGTTTACTGCTACTGGGTTTGGCGAGCTGCAAAAATTATAAATCGAGACGCAGGACATTTTTTTTCTCTCCGAAGGACCGTTATTGAGGAACGTAATCCTACGTTAAAAAAGTTTTGTTGGATTCAGAAACTGCAGGAATCCATATCAAAATATCCGCATTTTAAGATACCGATAAGGAGACCAATAACAAGTTATTTTGCATTACAGATTTCTCTGCAACATATTTCAACATATAAATCTCTTTTTGCTGAATAAATTTACCTTTCATTTTAATAAAACTATTTTTCTTTTGTGATAATTATTATGTATTTCGGATAGTTTATCAACTCTGCAGGACTGATCAACGGCATAGCACGCTATGTCAATTTTTTTTTTTTTTTGTGCTTATTATTAGACCAAGATACTGAAGATATTGGGTTCGATCCTTATCCCGCTATAGTTTGTTTTATTGCGATTAGAGACGTGGCTCAGGGTGGTGTGAGATGGTGCGTGGTGTCAATAGTCCTAAATGGATTTGTTAGACATAGAAGGACTCCAGAGAAAAGAAAATGCACATTTTCGTTTTCTTTGGTAAAGGCTGTTCTGTACTAACCCTACTGGATTCACTCACCTCAATGTTTACCTATGGAGAAAATGTGTCCAAGGATTGCCGACTTGGATTTAAAGATTTTTTTTAAAAATATTGTGCTCTGTAATACAGAAAGGAATTTTACACCTTGGGGCATTTTTTTGTTTTTTTTAAAAAGTGTAAATAATATTTTTAAATTTAAATTATTCGGGGGGAAATCTGGTATAGTGTGTTTTAAATGCTCCCAAATTCCTTTGGTGGACGAAATTTACAAAATGAATCCTGTTGCAAGGTGCAGAAAAGTTCAGGCTCTCTGTAAATACATTTTTTATTGGATTATCAGCATTTATGTAGCTGTCAATAGTAGACATATTTTATCCATTGGTTAAAATTCAAAAAGAAAAGAAAATGAAGAAGAAATGTATTGTAATTTAACTTTGCTTGTAATCAGAAATAAATACAGAAAGGAAAAAGTCGACTGGAACCGGAAACGGCCAGCTCGAAAATTTAATTTGTTTTAGACCTCCAACTAGAGAGTCTGTTCCACGGATATGGCTAGGCAATAACTATGTTATTTTTGAACTTAAGTTGTTTTTTTTAGTTAATGTGACTTATATACATAACCTTTCCGTTTATGCATTCGCAGTGGTCGGCATGATTTTCGAATTATCCATTGGTTAACACTGAGGTGAGCGAGTCCAATAGGGTTAGTACACAGCAGCCTTAAAAATATACTATATAACTTTTAAAATCATATAACGTTAACCCAATATCTCTTGGATGATTACGTTGCCAGATACAACAATTTTATACTATACTGTCTGTGCCTGTGCTGTTATATATCTGTACTATTACCTTCAAATGGAATTTTTTACAATTAGCCATTTTTAAAAGGATTCGTCTAAAACTTCCCGAAAGTTATTTATATGAAATTTTGTTCAGCGTTCTTTTTTTCCATTTTAATTAAGTTCTTTTCAATAATTTTCATTGAGAGTCAAAAAATCTGAGAATATTTTCTCTGTGGCAAAGATTGTATTTTACAAAAGTAACGATATTTTGACCTTCAAAAATTTCACAAAGTTTTTATATGTTCTGAAGATAAAACCTTTTGTAAATATAAAATAAATTACAATTTATTTCAATTTATTCTAAAAATAAAAATAATTTATAATTTATTGTAATAATTATTTTATTTTATTATTTATAAATTATAATTATGCTTTATTTTTATTTATTCTACAAATGAAAATCAATCATAATTTATTAATGTAAAATTCTTAAAATATTGCCACAAAAGCAAAAATTGTTCTCAAAAAATGATTCGCTTTCTATGCAATTGAAAGTGACTAAATAATTTATAAATAAAATATTCCGTCACTTTCAAATGTAAAATTTTAGAATTTTGAGATAGAAAATTTTTCTAAATCCTGATTTAAAATTATTTATCACAGTAGCCTACAGCTTCTTAATATCTTCTTAATAACTTCTTAAAAAAATAAACTTTTTGTTTTTGATTGAGACCACCCGTATATTTTTTATCGTGCATATCAAGAAACTGGGAGTTCCTGTTATGAATTTTCCAAAAGTTTTTGTAAGTTATATTTTGTAGACCTCCTCTGCATGAAAGTGAAAAAATTATGCAAATGGAGCTATTGTTTCAGCAGACTTATAAAAAAACTAAACTTGTTTTAAATTTCGAATTTTAAATTTGTTTGAAATTAAAATTTGCAAATACTTGAAGCATTTTTATTTGTATACTGATCTTTATATAAAAATATTTTTTTTCACATAAAAATGACTATAACTTTTAAAAATAAATTTTTCCTGAAACATAGTTAAAAATTATTTGAAACATTTCTTACGTACACAAAAATACATAATTACGTAAAAAAAAATACATAAAATGTGGTTATCGGTTCAGATGATATATTAAAAACCAAACGTATATAAATTTTTAATTTAAAAAATTTTTAAGCAAAATTTCAAATTGTTCAATACATTTTTTATGTATGAGGACCTTAATAGTCTTATACGAGGAAAAAAGAATCATTACGAAACCTACAAAGTGTAAATGAAATAAATAAAATTTTATGATCCCACCCTTCCATAACTGAATAACTTGGAAGGAATTTGGGTCGGTGAAATATCCTCTGCACTGAATATTCCAACAAATAAGTCATACAACAATGAGACATACTTCTCGCGATGCACAGCAAGCTAAGCGAAGCGCCAGTCAAAGCGAGTTTACTAAGCAATGAAATAGGCGCCTATTCAGCACGCGAGTGACTTCCATTGAACCAGAATAACAAATAGTTGGTATGATAGCTACAGCCATCTTTGATTCAAGAAAGAAAATGTTTTTTATACATGTGCCGGTGATTTTGAAAGTGTCCTAAGTCAAGAGTCTAAAAAGAAAATAAGTTTATCAGTTATTTCATATTGCATTCTTTTATATTACCGTAATCTGAAGCAATGTTTGCAAAATTGCAAAAAATTGAACCGTTAGATTGAGTTAGTTGTTTCAACAGAATTCAGTTCATGTTCAAACTCAAACCTTCAAATACAGTCGAACCCCGTTATAGCGAACCCGGTATATAACGAAATTACGGATCTAACGAGCGAAAGTTTTGGTCCCGTCGTTTTCCTATTGTACGTAATTTAAATAGTATTGTGTCAGTTTAATGTAATCGATTTTAATCGATTTAATTCATTAATTATCATTTTTAATAAATTTTATCATTTTTTAATACATCATTATTGAATACACATTACAACTAATGAGTTATACATTTTGTGAACTCTGGCATTTTTCTTAACGGTTCGGATATAGCGAACCACCGGATAAAGCGAACAAAACCTTTGGTCCCTTGAAGTTTGTTATAAAGTTGTTAGAATGTATGTGCGGGTGTTTATGAAAGTGGCCTAAGTCAAGAGTCTTAAAAAAAAAAAAAAGTTTATCAGTTATTTCATATTGCATTATTCTATGTTACCGTAATCTGAAGCAATCTTTGCAAAATTGCAAAAAATTGAACCGTTAGATTGAGTTGTTTCAACAGAAATCAGTTCATGTTCAAACTGAAACCTTCAAATATCTCGAAACTAAAAATATATGACTTAGACCACTTTCCTAATCCCCGTCACATATATAAGAGAGCTTAAAATTTATTATTACAAAAGAAATGTTTCGGCACATGACATCTTAGATATTTCATAATATATGTTTGATATTTTCTACTCTATAGTCAATGCATTTTCTTCCTTTTCATAATTTCTTGCTATGTTCGGTCTCTGCTGAATTAAGTTCTTTCGTTTTAGTTGCAAACTTCACACTAAAAAAAATCGTTAAATGGGAAATCACATCAGTTACACAAACGTAATGCAGTAAAATTTTAAAAAATAAAAAAAGCCCATACATCAGCATTTCTTAAACTGTGGATAGCAAAGCGAAATTTTGGGGTCTCAAAAATTTTAATTCTGATACATGAATTTAATTCTTGTCACCCGCCGCGAGTATTTAAGACACATATTTAATTTTATTTACTACTGTTTTTCATATATACTACTATTTTTCATATTTATATTGTTTACCAAAGAAACAAATTATTTTTGAGAAAATATTTATTTTTATATCCTTATTTCTTGGGGTCGCGAAAAAATCTTGATGATAAAAAGGTGTCACGAATGAAAAAAGTTTAAGAAGCGCTGCCCTAGATTAATCTACGTAGAAATACATATCTAATAAAACAACTGCAAACATGGGGGGAGGCGAGGGAGATATCTCTAAAATACTTAGAAAATGAATTACTTATACGTACTTAGAAAAAAAATTGATAGAAAAGTGAAAAAAAGAATACTTAGAAAAATAAATTTGATGGAAAAAACTTTAACTTATAATCATAAAGATGATTACTGAAATTTCAAACATGGCAAATGGCAAATATTTAAATTCATATATTTGAATTTCTATATACAGTGGCTCCCAAAAGTGTTCGTACACTTACGATTTTCAATGAAATAGGGGTCTATCCATTAATTAAAATGAATATTTCAGAATGGGTATTTAATAATAAGATCTATAATCTATTCGTAGCAAAACTACATGAAATATTTTGAAAACAGAGTAAAACTTTATTTTTAAGAAACCAGTAATCAAAAAGTAACAAAAACGTTATCTCACAAAAGTCATCGTACACTGAAATATTTTCGGATAAATTCATAATTAAAATTATCGTCTGGCACTTTATTTTTATATTTGAACTGTGGTGGCATTTAAAATATCGTTTGGCTTTAATTTTTGCTTGCCTACTCCGTAATATTCTATTTATTATTTGAAAATGGCTCGTAGTCGTAAAGAAACAACAAACAGCATTCGAAAATTGATTATTTTTCATCATACTAGTGGTAAATCAGTTCGGAATATTGATAAATTACTTAATTTATCCCATTCTACTGTGCAGTATGTGATAAAACGCTTTAAAGAAGAAAATCGGATCGGAAACAAGGTAAGAAAAGGTCGTCCGACAAAGTTAACAAAACGTGATTAGAGATTTATAATTAGAAAATTTGTGAAAAATCCACGTTTGAGTGCTGTAAAAGTTTCTGCAGAATTTAACGAAAGATGTTCTACTTTAATTTCCCCTGAAACTGTTCGGCGAGTTCTCAGAGCAGCCGGAATACATGGTCGCCCGTAGAAAATTTTTTGTGAGTGAGATTAACAGAAAGCGTAGGCTTTCCTTCGCACTATCAATGATAAATAAGCCCCAAACGTATTGGAATAATGTCTTATTTTCCGATGAAATCAAGTTTAACATTTTTGGTTCCGATAATTGTATGGAGAAGAACAAATGAGGAACTTAATCCCAAGAACTTAGTAGGAACAGTTAAGCATGGCGTTGGAGGTGTCCTTGTGTGGGAATGCATGTCAGCATCAGGACTAGGAAATTTGGTATTTATTGATGGCATAATGAATCATGCTGTTTATATAAATATTTTAAGAGAATTTTAAATTATTAGCCCAAAATTTGGGTATTGGAAACAACTTTGTTTTTTATCAAGATAACGATCCTAAGCACACGGCTCTCAACGTTCACCTCTTGTGTCTCTATAATTGTCCACAAGTTTCGAAAACACCACCTCAATCACCAGATTTATACCCAACAGAACATATTTGGAGAGAATTGGAGGTTCGAGTACGAAAACACGACATTCACACGAAAAGCGAACTTAAAAACAATTATGATGGAAGAATGGATGAATATTGATGCAGAAATTACAAAAGAACTAGTGCAATCTATTCCCAGACGTTTAAAAGCTGTTGTGGATGCTAAAGGATATCCTACTAAATATTAATTTAACGAAAAATTAGAATATTTACTAATATGTAGAGATTTTTTACACGTGTACGATGACTTTTGTGAGATAAAGTTTTTGTTACTTTTTGATTACTGGTTTCTTAAAAATAAAGTTTTACTATGTTTTCAAAATATTTCATGTAGTTTTGTTAAGAATAGATTATAGATCTTATTATTAAATACCCATTCTGAAATATTCATTTTAATTAATGGGTAGACCCCTATTTCATTGAAAATCGTAAGTGTTCGAACACTTTTGGGAGCCACTGTACATTCCTAAACAGTTAAAAAATTCGTAAGAGTAAAACAACCTCTTTGTAGGTGTAATATACCAGATTTTTCGACCATAATACGCACCTCAAATTTATGGAAGGATTTTTAGAAATGAATATTTTGAATTTTGTTAAGTATAAAAAGATATTTTCAATTTCTTACTTAATAAAGATAAAAAATATATGTAATAAAATATATAAGAAATATAATAAATAATATACATAATATATATATATATATATGATAAATATATATATATATATATATATATATATATATATATATATATATATATATATATATATACAGTCATGTTTCCTATAGCGCTGTGTTTTTATAACGCGATTTCCATATAACCCGGAGAGAAAATTGCAACAGCTCTCCTATGACGCGGTCTCCTAATAACGCGTTTTTCGTATAAGAACATTCCAACAACTCAAATGGCATGAAAAATTTATCTATGGCAGCACTTATTTGATGTGTTAAATTTTTGTAGTTGACATATATGGGGTATTCCCCTGTTTATCAATTCCAGTTATTAGGGAATTTCCCTAAAAATGAGCAAACAATAAAGCATTACTCTATTTTGATGTATTCTAAGATTGTCTTTAAATGTGTTCAGACGTATGTGTCATAGAGTTAAAATATTTTTGAAGTACAGTAGTACCTCGACTTACGAGTGTCTCGACTTACGAGTTTTTCGAGATACGAGCATTCTCTCGGTAGATTTTTTGCTTCGGGTTACGAGCTAAAATTCGGGTTGCGAGCAAGCTTCAGGTATCCCACCGCTAGTTTGAGCAGCGAATGCCATGTTACGTGCTCATCAAATGAAAACACAAGAAGCACATACTATTTACAACCTTTATGTACAATTATTATACAATTGTATACATATTATTCTGAGACTACTATCCATTCTTAAACCGAGAGATTAGCACTGAACAATTACCACCCGGGGCAGCTTGCTCTGTCCAAACTTGAGTCGCCCTCTGAAACCGAACAGCGCCCAACCTCTCTCGCAGAGAGATAGCTTCAATTCCCTCCCCCACACTGGAACTCCCTATGGGGTCTAAGGGATGGGATGACCTTGGTTCTAGAATCGCAAGCTCTCCCCCTTCTACGGATTCTCCCAAAACGTTCTTCGGATTCTCAGAAAGACGAATCTGGACATTGCAGCCACAGTGAACGAACGATGCAACAATCGCCCAGCTTCCGTGTCTCACTCGTTCACTTTAAGAGAGTAGCTGGTAATAAAAGCGAAAGTGAGGAAAGCGGGGCGAAAAGGTAAAAAATCAATGAATAAGATTTAATTTTTCAGTTCAACCTTTCTCCTCCTCTTCCATCAGCATCTTCAAGTCTAATCTCCAAGATAAATGTTGTACATTCCACTTAATAAAGCAAATTTATTGCAGTACATTCTATTGTACTGCGTTTTTATACAATGTTCGTCGTTTATAAGCACATTTTTCTTATTTAAAAACATGTAACAAAAAATTGCGATGTTTTGGGGGAGCCTGAAACGAATTAATGGCATTTCCATTCATTTCAATGGGGAAAATTGATTCGAGATACGAGTATTTCGAGTTACAAGCTCGGTCATGGAACGAATTAAACTCGTAAGTCGAGGTATCACTGTATTTTTAAAGTCTGATTTATGTGCAGTTTACTTATTTTCGAGATTCTATATACTGCGGTACCAATTCATTTAATTTGTATCAATTCTGAGTTTCTTATAACGCGGTTTCCACATAACGAGGCAATGGTTTCCATCTAACTTATTTTTATTTTCGGTACATTTTAGAGACTTTTTAAACTCATTTTCCCAATTCACAAGGTTTTCGGGATTTTCGTGACCGATAGACACGCTGATATAATGTAAATGATTTTTAAAATATCGGTTACTTATTGAAAGCTGTAAAAGTGACGTATAAAGACTGGTAAAAACAATACAGCCATCACCCTATAGTTCCCTAGAGTAATGATTCCCAACCTTTTTATACTTACTACTAACAGAAAACTGTTGGGTCGTGGCGTACCAATGGTTATGTTATAATTTTTGAGGGGGGTAAAATAAATTCTATACACATATGAATCACTTTATAAAATGTATTTAAGTATATATATAAAATAAAAGATAAAAACAATACAGAAAATAAATCCATTCAACTAGGAAATGCCGTTTGTACGTAATTGTTATTAACAAATGGGAAATGCAATTTCCCAACATTAAAATGTCTTTATCAGGAGGCTTAATGAGAAACTTGCCATTGCTTATGCTTATGTCTTATTAGAGTTTCCATTTTCAGGTTCAATAGTGCTTATCTTTAACCAGTCCATTGTGCTTATTATTGAACCCTTCCGCGTACCACCTCAAATGCTCTCGTGTACCACCAGTTGGGAACCACTGGTTTAGCGTTCATGAAACGTTCTTCAAAACGGAAAAGAAAATATTGTCCTAGCCGTAATGTAGTGATTATACTGGTATAACAATACGTATATATTTTAGAAAAGTTTGATGCGCTTCACTTAAAGTGCGGTCGAACTAAAACAGTCACGAAAAGAATCTGTGGTGTTCGGGATAATCGATCGTAAAGACGTGGATCAAAAATCATCATGGAAATAGCGCTATTGACGGAAAACCTTATTTCGAAATCAACAGGTATCGATCTGAAGTCACTCACAGAAAACTTAATCTTTTCCTCCCGCGTACGCTCGGACATTCATAAAATAAAAGTAGTTAGATAAACTAAAGTTAGAATACAAGTTTAACTGAAATATTTTTGAAGGAATTGCGGATCTACGAATTTAGCACGATCTGATCAACTAAATCTCTAAATGTAGAAAGGCAAACTTTGAACCTCACCGACTGAGCTGGTACCAACATAAGAAACAAAAGCCATTTCTAATATTCAATACAGTATCGCGGCAGGAATTTAAGAAGATAATTTTTTTTAGATTCTGATACCCTCGGAATATTTAATACTTGGGAGCTTACAAATGGAAGAATGTGTTGTTGTTACTAATCCTATCTGGTCTAGCCGATAGGGTGAACCAGATCCATGAGACCAAAAACATTTTAAAAAATCCAAGACAAGGAGGGGAGTCTGCGTCAAATCCTCTTTTTCAAGCCCCAAGCAAGAAAGAAGATAGTCAGGGATGGAATGATTGACATTACATTTTCCACAAATGGGGAAGATCTTATTGCCTTGATGAAATTTAAGGCACTTCAGGTGATCACTTAGGAGTCTTGACAAAGCAGTCTGCTGAGCACGATTGCCCACAAAAGCCGCTATGGCTTTTGTGGTCCTCCTGGCTGTCTGCCACAATACCAGTCATATGCTGGAGGAGATTGCCATGAAAGGGCAATGGCGGATTTAACTCTTAAGCAGATCTCCAAAAGAGTTAAAGTGCTAGAGGTCAAATCCATTGTAGTTCCTTCCTTAGCCAGGATATCAGCCGCTTCGTTGTCGTTGAGACCAATATGCGATGGGATCCACTGCAAATGGATATCATGGTATATTGAGAGTTCTTGCAGTAAAGTCAGAACAGAGATTTAGGAAGAATGTATTTTATATCAACATGAAATTTATTTACTTATGTAAAACACAATTTAAATTTGAATACTTTAATTGCTATGGAGCCAAACGCTAAATTTAAGGTGGCTGCTTCCTTTTAACTCATAAAAACACGAGGTTGAATTGATAAAGAAGAGAACAATGGTTATACAAAAAGCTTCAAAAGAAAACCGTTGGTTGAATGACTTATAAAATATAGGTCGTAAACACAAAATTAATTTGATTCTCAGCTTAATGAAGAAAGAAAAGGAAAGTAAATGAACTGATTATTAAATAAAAAACTCTCTGAATAATAAGAAAAAGTATTTGCTTATTATAACACATAAATTAACTTCATATTCTTTATATACATCGTTCATCATCGTGAACTTATTAGAATGATTGATCAGCAATTCTTTATAGCCTCTAGGCAACACAGTTCTTTCAGACACAATTTCTTACTTTCACAGCTCAATTAAACTCAGTCTGAGTCAAGCGTGAAATAAAAATGCTTGTTTCACACAATATTAGGTTCTCGGATTAGATGCAATAAGCAAATTTTCATTTTCGCTTGAATATTTGAAGATTTCTATGATATTGCAGTGATGTGATGTATACCTTCGATGTACAACAAAAATATATAGGCCGTGGTACACAAATAAGACCATAATGCTTTAATCAGCATCTTTATAGTTAGGTGCTTTACATATATCGTGTTCGAAGACATCATAATAGGTAGTTTAGATTATGAACAAATGAGTAGAAAAACTAAAATACTGTTATTGGATTTTTAATAATTTTTAAAACACCATTAATACTACAACAACAGACTGTTAAAATATCCTTTTTCTATCGCCTAGGGAATGTTATCCGGGAATGTAACAATTCTTCTGAATTAATCTTACAGTGTATAAGGAGATCATAGCTCTTAAATCGACAAGAATAAGGAATTTTCTTGGTTATTTACTTAAAAATACATTTTATAGTTACATTTCCACTCACTTTAAGCATTAATTCTTCGCTTCCCATACATTAACTGAATAAAAAAATAAGTACTGAATTAATCTTACAGTGTATTGGGAGATCATACTTCCTAGCTCAACAAGAGTAAAGAACTTTCAAGGTTAAAAGATTAAAAATACGATTTTATATCTGCATTTCGACTCAATGTGAATTAATTCATCTCTGCCCATATAGCAACTGAATAAAGAAAGAACTTCTGAATTAATCTTACAGTGTAGTAGGAGATCATACTTCCTATATGAACAAGAATAAGAAAATTTCACAGTTATAAAGTTAAAAATACGATTTTTTATTTACATTTCGACTCAAACTGCATTAATTCTTCACTTTCCATACATGAACTGAATAAAAAAATGAAATACTGAATTAATCATACAGTGTATTAGGAGATCATACTTCCTAGCTAGACAAGTATAAAGAACTTTCACGGTCAAAAGATTAAAAATACGATTTTATATTTGCCATCGGCTCAATCTGAATTAATTCCTCACTGCCCATATAGCAACTGAATAAAGAAAGAACTTCTGAATTAATCTTACGGTGTATTAGGAGATCGTACTTCCTAGTTGAACAAGAATAAAAAAACTTTCACGGTCAAAATATTAAAAATACGATTTTATATTTGCATTTTGACTCAATCTGGATAAATTTCTCACTGCCCATATAACAACTGAATAACGAAAGAACTTCTGAATTAATCTTACAGTGTATTATGAGATCATACTTCCTAGCTCGACAAGAATATAGAAGTTTCACGGTCAAAAGATTAAAAATACGATTTTATATTTGCATTTCGACTCAATGTGGATTAATTCCTCACTGCCCATATAGCAACTGAATAAAGAAAGAACTTCGGAATTAATTTTACAGTGTATTAGGAGATCATATTTCCTAGCTGGACAAGAATAAAGAACTTTCACGGTCAGAATATTAAAAATACGATTTCGACTCAAAATATTGAGTCGAAATTGCATTTCGACTCAATATGAATTAATTCATCACTGCTCGTATAGCAACTGAATAAAAAAAAAGAACTTCAGAATTAATATTTCAGTGTATTAGATCATACTTCCTAACTGGAAAAGAATAAAGTACTTTCACGGTCATAAAATTAAAAATACGATTTTGTATTAACATTTCGATCCAAGCCGGATTAATTCACTGTTGCCTATATGGAAAATGATTGAAAAGAGAAAATAAATCCACCCCAAAATCTGTACAAAATTTCTTACTTTTCTCCGCATTCCTTTGGTAATTCTTGTGATCCATTCATTCCTTTACTGTAGTGGGAAAATAATAAGTAAAAGCCAACGATTATTCCATAACCTATAAGCACTGAGACAATTAAATTCAATTAACGCAACTAGGTGAGTTCCTTGAAACATTTTCCTTTAAATAAAGCGGATAGAGCAAAGAGTTCTAAAGTTTCCAGCGTGTAGTATCAAAATGTCTAGAGAACAAAACACCCGGTGGATAAAAACTAAAGCAAAATAAAACGAAGCAGCATAACGAAGCGCATCATTTAAAGGTAAATTTAGTACACCGAGATATCTTCAGCTTTTAATAGCTTTCTTTCCCCTTCAACGGGAAAATAAAAGATAAAAAAAAGGCAAAAAGAAAGATGCTCCATTCTCGTAATTTTTTCCCGGAAATCAGATAAAAGAAATACATTGCCAGCGTGGAGTATTTAAAATATAATTTAAATCAGCTTTCGCGGGTGTTATTTTTAAGATATCAATATGAGATTCTTATATATAATACTGATTACTCAATGCTTATGAAATGTCTGGTATATAATCAGGCAATGTGATATGAACACTCCAAATTAATAGGATTATAATTAAGTTTTTTTATACCTCCAGTTCGACAGTCTCAACTTTATGCTCATATATATATATATATATATATATATATATATATATATCTGTGTGTGTGTGTGTATGTGTCCTCGATTATGAAGGTGGTCTAAGTCATTGTATCGGTGATTCCAAAAGTGGTGTATGTCATATATTTTTCGGTTCTAGGTATTTAAAGTTTTGGGTTTGAACAAACCTAAAAATATTTTTATACTTTATAATAGAATATTTCAGCAAATATTTACGGTTCAACTTTTCATCTGTTAAAATTTTTTATATAATAAATATAAAGTTTTTTACACAAACAATGAACAAGTAAATAAATAATGTGACGCGTAGTATAAGAAACGCGTAGTATAAGAAAGATATAACATTCAGCAAAATGTTCAATATCTTTGAATGCCTTTTTCTCGAAACTAACAATTTTGACATTGACCTTTTTAGAACCAAGCCACAGATCTATATTTGAGCATTAAGTTAATGTATGCATGAATGTTTATACATATGTATGTATGCATTAATTCTTAGCTGCTGTAAGAGTAATGACAGAAAAATACCATCTGGAAAAATGAAAATTTTTGATAAAGAGACCCATAAAATTCAAAATTTAAAAGCCACTACCGATTAAGTGATGATGGCCCATGGAGACGTGAGTTTTGATGTCATGTGTTCGAAGATCGAAATTTCTCTCACGAACCGCAATTTTCTTTTCTTTAAATTCACCTTTTTTCAATTTTTCATGACAATGGCCTTATTTATGCCTTAGCTGTCCCCCGCTGATAAAAATTAATGAGTGTGTTATTATACGTTTATAGGTAAGAACACAAATCAAGAACTGCGAACTATAAAGAAAAGTATTTGGTAGCAATTTTAAACAAGTAAATAATTGATGCTGAAATGTTAAATAAATATAGAAAAAGAGGGAAGAGACAGGTTAGAATTGTGTCCTATTTTCCATCATTAACTGCATAACCATGATCAGACAACGTTTTGTTTCGGAAGGCATAAAAAATATAAGCTAAAATAACTATTTAGCATGTTTTATGTATAAATGAAGCATTATGCGATATTTTATCAGAGAAAATAATCACATATGACCTTCATTCATTTTTTTAACGGTACCTTGGATTTTGAATGCTTAGTCTTGTAACACTTGTGTAATGATCGCACTCTTTAGCTCCAAAAAATCTTCAAGGGCTATGATAAGAACGTGAATGCAGTGGTTGTGTAAATGGGGGAAAATCCTCATGCACGTTTTGATATTTTTATATTTAATTTATTATTAAAACGTTGACTGCTGAACTTATTATAATTTAACAGCTTTAAACTGGCAGATAGAAACGTCTCCTCGATTACAACGTAAAATACTACCCAAGCTGAGTGACTTAGGGCTTATTCACATAGAATCTTTCAGCGTTACTTGTACTGACATATTTTAAACCAGTCACAGGTCTTAGCAATTTCGTTGCTAAACGTTTAGAGGTTTGTAATTGGTTACATATATTTCAATGCGATTAACGTTGACTCTGATGGATTCTATGCGAACAGACCCTTACTTTCACTTTTTATTTTCCCCTTTTGTCCTATGTGTAAACTATTCCACATACACTCTTAGACGGAAAAAAAAGACGCACCAAGAAGGGGTTATCCGAATGGGACGAAAATTGGTAAATGTGATGTACATGTACAGAAAAACAAATGATTACAATTTGAGAATAGTTTGGATGATTTATACAAGAGCTTCACAAAGTGAAAAAGTCAATAATGCGTTGGTCCACCTCTGGCCCTTATGCAAGCAGTTATTCGGCTTGACATTAATTGATAGAGATGGCAGATGTCCTCCTGCGGGATGTCGCGTCAAATTCTGTCCAATTGGCGCGTTGGATCGTCAAAATCCCGAGCTGGGTGAAGGGCCCTGCCCATAATGCTCCAAACGTGCTCAATGGGGGAGATATCCGGCGACCTTGCTGGCCAAGGTAGCGTTGGGCAAGCACGAAGACAAGTAGTAGAAACTCTCCGTGTGCGGGAGAATTATCTTACTGAAATGAGAGCCCGGGATGGCGTGATATGAAGGGCAACACAACGGGACGCAGAATATCGTCAACGTACCGCTGTTCTGAAAGGGTGCCGTTGGTGACAACCAAAGGGGTCCTGCTATGAAATGAAATGGCACCCCAGACCATCACTCCTGGTTGTTGGCCCGTATGGCGGAAGACAGTCAGTCTGGTATCCCACCGCTGCCTGGGGCGTCTCCAGACACGTATTCGCTGGTCCTCGGGGCTCAATTCGAGGCGGGACTCATCACTGAAGACAATTCTACTCCAGTGAGGGACATTAAATGTCGAATGTGCCCGACACCACTGTAAACGGGCTTGTCCGTGTACAGAGGTCAATGATAGTTGGCGCAAGGGCAGCCCCCTTTCTCTGAGTTGCCTATGAAGGGTCCTTGCGGTCACTGAAGCCCCAGTTGCACGTACGATCGATGATAATGATGAATCTGGGGCTGTGAGTGCCCTGAGAGCTTTGATGATTGCTCGTTCCTCACGTTCTGTCGTTTCTCTAGGCCGACCGCTTCCTTCTTGACGCCGTGTTCGGCCATGGATCACCCATTCCTGCCAACATCGTCTATTAATGGCATCGCTCCTATCCAAGTGTTGAGTGATTCGCCGATTAGACAAACCGGCTTCTTTGAACCCAACTGCACGTCCTCTCTCTGTTGACATCTGCGCATATTGATCGCGCACCTGTATGCGAGGCACGGTTACTGTCTACCTGAGTACACGGAACGAAATTCGCTAAGAATTTATGACTTGGAATCGAAATTTCTCCTCTTTAATATCCTGCCAGTTGCGCAGTTAAGATGCGCTGCAGCGTCACATGTTTATTCATTGGCCACCAAACTTTAAAATTTTGCATTTTCCATCGAAACCTGTATGCATATTAATTTGAGTTCAATTTGCATTACCCCTTCTTAATGCATCTTTTTTATGTCTAATAGTGTATTTGAATATTTCATATTTTGAAGCTTTATGGTAACTGCTACGAATATATGTATTATATAGATAGTACATGTAAATATCCATAGATATACAATATTGTAGAAGGAAATGCAGAGCAAGGGTAGAAACATAAAGAATGAGCCTATTGTTATGTATTGATAAGCAGGTTGACAAGAAAAATAGCGTTCTTTCTTTGCATTTGCCAGTGTAATGGTAATAGTCCAAGTGCCATAATAAGAAAAGTGCATTAATTGTTGAAGTGCCAACAAATTATATCGTAAGGTTTAATTATTGGGGAGGCATAGCGCAATGTAATATAATGTAATGTTGACTAAGGTAAAGCCTTAGTACCTAAAATTATTCTATAATGGCTTATGATGATGAGTATAAAATAATAAATTATACTGTAAGGGTAAGTGAAGACCCATATTAAAATAAATCTCTTTTACTTTTATGATATATATTTTATTTTACCATATATACTCAGGTCCTAGGCCATCTCTAGCTCTATCTATTTAGTTTTTTTTTTTAAATGGTGGTAAGAGAAATTCATGTATGTGCCACAGGAACACCTTAAGGGACCTAGTATTAAAAACCTTCCCAATTCTGTCGCATCTGATAAGTCTCGTGGGCTAAAAGGAAGTATTTTGATATTTTAATTTTGTTTGTTTTCTCTTAAGATCTTAACATATAAACATTTTTTTGGAATTAGAACCTGTGGTACCTTGGACCAAGAATTCTTTTTTACCTTGGTCCTAGGTTCAAGGTACAACCTCATGCTAGTTAATTCCGATTAGTATTCCTTTTTAATTGGTTTCCCTGGCGAGAATCATGTCTTGGAGCGCTTCCGGTGTTAAGAGGAAAGATTTAATCGGGCAATCGGTGTTTCATTTTTATATTTATTTGTGATTTATTTATAATGTTTATAATAAAGTTTAATTGGTCCACTTAGCTGATTTCTTCTTGGACTTTTGTTTGGGTTAGCGTGACATTTATGCTTTTAAAATGAGTAATAAAAATTAAAATCAGTAGGACCAAGGTACAACGCCCTGTTGGACCTTGGTCCAAAAGGCATTTTAATTCTAAATTGTCAAAAGAACATGAAAACAATTCACATGAAAGATTAATAAAAGTGCATGTTAACATTTACATTCTGAAGTATCAAAAAGCAGCACTGATTATTTTTTTATGTACTACAAGAATACAAAAGAAATTAAAACATCAAAATAGGTCAGCGGTACAACAGGTTCCCCTATATATATATATATATATATATATATATATATATATATATATATATATATATATATATATATATATATATATATATATATATATATATATATATATATATATATATATATATATATATATATATATATATACAGTGCTCGATTTCTAGAAATAGAGGTGCCGGAACTGTAATCTTCCGGGGGGTGTAGGGGGTATTCCAAATTATTGGTCTGAAAAAAATGTCTTTGGCTATACAAAAGCTTGAAACATTTTATTCATTTACAAATTTTATTTTGCAAAACAAGTACAAAAATGTGTTGTAGTAAAATAACAAAAGTGATTAAATAAATGTTTTTAACTATCGCATTTTTTTTCCTAAAGAGAGGTACCGGACCGCTGTTCCGGCGCGTTCCGCTTCAAATCGAGTCCTGTGTATATATATATATATATATATATATATATATATATATATATATATATATATATATATATATTTATTTATTTATATTTATATTCATGAGTGTGGATGCGGGTCGGTGAGTGGATGCAATTTCGTTACCACTTTATTAATGGCAAATATTTATAACTTGGACAAAAAAAATTACTACTCGATCCATTGAAAACATTAAAAGAGATAACGAAAAGTAAAAAATATAGTGCTTCAACTTACCTGTTGTGTGTTTCAAGACACCTTTACAATACGCATGTACAGGCGCGTTGTCAGAGGGCCTGACAGTATGTTTTTGGTACCACATCTAGAGATTTCAGTATATTCGTGTCGATTTAAAGCTTTTCCTCTACTATATCATTTCTCTCAGGACTTTTGAATAGGTGTGAAAAATGCCACACTGAAATAAAATATGAAAGCACAGGAAAGAACGCTCGATGACTGAGTGTTATATGGAGATGGATGGTCGTTGCCAAGACAATTTTCCAATGCCAAAACAAAACTATTGATTTGGTCTTTTAAGAAATGAAACACATATTTGTTTTTATATGATTTTTCATCGTACAGCATGACAGAATATTGAAAAATGTAATTATTTTTTTTTCTGAAGTGATAATAAATGATCTTTCAAAGGAACGGTTATAATTATTATCATTGTGCCTTTTCAAACGATGGAATTCATCAATCCATCTATTTACACCTATCATATACACGTTCAAGGTAAATATATATACATTTATTCATACATACATACATATAAATATATATGTATGTATGCATGCATATATATACATATTTATATATGTACATATATATATATATGTATATATATATATATATATATATATATATATATATATATATATATATATATATACACATACATACATATACATACATACATATACATACATACATACATATACATACATACATACATATACATACATACATATACATACATACTTACATATACATGCATACATATACATACATACATATACATACATACATACATATACATACATACATACATATACATGCATACATATATACACTCAAGAGCCAAAACATTATGACCACCTGTCAATAACGAGTTGGCCCACCTTTGGCGCGCAACACAGCTTCTACCCTCCTTGGCATGGATGCCACAAGTCCTTGGTAGATGGCCGGAGACAGATTGTACCAGATGTTTAAGCAACGGTCACGCAAATCCGAGATATTGCGAATTGGTGGTCTTTGAACTCTGAGCTCCCGTCCCATGACATCCCAAATGTGTTCTATCGGATTGAGATCCGGTGAGTTAGGCGGCCAGGACATTAACTAGAATTCAGCATCATGTTACTGGAACCACTCCAACACAATTTTAGCCTTGTGACACGGGGCGTTGTCCTGTTGGAACATTCCATTTCCAGCTGGAAAAACAGATGCCATGTAAGGGTGCAACTGGTCCGCAATGATGTTCAGATACCCTGTAGCATTCATGGTCTGCTCTACCACAACCACGGGTCCCAGAGACGCCCAAGAGAACGTCGCCCAAAGCATAATACCGCCACCACCGGCCTGTGTATGACCTACTGTACATTGAGGGAGCAACAGTTCGCCTGGAAGACGGCGTATCCTGACAGTACCATCGGCGTGATCCATGGACCAGTCGCGATGTTCCCGGGCCCAGCGCAGGCGCAGTTGGCGATGACGCTTGGTCAGCAAAGGCACACGAGTGGGACGTTTGCTGCTTAGCCCCATATCCAACAGTGTCCGCTGAACAGTGTGCTGCGATACTATTCTACTTGGCCCTGCATTGTATTGGGCTGTCAGCTGAGCCACTGTCTGGCTCCGGTTTTGCTTCACCATGCGAGACAGTCTCCGACGACCTTTTTCTTTGATAGCGTGTGGACATCCAACACCATGTCGTCTACTGCTGGTTTCACCGTCATTGCATAAGTACTAACATCTGTAGGTCGCGAACAACCCACGAGTCTTGCAGTTTCGGAAATACTTGTTCCGAGCCTTCGAGCAATTACAATCTGCCCTCTATCAAAGTCGCTTAGATCCGCAGCCTTTCCCATCACACACAGAAGTAAGTGAAAGAATGATTCGTCAGACTCTCCAGCAGCAGTTAAATACCACTTCCACCTGATCACGTGCCTTCCACGTCATCCAAGCGAATTCATTGCAAAATGTAGGGGTGGTCATAATGTTTTGGCTCTTGAGTGTATATACAGTGGAATCTCGATCTATCGTTTTTCACGGGACCGACTGAACTGAACGATAAATGCGGGAAAACGATAGATACGGGAACATAACAAAGCAGTATGATCGTCGGGACTGAGTGAAATAAACGACACATGCGGGGAAATGATGATTCGGAGAACGATCGATCGAGATTTCACTATATATATGCATTCATATACATAAACACATACGTTCAAATAAATGTACATTGATGTTCTCATAGATGTTCTCATAGATGTTCTAAAGTTTAGCGTAATCTATAATTTTAAGAATAATTCATAAACGAACTAACGACTGCCACAAAACTTGATATACTTTGTAGTAAGTAGAGCTGGAAAACTTTTTTCGTTGATTATGTAAATACAAAAATTATAAAAAGTTACTTATGTTTGAACTGGGAGCAATACGGTGAAATTTCATAACACGGGGTTTAATTAGACCGAGTCCTACGCTTTGAAGCCGATTCCGAACCACTACAAACATCCATACCAAGAGTGGTATTGGAACCTGCAGACTCTAGCATCGATGGCCAGCATTTATTTGCGCATGCGCAAATAAATTGCCTCTTGTCCCCGTCTCCTAGCGGTGTGAAAGCTTTTATGACAGCCACAGAGACCGGTGGCAAAATGTGCCTGTCTTTCGTTGCTGTCGCCGTTGGTGTGGAGTAATCATAAGTGTCGATGAGAGTCCATTCAACATGAGCCCTTCTGTACCCAGAATCTATGTGTGCCCATTCCACGTGATACCCGTCTACATTCCTTGACACGACTAGAACTATCAAATTTGATTTTTTAGAGAAGTTAATGTGGTTAACAGGTTTACCTTACTCTGAATAGAATGGTTCGATATGCATGAATTTGCAAACTGGATGGTATTTGGACTCATCAAAGAAAAGCACATGACACAACCAGCTCAGAATATCTCTTCTTTAATTCTTAATCTGATTGAAACGGGTATTCGAAAAGATTAACGGTACACATAAAGTGTTGGTCCTCGATCATCGAGATCATTTGTCCTGAGACTCTATCAAAAGATAACTGATAGTCATTTATTGACTGGTAAGTCGATTATGTACCGTTATTGATGAAGCGCTAATTTTTTGCTGTTGTTACATTCGTAGTTTTTTTTTCACGAAGAAACACAATAACTAAAAAATTTATGTGTTCATAATTTTTTGTTGTTATGTTTCTTTTTGTAAAATTGGCATGTGAAATCATTTCTTGTTAAGCAGTGTTCGTTAACATGTGTTGCTCTTGTAAACGTCGCTATATGTAGATCCAAAGGGGAATTTAGACTAAAGCAACTAGAAACGATTCAGTCTCTGCAGAAACTGTTCGGACAATTTATTCCATCTCGCTGAAGACTCCAATGCAGGATCTAAGCAATTGTGGTACAAAGACGATCTTGGAAAGATGCTTATTCATGGAAAGAGCAGATAATACGATATGGATGTTGAAAACAGTGAGTGAAGTCCGCTCTTTCATTAGAAAAAAAAATCGAGTGTTCGCCAGAATTTACTCTGACCAACATGTCCGTTAGCTCTCTGAACCGAGTGGAAAGTTGACGATAAGCCAACTTCAACTGACCATTTGTTCATTTCATTGAAAGAGAAAAAATAATGCATTTTTAACAAATTATTGGTATAATCACGAGACATCTCTTTGACCAAGCCATGATACCTCAAGGATGATTTAAATCCCCTGAATGATAATGAAAAAGAAAGATAAGAGCCGTCATTCACAAAAAGCGACATGCGAAACGTATCGTATGCACTGGACATCAATATGACGCCAGACCCTGATATAATTGACATACGATACTCCTGATACAACCTGGGCAAATAATTGTGCGGAGATAGATGATGTTCCAAGACCTCTAAATTCAGAGGTGATAGTGTACTTTTAGCAAGTGGGAAAAAATCTAAGACATTCAGATTTTTATCATCTGCTGCCTGATGGGTAAGTGTTATATTTCACATAAAATATGCTTATCCTTAAAAATCTTTCGCAAATCCATATTTGAAAACAAATCTTGAGAATAGCTAACAAAATATGTATCAAATTTAAAACGAGTACCAACTTAAAATTGAACCTTATACTGCAATAGAAAAATGTCACTGATTTGACTTAAATGCCTCTCTCGTATATTCAGCGAAGCTGTAGATTAGTTTCTCATCATTGGTTGGTTCATAAGTATCTCGTGTTGTTGGTAGGTAAACATGACTAAAAGATAAATATTCATCACTAAATATGAAAAATGATTCCCCCATGGAATTTTTGCCACCTATGTATTACTTACTGATATGTTATGTTGAAAAAGATTTAACAAGAGAGAAGTCCACAGCTGTTTAGTGAACCCGCGAAATTTATATTTTAACTGTATTCAATATTTAATCCAAATAAGCTTGGTATATATGTTTCTTGTTGGGCTTAAACTTTTAACACGATTTTTCCTTGTAGATAATAAAAATAGGGTGACTCCTTTCTTAAATGTTTGTCAGAGAAATCTAAAGAATTTGGAAATATCTAAAGCAATTGAGAAAATAACCAAAGAATTAAATAACTTGCTTTCAAGGCCACAGATATAAAGAGAAAAGATAAAAGAGTTAAGTGCTTGATTTTCGAATAACAGCCAAGATGCTACACAAAGATCGCTCAAGTCTACAATTACCTCGTTATATCTAAAGAGGAAGTCTTGTTACAAACATTGAAAAGATGCCTTGGCTAATAATCGAAACCTTGTAACTTCATAACCTAAGGTTACAACATGCGCAGTGAAATTGATGATCGCTTACACATGTTAATCAAAAAAATCCTATTCGTTTATTCTTTCAATGACAAAAGCTAAAACTGCTCTGATAAGAAAAATATGATGATAAAAGTTCATTAATTAACTCTAAATTCACTTTTGGCTCACATTCCTCTTCTATTTCGTAACTCTTGCTAAAAATAACTGTTTAAGCATTATACAGGAAATTTAATTTACCTTTTCATTTACCGTCGACGGTAAGTCATATTGTTTAAGGACTGACGTTCTATGACTCTCTATTGGTACTTTTATTATTTGACTTTGTATGACTTTTTATGTTAAATACAGTTGACACTCTCCACATTCATTGAAGTTAAGAGCACAGAATTGCTCTTAACTTCACAAACACTTTTAGTTTCTCCCTCCACCCTTAGTTCTAAATTCTGTTGATCATAGTTAACTCTGACAAATTGTAAAGCAATACCATGTTCTGCGATAGCCTACTTAATTAATTTAAATTTACTTTATTATGAATGCAGCAAATACAGTCCCAGTTTCCAGCGAACCCGGTATATAACGAACTCGCGGATATAGCGAACGAAAAGTTTGTCCCACCGTTTTCCTATTGTACGTAATTTAATTAGTATTGTGTCAGTTTAATGTAATCAATTTTAGTCAATTTAATTCATTAATGATCATTTTGAATAGATTTTTGTCATTTTAATACATCATTATTGAATACACATTGCAACTAAAGAGATACATTTTGTGAACTCCAGCATTTTTCTTAACGGTTCGGATATAGCGAACCACCGGATAAAGCAAACAAAACCTTTGGTCCCTTGAAGTTCGTTATAATAGGGTTCGACTGTATTTTAAATTACGTTAAAATCATTAATGCTTCAAAAATAAAGTTTTATATTGTGCATTGAAATGGTGTTCAATACGGTGTTCAGTTTCAAAATAATTTTAGAGTAGTAGGCTTCAAAACTTTGAAATATTTGCTTGTTTAATTACTGATGGTTCTCTTGCCTCTAATTAAGGTGGTGCATCAGTTGATATCGCAGATCTTATCTCTTGTTAAGCAGTGAATAATTTTTCTCTCAGTATTTTGCTAATTGTGAATTATGTTTTTTTACATTTGCAGGGATAGACGTTTAAATCAGTGCGCAGATTTTAAATTTTTCCAGTTTTCTGTAATTAATTTTTTGTAGGGTTTTAAAGGCTATTTAAGCTATTTTAAGTTTAATTTAATGATGTCTACAGTAAAATCTTGACTATAATACGCACACATGTATAATATGCATGCTTGATTTTGCGCGAAATTTTCGGAAAAAATTAAAATTCGACTATAATATTCACCCATAATTTTTCAATACTTTAATTAAAAATTGACAAATACTTATTAGCATAAATAAAATTTGTATTAATAATAAACGAAAATGTCGAATTTGCTAGAAAAAAATCCAATTTTTAATTCAAAACAAACAATACTGTCATATTATTAGTTTTAATCACTTTCACTAGAATACAGCTCATCTATTGTTTTTCGTTTATTCAGTGTTTAAAAACTGCGTTTTTTTTTGTACACGAGTATAATACGCACCCTCATTTTTGCGGACGAAAATGTGAAAAAAAGTGCGTATTATACTCAAGATTTTAAGGTATCTCTACAGCAATGAAAGTGTTTTTAAAGAAATGAAAATAATTTAAAAACGAAGCTATTTTAAAGCTTTTTTTTAAAGAAAAAACAGATTTTCAACGCACTACGATTAAAAGTCTGTTCTAATGCAGACAACACAGCTCAAAATATTCATTTGCTAATATGTGATTAGAATCTTATTAAGGGAAAATTTCCCGGTAGCTAACACGAGAATAGCAGATCTTCGAGTTCAACTGTTACCGTGGATCGACTGTACCATATTAGAAGGTTTTGTCTGATTGTATAGCCCTGTGAAAATTAAGTTAAGTGGTTTGATAGATTTTGGTTGAAGGTATCGCAGACTGAGCTAAAATTTTTATTAAAACCCCGAAATAATTTCTTAGATACATTCATACAAAATATCATTTTGTAGTACATATTTTTTAAATGTAGAATACAAAACTTAGGCCGTCTGCACACGGGGCAACTCAAAAGAAACTGATAACTGTCCGACGGGTTTACCCGTCGGACGGGTTTGTAACCAGTTGCGTCGTGTGCATGGCTCCATTCAATTACATAGGTTGCGACTCATCACGGACTGGTTTGTGATTTGAGTCAGTTATCAGTTTCTTTTGAGTTGCTCCGTGTGCAGACGGCCTTAAAGTAATGAAGTTGCCTGATTACTCTGTATTCAGGAAGCGTACTAAGCAATGAAGCTATTTTCTAGAGAACTTAGTTTTGCGTGTGTGTGCGTGGAAAAAACATCATAACAGGCAAGTAAGATTAAAAAGAAGAAAAAAATTAATAAACTAATCATATCAGTTCCAGTAAATACATATAGAACTAAACCATGAGGTTATAATATTAAATCATTTGCCAATAGTCTTAACACTGTAGATGAGTAACAATTAATAACATGTTTAATTTACTCACATGTCGACTTCAGTAGCCACTACATGAGTAAATGAAACATATTACTTCTAATATCTCTTCAGAAACACTGCGCTTTTGTTTCATTTACTCATGTAATTTTTACGTTCACAATGGATGATAACCGTCTTCAGTAGCCACTACATGAGTAAATGAAACATATTACTTGTAATATCTCTTCAGAAACCCTGTGCTTTTGTTTCATTTACTCATGTAGTGGCTACTGAAGACGGTTATCATCCATTGTGAACGTAAAAATTACTAGTAATTCAGCTTACAGTAACATAAAATGAGTTACTTACTCTCCCCATACGTTTTATCCCTTTTAACTCGAATAGACATTTTTTTTTTTCGCTAGTGGTTGCAGAGCACAAAATATCCGTGCAGATGTTATTACATTTCGCTGAACATAAAATCTCCCATCTAGGTGCAACGTCGATAATTAAATTTATCATCGACAGTTATCTAATCAGCACGGCAGGTATGTTGCCGTTGATAACACACACCTTTCTACTGCTGCGGACGAAAGGTACTTTCGAAATTATTGTCATAGCTAAATATTGGTTAAGTTTTTTAATCGTCACCTAGTGAAAAATAAATAAATGGGTAAATAAATAAATGACGCGTGACCTCCAGTTCTTGTTTGAAGTATATACGCGAGAATTAAGGTTGAATTTTAAATAAACTGTAAAACTCGTCATCCTTTGGGACATCGTCGTTGATTATGAAGATTCAACCCTTTTACAACTGTGAATGAATGACACTTTCGTAATTTAGCAACAGCTAAATATTGGTTAGCTAAATATTGGTAAAATGGGTTAAACATTGGTTAAACCAATATTTAATCAATATTTGGCTAAATATTGGTTAGCTTATTTAAAATATTTAAGTAAGCTTTAATAAGTTTTAATTTTCAAATATATAAAATATTTAAAAGTTAACTAAATATTTGAATTTAAGAATAAAGGAAGAATTATATTTTATTAATATAAAACAGGGGAAAATTAGCTTATTTAAAATATTTAAGTAAGCTTTAATAAGTTTTAATTTTCAAATATATAAAATATTTAAAAATTAACTAAATATTTTAAATAAGCTAACTATTGGTTAAATATTGATTAAACTACTAATATTAATTAAACTTTTTAATCGCTGTTTAGTAAAAAATAAATAAATAAATAAATAAATAACACTTCACTTCCAGTTCTTGTTTGAAGTATATACGCGAGAATAAAGTTGAATTTTAAATAAACTATTAAAATCTGTCATCATTTGGGACATCGTCATTGATTATGACGATTTCTAGCCTTTTACAACTGCGAATGAATGACACTTTCTTAATTTAATCACAGCTAAATACTGGTTAGCTAAACATTGGCAAAAATTTAACCAATTTTTAACCAATATTTACCAATATTTAGCTAAATATTTTAAATAAGCGAAATATTGGTTAGCTTATTTAAAATATTTAAGTTAGTTTTAATAAGTTTTAATTTTTAAATATATAACATATTTAAAGATTAACTAAATATTTTAAATAAGCAAACTATTGGTTAAATATTGGTTAAACCAATATTAATTAAACTTTTTAATCGCTGTTTAGTAAAAATAAATAAATAAATAAATAAGTAAATTACACGTGACTTCCAGTTCTTGTTTGAAGTATATACGCGAGAATTGAAGTTGAATTTTAAATAAACTATTAAAACCCGTCATCCTTTGGGACATTATCGTTGATTATGAAGATTTCTAACCTTTTACCACTTCGGATGAATGACACTTTCGTAATTTAGTCACAGCTAAATATTGGTTTGCTAAATATTGGTAAAAGTGGGTTAAATATTGGTTAAACCAATATTTAACCAATATTTACCATTATTTAGCTAAATATTTTAAATAAGCTAAATATTGGTTAGCTTATTTAAAATATTTAAGTTAGCTTTAATAAGCTTTAATTTTTAAATGTATATAAAATATTTAAAAATTAACTAAATATTTTAAATAAGTTAATTATTGGTAAAATATTGGTTACTCCAATATCAATTAAAATTTTTAATCGCTGTTTAGTGAAAAATAAATATATAAATAAATAAAAAACAAGTGCCTTGCCGTTCTTGTTTGAAGTATAAACTCGAGAATTAAAGTTGAATTTTAAATAAACTATTAAAATCCGCCATCCTTTGGGATATCGTCACTGATTATAAAGATTTCCAGCTAATTTCAACACTAGACCTAAAGAACGGTGGTCTTTTTTTAAAAATAATAATTTAACTAAATATTTTAATCTATCCCAGTCACATATAATTCAAGAAAAGAAACCAATAATTCCTTTTTATTTTGATAAGTCACTATTCCGGTATTCAACTATGAAACATTTTGATAACAACATTTCCATCTTTCAAAAATATCCATTGTACTTTCTTTTTCCTTGGGCTATAGTCACACAGACCCACATCATCTAGGTAGCAAACTCTTTATGTAATTAAAATAATTTTGTCGTAACCAAAAGGTTCATCTTCCATGCGATAGATGGCAGCACTGAAATATTCAATGGTCCCAACATCTTTCTTTTTATTCTTTCTGAAGTTCTTTCTGAACTGCTTTTAATTTTGTTTACACAATGAAACAAAATTAAAAGCATTTGTATGTTAATATCCCGTAACTGGATTTTCACAAAACTTGTGTTTAAGTCAATCAATACTCATTTCATTGGTTTATTTACGTATTCTTACAAATAAATATCGCGTTGTGAGTGTTTTCAGAGGTTCAACTACAAGCGAACAAATATTTGTATTTTATGGACAAGAAAAAATTTCTTTAAGAGATGCAATATAAAAAGTAAATACGCAATTTGGATTTTTAAGAAATTGAAAGTCTTTATCTGCTAGAGGTATAAAGCAAAGGATTGCTACAAACAAAAGTCTTTCTTTTAATTCCAGAATAAGAATAAAAGGACGAATTATATTTTATTAATATAAAACAGGGGAAAATAATGTAAATAAATTCAACGCTATAATTTAGTGACCAAAGAAAGAAAACCAAAAATCACTTTAAGACATTAATTGTTTATTTTATCTATTATTCTTATTGCTGCTATCTTATTTATATAAAAAAAACCGCTTTTCATTTTTTTAAATCATAAGAACATTTAAGTTTATTTTGCAGAACCTTTAAGGTGACTCTTTAAAGACGCTAAGGTCACCATCAAGACCTTTAACATGGTGCATCAGTTAATCGGAGACCTCCTATTCTCGTGATAAGCTATGGGGAATTTTCCTCTTGGTATTTTTCTAATCGCCCATTATCAAATATATAATTTTAAATCATGCTTGTTACACATGAAGGTACATGTGTAAATAAAGAGCGACAAATTTTTCAAGTTTTGAAATTTGAAGGTAGAGGAAACTTACTGATATGGGAGAAACTTTCGTCGAAATTAGATTTTTGAAATCAAGTTTTTTTCTCCCTTTTTGCAGCTATAGAAATACTGATAATCAAACAAAAACAAGTAGTATTTTTATAGGGCGATTCACTCGAAAGAGGGCACTAATATTCAGTAATAACTTTCGATAGGATGAAGCAATCTGAACCACAATAATACGCTTTATACCTTGACGTATGTGTAATCAATTGAATTACATGCGATGCTGGGAGTGATCTCTCTGCACAGACACATTTTGCCGCAGCACTCCATGTTCCTGAACCTATTGGCAAGGATATCGGGGGGAATAGCAGCAATTTGACTTTGGATGTTTTCCTTCAAATCTTCCACGGAGTCAGGCTTGTTCCTACAGACTTTTACCAAATGAAGAAGTGGGGTAGTGTCAGATCCGGAGACCGTGGTGGCGAACACCCTTTGAAATGGCCCTGTTGCCGATGAAAGACTCTATTTCGACCCTGCTCCTTACCGATGTGTGACACATTGATCCATCTCTCTGGAAGTAACCTCCGTTAACGCACGATCATCCAGTTGATTCACGAACTGTTCAAAAATGTCCAGCTACACATCGGTGTCGAAGAAAATGAGACCTGTGATATGCAACCGACACATCGTGCCCCCCCCCCCCCCCCCCCACACACACACACACCAACATTTTGATCACGGAGCGGTGATGGGTGAGTGGCAAAAGGATTTTCAGCTTTCCATATACGGGTGTTTTGCAAGATAACACAACCTGACCAATAGAACCACACCTCATTCGAGAACACTGTGATGTGATGTGCCATTTACTGAGGAGCACATTGTACGTTGTGTCCTTCAGATTGCTGCTTCCTAGCAAGAATAACTTTAGAATATTCGGGGCCAGTCTCGAGTGAATCACCTTATACCGCATTTTCATATTCGCGCTAGCGCCACTCGCAAGACATTCGCGAGACATTAGTCACGTTCCTGCATCGACGGGAGTGACCGTTCTCACATCCCGCCTCTTGCTGTGAACAAGACTTCCCGTCGCCATTCTTCCCTTTGACTCCCCCGCGCCATTGGCCCCTTTGACTCGTGCCGAAAAACCGCTCCCGAAGTGAGCGCCACGATTGGCGATGAGAAACGGCGAGCACACCGTTTACACAGTCGCTCTCCGTGATTCGACTCGCCGCTAGTGCGACTGTGTAAATGCTTTGTTATACATTGCCTGAACATTCCGCACATTTATGCCTGTAGGCACTTTCGCATCTGTCCAAACGTTGCTCTGTGTCGTGAACAATAGATGTTTAGACAGAGACAGAATGACTGATTTAACTGTTAAGGTGATGAATCAGATGATCTCGCAGATCATCAATACCTATGTACAGCTGTGGGGAATTTTTCTATTTTTTTTTCTTGATATTGCTTTTTATCCCCCACTACGTTCCATTCCCCCTTGCTGGAACGTAGTGAGGTACGTCAGGTTGGCTGAAACGTAGTTCCAGATGTAGGTCTGTAGGTCCATATAGGCTACGAGATGAAGTGTGCGGCTCCGGTTTGAATAGAACCACAAGGGTCCGAGTTCATCTTAGCTAATTGTCACCTCAATTTTGATCAAGCATCCCCAGGGGTGACATCTGGATGGATCGTACCCTCTCCCACCATCTCTGACCTTCATAGAAGAACTTACCGATCTACAGATTTAACGTGCCCATATTCGGCCTAGACACGGAGGTGTTTAATGGCATGCGCCGGGATTCGATCTGAGCACCCTCAACACCGAAAGCCAGCACGTTACCACACGGCCACTCTCAAGCTCTTTTTTCCGTATTACACATGGGCAATCGTTTATTTTCGGATTCTTTTTTTTTTTTTCATTTGAAAGTAGATCGTAAATTCACTACGCTAGTTGTTTTTTTATTACATTTTTTCCATTCTGTTTTTTTAATTATTTTAATTTTGTACTGATAGACATTAATAGTTTAAAGTCTATGGGTAATTGCGTTAAATTGCGATGTTATTTGCATTGCACGTCGCAATTTAAGGGAACGGTGGACATTTATTTGAGCAAATCTTGTCATTGTAATATTGATTGTGTTATTGTAAAACAAAATATATTTCTGTAGATTAATAGTACCAAAATAGTTTTTTTTCAAGTAAAAAATCATTTATCAAGCTTGTACGAAGTAATTTATAAAGGATAAGTGTAGTAATAAACTTTAAATTTGTTTTTCTCAAAACAGATTTTTCAAGGTTTTTAGATATTTTAAATGCTCTATGCTACTTAATTTTTGTTCTAAATTCATGCAATCAATAAGGAAGAATCCTAAAACTGTTTATAAAAAAACTGGGTATGCGTTTTACAATTCGACTTCATTAAGGTAATTAAATTTGATTTAAAATTAATTAAAAGGCAAAATTTTGACGAAAATCGGGATTGAATTCAGAAAAAAATCTCTCAAAATTAATTCTTGAAGGGATTAAATAATTGATATCCGGAATTGTTTGTTATACAGTTTAAAGTGATTAAAATACAAAATCGAGGAAATATCTCAAAAATTAAATAGCAAGGGACATTTTAAAATTCTGTTTATAAATTTCAAATTTTTAAAAAAATCTTAAAATTATAATAAGTTTGGAAATTTCTTTTAAGGTATTCTATATATTTATAGTGAAATGCATGTATGTACAAAATTTCGTATCTCTATGATGAAAAGTAAAAAAAAATAAATATTAACGTTCATCGTACCCTTAACGGAACTAATAAAGTACTTCAATACAGCAAAATTGAACAGGAAGTAATGACCACGAAATAGTTACCTCCCCCTCCCAAATATTTAAATTAGAAATAAAATAAATCTCTGAAATCGTAGTCATGGAGATAAATAAACAGATAGAGTGAAAAACATTAATTGATGACGCAAGATCAGGTAATGAGTAATGATCTTGGTGAATTCGATTGAAATTTTTATATTGCATTCAAATGACAACACGTTTATAGTTGGCATACAATTATTTATCAAATGGCAACAATAATGGAATTAACATCAAACTGATAATTTTAAAGGATAAATGGAAAACTGCCAATTGTTTTTTCCTCTGTTAACGGCGACATAATATGCATCTTGAGATAATTATTCATGAATCATCCAGTGATATTTTAAATACCTTTGTATTGCAAATTTCAATAGATATGAGGTCCCAACAGGCCCAGATTTTCCATTAGTCCCGGTAGGCCCGGGCCTAGGGGCCCCCGAATGTTGTGGGTCCCCCCAAAATTTTTATTTCAAAAGAAAAGAAAGATACTATTCCCAATTCAATTCTTTTTTTTTTACCTTTTATAATAGCAATTTTTTTCTAATATCCTTTCAAATTTGATTGATTAGTTCATCATATGTATAGTTATATCTAAAGTTCATCATATATATGTTAAAGTGTATATAAGGAATTAATAAGATTTTCTGGTTGAATTGTATTGGTGTTTTAATGATGAAGTTAATATGTTGCATAGCTCTTTGTTATTTGATAATGTTCTAGGCTTCGACGCTTCAAATAGCCAATTCTTGGTAAAATGGTACTTTCACAATGATTCAAGATTATTTTGTGTGTGTGTGTGTGTGTGTGTGTCAATTTTGGAAATTTTACGCCCACATGAGTGTGGAAAAAAAAACAGATCCAACAAAGACCGCTAGGGGCAAATGAGGCGCTGCGATCGGTTGAAGGTAAGGAATATGAAACATTTGTTGAAAAGTAATCACACATTTTGAAAATTAACCTTTTCATGCAACCCTGAAGTCGCCAAGGCGCGCGCCGAACCGGAGCAAACCAGGAGCTATCCCATAGCATTCTTACTTCTGTTTATGTAATTTTTCCGTTTTGTATCGTAGCACTGTAACGTTCTTTTTGTTTCGTAGTAGATTGAATAAATACATGTTTAATGTTCATGTACCTGGAATTATTTAGTACCAAGACAGCTGCACCGCCGAGTCGGAGGTAAGCAACATATTTTTGCTATCTTCACATCAATGATTATGAGACTGAATTGCTAAATTCTGGTACTAAAGTTAAAATGGCTCAATCAGTGTTTAAAGATTCAACGCAGATGACTGAACTGAATTCCGAAAATTGTGTGGTTTGGAAATTCAAGATTGAAATGCTTTTGATGCGGGATGGGTTAGATGATCTTCTTAATTCTCCACTACCCGATAAACCTGATGAAAGATTTTTAAAGAGGGATAAAAAAGCACGAGCAATCATAAATCTATGCATAGAAGATTCCCATATCATTCATGTTAAAAACGAAACAACTGCTGCCGGTACATGGCAAAAACTGAAATCAGTACATGAACGTTCCAATTTAAGTAGCAAGTTATATCTTTTAAGAAAATTATATTCAATTAAAATGCCTGAACACGGTGATATGATCGCGCACATCGATCACATGATGGATTTGGTTGAAAAACTGAAAGCTATCGGTGAGAACATTCCAGATCAGCATATAGCCGCTCTTTTGTTAGTTTCGATTCCTGAATCTTACAATAATCTCATTACCGCCCTAGAAGCTCGAGATGAGACACTTATAACTACGGATTTAGTAAAAACGAAACTCGCCGATGAATATAATAGAAGGTTAGAACAGAAAGCGGACCGAAATTCCGATAATATTTCAACGGCATTTAAGTCTGCTATAAACGCAAGAAATTATAACAATAAATGGTCGGAGAAATTTTGCAGCTTTTGTAAGCGAAACGGCCATACCCGAAACTGTTGTTTTAAGTTACAAAACAGGAATAACAATACTTGTTCTTATAATTCTAATAACACAAAGTTAGAAAGTCGCGTGACCAAACAAGGTGGAAAATCAGACCGGCAATGTATGAGCGCGAATGTTTACAGTCAACAGGCGCCAGTGAAGTGCAAGGCCTCCATTTACCGTTCTGAACAAAATATAAATGTAAAGGTTCTATATATGGATTCCGGCGCAAGCAGTCATTTGCTGTCCGATGAAAGTTTATTCACAGAATTGAAACAAAATGAATCACCCACGAAAATTATTCTAGCAGATGGTAGAATCGTATTTTCCAAAAGCAGCGGATTTGTTGACCTTGATCTAAATATGCAGAAAATAAGACTGACGAATGCCCTTTTCGTTCCTGATTTAAAGAGCAATTTAATTTCCGTTAAAAAAATCGCTAGTATGGGGTACTCTGTCCTTTTCGAGAAAAATAATTGCTTCGTGAAGAAGAATAATGAAGTGATTATGCACGCATATTCTGATAAAGATAGTTTATACAAAATTGTTTTAAACAAACACTCGGAAAATGCTAATGTCGCGATAGAATGCAAAAATGATAATTGTATACAGATATGGCATTCGAGATTAGGTCATCGGAGTTATGACGGAATTAAGCTACTCGTTCACGAAAACCTCGCCGACGGAATAAAACTAGATAATTGTCTTCATAATAAAACTTCTTCAGAATGTATAAAGAATAAAATGCAACAATCCCCGTATCCAAAAACAGCCAGTGTCCGTGCAAAGAAACCGTTGGAACTTGTACATAGCGACATTTGCGGACCCATGCCCACTCTGAGCATCGGTGGAAAGCTCTATTTCGTGACATTTATCGACGACTTTACGAGATACACCGTCATCTACTTACTTACTAGAAAGAGTGAAGTTCTTAGAAAACTGAACGATTTTGTCGGCATAACCAAAAATAAATTTGGTAGAACCATACAGACTCTCCGAACGGATAACGGCGGTGAATACACCAGTAAAGAAATAGAGGAATTTCTGTCGAGTGACGGTATCAAACATCAACTTAGCGTTCCTTTCTCACCTCCTCAGAACGGTGTGAGTGAAAGGAAAAATAGAAGTCTTGCCGAAATGACCAGATGCATGCTGTCCCAAAGTCAACTGCCAAACAAATGCTGGGGAGAAGCTGTCAATACCGCAAATTATATTCAAAACCGTCTTTTTACTAGAGCCTGTGAAAAGACGCCCTACGAGTTATGGTGTGGAAGAAAGCCAAATTTGGCTCACATAAAAGAATTTAGTTGCACAGCCTATGCATATATACATAAAGAAAACCGAAGAAAATTAGATCCAAGATCAATTGAAGGAACTTTTGTCGGTTACGACCAAAGGTCAAAGGGGTACAGAATCTATACAGGCGAAAATCGGACAATTGTCAGTAGAAGCGCAAAATTTGTCGAAAAATCACCAGTGAATCAAAATATCGAAATTTCCTCTCGTCCGGAAGTAAAAGACGAAGAAACTAAGACAGAACATGAAATTATACCCATAGAAGCGCTGAGAAGATCAGAAAGAAAAACGAAGAGACAACCACCAGAACGTATGGGATACCTAGTAGACACAACTAAGGACATACCCGAAACTTTCGAAGACCTGAACAAATTGGATTCCGAAGAAAAGGAAAAATGGTTACTCGCAGTCGACGAAGAAATCAATTCCTTGTCCCAAAATAAAACCTGGGAATTAGTAGATCTTCCTGTAGGAAAGAAAGCTATCGGATGTCGATGGACCTTCAAACTGAAAAGGAACGAAGATGGAACAGTCAACCGCTACAAAGCACGACTAGTCGCAAAGGGCTATAGTCAAAAATTTGGGACTGACTACGACCATACCTTCGCACCGATAGTTCGACATACGACTATCAGAACCTTCTTTGCTGCCGCTGCATACGGTAATATGCACGTACGACATGCTGACGTCACCACAGCTTTCCTTCACGGAAACCTAGAAGAAGAAATTTTTATGGAGCAACCAGAAGGCACAGTTCAAACAGGACAAGAACAAAAGGTTTGCAAACTAAGGAAATCTCTCTACGGCTTAAAACAGTCAGCCAGAGCTTGGAACAAAAGAATCGAAGAAATCCTGAGAAACAACGATTTCTCTCAATCTACAGCATACCCTTGCCTATTCTTAAAGAAAGATGAAGTAGATACAATAATGATCACGGTTTACGTGGACGATATCCTTATAGCATGCAAAAATGAAGACAAGATTCAAAGTCTAATCAAGTATCTCAACAAATTCTTCGAAGTAAAGGACCTAGAAGAAATCAGAAACTACTTAGGAATCAACATCAACAGAGATGATAACAAATTTTTATTGAACCAAACTTGCAAAATCGAAGGATTGAAGAAGAAATTCTGTCCAGATATCCACAAACCGTCTTACACACCGATGGACGTTTCTTATCCAAAGGAAGAGGACACCTCTCCACTAGTGGACAATACCAAATATAGACAAGCCATCGGAGCACTACTCTACATAGCCACCGTAACCCGACCAGACATCGTTCTAGCAGCGAATTTATTAAGCAGGAAAAACGAATCTCCAAATGAAAATGACTGGAAAGCAGTTCTCAGAGTCATCAAATATCTGAATTCAACAAAGGACATTAATCTGCAAATTGACTCTAACAACCCACCAATACTTACCTGCTATACGGATGCTGACTATGCATCTGATATGACCACTATACGGTCAACCGGAGGAAATATATTCTTCCTAGGAAACAGCCCAATTTTTTGGTCCACAAAGAGACAAAATTGTGTTTCCTTATCATCGACCGAGTCTGAGCTCATTTCTGCGGCTATTGCTGCTCAAGAGCTCAAATGGATATTAGACCTCCTAAAGGATTTTGGGCTATCTCAAAAACTACCCATTAAAATGTTCGAGGACAATAAGTCCACAATCTCTCTAATTCAACATGGTAAGATGAATACCAGACTAAAACACATTAATGTAAAATATTTCTTTTTAAGGGAAATGGAAGAAAACAAAGTAATTGAATTAACATATTGCAATACAAATAGTATGATCGCAGATATTTTTACCAAACCTTTGCCCAAACCAAAATTTATGAAATTAAGATGTGAATTAAATCTAATTTCGGCTTATCCCAAAATGCATGATTAAGGGGGGCATTGTTGAAAAGTAATCACACATTTTGAAAATTAACCTTTTCATGCAATCCTGAAGTCGCCAAGGCGCGCGCCAAACCGGAGCAAACCAGAAGCTATCCCATGATTCCTTTCTTACTTCTGTTTATGTAATTTTTCCGTTTTGTATCGTAGCACTGTAACGTTCTTTTTGTTTCGTAGTAGATTGAATAAATACATGTTTAATGTTCATGCACCTGGAATTATTTAGTACCAAGACAGCTGCACCGCCGAGACGGAGGTAAACAACATATTTTTGCTATCTTCACATCAACATTTCCTTACCTTATGACTGTACGAAGGAAGGAAAGAATACGTGGTGTCGGTAATTAACTTTATTAGTACAGTTCGTTACACAAGAACTGTCGATCTAACAGAAATGTTAGTGAAGGCGCTAACGAAAGGTATGCGCGTAGTAACAACACTACACAAAATTTCACAGGTGGTTTTCAATGTGTCCACCGTGCATCAAGGTCAACGCGTGACACCGTGTTATAGCATGATCCACAGCGGCGTGTAACTGGTCAGGACCGATGTTGCGGATGTGCAAGAGGATGTTGTTCTTCAAATTCGCCAGATTTCCTATGTTTCCCCGATAAACTTTATCTTTGAGGTAACCCCAAAGCCAAAAATCGCACGGGATTAAGTCGTGTGAACGTGGAGGCCATCTGGTAGGAAATGCACGACTGATAATGCGATCCTCCGTAAAATGACGTCGCAGCAATTGTTGACCCTCACGTCCAATGTGAGGAGGGGCACCATCTTTTTGAAATACCGTTGTAGCGAGACATCCACCCTGCTGGAGTTCTGGAATGACCACAATTTACAGCATAGCCCAATAACGTACTGCAGTCAAGGAACAGATTTTTGGTCACTGCGGGGCGATTTTCTCGAATAAAAATGGCCCAATCATAAAGGTCGCAGTGAAGCCGATCCATACAGTCACATGCGGTGAATGCAGGGGCATTTGGTGGACCGAGTGAGGATTCTCAGTGGACCAGATACGGCAGTTATGTGCGTTCACTGTTCCGCACATGTAAAAGTGAGTCTCATCGGTCCATAGGATGTTCCACGGCCAATTCTGCTGCACCTCCATACGTGCAAAGAACGTTAAAGCGAACGTTTCACGCAGATCGTAATCGCCATGTTTTAACTCTGGTAAGCGATGGAGCTTATACGGATAGGCTTTGAGTGTTTTCCGCATGCACCTCCATACCGTAGTTTGTGACAATCCGAGTTGTCTTGATACGGCGCGAGCACTCTATGTTCCTGATGTGTTCGAATTTGCCTGCTCAACGACAGCGGTTCCACATCATCCATAACCTGAGGTATCTGTTTCCTTCGCCCTCGGCCTGCTTGAACGGCAAGCCGAGGCTGTCCGAAAATTACCTGTTTCCTCGAAACGTTTCACCATTCGCCGCAGGGCACATGGTATTACTAGACCCGTACGCAAAGCTTTCTGCCCTCGGTACAAGCAAACCGCTTTGGCGGCGTTATAACCGTTTTGATAAAATAACTTTAGCAGCAAAGCACGCTCCGGCAACGAAAGAACCATCGTGGCAGTCGAAGAATGTTCCGAACCTGCGAGTCCTCTTTTTTATCTGTTACGACGGGTCTTTCGCCCAGCTCGTATGCAAATTTTGTTCTCCGGTACTGCGCGCACAGTCGAATATTCAAATTCTCACTTAACTACAGCACGGCGAAAAGGGCTGGAAGTTTAGTTGTGCTGTTGCTACACAGGAAACAACGCGTACGCTGCACACGCTTGCAAACATAAAGCTTAGTCAACGCAGTTTAGTTCCTGCATGTGTAACGAACTGTACTAATAAAGTTAATTACCGACACCTCGTATTCTTTCCTTTCTTCGTACAGTCATGTTTCATTTTCCTTACCTTCAACCGATCGCAGCGCCTCGTTTGCACCTAGCGGTCTTTGCTGGAACTAATTGTTTTTTCCCACCAATCAATTCCCCATGGCCTGATATGTATACCCTCCAAATATGAAGACGTTACGTCCGCTGCTTTTCTCGCCAGTGCGTCCCAAACAGGGATACTTTAATTTGAATCACCCGGTATATACATACATATACATATATATATATATATATATATATATATATATATATATATATATATATATATATATATATATATATATATATATATACATACATACATACACACACACATATATATATACACTGGTTATCAAAAATTAAGGAAAAGTCAAAAAAATAGCGATTACTGAAAAAGTTAAACGTAAAATTTAATGAAACTTATATACACTCAAGAGCCAAAACATTATGACCACCCTTACATTTTGCAATGAATTCGCCTGGATGACGTGGAAGACACGTGATCAGGTGGAAGTGGTATTTAACTGCTGCTGGAGAGTCTGTAGAATCATTCTTTCACTTACTTCTGTGTGTGATGGGAAAGGCTGCGGATCTAAGCGACATTGATAGAGGGCAGACTGTAATGGCTCGAAGGCTCGGAACAAGTATTTCCGAAACTGCACGACTCGTGGGTTGTTTGCGACCTACAGTTGTTAGTACTTATGCAAAGTGGATGAATGACGGTGAAACCAGCAGTAGACGACATGGTGCTGGAAGTCCACACGCTATCAAAGAAAAAGGTCGTCGGAGACTGTCTCGCATGGTGAAGCAAAACCGGAGCCAGACAGTGGCTCAGCTGACAGCCCAATAGAATGCAGGGCCAAGTAGAATAGTATCGCAACACACTGTTCAGCGGACACTGTTGGATATGGGGCTACGCAGCAAACGTCCCACTCGTGTGCCTTTGCTGACCAAGCGTCATCGCCAACTGCGCCTGCGCTGGGCCCGGGAACATCGCGACTGGTCCATGGATCAGTGGGAGAGAGTTGCCTGGTCAGATGAATCAAGGTTTTTCATTCATCACGCCGATGGCCGTGTCAGAATACGCCATCTTCCAGGCGAACTGTTGCTCCCTCAATGTACAGTAGGTCATACACAGGCCGGTGGTGGCGGTATTATGCTTTGGGGAACGTTCTCTTGGGCGTCTCTGGGACCCGTGGTTGTGGTAGAGCAGACCATGAATGCTACAGGGTATCTGAACATCATTGCGGACCAGTTGCACCCTTACATGGCCTCTGTTTTTCCAGCTGGAAATGGAATGTTCCAACAGGACAACGCCCCGTGTCACAAGGCTAAAATTGTGTTGGAGTGGTTCCAGGAACATGATGCTGAATTCCAGTTATATGTCCTGGCCGCCTAACTCACCGGATCTCAATCCGATAGAACACATTTGGGATGTCATGGGACGGCAGCTCAGAGTTCAAAGACCACCAATTCGCAATATCTCGGATTTGCGTGACCGTTGCTTAAACATCTGGTACAATTTGTCTCCGGCCATCTACCAAGGACTTGTGGCATCCATGCCAAGGCGGGTTGAAGCTGTGTTGCGCGCCAAAGGTGGGCCAACTCGTTATTGACAGGTGGTCATAATGTTTTGGCTCTTGAGTGTACATTATACAACACATAGGTAGGTATAAAATAGCATAAAAAGAAATCGCCAGACAATTATTGTGTTATAGAAACTAGCATATGTATACAATGAACAAGTCGGTTGTGTCAGTTTGGTATAGGAAAAGTACCTTTAATATGGCGTACGATCCCCCCCCCCCCGAGAAGCAATACAGCACATACAGCGATGTGTGATGCTGTCAATTATGCGGTCTATGAGTTCGGTAGGAAGTGAGAGCCATTGCTCTTGCAAAGCAGTTGAAAGCGTGGCTAGGGTCCTAAGAGGAGGATTGAGAGCAGCTATACGTCGTTCTAAAGCGTCCCAAACATGCTCGATAGGATTCAGGTCCGGTGATCTAGGTAGCCACTCCATGCGCTGAATTGTTTCCTGCTGAAGATAAGCATCCACGATGCGAGCCCTGTGCGGTCTTGCGTTATTGTCCTATAGCACGAAAGCATCACCTATTGCCCCGGCATAAGGGCGGACATAAGAATCAAGGATGTTATCTCTATAGGTGTGAGCATTCACATTTCCTCGGGGAAAGACATGGAGGTCTGTGCGTCCACCCAAAGAGATACCACCCCAAACACACACACTGCTTGATGAGTATGCATCTCTTTCACGGATGTGTGATGGATGAAAACGAGTTCCAGGTTCTCTCGAAATCAAAATACGCCTACTATCGCTTTGAAGGCAAAACCTGGACTCATCCGTAAAGAGAATATCCCTCCATTGATCACGCGTCCAGTGGACTTGTTGACGTGCCCACTGCAAACGTTCCCACCAATGGCGTGACGTGAGCGGGACGCAAATGGCTGGTCGCCTCGCAAAAAGTCCACCTTCATGAAGCCTTCTACGCACGGTTGACGTTGATACCAACCTTCCGGAGCTTGCAGCGAGGGAGGATCTGAATTCAGACGGAGTTGCGGTTCTATTCCTTTGTGCGCATAATGACAAATATCGGTCATCGGCACTCTTCGTAACGTATGGCCGTCCTTGGCTGAACCTCCTGGATGCCGAATCCATGGTTAGAAATTGTTGCCAAAGTCTATGAACCACACACGGACTCACATTTAGCCATCTGGCCACTTCTGTCTGAATTTGCCCTGCTCTAGTCTCCCAATAGCTCGCCATCGCAGTTCTTCGGTCAAATGATGCCTGGAGGCCATTGTTACAATTTGGCTATGCCAGATGTCTAATCTCAGCCTCGCAGCGACAATTTCCGCCTTGCTCTGAGACATGCACTTTTATGCTCCTCGCAAATGACGTATTCCGACTGCAGCGCCACTATTTTGCATAATGTATATGAGAGGAGGGTATTATGGAATACCATTTACATTTCTAAAAATAACTTTACTGGTTTTTGAATAAAAGTCCCCAAATCATCATGAGTACATACTATAACTAATTGTAATGAACTGTCACTTGTAAAATAATACTATTTATTTTGTTGTTATATAAAAAGAAATATTTTTTTTAAAAATACAAATGGAGGTTAATATGAAATAGTCGGGTAATATGGGATAGGTGGTTTAAACCATTGAAAAAACTAATTAGACTTCATAAAACATAGTTATTTTTAAGTATAAAAACCATATTTTTAAGATTATGTGCATGTCATTTCTGCTTCTAGTCTATTTACAAAAGTCACAGATATAATCTTCTTTCTCTACTCCGGTACAGTTAAGGTGAGCCCTCAGGGAACAGCTGAAGCATTGAATCAAAATTTCCTCTTGTTGATCTTCGGAGAATTTTCCGTTACACATGATACATTCAACGTCTTTGTTTTCCAGTTCTTTAGTTGATGGCATGAAGTTCATTACAGATGATACACCAGAATGGAACGATTCATCGCTGCTAACACAGGAGTCATCTCTAGTAGGTTTAGGTCTTGAAGGTCAGTCTAAGTTTAACTTCTTAAGTTTAACGTCTTTGAATGTTCGGTTTCTTTTGTTGTTTTGAAGCTTCTGGTTTCTTCTTTATGTCCTTTTCTTTCAATTCATCCTCTAACTCTTTTTTTTATATATGGGGAGTAGGTTATTACAGAAGATCCAGCTTTCCTGCTTCTAAGGGGATTATGGAATACCTAGTATTCCATAATACCCGACACGCCATCATGGAACATAAACCTTTAAACTGATGGACAAAACATTGTCAGTTAAAAAACGACCACAGTATAACAAACTACAATTCTTTTAGTGTACATTATGCTTAACATCAATGTTCAAGTCAGATGTGTACTAGTAGGTTAAAATGTTTGAAAACTTACCTACAAAAACTCTTGAAAATCACAAAACACATTTCATAGCTGCCAACCTCCCAAGAAAAAAATAAGGAACACAGTGCGCGACCATAAATCGTATGGTTCAACGACATTATAAACATAAACATTAAATTGTATAAAAGCGTGCTTACTTTGGTTTCTCACCATATTTAATACTTGACAGAATAAATACACAAAGAAAAAGTAACAGTAAAATAGATAGCTTATTTAAATACATTTATTGTTATGAAAATTCAATGAATAGCATAAATTTCAGTTAAGAGATGCATGTGTACAGGATTTTACCTTTTTTAAAAATTATTTATCATAAGTTTGTTTATAGCATGGTTCAGCCGTACGGTACTTTGCAACTAAAATTGCTTGCAATGTCTCAGGCTTAAGAGAGCTTCTGAAATCAGTTTTGTTTCTGCGAACCAAACTAAAAATTCTTTCGAAGGCAGCATTACTGTGTGGAAATGTCAATATACCGAGCATCAGTCTCGAAAGTTTTTCAAATTTTAACTTTCCAAGAGGTCCCTTTTCTTTTGAGAGGTTTACCCACTGTCTATCAACTATTTCTTCTGCTAAGATATCTGAAGGGATTTCGGCAAGCAGGAAGTTCGGTTTCCAAAGCATCAATTGCCTCAAATTGAGATTCACCATCTTTTCTAAGTAATAAATTCGGATATTTTCCCACAAAATACCTCACAGCAGAAAAGTTATTTTCTTGGCGTTTTGAGATATTCACAACTTCAGCATGCTGCAAAAGTTCCGAATCATGAGGAAAATTAGCAACTACTATATAGCAACAAGATGTTGTATAATATTTTCTAACTCAAGAATGGAGCTGAAATTCTTCAGAATACTTCAAGTCTGGATCCTTTGCATTTTAGACATATTTAGCGTGGCGTAGACGGAGGGAAAACACCGATTTGATGGATCGTAATGCTGGGCAGGGCAATGCAGTAGATGACGTCATAGCAAAGACAACGGACAGAACTCGCAACGTAGGAGGAGAAAATATGAATTTCGAAAACGCGATGTAAGGGAAGAAAAGCGAATAGCACTGCGGAAGTAAAAATGAGGGACATTTTTGCTTGAAAACGTATTTTCGTAACAGAGCTTAAAAAACGGAACGAATACGCTTTTTACAGAACACTTGGCACGTATGACATTTTGTTCTCTAGCGAGTGGTACGACAACAACAAGCGGTCAACTCTCAGTGTACTGCATCATGGGAGTCTTTCTTGAATAGTTCATGGTATTCGCACATGATAGCAGCACCAAACAGAGCCGAAACCTCGGTATTCCATATTACCCGACTATTCCATAATACCCTCCTCTCCTCTAGTATTTTTCAGCACCTTTTACTTAACAACTTAATCAAATTTTAAACAGATTGGCCTAGTTTTGAACGTGTTATCCTCTTTTTGTGATTTTTCCTTAATTTTTGATACCTAGTGTATATATATATATATATATATATATATATATATATATATATATACATATATATCCCTAAGAGCTGACGTTGCCCCCCCCCCCCCCCCCCCAAAAAAAAAAAAAAAAAAAAAAAAAAAAAAAAAAAAAAAAAAAAAAAAACTTTGGACTGGAGCCTCCCCTGACACTAACTAACTTTCCGACCACACTGTTTCTGCATCCATTATAACCAGCTTTTTGACGTAGCTGCGGGCATTCTCGACATTTATTAACTTTCAAAGCTGACATCTGTTGTCAATTACGAATTATCCAGTTACAGCAGGAGTTCCCAACCTTTTTCCTACATCGACCCCTTTTGAAAGAATGATTTTCTTCATTGACCCTCACATTTTTCTATATAATATATACCATACAACGTAATTATAATACTAATAATTGCACATAAAACACATAAAGATAACAATTTGACTAAGAATATGAATAAAAAATTATAAAAAGTGATTCATTAGGTTTGTGTTTTATTATTTTTGTACTATTTTCATTTTTAATTTCACAATTATAAACAAGATTTCAGAAACAGATTGTAATTGCACAAACATCGCCAAGAGAAAAGCGAAACTGCTTCTGATTGGTTGCATTGGGAGGATCCATGTGCTGTTTAAGCTCCAGTGGATTTCCCCCGTTCTGCCTAGTGTTGGTACACAAATAAAAGCCGACGGCGACATTCGAGGCATATACAAAAGCGTCATGACATTCAACTTTAAATGCGTGGATCACTCCAACCTATGCAAATCTGTATTTATACATATTAAAACAGATATTATTATCTAATAATTACATTCCTAAAAAGTTATATTAAATTTTAAAACAGAAAAATTTATCACAGACCCCCCCCCCCCCAATAGACTCCTGGAATACTATAGACCTTTTTTAAACTTCCATCGACCCCCAAGGGGTCCACTTGGACCCTGTTGGGAATCCCTGAATTATAGCAATGTATTTATATATGTAATTCATACGCAGCAGTATTATACCAACAGCAGGAGAATGTAAATAGTTTTCTTTAAAATGCTCCATGTTAATTTCTCAAATGTAGTCATATGTCACATTCACGTACCAAGGTTTCAGCCTCACTATAGGCTCCTTAGATGACATAAGTGAGGAATATAACACAAAAATTGTAATTTCATACACAGAATAACTCTTAATATTTTTACAGCAAAAGATTTGGTTGGTTGAGAGTGCTACAGTCATCTTTTGCAACGTGATCTAGTAGCAAAGGTATTTATTCTGATAAAAATTTAGCCGACAGAATCCTCCACAATGGCTACAAAGTTTAAATGTAGCAAAACAAAAATGATTTTGGTACCTCATCAGTTTTTTAGAAGCTAAAGACTGTCGTTTATCTATTATAGATAACCAAGATATGACAAAAATGAGTCTTGGTTTGCTCATTCTACTCTCATACCATTACTACTTAAATTTTCACCACAAATTGTAGTAAAAGGACCTTTCCTCGTGGACTAGAATAAATCAAGTCCCTTTCAAAAATCTGGAATAAATGGGCTTAGATAGTTCACACTCTTTTCCTAGGATAAAAATTAGGTACTTCCTGGAGCACTTATTACCGTAAGATGGGGTAACTTTGTGACACATAGTAATTTTTTCGTATGCCGCGCCCGTGATACCGGGAAAGCAGAGAACAGCGCCAACAGCTTGTCCCACATATAGAGACACCTAGTGGCCAAAGTCCGAAGCTTCTGCCTGCCATTTGTCTTCGCTGGCCAGTGTATTGTTCGAACCTGTTGTCAAGCTATTGACTCAAACTTCGGAAACTTTGTGTCCTGAAGGCTAACATCTTATACAACCAACTACCACTGGTAATTATTTTTGGAACGAAGTTCTTTTACTCGGCTTACAGTAAACTCGCAGGAATCGTCACATAACGAAAAAACGTTATGCCCCTTAATAAGAGCTTTTTTTCAAGAAATTTGTGGCTGAATGGTTAAAGCATCGGACTACGGAGTATCGGTCTATCGCACTACGGAGCGAGAGGTACCTGGTTCAAATCCCCGCACGAGCGCTGACCGTTTCGATTCCGACTCATTCTTGGAATAGCGCAGTATATATATAATATATATATATATATATATATATATATATATATATATGTGAATATATATATATGTGTGTGTGTGTATATATTATACATATATATATTATACATATATATATATATATAGTATGTATATATGTGTGTGTGTGTGTGTGTGTATATACACTGCTGGCCACTGTAAATGCAACACCCTGAAGGAAACATGCAAATAACATGAAATTTACAACATGCATTAGCGGAGGAGATATGCAAATGATTAGAATTTCAGCGCAGACGCCCATCACGCGCGCCTGTGGCGCCATTTCAAAGCGCTATTTAAGGCTTGGAGATTTCGACGATTTCAAGTTCGGCAATTGTGTTTTTCTTGTGGTTTTTTCAAAAAAAACGATCAATTATGCCTCGTCGAAAACAGCGATCATCTTTTGATCAAGTATCCTAGTTCGACAGAGGAAGGATAGTGGCCTACCGAGATTGTGGATTATCTTTCAGGGAAATCGGTAGTCGTGTTGGACGAAACCAAACAACTGTAATGCGGATATGAGATTGTTGGATGCAGGAGGGTACGATGGACCGGCGTGTTCGATCGCATCCACCTCAGCGCACCACTTCACGTGATGACAGGCAAATTGTGCACATGGCAGTGACGGATCGCTCAGTCACATCACGACCATAGCATAGCACATGCAGTCTGTAACGCATCATCCAGTGTCTGCGCGTACCATTCGACGCCGTTTACAGCAGAGTGGTCTGTCCGCAAGACGTCCATTGCTTTGTCTACCCTTGACGCAGAACCACAGACGTCTCCGCCGCCAATGGTGCGATGATAGAAGGATGTGGACGGCAGAATGGAATGAAATTGTCTTTACTGACGAGTCACGCTTCTGTCTGCAACACCACGATGGTCGCATTCGAGTCTGGAGACACCGTGAAGAGAGGATGCTGAACAGCTGTGTTATGCACCGCCACACTGGTCCTGCACCGGGTATTATGGTATGGGGCGGTATTGGATATCCACTCTCGCACACCTCTAGTACGCATTGCCGGTACTTTAAACAGCCAGCGCTACATCTCCGAGGTGTTGGAGCCAGTTGTCCTTCCTTACCTTCAGGGCTTGCCCACAGCCATATTTCAACAGGATAATGTGCGACCACACGTGGCACGCATTGTCCAACGGTTCTTCGTCAATCGCCAGATTGAATTGCTTCCCTGGCCGCCTCGCTCTCCGGATCTTTCGCCGATAGAAAACATGTGGTCCATGGTTGCCCTACGATTGACCCAGATTCCATCCCCAGCTGCCACAGCAGATCAACTTTGGCAACGTGTGGAAGCTGCTTGGTCTGCTGTACCCCAAGAACTCATCCAAAGTCTCTTTGAATCAATACCGAGGCATGTGGCAGCGGTGATCTCCAACAATGGCGGCTACTCTGGCTACTGATTTTGGCAGGAACCACACTTCACAGAAGTCTATAAATTTAATCATTTGATACTTGGTCAACATGTTATCTACAAAATAAATTTTGTTGTGATATCTCTTGTCTTTCTTGGTGTTGCAATTTGGGTGGCCAGCAGTGTAAATTACATAAAATTCTTGTGTTTTAAATGTTCTATTTGACATCCCTTATTCTGAACTATCTTTCGACACCGCAATTTCCAGGATAATACAGAGGCTGTTCGCACATTTTTTAGACGATTTTGGTAAGCGGTAATAAAAAATCGTTTGCTGCAAAAGAAATAATTGCAATTGTACTATGTTTTTAAAAGTCAAAATTATCGTCTGCAGCTTGAAAGTTTTGTTTTTATTCAAAACTAGCTGAAGTACCCGGCGTTGCCTGGGAATTTAATAATGTTTGTTAACCAAAATCAATTTAAAAATTAACATAGTATAAATAACATAGAAAAAATATATGTGAATTGTTATACACATCTCAGAATTTAGGAATTTCAGCCTTTCATCATTGTAGCACTAAAATCTGAAAAGTAAAAATGTCAAATTGTTTAATGTTTGTTAACCAAAATTAATTTAAAACTAAACACAGTATAATTAACATAGAAAAAAAACATGTGAAATCTTATAGACATGAATAAAAGGAAAACCCAATGAAAAAATATAGAAAATTATAATAAACTACTCAGAATTGAGCTAGATTTAGCCTTTTATCATTGGGGCAAAAAGCTGAAATTACAGGTTTAGCAGAAATTTCCAATAGAACTATGATATGACTCCAGCGTTGCCTCTTAAAAAATGAAATGTTTGATTGAGGGCTGCAAACCATTCAACTCCTATAAACATCCTCTACATATTAAATTCCTTTTCTCTCCATAATAAACTCCTCAGAATTTTGGTAGATTTAGCCTTTCATCATAGTACCACTAAAATCTGAAACATCCTCTCCAGAAATATAAATTTATTAATTACAATAATTAAACACACACAAATGTATAAATTACACAAAAGCATATGTAAATAAAGATAATAAGAACTTTCGGAATCGAAATTAATTACCCTTAATTTTTAATTAATAAAAAACCAACATAATATGAATAAACACGATAGTTGTTTAAAAGCATATGAAAATAAAGCTATTATAAAGATAATAATATAAAAAGCATATGAAAATAATACTCGTGCATGAAGTTAACGTTACGATATAAAGATAGTAATAATAATATAAACCGCGTGCATAAAGTATTTAGCTTTTCAAGCGAAATAAATTAATTTTTAGAAAAAAAAACTACTTTTAATCGAGAAATTAAATACATTGCACAAAATTTTGATTTTACCAACTTTCTACCCTACAATTTACACCCTACTTCTTTGAAGTTGGGTGTTGAAACATCCTCTTTGAAAAATGTACACCGTACTTCTTTTAAATAGAGTGTAAATATAAAGTTTTAACAGCCAATTAAATGCCAGTTAAAAACGATTGTTGTTTAAAATCATATGAAAATTACTCTATTATAAAGATAATAAAAAAAAAGCATAGGAAAATAATGCGTGCGCATGAAGTTAACGTTACGATATAAAGATAGTAATAATAATCTATATATATAAAACAGTTCCGTAACTGACTGACATGCAACGTACAGACCAAACCGCGGGACCTAAAGGGCTGAAATTTTTCATGGCGATTCTTCTTGTAGTGTAGGAGTGCACTAAGAAAGATTTTTGAAAAATTCTCCTTAGATTTTTTTAAAATTAAATTTTTAAGCCGTTTTAGTAACTTTTTTAAAGTTTGCATTTAAAATAATAATTTGAGGGTTATACAATTGATATCACGAAAAAGATCATAAAAATTCCTTTAAAATGAACTCTTTTTAGAATCTTTACTTCCATTTTCTGATTTTGGTGAATTTTTAAAGATTAATTTTTAGAATTTAATTTATTAAACGCTGATCACGTGATTTCTTTTTCTGGTACTTTAAATAAATTTATCGTCACATAACAACGAAATAGACAAAAAAATACTTTTTTTCTTCCTAATACGGCAGACGATTGGACATTATCCAAAAAACTATTAAAATAATGTAAAAGATATATTTCTCAAACTGTACTACATTAACTGTACTATATTCTTTAGTATGTCCTATGAGATTTAATTTGAATATTTTCTTCTACATTATTTTGTCTATAAAAATATCCCTTACGATTTTTTTTATAAATATATATTTTTTTTACATCATATGTATACATTGATCGTCGTATTTATATATATATATATATATATATATATATTGGCATTAATTGCATGCACTGACGTTGTATTTAATTTGAATGTACTCCGTAACGAAGTGTGGGTTTTCAGCTTTCTTATAAGGATAAATTACAAATTGGTTGGAATACTAAAAGTTTAAAATAGTGTCACCATCTACTGAACGTCTGTGAATCGAGTGTCACATCCTTCAAAAATTGTTGGTTATTTATTAATTAAAAATATTGGAAAGTTCTTGTGGATCGGTAAATATACACGTGGGAACAGTTTTCAAATTTATAAATTATCAACCTACACAGGTGATAATTTATCCTGCGTTGCCCGGGATTTTAAGAATGTTTGTTAACCAAAATCAATTTTAAAACTAAACACAGTAAAAATAACAGAAAAAAAGCATGTGAAATGTTATACGCATGAATAAAAAGAAAACCCAACATAAAAAACCATAAATTTACAATAATTTTTTCAGAATTCAGCTAGATTTAGAGTTTCATCATTGGAGCAAAAAAACCCTGAAAAGTAAAACATAAAATATATACATTTATAATAAACCACTAAAACCTGAAAAGGAAAAATGTCAAATTGTCTTTAGGAAAGTAAAGAATTTTGAAAAGTAAAGCTGAAAAGTAAAAATGTCAAAAGTTTGTTAACCAAAATCAATTAAAAAACTAAACACAGTATAAATGACATAGAAAAGATTTAGCCTTTATCATTGGAGAAAAAAATCCTGAAAAGTAAAACATAAAATATATAAATTTATAATAAATCTACCAAAATCCATTAAAAAACTAAACACAGTATAAATAACATAGAAAAAAAAAACATACGAAATGTTATACACATTAATAATATGAAAACCCAATTAAAAATATATAAATGTATAATAAACTCCTCAGATTTCAGCTATATTCGGTCTTTCATCATAAAAAAACTGAAAAAATAAAAATAAATAAAAATAATAATTAAAAAAAAATAAAATAAAATAAAAATAATAATTAAAAAAATAAAATAAAATAAAAATAATAATTAAAAAATAATAAATAAAAGCTGAAATAAAAAAGGCCTTTATAAAAAAGCTGAAAATACAGGTTTAGCAAAATTTTGAAGATCCCGTATTCGAACCCGGTTCCTGTTTCTTAGAGCGTACCAAGTACGCGGTTTTACCGAATGCGCCACATGACACACTGCTCTCTTGAGTAAAGTAAAAATATTCGGTTTCAGTTTATTGGAAAATTTGCTAAGGTTTGGTGAATATTTATGGAGTAAGAGGAGTTTTAAGTCAGAAATAAGTTAGCAGGATAGAAGCTACGTCTTTAACTCTTCAATAGACACAAAGACATAAGCGAGGGGCATTGCAGTAGCGATTAAAAAAAGATCTCGTGACACTTAGCGTGGTTGATTTGAATTTTCCATCGCATGTATAGAGTGTCAATATGCCGATGGATCTGATCTATTTTAGAGTATAAAATCTGACTTGAAAGATTATTATTTTCATTTATTATTCTGGTTTAATATATAACTTGAAACTTTTTGATTTTATTTATTTTTATCTTTTCGCTCGCTGTTTGCCAGCTAACCCTAACGTGGACGCCATATTCAGAGGGGTGATTCCATAAAGTGTAACAGCTTACATTTAGTTTCAAAATTGTTGGTTTTTTATTAATTAAAAATCAACAGTAATTAATTTCGATTTTTGAAGTTCTTCAGACCCTCGGCTGTTTTTAAAGACGCCTGTATGTAAAATTTCACGATCGTTGCTCCTAAACTGTGGATTTCTATACAATTACAGATAGACAAACATTCATTTTTATATATTAGATGTCGTTTTTAACAAAGCAGTGGTTCGAAGGCTACATTTATGCTATTTCTGAAGAGAAATGTGCATACTCCGTTATCCAAAAACGATGCGAGAGTCATGGTTTTGTGATATCTAAAGCGTCGATAGGTAATATCGTCAACAAGAAAGAAAAAAAACGTCAAATTGGATCCTCAAGGGGGACAAAAATTCCAAACAAGTATCCAAGGAAAAAACGGACATCTTCGACTATTGCAAAAGTACGTTGTTTAATGTTAAAAGAAAATCCCCCTAGTCAAAGGACAGTTGCAAAATCATTAAAATGCTCGGTGTCCACTGTAAACAAAATTATAAACGTTGATTTAAATCTTAAGAAAGCGAAAAAACGCAATGTGCATCGTCTTCTTCCAAATCATATCGCTGAACGCAGGACACGCTGCAGAATTCTATATGAGAAACACTTATCCAAAGAAAAATGGAAAACAATTGTCACAATAGATGAATCATGGGTGTATTTAAATGATTGCAACAAAATAAGAGTCATTTATTATCATAAAAGGGGAGAAAAAAATTTAAGTACATGCTTCAAAGAATCGAAAGAAAGTTTTTCTAAGTGAGTCATGATTGTTGCTGGTTTTTCTTATAATGGCAAGCTAAAAATAAAGAGAGTGGAAAAAAATGTCAAGATTAACTCCAAATACTATCAGGAACATATTTTATCGCCAATTTTTCTGAATGAAATACCATCGCTTTACCCACAGTGCCATCAATCTGTGAGACTCCATCAGGACAAAGTTAGCAGTCACACATCAAAATCCACTGTAAATTTCCTAAAAGAAATGGAACAAAAAACTGGTATCAAGGTCATACCCTTCACTAATATCCCTACTAAATCTCCCGATGTATCACCTATGGATTTTTGTGCTTTCGGACTTTTAAAATCTGCATTATCCAAACGTCGTCACAAAACCCTTACAGGACTCTGGAAAGCTGTTCAGGAGGAATGGGATAGAATACCTCTTCTGACACTTCAAAAGGCATTAAATTGCAGTGTCGAAAGATAGTTCAGAATAAGGGATGTCACATAGAACATTTAAAACACAAGAATTTTATGCAATTTAGTTTTGTGAATACAATATACATCGTTTAAAAAATGAGTGAACAGCCTCTGTAATGCCTAAAGGACATAAATGCGAAAGTGAATGCTTAAGAAGTCTTGTTAATACACTTTTGCAACAATTACTTTGCAATCTTTATTAAGGGGTTCCAGGACACAAAATTTTTCAAATTTTCGAGAGAAAAAAATGTATTGCATTAAAAAATTTTGTGTTTTGTTCTGCTTAAAAGGACGTTTAAATCTTAATTAGAACAGAAGATATTATTATTATTATTATTATTATTTTTTTTTTGCAACATTCTAATAGCAGCCAATCTTTGTTTAAACCTTTAAATGTGTTTTTCTGCATTATGGGTTTTTCACCATTTCTCGTCTTTAAATTGTTATAAGTCAAGAACTGTTAAAGATAAATGGTTCAAACTTTGAACGTGTCTTTTCCAATTATTTTACTTTAATTTTGATTCAGCAAATTTGAAAAAAATAGTTACTTTTAAAATATGATTTCTTAAAAATAAGTTACATAATTTTATAAAAGTTTTTACTCTGAACATTTTTAATTTTTTTAAAAATTAATATTTAAAAAAATGCTGAATCAAAATTAAAACTTATATATTTCTGTTTAATTAAATGAAAAAGTTTGGAATTCAACAAATAATATTTCAAGTTATAATGATTTTAAATTATCCCACTTTTTTTTAATTTTAAATTTTAACATTTTTTAAAGACTTTATGATAAGTTTTAGGATGGGATTTTGTTTACAAACCATATGGTTAATCATCACAAAAAAATTCAAAATTTTAACTCAATAAATAAAAATTTTTTTAGAATGTGTCCTGGATCCCCAGATTAAAACATTAATTCAGGGTTTTTTTTTTTTTTTTTTTTTTTTTTTTTTTAAATGAAAATGTTATAAAACTGCACAATAAAAGACAAACAATTTTTTTTCTCTTTTTATTCAAATCCATAATACACTTAAGAAAATATTAAATTCCTACTATAAAATTCAGATACCAAAGAGAAATGACACTAAGTTACATTTTATAATAACTGCATTGTCATATCAAAAAATGCCCTGGAATGCATTTTCTACCGTCAACAAAACATAACAGCTTTTGATAGAAATCATGCAAATGAATGGTAACACTGAAAAGTATCCAAATAAAAATTATAGTATAAAATGTGTTTAAAATTTCAGGAGTTATCAAAAAGGAACTTATTTTACACCTTTAAAAAATTATTTGAAAGCATTTTAATGTGTTTCGTAAAAAATGGTATACATATGAATTAATACTGACAAGACTTCATTATAAACTGAATTTTGGTTGCAGTGTAATAAAATAATTTTTAACTTAAGTGATTAAAAGTCATAACATAAAAAAATATACCAATTACAACCAATATATGCATGCTGCAGAAATAAGCAGATAATTAAAAAGAAAATAAAAAGTCAACTTAAAAATAAAATAAAAAAATTAAATGGAGTCAGAGTGAAAAGAAACCTCTCAGAAAAAATATCTATAAATAATAATAATAAAAAAAAACAATATACACACACATATATGTAACCTCATAAGTTCAAGCAAAAAAGAGACATTAAGCAGCTAAGAATCACAGTACAACACTTTTTCTGTATTGCACATGTCAAATATAACTTCTCAATACTCTATCTACATCAATGATCTTAAATGAATATGAAAATTTAAGAAAACTATCCCCTTAACTTTACAGCAGCCAGATTCCATGCATCTGAACAAATGGTAGTTTGAAATTCTGCCCATGTATGAGCAAATCTTTTATCAAAAGTATAACCTTTCTTTTTCTAACATTAATTTTGAATATCATAAGAGGCTAGCCCCTTTAGAATCAACCAATTACATACAAAGGTGTTAATTTTTATTCAAGCCAAGATTTTTATGTTATGATAAGTAACGGTTCTCTACACGTGTGAAATTTTGTAGATCTGTTCATTTACTAGTCAAAATTTCTATACATTATTGAGGAGGCATGAGGGTCCGCAGTTATTTTTCAAGTTAACAATGACTTTAAAAAGTCTATTCTTAATACAGTACACCTCAAAGCCATCTGTAAAAGAATGTGAATATATCCTTATTAAAAATTTAATTCATAAAATATTTTGAAGGAGATAAATGAGAGGTTTGTGTGAACATTCACTATTATCTTATAACAAAAAGGTCTTGGTCACAATGCTCAATAATAACAAAGTTCTAGTACTCAAGAGCCTAAAATAACGTATTTAAAGAGAGAATAACTAAAAGGAAGGTTCCATTCCAAAGGAAGGAAATTTGGCACATAAGAGAAAAGCACAAATCGAGAGACACACACACACATTCAATTCTTTTCACATCATCCAATCATGAATTTCAACACAAGAAGTGACATAGCTAACTAGCTAAATGCAGATTAAAAAATCTCCAAGAAATACCTCATATTTAATAATAATACAGCTATGATAATTGTTGATACACCTTATAACAGCGAGGTCTGGTTCAGATATAACTTGTCAATACTTGCTCTATAAAGACACACTTGTATGGTCTTTAAAAAGCTCAGATGTTGATAACAGGAGTTCAATAATAATTCATTCGCATAAATCAGATCAGTTTAAGCTTAAAGTCCATAAACAATTTACAGAAGGCTAAACAAAAGTATTAAGTACACATCATAATCTGTACTTCATTTTAAGCAGATGCACTATGAAAAATACACATAAGCCAATTTAAATTTTATATATATGTCATATATAAAATTTCAAAATGGGCAAAGTGAATAAAATATTCATCATGACACAGAACAATTATACTACGAGCCAATATAAATTATAGGCTGTTGCTAATTCAAAATATTACACGTGTAAATTTTGTTTGCATGTTAACGAATACCATTATTCTACTTAATGAAACTCACTTCAAGCAACATTTTTCAAGCATCACTTACACTGCAAGAGTTACAAAAGCAATACTTTCCATATGCAGCCATAAAGCAATACAACATTTAACAGAAAATACATGCCTAAACATGCATGTGTTTAATATGATGCTTCACACACATTTACCATCGCTTTCACTTCTTAATGCAGATGTCAAATAGCATACTCACACAGAAACCTGATATGTAAACTTTTTTTATGTATGGAATCAAAGTATATATGTATATTGTCAAATAACATGCATTACACAGATATATTTCTTATATCATTAAAAATTATATATCTTATCTTTTATACATAAAGAATTTATGTAATTCAATTATTAAAAGAAAACATAACTGGGAAAATTCCAAAATTAATCTAGGATAATAATTTTCTCCTTAAATCTTTACTGAAAAGATAGTTAACGTTACCAAAACATGCTAAGTACAAAAAAGGCATTAAGATGATAAGGATTCAATACCATATTGTAATGTCAAAATTAAAAAGAAAACTACATCACTTTTGTACAGGCTTTCAAACTTAAAAGCAATATGAATGAAATTTAGGCAACAAAACATATTAAACATTGGTATATATTTATCACTACATAACTACAACCAGTTAGGAAATGTAACATAGAAAATAAACGAGAAAAAATTATTTTTCTCCCTTCTTAAAGTGATCTTCGACATGGAACTGGAAATATTTTGAGGGAAGGGTCATATCAAAAAGTCTACCACAAATGGGGCACAGCTGTTGCTGGTGCTGGATTTCTAAGTGCTTCACCATTTCATCGGTTGAGGACATGTACACACCCACATCTTGGTCGCAAACTGGACATGGAATAGCATACAGAATTTCATCTTCATCTCTGGAAGAAGATTTTTAATTATGTATAGACTAATTATATATGATACTGATACAACAAGAAAACATTTATAGGTCTGTGGAGCAGCAAAGTCTTTAGATCAGTGATTCTGAACCTTTTGATGCTGGGGTTGATGGAAATTTAAAACCAGGGTTGACCAGGGTTGATAGAAATTTAAAAAGGAGTCTATAGTATTCCAGGGGTCTATTGGAAGGGGGGGGGTCTATGATAAATTTTTCTCTCTTAAAATATTTAATTTTTTAGGAATGTAATTATTAGATAATTTCCGTTTTAATATGCATAAATACAGATTTGCATAGGGCGGAGTGATCCACGTATCTAAAGTCAAAAGTCGTGATGCTTTTGTATATGCCTCGAATGCTGCCATCAGCTTTTATTTTGTACCAACACTAGGCAGAACAGGAGGAATTCACTGGACCTTAAACAGCACATGGGTCCTCCCGATGCAACCAATAAAAAGCAGTTTCTTTTTTCTCTTGGCAATGTTTGTGAAATTACAATGTTTCTGAAATCTTGTTTATATTTGTGAAATTCAAATTGAAAATAGTACAAAAATAATAAAATATAAACCTAATGAACCACTTTTTATAATTTTTTGTTCATATTCTTAGTCAACTTGTTATCTTTAAGTGCTTTATGTGCAATTCTCAGAATTAAAATTATGTTGTATGCTGTATATTATAGAGAAAAATGTGAGGGGGGGTCGATAAAGAAAATCGCTCTTTGAAAAAGAGTCAATGTATGAAAAGGGTTGGGAACCCCTGGTCTAGACCCTCCATTAGATGATTTTCAGACCCTATTGCCCCTCCCCACCCCCAGGGCCTAAAAAATATATGTAATGCTATCAAAATACATTTTATACATACGAGGGTTGTAAATAAAGTAGTGGCAATGTCGCCCCAAAAAGTCATAGAACATCGGGCATGCTCAAACAGGATATTGGAGGAGTGAGGTAGAGCTGTAGTGGATGTGTAGAGTACATAAAACCGTAGATCCAGTAGAAGGGGTAGTTGCTGTGTGACATTGAAGAGGACAGTGTCGTCTCTACCGCTCTAAATCATATTTACAAAAAGTGATCAACGGTCGGGGGTTAAAATCAAGGTAGCCTGTGGCTACAGTACCATCTGCACCCCATCAAGGCATAAGATTTTCCTAACGTGCCATCTGTGATCTGAGCATTAGGGCGCTCTGTCGCTGACATCAACACACAACGCCTTGCCAACGGTATCCTACAGCTTCCTGACATCTGGCAAAAGTTACATGACTTTGCTGGTGATTATATTGAAGGAATGTAATGTAATTTTGTTTATACGTACATTAAAAACATTTTCTGGGTATGTTGCCATTACTTTATTTACAACCCTCGTATATATTTTGCTAACCATCTGTACCTCCCCTACACACACACACACACACACACTTCTGAATATCCCTCTGTCACCCTGGGGGGGGGGGGTGTTGAGAACCACCGCTTTAGATGCTGACAAAGTAACAGATAATTCTGGCAGCATATTCAACAGAGAAAAAGAGAGATGTTATAACAATATAAATAAATAGGAGGAAATATTCCTTTTTTTCTTGTTCTAGCTTAAAACATCTTTTTAGATTTATCTAATGATCAATAAAAATAAAGTTTTATGACACTACAAGGACACATAAATACATATAAAACAGGGTGTCCAGGCTAAAAGTATCCAAAAGTTATGGCTTATTTTTACAGAACTACCCATTAGAATTTTTTTAAAAAATATTTAGGAAGAAAGAACATCTCACCAAGTATGATGAGATTTCAATGCGTGCACCTTTTATAGCACGACAAAAGTTTAAACAGTAATCCAGTTTTCTCCAAGTGTTTCATGGCATATCAGGGGTTATTAGATGAATTACTTGAATGATATGCTTCTTGAACTCAACCACAGTTTCAATTTTTTGTTTATACAGAACAGATTTAATGAATCCCCCAGCAAAAAAGTCTAATGGAGTCAAATCTGGAGACTTTGGAGGCTAGGCAATTGGGTCCACTCTTCCAAGACACGATCAACAGTGTCATCTGTCACAAAAACTTAAGGATGTTTGCCAGTTTGAGATACCAAAGTTCCCATTTCCCTCAAAGTTCTATCCCATTGATGGATAGAATTTGATGTCGGAGGAGACCAACATTCTATTCTGTTTGCACACATCACTGAACATGCATCACTGATTTAAATCCTGTTAACTAAAGCATGAACTTCATCTTTTGCTGTGATGTTCACATCTTTACATTAATGAAACCCATGGAACAGGTTTTGCACCTTCCTGCCGATTGCTGACTACTGTATACGTATACGTGCCTGTACGGCCTGCACCCAAAATATCTCTGAGGGGTTTATAATCCATGGAGGAGCAGTCTACTATATTCTAATGGGTAGTTTCGTAATAATAAGCCATAACTTTTGGATACTTTTAGCCCAGACACTCTGTATTTTACTTCAAATTATGTTTTTTAAAACTAGATTTATGAATTCAACTTACTGAATGAACTGCAAGGAAATATATATGCATATATTTTGTTCTGTAATTTTATTAACACAAATGTTTTATTCTTATAGTAAAAAAGGAGTATACATTTTAACTATATTTTAAGATACCTATCTGGGTGAATTTCTGGATAGATGGATAGTAAATTTAAATATTTTTTAGAGATATCTGAACTATATTCTCAAATTACTACTAAAATGTTACATATTTTCACTCTCCAAAAAAGGCTTTATCATCCACACATTCCCTGAAAAAAAAAAAAAAAAAAAAAAACCTGAAACTTACTTTGATTTACAGCTGCTTAATTTTTCAAGATTCTTTTCTATCATAGTTTGCAGTTCCGGAACTTCTCTGAATTTACTGGGAGATGGTATATCTTTTGAAGAACAGGGAAGCTGAGAGAAAATTGATGCTGGATTGCCAAGTATTGTCACACTTTGCTTTAGGAAGGAAAGAAACTGTTAAAAGCAAGGGAAAAATATTGTCTTTAAAATGTGGACTATTTGCATATCGTAAGGTTATATCTTCTGAATGATTTTGGTGGTTGGCCAAAAATTTTCATCCAAAGTTTAATGAATACATGGAATTAAAAACACAATGACATCAAAAAAAAAAGGGAAGAAAATCACACATCACTATCATTTTAAGACAAATAAGAAAAACTAGATCATATGAACTATAAACCCTACACAAATTGTTAGGTAGCAAAAAAGTTCTCAATTCAGTCAAAAAATTATATCACATTGCTTTAAAAGTTATTTTGACGAAAAAAAAAACTTTATTTTATTCTTGATACACAAAACAGTAAGCTATTTAAAGCTTTGAGAAGTTCTGTTCAGTGTTTAAAAAGTCTACTACAAATATAAACAATAAGTAGAATTCGTACCCTGAAAGGTTATCTATATATATAAAACACATCCGCAACTGACTGACTGACAGACAATGCACAGGCCAAACCGCTGGACCTAAAGGGCTAAAATTTTGCATGGTGATTCTTCATATAGTATAGGGGTGCACTAAGAAAGATTTTTGGAAAATTCTTCTTAGATTTTTTTAAATTAAATTTTTAAGCTGCTTTTGTAACTTTTTTCAAGTTTGCATTTAAAATAATAATCTGAGAGTTATAAAATTTATATCACAAAAAAGATCATAAACATTCCTTTAAAATGAAATCACTTTTGAATCTCTACCTCCATTTTCTGATTTTTGGTGAATTTTTAAAGATTAATTTTTAGAATTTAATTTATTAAATGTTGATCATGTGATTTCTTTTTCTGGTACTTTAAATTAATTTATCGTCATGTGCATAACAACGAAAAAAAAAAAAAAAAAAAAAAAACTTGCTAATGCGGCAGACGATTGGACATTATCCAAAAAAATATTAAAATACAGTAAAAGATATGTTCCTCAAACTGTACTATATACTTTAGTATGTTCTATTAGATTTAATTTGAATATTTTCTTCTACATTATTTTGTCTATAAAATTAGCAATTACGATTTTTTTTAATAAATATTATTATTATTATTATTATTTTTTTTAACACCAATTGCATACATTGATCGTTGTATTTAATTTGAATGTGCTCCATAGCAAAGCACGGGTATGCAACTAGTATCTTATAAACTGAAAGTAAATATAAAGACAAAATAATATAACATTATTGCAGTTTAAGAACATTCAAAAGTGGAGCTGTGCAAATATTGGATAAAAGTGCAAGCTATCTAATACAACCTCTCCAAACTCTGCATTCATGGCTATACACGAATTGTTTTCAATGAATTTTTACAATATAGAAATTCTGATAACTTATAGTGAAAGATAACCAAACCTGCAAGCTTGTAAAATTACAAAAACTGTGCCCCACAATCACAGAACTATTAAAATAGTCAATTTCATATGACTTATAGCTGTTTTTTTTATTTAAATTAACAGACAAATTTGTAACAATATTGGCCAATATCTTACACAGTTGAATAATTATGAGTTGAATTTATAGATGACAAAGTAATTAACAACTCAAGTACAACAGTATGAGATTATACAGATGTTATGTTAGAGTTTTGTGCTTCTACATCAATATCTTCGAAATCTCCCCACCCCCCTTTTTTTCAAAAATGTTTCATACGATTAAAATTTAAGAGAATTTAAATTAAAAAACATTTTAATAATATGACTAACCCATAATACATTACACGAACAAGAACAGTCATGTTTATTATACTCAATGTTACTCTATTGAGAGTTTAAGCATTCAATTTACATCCAACCAAGGGATGATTAAAAGATATTGTTCATTGAACCTTCAGTTATGTGGAAAAAAATTTCCCTCCTATATACAGAGAATCTAAATTGACTAATTTTGTGCATACAAGAATTTTAATGACTAATTTTTTTCCTACTACAAGATGAAACTTATCTCCAGAGCTCAAAAAAGGAAGCTTAATTGTTACAATCACATATTTCTAAATAATAACTTCATATATATCTATATAAATAAAACAGTTCTGTCGCTGACTGATTGACAGATAATGCACAGACCAAACCTCTGGACCTAAAGGGCTGAAATTTTACATGGTGATTCTTCTTTAATGTAGGGGTTTCACTAAGAAAGATTTCTTAAAAATTCTTCTTGGATTTTTTAAAATTAAATTTTTAAGCTGTTTTTGTAACTTTTTTTAAGTTTGCATTTAAAATAATAATTTGAGGGTTATAAAATTTATATCACAAGAAAGATCATAAAAATTCCTTTAAAATGAAATCTTTTTTGAATCTTTACCTCCAATTTCTGATTTTTGGTGAATTTTGAAAGATTAATTTTTAGAATTTAATTTATTAAATGCTGATCACGTGGTTTCCTTTCTTTTTGTGATACTTTATATTAATTTTGTGTCACATGCATAACAATGAAATAAATTGTCAAAAAAGTATTAACATACAGTAAAAGATAAAATTTTAACCACTAGACTAATTGAGAGGGGAGTTTTTTTAAGAATTTAATTCAAATTAGTATGTTTTATGGATATTAAACATACAAATTAATTGCATACATTGACCATTGTATTTAATTTGAATATTTTCTTCTACACTATTTCGTCTATAAAAATATCCGTTGTGATTTTTTTATAAATATAATTTTTTTTGGCATTAATTGTATACATTGACCATTGTATATTTATTATAAATATATTTTTTTGTTTTTCTTTGGCATTAATTGCATACATTGACCGTTGCATTTAATTTGAACATACTCCGTAGGAAAGTACGGGTATTCAGCTAGTACATACATGCAGTGAGGGACGGATTTCCCATAAGGCCAACCTAGGCCATGGCCTAGGATGCAGCCGTTAAAAGGGCATACATTTAGAAGAAGTAACAACCAAATTATAAATTTTTTATATATATATAATGAGAAAGTTAATTTTTTTTCTGTTTCATTTTTATTTATATATTCTTAGTATCGCTAAAAATGTTATTTGCAATATACGCATTTTGAAATAACTTTTCGTCAACTGACTATTTATTTTTTCCTTCTTTTTCTTTCATTCTTTTCCCAAACATCCATTATGAGTTAACGAGATGCACATTAAGAATTCTTGCAATTTAAAGGGATAATAATTGCAGAAAGCAGTCGGACTTGAACCTCACAAAAGAATACGTACCTCAATATGGTCTAAATCAGAATAAAAATGTTGATTTCTCAAAGTCGAAGAGTCAATACAGCGATAGAAGCTGATCATTTAATGGTAGTTACTTTAGCCACAAACTAGTAAACGGTGATATCTAAGACTGAGGTTGGTTAGTATATTCAGAAAGTAAAGGAAATGTCTTCTGCGGACCTTGTCTTTTCTTCCATTTTGGTACAAAGACTGAATCATCTTTTGTAAGAAATGGATTTAATGACTGGAAAAATGCATCATCTAGACTGAAGGAACACGAAAATTCGGTTTGTCACAGAAATAACATCCTAATTTTAAAACATAGAGGAGCTAAACTTGGAAGAATCGATATGCAACTAACTAAAATGGTTGATCAAGAAACTGAATACTGGAGAAATGTGTTACACAGAGGGGTTGTAGAAATTAAAGCTCTTGATTTGCATGGCTTGCCATTTAGAGGTCGAAATGAAATATTTGGTTCTAATAATAATGGCAACTACATGCTGATGTTGGAGACAATTTCTGTGTTTGATCCATTTTTGGCTGATCACATCAGGAAATTCGGGAATCCAGGTAGTGGACAGACATCCTATCTCTCATCTACTATTTGCGATGAGTTCATCGATCTCCTAGCTAAAAAAGTACTAACGCATATTGCTAATGAAGCTAAAATATCAAAGTACTATTCCCTTGTTGTAGATTCAACTCCTGTTATCTCGCATGTGGATCAGCTGTCGTTTGTTTTGCGATATGTGAAAGAAAATGGGAAACCTGTTGAGAGATTTATAAAATTTTTACCTAACGTTGGTCACAAAGCCCATGAAATGTTTGAAGCTGTTATTAACACTGTCACTGATCTCCACCTTGATATCTTGAAATGTCCTGGTCAATCATATGACAATGCAGCTAATATGGCTGGTGTTTATTCAGGTCTTCAGGCTAGGATACTTGAAGTTTCTCCTCTTGCATCCTTCATACCTTGTGTAAGACACACTTTAAATTTAGTGGGCACACATGCTGTAGATTGCTGCATTGAAGCTACATCGCTTTTTAAATTGCTTCAAGAACTTTATAGTTTTTTTCTCGACGTCTACAGCGAGGTGGGACGCATTGCAGAAAAATAGCACCCTTACCGCAAAAAGCCTCTCCGCGACACGATGGTCGGCAAGATATGATGCTTGTAGAGCATTAAAAGAAGATTGGTTTGCAGTCATAAAAGCTCTAAAATACTTTGAAAGTGACGAAAGTCAAAAATCAGGAACAAGAGCAGAAGCTAGAGGTTTACTAACGAAGTTGAAAAGGCTCGAAACAGTATTCATGGCACAGTTTTGGGGAACGGTGCTGATTAGACTTCACCAAGTCAATAAGTATGTACAAAACGTAGAACTTGATGTTTCAGAAGTTGCCACAGTTCTTCAGTCATGCGTAAAGTTCTTGTTAGAACTGCGAGAACAATTTGATATATATGAAAACAAAGCTCTGGATATTTCTGAAAAGAAAGTTTATGAGCGTGATAAAAAGCGTCAGGTTTTCAGAAAACTACAAGCTGACGAAAAATGTGAAGGCGAAGTTAATTTAAATGGGCGTGATATCTTTAGAGTTAATACCTATTTCACAATTGTGGACAAACTCAAAGCAGAGCTTGAGAAGAAGTCACAAGCTTATAGAGAGCTCGGTGAAAAATTTAAAGGAATTACGAAAATTTGATCACTGACTTCTCATGAGCCTGAAGAAGAGGGAAGAAAATTATAGGTAATTTTTAAAGATGATTTGGAGCCTGCATTATGTGATGAACTGCAACATCTAAAATCTAACATAACTGAGTGCAGCATTGGTTCGAAAAATCCCTTAGCAATTTGAAAGTGGCTACGTGAAAGTGGATTACAAACAGTGTATCCAAATGTTGATATCGTATTGAGAATGTTTGTGTGCACACCTGCCACAAATGCCTCTGCAGAAAGATTTTTTTCTGCACTAAAAAGAATCAAGGATCATTTAAGATATTTGCTGCAACAAGACAAACTAAATGCCTTGGCACTTCTTTGCATTGAAGCAGATTTAACAAGATCTGTTGACTTCAATGAAATTATTGAAAAATTTTCATGGGCGAAAGCACGAAGAAAAAAAATTTTAATTGTAATTTTTAGATAAATTAGAATTATGCAGAAAATGTTTATTAAAAATATGTTATTCAAATGTTTACTAAGTATATATGTTTCAAAAACTCTTACTGTATATTAAATCTAATGTTATAAGTAAAAAATTTAAATGGAAGGAAGGGGGCGCAAAATGGTGCTTTGGCCTAGGGCATAAAAATATGTAAATCCGTCCCTGCATGTAGTGGAACTTCCCAAGCCCACCACCATTATTTGATGGCTACTTGTTTCGGAACCTTTACTACCACCATTGGAAAGTTTCACTGTATATATAATATTTATATATACATATAAAATAAGGCATCTAAGAATATCAGATAAAGTCAAAATCAAGTGAGAGGAAATGTACAAACCTGTTTCTGAATTGTTAAGGGATTTCCTAAAACATGTTCACCAGTATCTGAGTCACTGTTTTGATTCAGAGGGAGATTCACAGCACTTTTCTCTAATGCTATGTCATCTAAAAAGCAATAAAGAAGAAGCTTTGTATTAAAGAGCGCTTTTTAAGATGATGAAATCAGTTAAAACAATATGCTTAAAAACAAAAATTTTATTTTATTAACAGAAATTTTAAAAATCTAACTGTAACATAACACTGACTCTCCAGAGTTCACTCTGATTATCTCTAGACTAACATAAATGAACATCCTACCTAGGAAAAATACTAAATAAATGTTGATAGGATAACACTAAAAAATGAAAAGCACACACATGCATAAACACACAGGTGAAAAATATAGTTTTAAAACATAATTGTAAAATGTAAAAAAACACTTCTATTGAGAAAAATCCTTAAAAAGATATTGTTAATTTTAAACAAAAATTAAAAATATGAAGATGATTTGCATCTTTCGAAATTTACTCCTATTTGTAGTCAACCAAGAAACAATACACTGATGTTCATCTCCAGTCTTTTTTAACATCATCTTAGCATTTTTGTTCCACTATTAAGGCAGTGAGTAACTGACTTGTAACAGAACTATGTACTGTAATGTAATTTAACAGGAGCATTCATTACTGAGTGCCTTAAAATGAAAAACAAGCCTAGCCACTCAAGACAAGCAATTGTGTTCCACTGGACTGTTGTGTTTTTTGTGAATCTTTTTATTGTTACACTAGCTGAATACCTGTGCTTCACTACAGAGTACATTTTAGGATAATTACAATGATAAAATAATGAAATTGCTTTTTAGAGGATTTCCTTATAAACAATATTTTTTGTTTCTTTAATGGGCAGAACTAATATTACCAGGCTTGTCCGCAAACTTATGCCTGAGCATTGCTACGTAAAACACCGTGGGAGAAACAATTTTCTCTTTAATCTATGCCAGTGTATTTTAAAGAATGACCTTGAAACTTATTTATCATCAAGGCGAAGCATACTTTGAGGAGAATTTGTAGTTTTATATATAGGTTTAATATAATATCAATAAAACATACTAATTTGAATTAAATTCTTAGAAAACTTCGATCTCAATTAGTCTAGTGGTTAAAATTTATCTTTTTCTGTATTTTAATATTTTTCTGGTCAATTTTTTTCGCTGTTAAGCATGTGACACAAAATTAATTAAAGTATCACAAAAGAGAAAAGAAATCTCATCAACATTTAATAAATTAAATTCTAAAAATTAATCTTTAAAATTTCACCAAAAATCAGAAAATGAAGGTAAAGATTCGAAAAGGATTTCATTTTAGAGGAATTTTTATCTTTCTCATGATATAAATTTCATAACCCCCAGATTATTATTTTAAATGCAAATTTTAAAAAGTTACAAAAACTACTAAAAAATTCAATTTTAAAAAAATCAAAGAATTTTTCAAAAATCTTTCTTAGTGCACCTCTACACTATAAGAGGAATCGCTATGCAAAATTTCAGTCCTTTAGGTACAGCAGTTAGGTCTGTGCGTTATCTGCCAATCAGTCAGTAACGGAACTGTTTTATATATATAGATTAAAGTCAGTGCAGGTTACAATGTTACCTGCACTGACTGCAATGATTCGCCATGTTACAACATTATGTTTCAAGTCAGTCTGCCTTTTAAATGATGCTTCAATGTGCATAGATTTAGATAAATAATTTTGGATAGTTATAAAAAATCTTTGGTGAAATACCTGCAGTATCTGAAGCAGAGCCCAAGTCTTTAACAGATGACACATCAGAAGAGTGATCCCCCTAAAGAAAAATGTATTACAATATTTGTTTTAGTAAAAACAAAATCAAATGATTAAAAAAAATGTTAAAACTAATTCATTCTTCTTCAAAGACTTTTAAAATTTATAAAAGATATGCTCAACTAGAATCTATGAATATCTGGAGACAGAAATAAGGCCCTATACAAAATGAGTCATGGACATTTAGAAAACATTATTTATTTATGTTTAATCTTTATTTAATGTAAATAATCTTTTAAATCAATGTCTCTCAACCTGAAGAAGAAAATTTCTAAGTCGTGTAATAAGAAGGAACTTCAGTAATAACACAATATTTAGTTAGTTATCATTTTTTAAAATAAATACATGGTAAACTAGGTAATTTTAGACACTATAAATAACTTGAAGAAATGGAAGACTAAAAGAAAACATGAATAATAATGTCATTTGAGATGCAAGAAAATATGGAAAGACAAATAACTAAATCAAAATCATGAGATAATATTCTAGCTTACATTACCTTCATAAAGCTAGATCTATCTTTCCTGTTTAGCACTATTTAAGAGTTAAGAACATTAAAAAGTTTTTTATTTTTTATTTTTAAATCAGGTTTTGAGCACTACTTAAATATATTTTTTAATTTAATTTTTATTTTTTTACAACATTATGAATAAATCTATGATTGAAAATAATGCAGAATATTCAGGGTTCATATAATACACAAAATAGGCATTATTAAATAGTTATAGTAAGAAACAAAATGTTGCAACTGATTTTTGACTGTCTGAAAATAGAATTTCAGCTGTAGTAATACATAAAGGATTCTTAAATTCAAAATATCTTACCAATATTCTACAATAAAATTACACAGGAAGAGTTCTATTTGGTGGATGTCACTTCTGAATTGTAGTTATTGGAAGAAAATCAATGTAAATGTACATTCAATTGAATAACTTTCATTCAGTTTCAAAATACAAATTTTACAATGAAAAATATCTTACAGGAATTATTTACATAAAATCAACTTACAGTCAAACTAGTTTTATTTTTCTTCAGTTTCTTCTTTAACTTTTCAATCTTACGGTACTGTTTCTTATACAGCTCTGAAGCTTCATTCAAACGTAGCACACATTCATTGAGAGCATCTTGTGTTCGTGATCCACTCTTTTGAACTGAATCCTTTTTTAAAAAAATATGAAAATATTCAACATACATATACATATATCTATATAAATAATTGAAAAACTTTGTTGGTTGCCGATATGGCATAGACTGTTTCCGATATGGCATTCGTTATGAAATTTGGCCATGTTTGAAAATGTCGAAATCAATGTATTTTTTTTTTCATGAAAGTACATAAATTTTACATATTTGAAAAGAGCTTTAAAAACTGATAATTTTTTCTGCGTACACTTATTCTGTTCCTTTAATAGTTTTAGAGATATTTCAATTCTAAATGCATACTCCATTCAAACGTTTTCTAATTGTCCGTACAAAACGTAATCCGCCATGTTTTAAAAGTTAAAATTGATATTTTTTTTTTCATGAAAGTACATAAATTTTACATATTTAGAAAGAGCCATTTTAGTTTGAACCATTTATCTTTAAGGGTTCTTGACTTATAACAATTTAAAGATGAGAAATGGTGAAAAACCCACTATGCAGAAAACGTATTTACAGGTTTAAACCAAGCTTGGCTGCTATTAGAATAGTGCAAATAATAATAATAATAATAATAATAATAATAATATCTCCTGTTCTAATTAAGATATAAACATGATTTAAACGTTGTTTAAAGCATCATTTAAAGTAAAACATTTTTATGTTTTGTACCAAATGGTCGGTCTTTCTTCAACCAAAGAAATTAAAATTTCTGTGCTGATTTTCTCCATTGTGTAAAAAAAAAAAAAAAAACACTGCAAAAAAACAACTAAAAAAATCACTTCAAAGAATCACTTCAGTAGCTAGATTGGCACTGGTGTACGTTTCCTTCAAAATAACCGAATCGTGTGTACTCCCCCTCTCAAATCTATACACCATTGGAAACAGAAACGGCCTGGCGTCGGTTACGTCTATCCGGTTTCAGTAGACAAAATCGAATGACATCTGCTACCGATTCGTTGTTCCCTCGCTTGTGGTTTTCGACCTCAACGTGTGAACGTACAAAACAAAATACATTGCTTACTGTTAACGGAACGGCAACCGAGACGATCATAAAACCGAAACCGTATCGCGTGTACGAGGCATATTTTCTATTCTCCATTATATCGATTAAAAAAAATATTTTAATTGAAAAAATTCGTAACCTTTCCTTTCAATTTCGTTAGTTTTCGTGACGTTTTCCTATTTCGTGACTTTTCATTACTTTTCATGTTAGTAGACACCCTGAACAAGATATGCGTTAATGACTCTAAAAAAGGGACTCAGATGGAAAAAGAGTTTTTCGTCACGAATGATTACAAAATTATGATTGGTTAGCTTATTCCAGTAAACTTAAGGGTGGACTTTGTAAAACTTGTGCTACATTTCGACCGAATTTAAGAAGAGGGTTTTTTGGATCTTTCATTGTAAAACCTTTCAAGAATTACAAAGACTTCCATGAAAATGCAAAAGAACATATGTGCTCGGAGTGGCATCGTTCATCGACAAATAAATCTGTCAACTTTCAACATGTTATAGAGGGTAAAAGTACTTGTGTCACTGTACAGCTCAGTAGCTATGAACAGGAACAAGTTAAGTCTAATCGAGTAAAACTTATGCCAATCATTTCCACTATATTTTTTTGTGGTACCCGCAATTTACCTCTCTGTGGTAAAACCACTGAAAATTTTGATGATCTCCTAAATTTTAGAGTTGAGAGCGGAGATTTAGTATTAAAAGATCATTTGGAAAATTGTGCAAAAAATGCTAAATATACTTCTCACCAGACTCAGAATGAATTAATTAAGATTTGTGGTGATATTATTCGAGAAGAAATTATTACAGAAGTGAACGCCAGTGAAGGTTTTTCATTGTTAGCTGATGAATCTGCTGATATTTCTGGTGTTGCGCAGCTCTCGATAGGAGTAAGATTCGTGGATAAAAATACTAATTCAGTACGTGAGGAATTCTTGGGATTTACTGAACTTAGTTCCATGAATAAAGAAGGTATATCATCAGCAATATTACAAACTTGCGAAAATTATGGCTTAGGTATGCAAAAGGTAGTAGGATTAGGATTTGATGGTTGTGCAACAATGGCAGGCCGCGAAAACAGAGTGCAGAAAATAATTCGTGAGAAATATAACAAAGCTCTCTTTTTTTCATTATGCTTCACACAGACTTAACTTGATGGTCAATGACTTAAATAAATTCCAGGATGTACAAAATTCAGAAGCTACTATAAAAAAAGTCATTAACTTTTTCCGCGAAAGTCCATATCGGAGAAAATATGTACCCAAAATTTCCTTATTTTGTGAAACTAGATGGTCTGCCAAGTATAAGTCTATTAGAATATTTCGGAACATTTTGAGGAAATAAGAAATGCCCTAGAACATTTATCATATACGATGGAAATAAATGGAGATACACGAAATCCAACCAGTTGTTATGCGCAATTTCCACTCCTAAATTTATTGTGTGTTTGCATATTATTTCACACTATAGTGCCAAACTGGAGCCTTTTTGTAATATTTTACAAGCAAAAACAATAGAAATTTTATCGACGAAGAAACATATTTAATTACTTTTATCTATTCTGAAAGATCACAGGGCTGATGCAGAGAATTACTTTAAGCATATATTTCAAAAATGTATATTGGGCGGAAGAAAATTTGGCATACCTAGATTGGCTGCAACACAAACGCAAAGGGCTAACTACTCTACTGATAGTGCTGAAAATTATTTTCGAATTTCTTTATTTACTCCAAATCTGGATTCAATTATACAGTCCATTGAAGTCCGATTTTCCCAAGAGACGGATAGTGCATTTGCTCTGTCTATTTTTCACCCGCAACTAATAATACAGGCAGAAACCTTTAGTTTGCTAAAATCAAACATTCATAACATCTCAAAACTGTATGAAATTGAAAATTTGAATTGTGAAGCCGAAACTTGGAAAGAAATGTGAGTTTCAAAAGTCAAAAGTAACAATACTGAGACTGATCTCGAGGTTGTTGAATTAATAGATAAACATTGCCAGTTCTTTCCTTGCATCAAAAAAGCGTTACAAATTTTTTTAGCCTTACCTCCTTACCACAACAACAATTAAAAGATCTTTTAGTACACTCCGACAGGTAAAAACCTGGTTGAGATCAAGCAAGTCTCAAGAGAGGCTTTCTGGTCTCTGTATGCTTAGCGTTCACAGAGAATCTGTGAGTAAAAATAAAGACACATTTATTGAAAAAGTAATTAATAGATTTTCTCAAAACAGAAGAAATCTATTTATTACTTTTCTCTGATTAGAAAAATAACATAAAAGTGTATTTTTTATAACCGTATATATGTATTTTTAATAATAAAGGTGTAAAAGTTTTAATCTATTTTACTTTGCCCCCCTCTATATTTGACTCTTCCGGTGCCACTGGAAATATACAAACAAGGACATACCCTTTCTTTAGTCAGATAATCTACAACAGCATTTGATTTTACTACTTCTTCCTTGATCTGAAATAAAAACAAAACAAAAATGAATAGTTGCTACAAAATAATCCATTATAAGCTTTATAAATACATAGCAAACAATCCAATGGAATGTGATTGCAACTAATATTAATTCAGTTACCATAATAATTTTTGAGAAATCTATGAGGATTAAAACTTTACTTAAAAAAATTTAAGTGCACACAACATACATATAGGTACAAAAAAAATTGCATATATCCATTGCAGACACCAAATAGAAAAATTTAAGTTCTGGAAAATGAACATTTTAATAACCAGGCAATAATTTATTGCTACAGTTTTCTAAAATTGGTTTACAGTTTTACTATTTTTTCAAAGTCTCTTGGGGAAAGCGAAATAATCTCTTCCGTTAAGGGGGCACAGCACTTTGAAGCTCAACGAAATGACTATAAATATGGTCTAATCTCTCTATCCTTAAAAAAAAGTAACTCCCGCTGCCGCTGTCTAAAGCTTGTCATGCTATCTCCTCCGAAACCGCTGGGGGTCGAGAGTGATACCAATAGATGCAGATAAATGGGGGGGACCAAAGTAAGACATGTCTCATCTTTGTTGGACTTTTAATTTTTTTTTTTTTAATTTTATGTTTTATGGGAAAATATTGACTTTTTCATCTTCAGATTACGATAACTCGCCAAAAAATGATCGTAGAAGTTTGATCTTTTTACAATCTAAGGCTACAGACATTTCTCTTTCAAACTAGACCTCATTTGTTTAAAAATATTTTAAAACAGACTAATATTTTCATGAAAAAATGAAACACAGTTTTTCAAGAAATATCATCCCCTATGTGGATGTAATATCCATGCTCCTCAAGTTTTTATCTTACAAAGAAAATATTTACATCATCTGGAAGCTGAAAGCTTTCTTATTCATATAAACCTCATTTCAAGTCTATATCTTAAATTTTCGATTTTTAATTGAATTTTAAATCTGATAATTCAACAGTGATCAAACACCCTTCGCATTAAGGGTAACAACAGTAAATGGATGGAGGCTGTTACATTGCCCGCAAATCACCCCTGTGTATCTCGCTATTAGCCATAAGAGAGGAGTGAGCGTAGCGAGCCTAGGGGCGAAGCCCCTAGTTTTAAAAACAAAAACTCAAATAATATTATAAAGAGAAATTTTCTTACTTTATACATATAAAGTACATATATTTAAATATGTCATATATAAAAATGAAAATTATAAATCTATAAATAATTATCAAATTAGCAGTTTAGAATTTTATATGATTAACTGGAGATTAAAAATCATAAAGTGGTGTGTGCACATCATAAAACTGTAATATGTGCTTAGAGAAAATAATTAATGGTCAGAATTCACTTGTAATATATTTACCTGTAATGTAAAACCAAATTAATAGTAATAAATATTATTTAAATTAAAAACTGAGCATAAAATTGGAAAACTTCATAAATTATCACAGTTATTTGCATAATTTTCCCACATAAAAAAAGGAATTTCAGAATTGTGCATTTTTCTGGTTTTAAAATGTAGAGTACCATGAAATATACATATGAGTATAGTTTTATCAGTTTCTTATTGATAGTTCAAAAGTAATGCTGCATACAAACTCAAAATTAGCAGTTAATCATATAAAATTCTAAACTGCTAATTTGAAAATTATGTATAGATTTATAATTTCCATTTTTATATATGACATATTTAAAGATATGTGCTTTATACATATAAAGAAAGAAAATTTCTGTTTTTAATATCATTTGAGTTTTTGTGGTTAGAATTAGACCATATTTATAGTCATTTCGTCGAGCTTGAAGGTACTGTACCCCCTTAACTCCTATTTATTTCTGTCTCTTAATACTTTGATTATTATTTAACTGATAAAAAATAGGTTCTTTGATTCTCAAAGCAAATTTAAAAAGTACTAGCATTACAAACAGCTCCCTATCTTATTAATGTTTAAATCCAACATTGTTAAAAAATAATAATTAAGAAAAAAATCTTAACTTTGTGATCATTTCTAGGTCTGTTTCTTAAAATATTATGATTTGATAAGGCAAACTTTTAAATTCAATGGAAGTTCCTGTAGCCATGATTTAACAGTCCATTTAATGCCTAAAATCCATGCAATTAAACAATGAAATCACAGTCTTCTGAATTTCCTTTATTTTAATAGATCCTCAAGTTTTCTTATATATTTCTTAATAAGTGACAACCATATGATAGCAATGATAATAGTAACTATACTGATTAACAAGTCTTCAATGATAACAAATTACTATTTTTATGATGTTTGAATGTTTTAACAAATGTTCTATTTTTATTTTTATTTTATAAAACTCCTTTTTTCTTTTTATGTGTCTTTCCACATCTAGCTATAGAGTACACATGATATGATGGGTATGCAGGATTTGTATGGGTGACCATTACAAACACCAAGATGTAGTATATATATAACTCGTTAGTATATCTGAATGGTATATGCAATCAATTACAAAAGTTTATCACCTGGCACTTAAAAATTCCATGCTGAACTAATATCACATGTAAGCTCTATTTACAATTTGAACCACGTTTAGAATCTTTTACTATAAAAATGATGTAAGTGGTCCTTTATATATATATATATATATATAAAAGTTCTGTAACTGACTGACTGACAGATAATGCACAGACCAAACTGCTGGACCTATGCATCCAGGGCCACGGAAATTTTCACTATCAACTCTTTCTTATTTATTTTCTTTCAATACAAGTGCAGCATTCAGCACCTTACTTGAAAGTAATTAGTTTTAATGTCCTTTACTTTTAATATTCATTGATATTTTAAATTTATGTTTTGGCTTTTCAGCCTTATCTCTATTGTTTGATTATTAATACATCTTTGTTAATTTATATATATATATATATATATATATATATATATACGGTAATGAAATTGATTTTTAAGAGAGAATTTCCATGTTATTCAAGAGACAATTGAAGTAAAAAGAAGGATGACCAGACTCCAAAAAGACCACAGCCATTATTCATCCTGGTTAATATTTATTCATTATCCTACCGTCCATGAAACGAGTGTTCCATGCTTGGCGGTTTGGAACAAAGAGATTACTGGACACTGCTAGAAAATTACATAAGACAAAGCAATGTTGAAAATACATCAAAACATGGACGACTAAAGCCCTCTACACTTGAAAAACACAACTAATGTCCGTCACAAAAATGTCTGTACTCATTGTACATGAATTATAGATGATGGATTCTGGTTAGACTTAATGCACGAACTAGTTCTTAACAACACAAATTTTAAAAGAGTACCACAGAGAAAAACTGTTTAGGGACTTTTTTAGTTGTAGTAACAGAGTAGAGTGCCTAACAGAGGGTGTTTCTGACATGGATTTAAGGATACAAGTATCTTGTAGTACAGACAACAGCAATTTAACAAAGTAAAAAGACTAATAACAATTGGAAAAAAAATGTTAGAATGTGAAGGAGTTGACAAAACTAATTTACATTAGAAATGTTACTAAAACACTGAACACAGGTAAATATACATACAGTGGCTCCCAAAAGTGTTCGTACACTTACGATTTTCAATGAAATAGGGGTCTATCCATCAATTAAAATGAATATTTCAGAATCTATTCTAAACAAAACTAAATGAAATATTTTTAAAACATAGTAAAACTTTATATTTTTAAGAAACCAGTAATCAAAAGGTAACAAAAACTTTATCTCACAAAAGTCATCGTACACTGAAATATTTTCAGATAAATTCATAATTAAAATTATCGTCTGGCGCTTTATTTTTATTTTTGAATTGTGGTACCATTTAAAACATCGTTTGGCTTTAATTTTTGTTTGCCTACTCCCTAATATTCTATTTATTATTTCAAAATGGCTTGTAGTCGTAAAGAAACAACAAACAGCATTCAAAAATTGATTATTTTTCATCATACTAGTGGTAAATCAGTTTGGAATATTGCTAAATTACTTAATTTATCCTATTCTACAGTGCAGTATGTGATAAAACGCTTTAAAGAAGAAAATCGGATTGAAAACAAGGTAAGAAAAGGTCGTCCGGCAAAGTTAACAAAATGTGATCAGAGATTTATAATTGAAAAATTTGTGAAAAATCCACGTTTGAGTGCTGTAAAAGTTTCTGCAGAATTTAATGAAACATTTTCTACTTCAATTTCACCTGAAACTGTTCGAAGAGTTCTCAGAGCAGCTGGATTACATGGGCATTCTGTCTGAAGAAAATTTTTTGTGAATGAGAAACACAGAAAGCTTAGGCTTTCTTTCGCACTATCAATAATAAATAAGCCCCAAACGTATTGGAATAATGTCTTATTTGCCGATGAAAGCAAATTTAACATTTTTGATTCTGATGAGCGTATAATTGTATGGAGAAAAAAAAATGAGGAACTTAACCCCAAGAACTTAGTAGGAACAGTTGAGCATGGCGGTGGAGGTGTCCTTGTGTGGTGGTGCATGTCAGCATCAGGACTAGGTAATTTGGTATTTATTGATGGCATAATGAATCATGCTGTTTATATAAATATTTTAAGAGAATTTAAAATTATCAGCCCAAAATTTGGGTATTGGAAACAACTTTGTTTTTTATCAAGATAACAATCCTAAGCAAACGGCTCTCAACGTTCGCCTCTGGTGTCTCTATAATTGGCCACAAGTTTTGAAATCACCACTTCAATCGCCAGATTTAAACTCAATAGAACATATTTGGAGAGAACTGGAGGTTCGAGTACGAAAACACGACATTCACACAAAAAGCGAACTAAAAACAATTATGATGGAAGAATGGATGAACATTGATGCAGAAATTACAAAAGAACTAGTGCAATCTATTCCCAGATGTTTAAAAGCTGTTATGGATGCTAAAGGATATCCTATTAAATATTAATTTAACGAAAAATTAGAATATTTACTAATATGGAGAGATTTTTTACAAATGTACGATGACTTTAGTGAGATAAAGATTTTGTTACTTTTTGATTATTGGTTTCTTAAAAATAAAAGTTTTACTATGTTTTAAAAATATTTCATGTAGTTTTGTTAAGAATAGATTATAGATCTTATTATTAAATAACCATTCTGAAATATTCATTTTAATTAATGGATAGACCCCTATTTCTTTGAAAATCGTAAGTGTACGAACACTTTTAGGAGCCACTGTATGCTTGCACAGGATATGAATACACTTATGTATTTGAAAACATTACCCTTAAAATTGTAGCATTTTTCTCCTCTATTTCAGAGCGTAATTCATCACATTGGGTCTTTAAATTTTGCAATTCCTCATTAGTTTCTGCAGCAGTTTGAACACTTTCCTTAAGTAACAGAGAAAAAAGAGAGGGGTGTTAAAGAAAACCTTCATTTGAAAACAAATGCATAGACAGTACACTGTTATAGTACAGCAATGAAAGAATGTTTAGAGTTACAAATTTAAACAGAACTAAAAGCATATATATTACATATATGAGGCGGTGAAAGGCAAAATGGTATAAGTCAGTCAGTCAAGTGGTTTAAGTTCAAAGCATTTTATTGCAAAAAAGACTATAAAAAGTTTCACTATAAATTGAACAATTATAATTCACAATAATTATAATATTGCAAATAATAATTATTTACAACTCCACTATAAATTGAAGATGGAGATTACATTTTTGCTCTCAAATAAAAAAAGTTGAAAATGTGACTTACACCACCTCATATATATATACACAGTCGATTCCGGTTAATCAGACCACATCAGAACATGATCATTTTGGTCCTAATAACCGCTGGTTCGATTACACGAACATGCTTATGCAATAGGATTTGTTTTGGCTCTTTAGGATTTGGTCCAAATAAGCAGCTGGTCCAATTAACCAGTAGTCTAATTAGCCGGATTCGACTGTATATATATACACATATAAATATGAACACACACACACACATATATATATATATATATATATATATATATATATATATACAGGGTGATTCATAAGTAAATATACAAGTTCAATGCACTATGTAAAAGCAACAATGTAAGAACTTTTATGTTACTTGTAACAGAAGTGTAGGTGAATGCTATGTTTTTTTTAAAGACAGTCACAGATGTTCTATGTGTGCACCTTTAGTCACACGACACACATCGAACTGGTAATCTATTTCTGTCCAAATGCAAGTTAGGGTACCTGAAGAAAGTGCATTGATAGTGGATGTGATACACTGTTTCAACTCTGCTAGATCAACAGGAAGAGGAGGGGTAAATAAGATATCCTTTATGTAACCTCAAAGAAAAAAAATCAAACTGTGTTAAGTCAGGGCTTCAGGGTGGCCACTGGGTATGTGGCATGTTTTAGTCAGCACTTCATCAAATCCATCAGTTGTGGATTCGATGAAGTACATCCTCAATCACATCCATGTTGATTGAGGTAATTTAGCACGTAAGTGTGGTAGTGCACCATCTAATTGGAGAATAAATTTGTCACTATCGTCCTGCAACTGTGGCATCAACCAAAGGCTTAAAAAATCCAGAAAAGAGCTTCCCATGACAGTTTTCAAGTGAAAAAAAAAAAAGGGTCTGTACGTTTTCTTTTTGGACATAGCACAAAACACGTTTAACTTTGGTGAATCTTGCAAGTGTTCAACTGTAGATCTAGGATTCTCGGTTCCCCCAAAACAACATTTTGCTTGTTTACCTTACCACTCACGTGAAATGTAGCTTCATCTGGGATAACTAATTGATTGGCGACATCATTCTTTTTCAAGCGGTGCTGCATTTCGACACAAAATTCAAACCGCTTTGTCTTATCAAGGTCCATGAGATTTTGCAATATCTGCAATTTGTATGAAATCATTTGCAACTTCTTGCTCAAAATTCCCCAGACAGTGGGCTGTGAAATCTGCACTTCACAGCTCATTTGAGGAATGTGCCTTAAAATGTTCTTGTTTTACAGCATCTAGAAGTTGTATACTTATGAATCACCCTGTATATATATAAATACAGTGTAACTTCTCTAGAGCTAATATTAAGGGGGGAAAAAACCTCTATTCAATGGCCACTCTTATTTCAGAACCACGATTGGCCGTCATAGAGAAGTTTCACTAAATATATATATGTGTAAAAGCATCATAAGTGCAAAGATTTATATAATACAAATATCGCAATAGAATACAATAAAATTAACAAAACTTCCGATAGCTATGAATGCTATTAGCAATACTTAAAATGTGCAGTTGCAGCTATTTTCCATGAAAGATATAAAATAAAATGAACCAAAATAATACTTGTAAAAGCTTTTTAAAGTGAAATCTGTTCTTTTAAAGAATTAGTCATTAGCTTTACTATTTTTTTTATGGAAGCTTTTCTTTTTTCATAAAAAACAACTTTATATATATATATATATATATACATATATCTCTTTTACCAATCACAAGTGTTTACAAACATTATAATAGCTTCTTCATAATGATGAATATATTATACTCTTAGCAGAGACAGGAACCATTTATTACAAAACTAACAGTTTAGATTTTGAAGTAAATCAGTGTTATGATTAAACAAACATACCATCTTTAATAGGAAACTTTAAAAACAGGTGCAACTTACTACAAGAAATACTAATAAAGGTAAATGAAATATTTAAATTTTGTAATTACTCTGTATCCTTGTAAAACACCATACTTTTTTGATATTTTAACAACAAGCATACATACTCCCATATATACATATTGTATACAGTAGTTACCTCTTGGACTGAAGTTGTGCATTTATCTTCTATAATAATGGGTATAGGTACAGGTTCAAAAAGACATTTTTCTTGCACTCTGCTAGAAACAGATGAGTTGGCCTTTGATGGCTGAAATAATTATTTTATATCAATGTTTAAAATATTTACTTTACATGACTATTATCAACACCTTTAAAAATACAGACTTTCAAAATGTTTAAAATTTTGCATAAATAGAAAACTAGAGATAATTACTTAAATCACTAAGTATGTACTTTCGCAGCGAATGCCACATATGTGTAACAGCTGCTATCTGTGTTTTCTCCTGACTGTCACGCCCACGTGACAGAGAGAAAAGACTTCTGCTACCAACTACTTCTGATCTACTGTCACGTGTACGTAACAGTAGATCAGAACATTTCATTAGATAATTTTTCGGGCACTAGATGGCATCATATCTATGAATCTGGAATGCACATAGTTGTGACTTGGTTTTGAAATAAAGAGGGATATGACTCAAATGCTGAGGTAGTTTTTTGTAAACAAATGGAGAGTGTGATTTATTGCGACTGGCTGTCAGGGGTTAGGGCATTTAAACTTTGCATGTATTCTTTATTTATGAGTTATTCTGTTTTCCATTTGGTGTGGGATTATAGCTTTGGACATATGGGTTCAGGTTCGCCATTTTAGTTTTAAGGCTCAATCAGACCAACGGTGGCTCCAGAGGAGGGGCAGTAGGGGCAATTGCCCCCCCCCCCCAAACAAAAGCCCGGCAAATTTGTTTTTTTCATAGCCTAAAATTATAGAATCCTAGATCTAATACTAAATGAGTTTAAATTTAAAATAAGAGGATGTTTATTTCTTATGTCTATATATATATATATATATATATATATATATATATATAACCCTAAGACCCAACTCAAATGATATTAAAGCCACCACTGCATCAGACCCGGATGCTGTGAGATATCTGATTTACATTGATAGTGAAGTAAATACTGTAAAAAACATTTTAATTTGTAAAACAAAAATTTTTTAATAGAGAAATCATAAATGAATGTGTATGTAACCCATATAAAGCTGAAATATATAGATTTGTTTGAAAATATTACTACTTTGGAATTTTCCATAAAATTAGGTCTAGCACTTAAAAGACAACCAGTCTGGAGGGAGTGCTCACGGGAAACAACTCTGGCCTCAGAGGAAGGCACGTGATCGCAACAGCTGTCCTGAAAGGGTTATGAATCAACTTTAGAAGACCTGTTTTCCCAAAGAAAAATATCCCTTGCTTCACAATCTTGCCCTATTTATTTCATCCATTTTTGGCCCTATGAACAACTATTATCAAAAGCACACAAAGAATAAAATTAGATCAAAAATTTATGATGAGCTTCTTAAGTACTCGTAAGAACTGTAACCACTTCCATCAAACCAGACATTGATGTAAAACAAGGTCAAATATCCCACTAGTTAATGTTCCCGATTTCTTAATGTTAAGTTCTGTTAATTATATCCACTAACTATGTAATATGCAGTCCAAGACAATTCCTCTTCATTCAATGTGGCCTAGGCAAACCAAGAGATAGGATACCCATGGTCTAAGTAGAGCAAAGCACACTTAAGTGTTTAGTCAAGTAAAGAAAAGGAATAGACAGAATATGAACATTTCAGACATTTTTCTGGGTTTGTGAATTTCTGAGACATACAGAAAAGAAAGCTGATAGAAAACAAAAAAAGAGATTGAAATCAAATATAAATTTTTGAAGCTCTAGAACCCAATAAACATCTTTTAAATTAAACGCCATGGATGAAATATAGAATCTTTAATTTAAAAATATTTTTTAAATTAAAAAAGGAAAATATTGGTTAAATAATATCAGAAACTAATTTTATAACTTACTTTTGATTCCTCCATCTCAATGATATGAAGTTTCAAAGCAGCAATTTCACTTTTCATATCATGCACAAGTTCATTCCGCTAAAACGTAGAGAAAAAATTTAACAAAACATACAGGAATCAATAAAAAAGGAAAAAAAATCAGAATTATCAACTAAATGTTAAATATTATAAAAGCTAAGAGAAAGAATATGGTATTATACTATAAATATGTCATTTTCTTTGTACTGATATATCTGTCAAAAAAACTGAAAGAATATTATTTGCTGGATATTTATGAGAGACTGGTAAGATATCAGCCAAAGAATCAATCATATACAATCTCTACCAGCTGACAAAGGTCATCAAGAGTTAAAAATGGGCTTGCTAATCTCCTAGCTTGTGGAATTTAGCCTCCATTTCTCACTATTTCACTAACCTTCCACATTTTCAAAAGGTTCTCTAAAATGAAGAATATTTGAAGGATTTAGCTGTACAGAAATTAACAATGCAGAAGCTGACTCTGGTTACCAACCATCTTTAATAGGGAATGAAAATTTACTTTTCCATATTTCAAGCATATAGCACTCTATAACTCTGAAATTAAATATTACTAGCATTGTTTTCCTTTTACTACATATTATGAATATGTACGAAATTATACATTAACACATTTTTTTATCCTACACCCGTCTTCAGCACTTCTGCCATCAGTCGACGAGCAGCCCCAATTAGAGATGAAGAAGCAGAAAAGTGAGAGATAAAATTAGCCTCCACAGAGTTGTCTGTAATAAACTTTAAAACAATGGGGCAGTTCTTGAGGTGGTCACCATCCATATTGTTAGGAAAGAGTATCATATTTTTCTTGACACCAGAAAGCTTGTTGACTGCACCATAGTCTTATGTTTGCATATACTAATACTAAAATAATAATAAATACTAATACTTTGTCTCTGTTTAGCATCATCAGCTCACATTATCAGTATCGCTGTTGTGGTGATGTAGTGTAGATCGCAATCGTAATTTGGTATGACGTCACTACAGCAGCAGTATAAATCGTTTGTTTAAAGATGATGTTGGACAGTTGGCAACGTGTGTATGCAAATCTTAGATCCGACAGTTGACGAATTTTTGTTTTAATGTAAGCTACTTGCCGATGGTTTTGCACACTGGTTACAGTTGTTTTTTATTTATTTATTTATTTTTTAACTTTGTTGTAACTTTTGTTTTTCTAGTTTTTTTTAAAAATGAGTTATTTTTGTGTAGTGATAAAAATAAACTTTGGTTTTTAACTTATGCCTGCTACTTCAATTTCACGTATAATTTAAAACACAATGTCTACCAGCATCTGCTGACTTATCACCCTGGTGGCACAGAGGGCAACAAGCTGAATCCGTGATGCCTATCCAATGTAAATGTTTTTGTAGATAATCATGTCCAGTTGTCATACGAAAGCAATTAACTCCAACAGACCGAGGTAAGGCACAAGGGATTTTATTACTCACATTAATAACATAAAAACACAATGTCAAGACATACTGCAGAACTTGATGGGGTATCAGTCGCCTTCACATGGTGCACCCTGTTTTCACTAAACGACTGATAGCTTATCGCCTTTTAAGTAGCCCTCTTTGATGGAAGAGTAGAGAAGTTAATTTTGACTGGGTGATAAGTACAAGTTCTTGAGGGTATAAGAGTTTACTTAACACAATCAAATTTAACTTATTTTACAATTTTGTCAAGCAATTATAGGAATAAAGCGATGGTGTTGATAATTTTTTAAGCTTGGAATGTGCAAAACAACAAATATATGAACTAGATAGAAAAGTGCAACTCACCTAAGTGTTACTTTGAAGGCTAATTTTTAAAAAAATCAAGTATCTGAATTCATTTTCAGGTCTATAACAAAAGGTGCCCATAATATAATAAAATTATATCTTCTCTTCAAGTATACAACGAAACAGCCTGACACAGATGCCGAAATCAGCAGATAAGTTGGAGTGTAATGATTCAAAAAGCATAACTTTCAACAATTAGAAAGAATTTTTAAAAAAAAAAACCCTACAAGATCTCATTTTCCTGAGAATTTTTAAGTCTTGCAACAAACTAAGAAACTGCCAAAATCATAAGCACAAAACTGTTATTCAAGATTCAGCTTTTGCCAAAATTTAAGCGATAGGAACTGTACAATCGCAGAAAAAAATTGCTACCAATAGAGAAACCTAAATTATATTTGTAAAAACTGCGAAATTATGACCAATGAATGCTAATTATTACAACCTCTGTAATATACTGCATAATCTATGCATTGCTTACTGAATTTAAAACCCTTATTCCATCGAACTTTACAAATTCTCAGTATTTTAAAAGAGCAATCCCTTTAAATAAAATTAATTTAAAAGACTAATTTAAAATAAAATTAATTTAAAATAAGACTAATGTAAAATAAGACTAAATTAAAATAAAATTAATTTTAAATAAGACTAATAAGAGACTAATAATAGACCTCTGCAAATGTAACTGCGTTGTCATGAAGCTTCGACTTCAATGCATAGTTTTCACATTTCATATCCTTGAATTTCTGTTTTAACTGAAAGCAAAATGTTGTTAGGCATAAATTGTCAACACAAAATGACACTGTTTTCTACTTAACTGAAATACAGAATATAAAAAGGGGTTTTATAATCATGGCCCAAAAAAACATGTTAAGTAGGACGAAAAAAACTTATACAAATGAGATTTTCAATCTATAGAAAAGTCTCTTACTGACTAATAAAAGATGAAAACATTATACTATTACATTTCATTAAAACTTGACAAATTTTACTAAGATTTAAAAATATATATATTTAGCATTCATCAATAACAATAAATTATAGAATCAGCTATCATTTAGATCAATGATTCTCAGTCGCTGGCAGACCAGCACCAGTCCGTGGAAAGATTTCTCCGGCTCTCAGAGATTTTTACCTGTCTGCATTAATAAAATTTCTTATTAAAAAACAATAATAATAAAATTTTGTACGATATTTTTTTCGTTAGTACCATAATTTTAGGATCTAGAATCCACAATTTTGTCTTTGAAGGTTGGCAACACTGGAGTGTGCTCACATTTGCCACTTGTTACATCTCACATTATTTTAAAACTGGACAGAGTGCTCACAGCAGAGAAATGGTTGAGATAATAATATGACAGTGATAAAAAATAAATTTAGAAATCATCTTTGTTTCACCACTCCGACTTAGCTTGGCTGATTTAGAACCCACAATTGAAAAATCAATTGAAGAAGAGCAGCAGCAATCTTATCATTAACATTATATGCCTAATAAACAAAAATTATAGATATTTAATAATTTGATAAAAAATAAATTTAGAAATTGACTTTTGATTGTTTCACCGCTCCGACTTAGCTTGTCTGATTTAGAACCCAAAATTGAAAAATAAATTGAAGAAGAGCAGCAGCAATCTTCTTATTAACATTATACGCCAAATAAACAAAATTTTAGATATTCAATTTTGTAGTAATCAGAGGACTTTTTTTTTGTTGTTTGTTTCTATATGCAATGATTTTGTGATTATTTTTTATAATTTTCCATGATTTTTCTCAAAGGTTTATTTACTTATATATATATATAATAAATACAATAATTACTTATCTTCCGATTTGAATTTTATTGGAAGTAAATGATAATGAAAATGTTACAATTAACTTATGTAGTAGTTCTTTAATGCTTAGTAAAGTTTTTATGTTAAAAAAAAACCACCAGGCCGCAATTTTTTTTTCACAAACTTTACCGGTCCAAGGGTCCAAAAGGTTGAGAAATGCTGATTTAAATGATATTAGGGTGTATTAATAAAGATATATCCAATGGAAAGTTAGTCCTGTTTAATAAGATGAAATTTCATATTTTAGTAATCACATTCAAAATGCAATTTTAAAACATACATTAGAAGTTTTACAACAGAAAAATGTTTAATAACTTAGCCTCAGGCTAACTGTTATGAATACTGCTTAGGGACCCCCCCCCCCCCACCACCACCAAAAAAAAAAAAAACTTGATTTAAAGTTAATAAATATTTTATTCCCCCCCCCACACACACACACATTTTACATGAACAATAGTAATATCTTTAAATCCAACCAATTAAATTATCTATTATCAAACAACACATTACATAAAACAAATAATGCAAATATTATTTAAAATAATACAATGAAGAAACACTATCTTTTTCCCATTACTAAGTAATTTAAGGTATTTTCCTCTCTTCTAAATATGTCTGCTTTTGAAATGAACGTCAGAATTATAAACCCTGTTACACAGACCATAAACTGGCATGTATAATTGCGCACTAAATAGATGTTGATTCAAACACTAATGATTCCATTGCAAAGGAATTGCATCACACTTAATTTCAAGGTAAGAATACATTATGAATAAGCAAGTTTGTCATTCTAAATGTAATTTTATGAATTCATACTCTTAACGAGTTCTTAAGGACTTTTGAGGACCATATGAAACCTGAGTTCTTAAAAGAGCAAGATACTGTTACATGAGAAGTTATTTATATACTATATTGGCAGAAAATGAAGATCACTGGTTTTGCTTAGCTGTATTTTATAAGTTCTGACTTAGTATAGACTCATTTCTTAGTAATGGAAAAGAAGTAGTCCTCCAACGAATTCTTAGCCATTGCAGCATTTTTGGCAATAAGCAAGCCAACTTGTTGGCTAAGGAGGCTTCGATGCTACATCCACCTTGTCTCCTGACTCAGGGGCGTAACTAGGCATTTAGGGGCCCTGGGGCAAGGACGCAAATTCGGCCCCCTGAAATTTTACAACTTCATTTCTTATCCCATCTTGGGGGACCCTTGCCTCGGGGTTCTCAGTTGCCCCTTCCTAGATACACCCCTGTCCTGACTCCTCTTCGAAATGTCAAGCAACTTCTCAGAAGCAATATCTGGCACAAAAGAATTTCTACTCTTAAAGAGTTAGCTGATGGAAAAACTTGGGCTTGACTACTTGATAACCAGAGACGTGCTCAACTTCCCTTCCTACCCAGAGTCGAGGGAGTGGTGTGTTTTAGACTGGGAAACATCTTTTCAGTTGCCCTTACCTACTTGACGTTCGCTCATGTGATGACCTTGGGGTTCTCCCCTTTCTGGAGCCACCTCCCTGTCGTATTGGACTACAAGACGTCTTATGTCTAAGATGATGGCGGGCATAATAAAAAAATTTAAAAAAAGTTCTGACTTGTTTTATACATTCAAGATCATTCAAACAAACTTAAAAAAAGATCAATAAAAGAGAAATCTGCAGCTTACTTCTGAAATTGTCTGTGATAAGCAGGACAAATCAGTCAGGCTAAGCTGCTTGCTCTTTTCTAAAGCTTCTATCATTAACCGAGCATCATCTAGTTGAGAAGTCAAAACAGAATTTTCTTTTCTAAGATTATTCATCATATCTTGATTTCTTTCCTTCTCGTCCTGGAAAAAATTACATAAGACATTTTATTTAGTAATACAGTCGAATCTCGATCTATCTTTTTCAAGGGACCGACTGAACTGAACGATAAATGCGTGGAAACGATGATAGATGCGGGAACTTAACAAAGCAATATGATTGTCGGAACTGGGTGACATAAAAGACACGCGAAAACAATGATTCGAAGAATGATCGATCGAGATTCCACTATTTGAAAATATATATATATATATATATATATATATATATGCAAAATATGTATATCAAAAAGTACTTATTTTATCAAGAGTAACAAGATAGGATAAAATTCAAATTGCATTACATATTTCTTTTCAGTAGTCTACAAGGAGTGCTGTTGTGCAAAGGAAGATACACCCTCAAGAACAGCTAAAAAATAATGGCAAAATTCAATCTAGTTCTTGTTAGAAATCTAGACTGAATATCTTTCAATAGATACCAAATTCATCCAGCAAAGATATACTAAAACTACTAACTTTCAAATTTCAATAACGAGTTCAAGTATTCTATCCAACACTTTTAAGGGACAAAAATTTATGTAACACTAAACATTTTTCAAGGCAATAATACCATAAGTCAAAATCTAATGATAGAATAAGATGTTAAGAAAATGTTTGAACAGAGATAATGCATACATTTGAGACAGAATATGTATGGATTTGAGATGTATATTATTTCTTGTCAGTAACAAAAAGAGAAATTCTAAAGAACATTAATTAAATGAATGAAATTTTATTACAAAATGTCTAATAATAGCTAAAAACATGAACAACTATTTGGCTTGATAACTTATGAAAAAATTAATTGCTAAAGGAAAAGAACTGATTAATTGAAAAAAATTAGAAGCCAGGGGCAATTGTGTCAAATTAGCATTTTTATGCTGCCTTTTCATAACATAAAAAAATGCTTATGCATACATATATATATATATATGTGTGTGTGTGTGTGTGTGTGTGTGTAAGCGTGTGTGTGCATAAAAAAAAATTTTGTCCCTGGGAAATATGAGAATCCTATGAACTCAATACTATGAAACTCAAAGTACTTAACCCTTTAACTGTCATGCCCGAGATAGTCATGGGGTATTTTTTTTTTTATATCTTATTGTCAAACCAGAATCTATCTCAGTACAAGTTGATTTGGGCTTTATTCAATAGATGGCAGCACTAGTATTCTATAGCATATCTTGGGAGGTGAATTTTTGCTTTATTCAGTAGATGGCAGTTTATGTATGTTACTTTGTACTAAACATTTGATTTTTGCAATAAAAAAAAAATTGACTTTTTTCATACAAAAATCATCAAAATAACTTGACGGTTAAAAGGTTAATAGTAAAAGTGAGAAACCTTGACTTAGTTAACTGAAGCTTACCTCTAATATCTTTTGTTTATTTTGAAGTTCTTCAGTTAATTTCTTCATACGCTCTTGGAGGTTATGATTTTCAGCTATTGCAAGATTTTTATCTGCTTCTAGTGTATCCTTGAGCTCTGTAAATCCTTTTAATTTACATGAAAAGTCGTCAAAAATGGTAGACATAACAGCATTTTTCTCTTTCAGAATGCGAACTGCTTCCTGGAAATGCATATAAAATATAGAAATGCAACATAAACATATGCAACAAAAAACTTCTAATAAATAGTAAATTAAACAAATCATATCCCCTAAATATCCTTCATATACACGATTGTGAACAGCAAGGTCACAGGTTATACTAACACTCACTAATATCCCAAATATTTGATGGCATTCAAATTTCTTCAAACTACAATATATTTAAGTCCATGCTCATTGAAAGATGTTTTGCTTTTTAAAAATGTTTTTCCTACTTTTGTAATGAAAACAGGGGATAGTAATTTTTTAAGCTATAAGAGCCGTTACTTAAGAAAGCACATAGCAAATGTATACTGTGACAGTACAGGCTTTGTAAAATTTAATGGAAAGATATTATTTTTTAATCTGGTAATGACAAAAGTGATTTTAGTAGTCAAAACATTTAACCTTCTACATACATAATGGACTTTCCTACTATCAAAGACCAATCCGGGAGGTTTCCCATTGAAAATCAAACAATAGTTATCTTAATTATTGCTTTTCCAAAGATAAATTAGTATTTTCCCTCAGAAATTTTTGGAAGGAGTACTTAAATCTATAAATTAATATCAATATTTACCTCTTTTTCACTATAAATGGTATCTCTCTCTTCACTCAGTTTTTGGTTTTCTTCAACAAGATTCATTTTTTCTTCATGAGCTTTTTTGAGCAGTTGTTCTAATTTTAGTTTTTCTTCATTAATAATTCTGAACTTAGTTTGAATTTTTCGCATTTCACTTTCATGAGCCAAACATTTTTCATTCATTTCATCCAAAAGTAACTGCAAGCGGCGATTTTTCTCAGCAGCGTTAGACCGAACTACAAGGAAGTCATCTTCAGTTTTGTCAGCAACTATGTCTTCATCTGAGGAGAAGTCTTTTGGAATTGTATTTTTAATTTCAAATGGCATACTTGCTCCACAAACTTCTTGATCTCTTGTCACATATAAAAACTGATAAAAACCATATTCAAGTTCTGGTAATTCAGTGGCTGAAAATACAGAAAATATAACATTATTCAAGATGGTAAATAAATTGTAAAATCATTTACTGGCTACTAAATTTATGTAATACATATAAAAAGTTTCCTCAAAAGTAATTTTAAGAAATATTGTTAAACTATCAAATTATAAATGATGTTTTATGTCCTATATGAATTGGTATTTCTTCCAATTAATACTTCATAAAATAAGAGGAGGAAAAAAAGTCAAATAAAATATAAATGCTGTATACTTGATTTATCACACAACATATGGACTTTTAATTTTTTTTTAACTTTATTTTATTGAGTTAGCAAGATTCAAGTACTATCACTATAATTTAAGTTGTGACTTAAAACTTTTTATACCTTTCCTACATTTGTTTAAATTTTCAATGTCATCCAGTTCTTGGTATTAATAATAAAATTTGAAAGTTTCCTTCTAATTTCTTATACTATTCTTTTCTTCAGGGTGGCTACAAAAATTGAAGTAAAAAGTTCCCTGAGTTTTCCCTGATTTCCAGAGTATTTTTCATGAAATTCCCTGAGTTTCTCCATTCGTTCGGAGAACAATTCCCCAGCCATAATGATAAACTTGACACTTGATAACTAAAAATCTACAGACTGATAAATGAATAAAAATTTAATAAGTAAAAAATATTTTTATTGTATACCATAATAGATAATATTAAGTTATAGATTGAACATTTAATATACTAGAGTTTTAACTGTTTTGATAGGTTCGCAGAGTTGCCATCTGCGCCTCTATAATAGTGTTTTGTCTTTGAGCTTCCTGCAAAATGGTTGCCTTTTTAGCAGCCAACTCTTTCAATTGAGATCCTGCTTCCCTTTTTCTTTTTAAAGCATGCTTTTTTTCTATTTGCTCTTTCTCTTGGTGTTTCTTCAATTCTTCATATCTTGCTTGTATGTTTCTAGCATAGTGGATTATATCTTTGGAAATTGTTATGCCATCAAGGCCACCCTTGGAAATGATATGATCATAAACCCTCCTTCTTGCTACTAAGGAAGATTCCTTTATATTCTCATACAAACAGTCACTGTTTATATAAAACCCTCTCAACATTTGCATTACGATGCGACAAAATCATAACATCTCATAACATTTGCAGCATCTCCACAGTCACCTTCTGCATCAAAAATTGAAGACCAGAATTGATCAATTCTAACTTTTTCCCTGAGTTAAACGAAACTTCCCTGAGTTTTCCCTGATTTTTTCCAGAAAATGATTCTTCCCTGAGAATTCCTTGTTCTGTCGCCACCCTGTTCTTATTTCACTTACATACAACTCTTTGTTTGTATAATTCAGTTTATAACAATATCGTTAGGTAAATGTGGTAATGGGATTTTTATTTATATTTTTAAATTAACAAGATATACTTACGTTTAAAAGTGCAACGAAGCAATTTCCCATCATCTTCACACTCAGTCTGAGAAAGCATTTTAAATGCAAGGCACTGTGAGAGACTGTCATATCCAACTTTAAAAAGTCCAATATAATCACAGGGATCTTCATGAACATTGTCAGTAATTTGGAATCTACAGCCTACAGTGCTATCAGTGTTATAATATAAGTCACAAAATATGACTTTGGCATAGTCTGATTTACTAAGACTTTGGAAGGCATCTCCAGACAAATCTGGAAAATAGTCCCGTATTGCATCTTTACAAGGACCTAGAAATAATTCTTTTATAAAGTAAATAATTTTAAGTTATTAAACAAATCAGTAATAAATAATTACATACAAGAGTAACAAATACTTTAATTTCTATTAAAATATACATTATTAGCGTAGTCTGATTGACTAAGATTTTGGAAGGCATCTCCACACAAATATGGAAAATAATCCCACACTGCCTCTTTAAAAGGACCTAGAAATAATTATTTCTTAAAGTAATTAATTTTAAATTATTAAACAAATCAGTAATAAATAATTACATAAAAGAGTTACAAATACTTTAAATTCTATTAAAATATATGTAATTAAAATATCAGAAAGTAATAAATTTAAATATTCCAGAAATTTCTGAAGGTAAGCTTAATAGGAAAGGAAGAATTTCGATTATAGATAATAGAAAACTTCAGTTGGAAACATTAATTACTGTTAATATTCAGAATATTTTAATTTCTATTTTCAGTACAGTTGAATTTGGTAACTTTTAAGATTATCAAAACTTTCTTTTATGATTCAAAGGTACTTCCAACAAAGGCACATGGTTAATATTGATAAATTTTACTCTAAGCAGTGGGTAGCAGCGTTAATAAGTACTCTAAAGTAGCCCCCACAATTTGTTAATTCTGAACCTTGACACAACATCCCTGGTGTCCCCATGGATAAAGTTAAGTGCTCCACAACGCCTCTAATTACCCCTTTGGCTACTATCTATTTATGGTTGGCTTTAAATTTGCTTATGACAATTACTCTTTATTCCACAGTTAATAATACTTCTGCTCATTTAATACACTAGAAAAATTAGTAAAATTGATTTTAAAAAAGTTGTTTTGGCTAAAAATCATGTAATAACTGAATGACCATTTGACTCATGAAAGGAAAACTTTTGAATATTGATTGCAAAACAAATAAAGAGGCAAGAGTAAAATCACCAGAAAATTTATAAAATATTAGAATGCATAATGAAGTATCAATACATAAAATTTAAGCAAAATTAACTCATTTTAGAAACTGATTTTATTTTTCATGTATATATATATAAACAATTCTTTTAAACATTCATATTTAAAGAAGAGCATATTATCGCTTTTACTCAATGCTGTAATCTGTGATAAATGATTTTTAAAAATGCTGAATAAACAGTTCTTACCATTAAATATTACACCGACAAAGCTAAATTTTTTCTATTAAATGTGATACTAACAAAGATCATTTTTCTTTTTCTTTAACTTTTATTGATAAAACACTGATAAAATTAGGCAGAAATAAAGATTGGAGAAGGGGAAAAAAAACTGCTAATGTCTACATAGCTTTAATATGGGGAGATTTGTTAAAAGTAAAACTTTAGCTGCAGGCAAATCAAAAAAACTCATGCTGTTTTAAAAACGCAAAATACATAACTGAGTAAAAACAAGAAATTATTTTTAATAACAGAAAATATTTTTATGAATCACACATACTATATGTATTATTTTGTTTTTATAATAAACAAAAAAAATTATCCATAAAGTTAAATAAAAAAAAAAAAATTAGATACATACATTCTACTAATTATATACTTAAGCAAAACCATAAGATACCTGTTCTTTCAGCATGATCGGTAGCCTCAGCACGCGACATATCTTCTTCTAGACTGCTTTTAGACTGAGCCCTTCAATACACTCATAAAGTTATGACCCAACAATCTGAAAGAGATAGTACTTGAATAGAATACATAAATAACTGAAAGAATTTAATTTATAAACAGTGTAACAATATAAAATATTAATATATTTAAAAAACCAAAGGTTTTTTTTATAAGTAGTTTTAAACCATTAGTCCTAATATTGGGTATAGATATTCTTAACTAAAAAAGTTAAGCTTTCAAACTGCTAATAAAAACAAAAGTCTCCATATGTAAACGCAATAATTATTTTAGCTTAAATAATTGCATGTTATTAAACCTATAACACGCAAAGACTAGACCTCAAATATGCCACCAATAAAACTAAGTTACATCGCTTTAGAATATTTCATAACATACAGTTATGCCATTCTGCACCTAGAGCTTGATTCATATAAATTGCATTTAAATACAGGACAATGTTCAAAACGATAGATTCTTTCTGTCAGTGCATCATAGAGATACTAACTTTGCTAACACCTTTATGCAATAAAACCAAATCATAAGTCACAAACTACCATTTCTAAAATTTCACTCTAATGAAATTTCACCTTAAAATTTCAGAAATTTACCCTCTACCTCGCAGCCTCAGTAAAAGAGCTGTAGATGATATGTAGTGGCCTTTATTCAAATACAAAAATTAACAAGTTATTTAATTTATAATCTTAGAATTACAGCAAGAAATTATGATAATTTCATTTGCAAACTAGCTTTAATACATTCAATGATTTTAAGTGAATACATCTGATTGGTAGTAACAGCTGTAAGAAATTATCTTCTGTATTAAAGAAAAAGTAACATATATATATATATAAAATTATTGACTGATAATTTTATGTTACTTCTAATTAATTTATAAATTATATATGTTGTAACTGTTATACCCTAATCCTATTTCACACTAAAACTTGATCCTGTTTATGTAAGGGATGAAAAACTTTTAAACATTTTATTGATGACTTACCAATTACTAATTATTTAATAGGATGAAAATTGAAGTGATTCACTGGAATAAAATACTTTAAAATTTATTCAAGTATTAGAAAGAAAAACTATAAAAAATTAAACAAATTTAAAATTAACCTTTAGCTTACGGGGCCCATTTTTCCAATTCCCTCTTCAGATCGGGAAATTCCATACCCCCCTTGTAAGAACGGCCATTAAGGAGGCCATTACATGCATATATATATATATATATATATATGTGTGTGTGTGTGTATATATATTCATTCTTGGGCCCATATTCTTGGGATACATGGTATTCCACCCCGTAAGGAAAAGGTTAAATAAATGCAAAATATTTAAAATTAATCAAAACTGATGTCATCAATAATGTATTAAAAAGAGAAATATGCCCACCTTGCAATATATGCTCAATACTCTTATGAACTTTCTCTATTTAAAATTTTGTATACAAATGAATTTTTAAATAGGATGTTTTGATATGGGAGATTTTCTTCTTAGAAAAAAATTGTTTAACTTGTCTATAGCATTTACATCACAGCATCAATGCAAAAAATTCTCAATTTCTTTTTCATCAGTAATTGGTTTGGCTTTAATATATGAAGCATTTAGAATAAATGTTGTTCAAAAAATCAAGAAAAATCCTGTTGATTACTTTATTCATTTCCTTTTTTATAATTCAGCCATTTAATGGAAAACTTCATAAAATTTAATTCATTGAAACGTGCTATGTCACTTCAATGAAATGAATATTCAGTGAAACTTTTGTAGACAGCCACTTTTTTTCAGAACCATTACTAGCCACCCTAGAGAAATTCACCCTTATTCCACAGCAACTTTTTTTTTTCAGAACCATGACTGGCCACCTTAGAGAAGTTTCACTGTATATGCTTGATCTAGTAAGTGCTTTCCTTTGGACATATACTGTAAAGCTATTATTGGAATATTTTTATTTTAATTGTTTAGAAACATGACTTCCAGAAGATGCAGAAACAAATAAGCCATGTTTGAAAAACTCAATAAGAGGCTCATGTGATTTTATAGTCTGGGAAATGCAGACTTCATATTTTTATTTTTATTTATTTTTTTTCAGTTTTTCCAACACTCAGAAATTACAGTAATTTAAAACTAAAAATTTTAGATAAAAATCACAACTTTTGCGGAGTTCTTTAAAAATAGGCAGAGGATAAAATGAATTAAAAGTCCTGTGCATTTTTCTTTTCTTTGACTAACATTAACAGTTCAATAACATTTGTAACCAGGAAAAAAAAAAGGCCTGAAGTATAACCCAATGCAAGGAAAGAGCGAGGCCTAACATCAGATTGTTGTTTCCACAAAGTAGTCCTATGCATTCTCGATTATGAAAGGAGTAATTGATTGCATATTTCATCAATCCCAAAGAATATTTATAGAAAATATAGTTAAAAAGAGGTCTCATACACTTTTTCACAGAACACATGTGTTTTTTTATTCCTGTAACCCGAAAACAAGAGCCATAAACATAATCAAGGAATCCTTGACATGTATGTGCACCTTTAGAAAAGTAAACATAAATATATACATATGAGCATCCCAGACAACATATCACTTCTGTTAACAGAGAAGCTAATTTTAGGGGTGATGCATCCTGGAAATTACAGGAGTCACAATTTTTACAAGTCTAATTTTACTTGCACCTTTAAAAGCTATATCTTTTTTTAAAGGACCAATTTATAGAGCAAATATGAGTCAAATTTGAGCTTTACAGATGAAGTTATGTTAACATACATAGAGGGGTTATTTACATTGTACAGCTATTTGTTTAAATTTAATGTTGTTACTTTTCTATGAATATATGCTTTTAACATATATACAAAAAAGACTAATGAGTATTTATTGTTTGCCAATCCATAATTGGCAAACAATTCTGTGTAAGGAATAAAAAAACACAGTCAGGTCAATCCATTTCAAATGGTCCAGTACTGGTTGCTTGACTATTTTTAAAAAATCTGAAATTTTCTATACAACAACCCTAACATGATGGAAGTTTAAAATGACTATTATTTTAATTACATTATTTTTTGTTTGTGCATGACAGCCATGTTTGTCTCATCATGTGCAGTAATTTTTGCACATTTAAGGGTTTACAGAATTTCAAATATTTTATATTCTATTTTTCCAATCCAAATTGGGTTTAAAGAAAGTTATTCAGGATGAAATGGGCTAAATGTCTGGTAATAGAATAGTTTCCAAAATTAAATCCTTAATTGTGAAATTTTAGCATGAAGTTTAAGATTTTTTTTTTTTTCATAATCTGTTCACTTGCAAGAGGAAGTTTTTCCAGGATGGAAAACTGTTAACATGACAATTTTTTTTTGCAAGTAGGCAGAAAGTACTGTACTTACATGTTAAGTTTCAGATCTGAGACTTACTTTTTCTTTGCAACGTCTGAATATTAACAAAATAAATTTATTTGTATTATTTGTTTTAGAGTAACAAATATATGTTAAAAGTTCAAGAAAAGTATTTTTCCTTTGCCTAGGCCCAACAAGACACTGAAAAAATTAGTTCATTGTGCCTTCCAGGCCTTGGCTCTTACAGGAACACTAATAAGTCATCATCTGATACAAAAGGCAATTCAGAAATAGTGACAACAGAATTAAAAATTCAATATATTCACACACATTTTGTAATGTCAATTCACTCACATTCAGTAACAGTTAGTCTAAACAAGTTAGTTCATTACAATTCCCTTCTTCAAAGCTACAACAAAAAAAAAACTAGTTTCAATTGCATAATTTACTATTGTTGAATGTTAAGGAATTAAAAATAATCATCAGCTATTAAAGAAACATGGCAATAGGTAGTTGGTTATGAAGTTTCTCCAGCTAGAAAACTTATGTTGGGAAGAAAAAATTATTTATATGACTGTTATAACACAAAGGTAGGTTTTTTTTCCAGTATACAGGGGCAGTTTTCCCCTGCCCCAACAAAAAATTTTTATGGGGCAAGTAAAAACCTTGCAGTACTCAAGTAATATTGAAAAAAAAATGGTTTTAATATATTTTATCTGTATTCTTCATTTCTTTATGAATAAGTGTGTATTTTCAAAACAACCCTATGTGTTGTGGTTAATTAGTTATGATTTTTTTTTTTTAGCTAATACTCGAACTTGGGTACCTTAGTTAAAATGCAAGGGTTTAGTATACGTAAAAAAATTCCTACAAAGTACACTTGAAATTTTTTTTTAAAAGTTCAATATTTTAGGATTTTAAGCCCGCATTCCTACTTACCCTACTTCACCATACTTTAATTTCTACTCATTTTTCAATAGTTTGAAAAATATATGACTTTGATATGCATTTTTTAGTTTGATACAGATTCAAAAGCATAAGAGTTTCCTTGCTGTTTCCTTTACCCCATGTTCAGGTTAAAAGTAGAGTTGTAAACCCCCAGGAGCAAGGAGGCAAACTTCTCGGTTAAAACAGTTTTAGAACCTTCTTCAGAACTAAGAATATTCCCCTGCTAATAATAACATATTATAGCATTTAATGAGAATGTACTCATACACCGTAATGATGGGAAAACAAATAATAAAATCATTATTTGATCCTAAGAAAACTATAAATTTAACAAACAGGAACACTTTAAGACAAGGGAGCATTAAATTACGTTTTACATGCTGTTATTCTACAATATCACACTACCTAAAACATATGGGACTGTTCTCAAACATAAAATTTTCCACACGGAATGCATAAATCATCTAAATGACATGCACTGTATATAATCTGAGTACGGGAATACGCAAAATGTAGTTAAAAAATGAAAATAATTTGACAAAGCTTATCGTGAACAGTACATGTTATAGCCAGTATATAAATAATAAAATTAATTTAATATCATTCTCTCTTTCAATAGCAAAACCTTGATTTAGATGACAAAGTATTAAAGCTAATTTAAAGATCCAAATAATATTTCCGCAGTAATTTAAAGTTTCAGTATCAACAGAAGCGGTAAGAAATATAAACACATAAAGCGTACTATGATAGTTGAAAAAGGTCTCCCAAACTCCTCGATTTTGATAGTTAAATGTACCAACACGGCAAAATACGAAGTACAAAACCATATGCAAAAGATCTCAAAATACAAAACTTAACAAACACAAAAGTGTGCATCACGATATATCGCAATTAAAAAATTAGAAATTAACTATAATATCTATTATTGCTATAAACGGTAAGTGATCCGGAGGTGACAACTGTTGCATAAAGTAAAGAGAAAGGGCGATTGCATCAACAAAACATCAGCAAGCTGAGTCACTAAACTAATAAGGAAAGAACGCACTGAAAACAAAACATGCAATCAAGTACATTCTATGAATACATACATTAAAGATTCTCACCAGATTATTTCTTCAAATAAACGAAAATACAAAACTAGAATATAGTGCCAAATTTCAGTGATAACAATATTTTGTCCGATTTTAGTTTCTTTATCCCGATCTAACTCCAATATGACAGTCAGATTTTCACTTTGCAATATTTTGTTCCAAGATAAGTTATTTGTCTTCAATGAAAGAGAACAGAATTATCTCTACTGAAACAATGATGACGTCAAGTTGCTATTAGATTAATGTTAGGTAGAGTTCATGAAGCTAAAGAAGGAGAGTAAGCTTCAATGGGGAATTCCTCGAAAAATGGACCGATTATGGTCGCTCACCGGTAGATGGCGCGACATGTTCTACTGGTTCGAGTTTTTCATTGAGTTATATGGACACTTGTTTAAGAAAATTGTTTTACAAATTTTTAAATTTATTCTGTGCACAGATATGCCAACATGTTTTTCACCTGGTTGTTCCAGTGGCCAGATTTCATTATAAATTATGTTGCTGGTTATGTTGTTAGGGGGATCAGTAGATTTTCTAAATGTGACCAATGCATTCAAAACTTACCATTATAAACGGCAATACTGATCAAAATAAATTAATTTTTTTATAAAGTAAAGGTTCTTTATTATACCCTTCAGAATTGTTTTTAAAAGCAATTAATATTCTAAAAATTGCAATAGTCAAAACTCTAAATTTTAATAAACTAAATAATAAATTTATTTTTTAAGTGATAAAAGAAATTTATACTGGTCCTCTTATGCCAGAAATAGGTTGCAATGAGCAACATAACATTAAATTAATTCAAAATGTTGTCAACTTTTTTCTAATTCCGAGCATGCATTTTATATGCAAACAAGAAAATAAAAATTCTCAACTCTGTGCTCAAGTTAAAAAATTAAGAAAACAGTCAAAATTATAAATCACATTTATTATTAAATTTAAGCTTTTATTTTATATTACTTTTGAATTGAATATCAATAAATAATGTTATAAATATCTGTAAAACCTGTCATGTATAATTTTTTGTTCAAATTTATCTATAGTAAATTGTATATCAAGCATTAATTTTTTATTTTATAATAATATATTAATAGTGTATGTTGTTAGTTTCAATTCTTTATAATTATGAAATACTTTTCTTATATTCAACATAATTTGTGGTTATGGCAAATTAAGATACACGTCTGAGCTAAAGCCATCATTTTTTAAATTGTTCACAGAAATAAAATATTTCCACTATGAAAACTTCATAAAACTGGTGAATATGCTGAAACCTTAATATAGAATTTAATTACTGTTAAGTTAGTTTTGATAAGTAAATAAGTTTTTATTGTATGATAAAAAATGTTGTCACTATAAATGCTTATGCAAAATCTGTTGTGTATAATTAAAAAAATAATTAATATTTTCCGATCTTTTTGCTGTGAGTACAATAAAACCCATACTTTGTGTAACTAGTTCGCTCTAGAAAAAAATGGATCATTATTTACTATTTCCCTTAAGGGGAGTGGTCACTTTTACGTACCTTTAAAAGTATCATTTTTTAGTCCTATGTTCGATTGTATGTACTACTCAGGAATTTTGCTTGATTTACATGAAGTTTTTTGAGTAACTGCCTATAATAATGTTTATTATAGATGCAATTTTTCAAGGTAATTAATAAAAAAAAATTTTTTATGCATAAAAAGTGAATATTTTTTTTTTAATCCAGCATTTTGCAGTCAACTACTGTGCGCATTCTATCAAAATAAATTTTTAAGGTACATTAATAATTTTTTACTATACGTGATTACAATACTTCAAGTAACAATATCCAGCAACATTATTCTAAAATATATTAAAACATTTTAGTACGTGCTATTTTTAATTAGAAATTTCAAAAATGACTGAGTAAAAGCTTATAAAAAAATTCTTTTAAAAAATTAAAATATATTAAGGTTAAAAAATTTTGGTGAATTTTGTTGTCTAAAGTGTTGTAATCACATATAGTAAGCAATTATTAATGTACCTTAATAATTTATTTTGATAGAATGCGCACAGTAGTTGACTGCAAAATGCTCGATTTAAAAAAAAATATTCACTTTTTATGCATAAAAAAATCATTTTATTTTTTTTATTAATTACCTTGAAATATTGCATATATAATAAACAGTATTATAGGCAGTTACTCAAAAAATTTCATGTAAATCAAGCAAAAATCATGAGTAGTACATACAATCCAGCATAGGTCTAAAAATGATACTTTTAAAGGTACGTAAAAGTGACCACTCCCCATTTAAGGAAGGAGATCACCTTAAACCCTTCAAAAAACTCAATTTTTTATTATGATTTAATTTTGAAGAATGGAATATAAGGAATCTTATGAAAAAAATTTAAGTCGATACGACAATTAGAACCGATTTTATGGCCAAATGTTTAAAGCAAATAGTAAAGTAATTTATAGAAAATTTAAACTTTAAATTGCATTTTCTAAAAACTGTTATTTTGAAAGTTGTGCGCACTATTTCTTCAAAACTAATCATCACAAATTGCTAAAAAATTTTGTATACATGTATATCTTGCATGTTTCTACAATTTCTACCTAAATTTAGGTATTTTTTTCCAGAAATTTTTTTAAAAATATTTATATTTTTTTGTACATTACAATACATTTGACTGAAAAATATTTTTATGTGAAATATGGTAACTCTTTTAGGTGTAGATTAAATTATAACCTATGGATAATATATATACAAATAATTTAATATATATCTCTTATAGTTTTTTAAAAAATCTACACATTGCATTGATTTAAGATTTACTATTCATAAAACATTTTTTTCTTAAAATAATTTCAAATAATCTCCCAACAAATCTGTTTTTTTTTCTAATAGATAAAACTTTGTACAATTCACTTTTAAAAATTGGTTCAAATTAATTACAAATTAACTGATTAACAACACATTAAGCTTGGTAGTAAAATCAGTGTATTTTTGTGCATGCAAAGGTGATCTCCCCCTTAAGAATTTTAATGAAGTTTAGCAAAAAAGGCAGTTCAAATAAACATTTTGAATGAAGATAAACAATTGTTAAGTTGAATAAATAAATTCATATTAAAAATGCACTTAAAAAAACTTATTCCTTTTGAAAAATTCGAAAAATCCATATTAAAGCGTATGGTTTCCGTGTTATAGCGGCAACAGTTCAGGCGTGCGCGCCATCTAGTGGTGGTGACCAAATCAGAGACACATTTTTAACACTGAGCTTCCCCTCCTTCTGTAGCTCCATGGTAGAGTTATATCATATCCCCGAATATCTTAAAGAGGGCGCTATTGCGAACAGAGTGGGCTTACAAGTTTCTACAATTTATCAGTCTTAAAAACAAGTATTTCTTTTTCTTGAAAACAGAACAAATATTCAATTTTTTTTTTTAAATTAAGCAATCTTAACGTCAAAACGATTCATTTTTTTTAAAACTCCGTCTACTCAGTGTCTAATAGAAGATGACTAATGTGAAACCAAAAATATATTAATTTTACGTAACTGAGCATCACTAAAATGAGTAAAAAAAATTAGAACCGTTTCAAATCTTATCTTATTCAGCATCATTATTGCACAAAAGCGTAATATGTTGAGTTTGGAGACATGTTTAAAACATTATACGAAATGTCTTTGTTGAAAACACTATGCACTGAATATTTTGATAATTGCTAGCTCTTGTCAGCGAACTTCAGAGTGACCATGGGCGAGATAGGCGAAATGAATCGGCAGTGAAAACCGGATCTTTGAGAACAGTTCTCATAACTAATCGGATCTGAACGAATTGATAAAAGTCCACTCAAAATAATTTAAGTACAAGTGCAGACTACTGATAGAACATCAGTTATATACCATTATGGAGATTCACAGATTATTCTAGTGTCCATGTACTTACGAGTGCGCGGAGCTTAAATGTTTTAACATTCTAGAAATTGGCAACTTTTTGTGTATTATTATTATTGCTGTTCGTGCGTTCTTGGTTTGTCCGTGTTCTTTTTTGTTTTGGGTCTGGCTTCTTTTTCTGTTGTGTCGTGGAACGTTCGTGGTGTTCGGGCCAGGGCTGCTTGGCTCCGGTGTCCGGTTTTTGCTTCTGTTCCTGTTTTGCTTACTCAAGAAACCTTTCTTACTCCGGCTCTTTCTTTCGCTGTCAATCAGAAAGTCCTGTATCGTAGAGATAGGCCTGGGGGTGGTGGGGGTGGCGTCCTCACCGCGATTCAGCGTAATGTTATTTCCATCGACCTTTCTCTCCCCATTCAACATCCTTTCATCGAGTATGTTGCTGTTAAATTATGGGTCAATAATACTCCTCTCACCATTGTAAATATCTATAATCCCAGATGCAGTTTTGACCTTCGCTTTTTCGTTTCTCTTCTTGATGATATTGAACCATCTTTTATTTTCATGGGGGACCTAAATTTAAATTTACTAAAACGGGGCAGTCAAGGCCTGGCCCCAGTGAATCAGTTTCTTGACTGGTTGCTAGAAATGATCTTTGCATTGTTAACAGGGACATTCCTACTCGTTTCATGGCTAACAATTCACCTTCTGTACTCGATCTTGCTATTATTTTCTCCAGACTTATTCCCTATTGTAAAATTTTATATCCACCCTGATAGTTTTGACTCGGATCATTGTCCGATGTTCTTACAGCTTTATGGTCCTTACGCTCAGTGTGTTACTACTACCTTTCGACTTCGGACCAATTGGACTAGGGCTGGCCGAAAATTAAATAATAGCATGAATTGCCATAACACTCTTTCCTTCTCGGATCTTATGTCATCAAGTAAACAGGCTATCTCAGATAATAATCACTCTCAAAGAATTACTGCGACGTCCTACCCACAGTGGTCGAACTCGAGGTGCTCTTGGATCTTGGAGCAGAAAAGGAAGTATCTTCAGCTGGCTAAGCGGACTTTGTCGCATGATTACTGGTTACAGTATAAAAAATTGTCAAGCCTTTTACGGCGTCATATAAAATGCAGCATTCGTAGCTTTTGGAACAAACTCTGTAATAGTCAAAACAGTATGCAGACCATCTATCGCATTCTTAAGAAGCAATCTACCCTACAGGCTTCTGGGGGGGACTTTGCTTTATCGGGGTGTTTGTATCAATTGCCCATATCGTCAAGCTATCCTTTTCGGCCAGAACCTTTACCCTACTTCACATCACCCTCCCCTTCCGTACGCTCTTACCAATGTAATGGGGGAGTTTAACAACCCTATTTCTACTCCGGAGCTCCAGCTTGCGATCAAGGCTACTAGACCCACCACTCCCGGGGAAGACGGCATCTCGGCAAAGCTAATCAAGCCCATTGATCCTAATAACCTCTGCAAGATTGGTGGTATTTTTAATAATCTCCTTGATACGGCCAGTGTCCCAAATCAGTGGCGCTCTGCTATAATTCTTCCCATTCTGAAACCCAAGAAGCCCAGTACTCTGATTTCTTCGTATCGCCCGATTGCCCTTACTTCGGTTTGGAGTAAAATTTTTGAACGCATTATTCTCCATCGTCTCACTCGCTGGTCTATTTGCCACAATGCTTTTCCTCCCGGCCTCGGTGGCTGTCTCCCCAATCGGGACAGCCAATCTGTCTTGGCCAAGCTGTACCTTGATATCCAGGAAGCTCGCCTGAACAAAAAATATATTCTCCTTGTTAACCTAGACATTGAAAAGGCGTATGATTCCGTTTGGATTGACGGGTTAATTTACAAACTGGCTTCCGTTGGTGTTGGTGGAAATGTTTTATTATGGATTTCTAAGTGGCTACAGGATAGGAATATTAAGGTGAAATGGCGCAATCACATCCCCCCCCTCAAAAGGTTACGTCTGGAATTCCTCAGGGTAGCGTTCTGTCCCCATTTCTTTTCTCTATGCATATGCTTGATATTTTTGAAACGACCCCGTCCAGGGTTACTGTGCTGACTTACGTTGATGACATTTTTGTGTATGCTATTGGTGATGATCCTGCTACCACTTGCAATGATTTGCAAACAGCTCTTGATAACATTCCGAAGTGTTGCAATTATTGGAAGTTTTCTCTCTCTCCATCGAAGAGCACGGCTATAAATATTTCAAGGGGTAGATTTATCTGCCCTGAAAGCCGTATCGCTGGCCATCCTATTCCGTGGAGTAAAAATATCAAAATTCTGGGTTGCGTCCTGTCGTCAACCATGTCCATCGCGCCTCAGGTTCAGTATCTGCGTGAAAAAACTCACCGCCGGCTAAACATGCTAAAAGGTTTGGTGTATGAAACTCGTGGCGCCACAAGCCGGACTCTTATCCCAATCGTTAATGCGGTTATCCGCAGTGTTTTTGACTATTGTGGTTTCCTGTATTCCCAGATTTCAAAGAGTGACGCTAATACCATGGAGGCCTTATACTCCATTGCCCTCCGTCTGGCCACTGGTCTCCCCCGGTGGACGCCGATCCCTGTACTTCGGGCTGAGGTTCACCAAAACAGCATTGCGTGCCGTATTCAGCACCTTAATAAATGTTTTCTTATTAAACACCTGTCACTCCATACCAAATCCTTGCTTTACAGTAACCTTCATAGGTGTATTTCGGGAAACTCATCCAATATCCCTGGTTTGCTGCATACCATGAATATTACTATGGATACGTACTGTCTGGGCTCAAGCTTTTTCCTTGACCCTAGCCGCATTTTTCTTTCTCATCAGGTGAAGATTGTTACGCAGGGTCTCCCCTTTCAAAATAAAGATCTCCCGAACTCGGTGATTTCAGCTTTATGGGCTGAGTTTGTCAATAATTACCAGCCAAAGTGCTTTTTGATTGCCACTGACGCCTCCAAGACCGACGACAAAGTGGCGATTGCGGCCTTTAACCACTCGACTAATTTTGGGAAAGCCATGTTAACTCATCGTTTGAATTCAATTTTTACCGCGGAAGCTCTAGCTATCGTTCTGGCTATTGATATTTGTGGCCAGGAGGTTGATCATGTTCAAATTGCTTCTGACAGCCTTTCCGTTCTCTCGGCGCTACACATGGCTCATTCGAAGTCCCCAGCGGTCATCCTTTTGCTGCATAGTAAAATTATTAATGCGCTTGAAAGCATCAATTCCATTCGGCTGGTCTGGACCCCTGGTCATCGGGGCATCTATCCAAATGAGGTGGCCGATGAGATGTGTAGACATGGCCCTTTCACTACCGACCAACTTAATGTGGCTAGCCCGGAAGACATCATAAGAAAGATCAAAAGTGACATGTATGCTGCCGGGGAGGATGAATGGAATAGAAGCATTTATCGTCAGCGGTATGGCGCAATTAACCTCAAGAATCAAACGCATCGTAGGTGGATTTACAATCGCCAGATTGATGTTCTGGTTGCCCGCTGGGGTACCAAAACGATTCAGTGCAACCATCTATGGCATAAGTTGAATATGGCTCGTTCTCCTCTGTGCGACACGTGTAATGAAAATGATACGCCAGATCATATTTTGCTAAGCTGCTCCAAGTTCCGGGTGCAGCGTTGTGCTTTATTTAATTCTCTTAGGATTAGCGATAACCCTTCTTATGATTCTGTTATTAATTCGGCTACGAGTCCGTGGAGTGGGCTGGTTGCCCTGGCATGTTTTACACTTCGTTCCCTTTGTTGGGGGTGATCTCTGGTTTTGTTCGTGTGTGTGTTGTTCTGTGTCTGTTGTTTGTCGTTGGTTTGCGGTGTCTGCGTGGTTCTTCATCCCCGTGTTTTGTTTTTGTGGTCCCGGGTGGGGCTTCTCGCCGCTTTCCTTCTCCCATGTTCGAAGTTTGTGTTTCAAAGTTTCTCCGTGCTAGTTGGTCTAGCGTCTGTCCGTCCATGTTTTTCCTTTTCGGGTCGTCATGTAAAGACAAAGCCGCCCGCCTGGCTGTAGCATAAGTCTCACGAATTTTCAATTCAATTCAATTCAATTCGTGCGTTCTTTTTTTATGTCAAAATTATAAGCAGTTTGTCTCATTAAAGATATTAGTTTTTTTTGTAGTTATAGAAATTCATTCATAAACCATAGCTAAAACTATATTATTTACTATACAATTAGGCCACATCTCTTTTAGTGACAGAAAGATTAAACGGCTAAAGTATATTATACTCGTAATGTTTGCGACAAATAAATTTTTCACTATAGCAATGTTTCTCATTCTTCTTATGCCTAGTCTCCCCTCCCTTCGGATGACCCTACGCCACTCCCACCTTCCACGGTTCTAAAAAAATGTGAATAACACTAGTTAAGTACACTGTCGGCCATTAAAATTGCAACGTCATAAAGGAGGGATGATGCAAACGTCAAATTCGCATGAAAGGAATAAGATGCTGGGATATGCAAATGATTAGCATTTAAGCGCAATCGAACGAAGCAGGAGGGTGGAATGGCATTTCAAACTCTGTATAAAAGGAAAGTTAAGCAGCGGGTTTCTCATTCGGAAATCGCATTTGTTGGTTGTTTGTGAGAGGATCGTATTATGCTTCGCATAACAAGGAGAAACGGCTACCAACACGCGTCGGAATTCGATAGCGGCAGGATCGTGGCCTATCGAGAGTGCGGTTTATCATTCCGTGATATTGCTACTCACATTGGTCGGAATCCAAAGCCTGTCATGCGAATATGGAATCGATGGGTTCAGGAGGGTGATATGGAACGCCATGCAGGATCTCAACGATCTCCTGCCACTAACACCCTACAGACATGTTGTCAGGACGGCCTTGCAGAATCGTACAGCCCCATCACGGTCCTTGAGTCAGGAAATGGGCTTGTTTGGAGCACGACAAGTATCCGCACGAACAGTGCGATGACGTCTGGAGCAGCACGGACTATTTGCACGGCGACCATTATTGTGGCTTCCCTTGACACTGCTGCATAGAGACGCGCGGCGACAGTGGTGCTCTCAACGGCAAAACTGGATACAGGAGTGGCACCACGTCGTCTTTTCAGATGAGTCGTGGTCTGTGTGCAGCATCATGATGGATGTATCCGTGTCTGGAGGCACCGAGGAGAATGCACGTGGCCTGCTTGCATTCGATATCGTCATACGGGCCCCGCACCTGGTGTGATGGTATGGACAGCCATTGGGTACACGACACGATCACCTCTTGTTCGCATCGTCGGTAATCTGAACTGCCATCGTTGCATTTCTCAGATCTTAATCTTGTAGAAGCCAAATTCAGATGCAGGTATATTTTAAATTAAGTTTTTACATATTTTACCTTCTAATGCTTTAGTCAAGGCATATTAGTCATTTTAATGGAAAAAAAATTATAAGTATAATTTTCCTGGTGTTCCCATAGGCCACTTCTGACTATACCATTACACTGGATTCAAAAATGGAATATAGTGATGAGTAGATTAAATAATAAGCAAAGTAGTAAGAATGAATGAAAGATTTATTTTTTATTATTACCATGTTTTTATTAACTCGCTTTCTTGCTTGTGTGTGTGTTTGTCCAGTACAAATCTTGTAATCGATTTTTAACTAACTTCCCGACTAGCTAGACATTTGAAACTTTAAGAATAGCTCAGAACACGATGACAATGCATCATTTTAATACTTTCAGCCATCTTTAAGCAGGATTTAATTCATTTTCAGTTAATTTTGTTTTGTAGAAGGGTGCAGCCATCTCGGCCGGGACGGGAACGAAAAGTTAAACGCAAGTTAACTTCCAATTCTCGAGCTAAACGATTGATTACGCATTTGATCATTTTCTTTCAAGTTGATGGGATAATTCATCCAAAAAATTTTTTAAAAAGTATTTATTAATACATAGAATTGTCAAGTTTATATGATTCAACAGAAAATTTAAAAACATGGTATATAAAAAGTTCTTTTTATCTTGTAATTATTAAATTTAAATTCAGATATGAATTAGGTTGAAAATTTGTAAATTTAAATGAAAACAATTTCTTTTACTTAAACAAAATATCACATATCTTGTGCACCTTAATTCTTAATACCATTATATTTACAAATTTAGTCCATTTTTCTTAGGATTCGAAAAGGTTAGTTATCACCAAAGAAAAATGCAATTCTCCAACCGTTAAGACCAGCCTAGAATTTAACCCCTACACTGGTCGTTTTCCCTGGCTAATCTAGAAATGGCATCCGTTCCTAAATGCTTTGATCCTCACCGATGAGTTATTGTTAAATTCCATCTTTGAAGTGCTAATGCCCACCTTGTCAGTTTTGGACTTTTCGGAGTTGTTACTGTTAGGAATTTTAATGGGTGATGATCGGCTATTATTTCCACCTGGGATCCGTAAATCCAGTTCTCGAATTTTCTTAGCCCAAATAGGACTCCGAGAGCTTCTTTTTCTATCGGGGCCCAATTTTTTTGTGTTTCTGTAAGTTTTTGGCTAGCGAAGGCGATGGGTTTATATGTACCGTCTTTCTCTTTCTGAGTTAAACAAGCGCCTACACTTCGATTCGATGCATCAGTGTGGACCTGAAACGGTCGGGCCATGTCTGGGGTTGCCAAAGATGTTACTTGGCATAATTTTTCTTTTAAGCTGTTAAAGGATTCCTCAGCTTCCTTATTCCAAGGTACTCGGTTAGGGATATTTTTTTTTTGTCAAAGCGGTAAGGGGTAAACTCAGTTCTGCAAAATTATTTATATATGACCTATAAAAGGACATTAATCCTAATACCGAACGGACGTCTTTCTTTCTTTCAGGTCTTTTTAGTTCTCTAATCGCGGCAATTTTCGATTCATCCGGGGCATGTTTTCCCGAGCCTATCCTGTGTCCTAGATACAATAATTGATTCCTGGCAAATTTACATTTATCTAGTCTAGCCGAGAAACCTAGTCTTATTAGTTCAGAAAATACCCCATTAATATATTGTAGGTGTTCCTGCCATGAATTGGAGAATATGATTATGTCATCGATGTATGCCTGAGCATAATCCTTATGGGGTCTTAAAAAAAAAAAATTCATGGTTGCTTGAAAAGTGCTTGCTGCCCCTACCAACCCGTATCGCATGGTTTTCCATTGATAAATCGCGTTATGTGGTCACAAATGCCGTCAATTGTTTGCTACTCTCCTCCATCGGAATTTGCCAGTATCCCCTTAATAAGTCATGGTTGTGAGCCATTTGCTTTGCCTGCTACCCATAGTAACTCTTGTGCTTGGGCCATAGGGTACGCTATGATTTAAGTAGTAGCATTCAGTGCTCTAAAGTCACAGCACAGTCTTATGCTCGCATCCTTTTTAGCCACACATACGATAGGGTGTGCTATATCCGCACTGGAGGGTTCAAGTAAGTCATGTTCCAATAATTCCTCAATTTGTCTATCTACTTCCTTTTTATAGATTTCGGGCACCTTGTAACAGTGAGGTTTCTTCTTTGGTAACCCTGGTATTAGTTCAATTCTATGCGGGTGTACCAAAGCCGGTTTAATTTTTCCTGAAAATAAACCCTTATGTTTTTCTAATAATTTTTTTATCCCTAATTTCTCGTTTTCTGATAGATGTGATAGTTCTACTTGCGTGTTTAGCGTCTCAAAGGGTTTAAAATCTACCTTAATGGGGACATTTTCAACTTCCCCAAACTCCTCCTCTCCTTCGAACATTATGTTCAGGGCGTTGATTCGACTCACGAACTCTTTTATCTTATTTTGATGTACCTTACATTTAGTCCCATCTCGTAATTCCACAATATACGTATGTGGAGGGTTATGTTTAATTATAATTCCTGGACCTTTCCACGGAGCAAATAACTTATTGGTAGAATCTGCTATTAATACGATAACTTGGTCCCCCACTTTATATCTTTTGTCGCTAGATCTCAGATTGTAGTAGTGAGCCATTTTTTCCTGTTGAATCTCGGCTATTGCTCCCACTTCCTTTACGGATTTTGCTAGTCTATTTCCTACCTCTTGTAGGTATTTTGAAAGAGGTTTCGTGTTCAGTTGTGTATTTCCATTCTTTCACATCCAAGTGTTTTTTAAAATTGACAATGGCCCTTCCGGTTGCCTTCCATACAACAGTTGGAAGGAGCAACTCCCGTCGTACAGTTGGGAACTTCTAGATATGCCCATATTAAGTAAGGTAGTTGTTTGTGCCAGCCTCTCTTGTCCTCTCTTATAATGTGATGGATCATGTTCTTTAATACCTGATTAAATCTTTCTACTAACCCATTTGCCCGAGGGTACAGAGGGGTTGAGAATCTCGGGCTCGATCCTAGCCTCTTTTCAAATTCCTGTGTGAGTGAGGCATTAAAGTTTGTCCCATTATCCGAGGCAATGACACTTGGAATACCCGTTCTGGTAAATATTTCTAATAACGCTTCACACGTTGCTTTAGCTGTTAGTGATTTAATTGGGATTGCCTCCGCCTACCTAGTGTGTTGGTCTACTAACGTTAGCACATATTTGTGTCCCGCCGAACTAGCCGGATCTAATGGCCCGATCAAATCAATATTTAAGATTTGGAATGGAAGTTCTGGCCTAGCCACTGGCACAATCGGCATCCTATCTGCTGTCCTAACATTTCTGCTCAATTGGCATCCCTCACAACTGTTACAATAATCCTTTACCTCCTTACTTAATCCCTCCCAATAAAAATGAGTACCGAATTCTTTCTATTGTCTTTTTTGCTGCCATGTGCCCTCTAAATGGTGAGTCATGGGCTAATCTGAGCACTTCTGTTCTTTTTTCTTTCGGAATTACTAGCTGTCCGACAGTTTCTCCCAAAACCTTTTCTTTATGAAATAATAGCGAATCAATAACATAGTAATTTCCTTTTCCCATTCTCGTCATGTCCCACTCCCGTCGTAAAGTAGGACATGTCTCCTGTTGTTTTTTTAAACCTCTCCACTGAGTCTTTCTCGTGATCTAACCCATTATTTCTACCCTCCTCCTGAGTATCTGTACCCTCAGTCATATTTTCCTTTATTTTACTTCCCTTCTCTTTTGTTAATTGTGAACATGCCCCTACTTGCGAATTTCCATCTTGATCCCTTAGCTTTGCCACTGTGCCGGGGGAATAATCATCTCCTCACCCAACGAATCCACCACTGCACATAACAAATCTCTATGGATTGCGTTCATATCATCGTTACCTAATGATAACCCCACGGCAATTTTCTTCAATGGTGCTCTAATTGCACTACCGAACGCTGATCTGAGTATAATATTAGCTTGGGTTCCTACCTCATTTTGGCCTAAAATATCCGTACGGACGACTGTGACATCAGACCCACTATCCATCAGAGCCCTCACCTTTCTCCCATTTATACTAATCGATATATATTACAAGGGTTGCATCTCTAAAGACGGATTTCCTTCTCCCTTCATATTCACGCGCGCGCATACCGCATTTCCTACGACCTCCTCGTCTGGACTGGTTTCTTCCTCCTCCTCTCCCGTAACAACCTGAACTTTATTAATCCCTTTCTTAAAATTGTCTCTGTGTTGGTCTTCTCTGTGTTTAGAGTTATAATTCATTTTTGGGCACTCATATTTAAAGTGATTCTTACTATCACAGAAAAAAACATCTTTTATCATTTACTTTACGGTCTACTTTGGAATCTCTCTTATCCGTTCTAGCTAAGGCATTAAATTTTGATCCGGTTATGTTATTACTATAACTACCATTCCTAGTATTCTGTTTCCGATCATGGGTTTCATTTCTCATTCGGTAGTCAAAGTTGTAACTACCCTTATTATAATTCGGGCCAGTAGGAACTGCGACAATGAAATTATCTATTTCCCGGGCCAATTCGGAGGCTGACAACCAGGACTCTGTTTCTTTTAGATAAATGTGCGCTTGAATATGCGTAGGTAAATGGTCTTTAACTTTATCCACTATCAATAATTCTTTTAACTTTTCAAACGTTGATACTTTCCTTGACTGTATGTATAGGTCTAAGGCTGTTACCACCCTATTCACGAATTGTACAAAGGATTCGTTCGGTTTTTTCAAACAGTTAACATAATTCTTTTTATGTTGTAAGGGGGTAATCTGAAATTCCTTCAGTATAACGCCCTTTATTTTCTCATAGTGCTCTATATCTTTACTACCTAACATCGTGCTTAAACCCTTTACCTGTGATTTTAAACTATGTAGAATTATTTTCCCGTAGTATTGTTCTGGAACCTCATAACATTTAAACATCATTTCTGTCTGTTGGAAGAAAAAGGGCCAGTCTTCGGATCTAATTGGTGGTTCAGGAATAACCCCTTTCATAATTTTTAAATATTCTGTAAAATTGCCACTACTCGTTTCGGTGCTTTCCCTAGACTCTGAAATTGAACGTCTCTCACTTTCCCTTATTCTCATTGCTTCAATCTCTAATTCCTTCATTTTGACGTCTAATTCTTTTTATTTCTCTCTTTCCTGTCTATCTATCTCCTGTTTTGCTATTTCTCTTTGTTTCTCTCTTTCCTGTCTACCTCTCTCCTCTTTTTCAATTTCCCGTTGTCTATCCCTCTCTTCTTTTTCACTTTTTTCTCGTTCTAATCTTTCATTAATTATAGAGAAATACCACTCTTCCGTAAACCCTTCCTCATATCGTTCACTACCTAGAATTATTTGTTTTAGGTCATACATTGTGCTATTCGGAGGGACCTCTGCCTTTAGCTCTGTAGCCAACGTAATTAAATCGGCCTTACGTCCCTTCCCCAAGAATGTCATTTTTAGACTCAACCACGATTAACAATTAGGATGTGATTTTCCTTTTATCGTTATATAAATATAACACCTTAACTTTGGTAGTTATCAAATCGTCTCAACGCTTTTGCCACTATAACAAAATAAAACCAACTATACTTATCTTGAACTATTTACCTCGACAATTATGATAATTCTACGAGCATTTAACTACTACAATTATAAACCACTTCCACTAATAAACTAGTACGAGCACTTGTACACTTTTCCCGTTATACAAAATAACACTTTTTCACTTTTAAAATAATAATCCAATTACCAAAAATCAATAACTCAACAAATTACTTCCATAATTATACACATGAAACAACACTTCAAAACTTATCAAAAATAATTCAATTCCTTCAACTAATTACTACCGCTATCTCATACACAGGGAGAAAAGATAGAATCACTTACCCCTTTTTCACCTCGATGAAAAACTGTCACTCTGATCTTTCTCCGCTGCCGCACACAGTTCAAGAGAGTTCACTATATAACCACGTCGCTGATGCACACTTCACTCCGACCTTGAATTTCTCCTGATATAGGTGTCTCTGTTCCCGTTTCTTGACCAGTTACCGAGTAACTATCTGTCGCTGAAATCGTGCCCAGTAGACTCGTTCGGAATCCAACTTCTCTTAAAACTGCGTCTCCTTAATGATGTATCACCACTCTAGTACTCTAGATCATCTTTTTCTGATACCTTCCGTATCGCTGGGGTCCTCCCACGTTCTTTAATTTGACTACGCCAATGCTAACCTTTATGGTCGTGATCCGACAAATCATTATCTTCTAGAAGTAATCATAACTGTAGAACCAACTCTTATTTACATCTGGTTTATTGACACATTAAAATCTTGGTTAAATAAATCATTTACAAAGGTTCGTTCCGACGAACGTTAATACACTCATGAGAGCAGGGCTCAATCTTCAAAGTCCAAACGAGACCCCCGTCTCTCCGTACGCGTGGCGACCTTTCAACAGTCCAAGTCTATTCTGCCCCTTCATTCGCAACACCGTCGTTATTTATCCATTCTTCTCAGCCCTTTTCTCGAACCATCTCGAACCATCTCAAATCATCTCGAATACACGACCTTTTCCGGTTCCGCCCTCTGCAGACCACCTATGGTGAATTTCTTTCCTGCCGACTTCTCCGAGGGAAAAACGTGCCCCTAATGGGTTTCACAAATTATTCTAAATGACTCGCGTACTTTTTCCCTTTTGTCGCACCTCTCCAAAGGTGTATATCGTTCGACACCTGTTTGCGTTTATTTTGGGCTTATTGAAGACGCTATTACACACCTTCATGAATTCCACTTAAGAATGGGAGAAGAGAGTCTGACAGGATTTTTTAAAAATTTTATTTTATTTTGTATTCTTTTAATAATGTGAACCCCTTTAAGTATTCTAACCAATTTTTAGAAGCATTGGATTGTTTTTCACATTTATATGAATTTTTAAGTTGTGCTCTGTGAAAAATGTGGAAAAAGGCCATTTTTATGATTTTTCTCACATTTCCATTTTTATGTTTGAAATGTGGTTTTGATTTCAAAAAATCAAGTCTATCTTTCTGTTACATCTACTAATTTTTCAAGTCAATATTGATGAAATTTAATTTTTAAATAAATTTTCAATTCGATGTTCCCTATTGGGAACATTAGACTGTAAAAGGTTAAGGCCGGTGGCTGTGCCCTATCTACGAGGTCTCGGACACGTCATCTTTCAACAAGATAACGCAAGACCGCATGTTGTCCTTCGTGTCCTGACCTACCTCGATACAGAGGTTGTTCGACTGTTGCCTTGGCCAGCACGTTCTCCAAATATCTCACCCACTGAAAACATCTGCTCTGGGTTGCTGAGAGACTGGGCTGCCACCGCTCTCCAGTCACTACGATTGATGAAGTGTGGCATACACTTGAAGCAGCATGGAATGACTTGCCTGTATCTGTCATCCATGCCCAGTTCGACTCGATGCCTAACCGGGTTAGAGCCGTTTTAGCTTCCAGAGGCGGCAGCTGTGTGTACTAATTTCGGACCCTGCATACCCCCAAATTGCCTACAAATTTAATCATGTTTTTTTCCTACTATGCTGTATACGTACAATAAGTGAAGTTTTGTTATTTGCTTTCCTTCCTGGCTGCAATTTTAAGGGCAGCAGTGTACATCTATACGTATTTTTTTGTTAACCATCTGCCTCCCTGAATTTCACTCACGTCTCGCCGCGCGCGGTAAGATGTTTCATGAATTGATAACTGCTTAACGTTTAGTTTGAACACTTCAAAATAAAAAATAAAAAATCTTCTTATCTTGATATTTCAAAATAAAAGAAGTTTTCGAGTGAGTGTGCTGAGTGTTTGCTATTATTAAATCAAGTCCACTGTAATTACTGTTAAATTTTTATAAAAAAATTGTATTTCTTGATATTCCCATATTGAAAAATATTGGTATATACTAATTTCTTCTCATTTTTTCATTTAATATTATTATTTTTTAAAATTATTTTTATTTATTTATTTATTCATTTGGAGGGGGAAGGGGGAGGGTGTTTAAAGTAAAGTAATATATTTAATTAAAGTTCCATTCATTGGCGGCTCCAAGGGGCGGGGTGCAATAGAGGCAATTGCCCCTCCCCCCCAAAAAAAAAGCCAGGCATATTTTTTTTCATAGCCTAAAATTATATAATCGTAGACCTAATACTAAATGAGTTTAAATTTAAAATGATACGATGTTTATTTCTTATATATATATATATATATATATATATATGTGTGTGTGTGTGTGTGTGTGTGTGTGTCAGAAATTAATTGGGGAAAGAATAATTAAGTTAAATTTAAAGGGGGCTTAGGGATTAATCATTTTCGTGGCGCAAAAAAGCCACTAGTTTTCATATTTCCAGGACGCGTGCGGGTAGAAGAAGTAGGTTATTCCCCCTTTCAGTAATTGACCTTCGATTCGCGGTGGAATGAAGCTCCATGCAGAGAGATTATTTTAGATACTGTACAGCAGGGGTGTCAAACTCAAAGGCTACCTTGGGCCAAACAAACAAGGTTTAACTATAGGTGGGCTGCAAGAAAATCAATATTTATAGAAACGCAGGTTTATTTACCTAATTACAGTATATTTAACATAAATATATGCATTTTGTTTAATAATAGCAAAAAAACAGTATCATTAAAAAATATTTAGCGAATTCTTCCTATCTTATTATAATTCTGCGTCGGTTATTTTATTATATATTATTGTGTGCCAATATATTGGCCGGGCCACAAAAATGTTCGTCGCGGGCCGCGAGTTTGACACCCCTGCTGTACAGGTTTGGCGTGAAGATACTTCTAGAAAATTCTAAATTGGGCTCTGCGCATGTGCCAGGAGAGAAGACGCGCGATTTTTACTTAGAACTAAGCAGATTGATTTGGGAACTCGCTGCGTGAGGTCGCCCTAGCAGTCGTCGCCGAATGTTAAAATGGCTAACTAGGGACAAAGACTTTGAGAGTGGTATTCTTAAGAAGAATTTAATAAAGTAATTTAACTTGTGGACTGAAGTATTGTTCAATTCATATTCCCACTCGCCACCAACGAATGAATCATGACTGCAATTTAAAGACGTTAGAACAGGCAAACCACAAGCCTGTCATATATATTTTAAAAAATAGTATTTTTTAAAATATATATGACATATTTCTTAAAAAATGGTATTTCAACACTTGTGCAAAATTTTGGGTACAGATGTGCCAGACGCACCCTTTGCTAAGTTTGGCGATTTTTTGTCTGGCGTGGTAACCATGCGATTAATGTGCTAAAATATGGTAGTCTTTATATTTTAAAGTGAATGGAGCGATATTGGATTCTCGCACATGCGTTATCGCTATTTTGTAATCTAGCAAATTTATTGGCTAATTGAGATGAAGCTAGCGGTTTATTTGAAATTAACTGTTAATTTCAACAGTTAAGTTATTTGTCGTTAGATTTTCTAACATGTTGGTTGTGTTTCTGCGATTCAGCTTTTCATAACGTGGCGGTTGATTTTAAATGCGGCGCTTCAAGTTAAATGTTGTGTTGTGTCTTCTAGAGTGCAGCTTGTGGCAAAATGAGTAAGATGATTGAATTGAGGTTGTTGTTTAAGATGGATTTTATGGGAAACAGGTGTGTAACAGGCTTTTGTAGGGAGAATTGCTGTTTACGCCTACGACTTCATACAGCCAACGGTAGGTTTATTTTACTGACCGCTACAGCCAGTATATTCATGCCGAAGCCACCGGTTGAGGATTTTAGTGATGTTTTTGTTAAGGTGCGCAGCGGGGCAGGGTATCTGAGCGAAGCGAAGATCCCATGTGCGCCTACGAGTTTCATACAGCGAGCGGTAGGTTTGTTTTACCAACTTATTTGTTGTTTCTTGGTCGCCATTGATGTTTTTGTTTACATTTCGCATTTTAAGATATTCAAGGTTACGTGAACTTTTACACTGAAACTTATACTTGAACTTAGTCTCAAAAATTCTTTTTAAAAAACGTTTCTCTACAATCAGCTAGTTTTCGTGGTTTTCCGCAGTTCTTTCTGTTTTTTAATATTTTTGGGCGAAATAATCCCATTGTGCAACATTATAAGAAGTCATAGATTTATAACACTCGCAAAAATTTAAAAACAGAAATCCACTATTAAAATACACTGGTTATCACAAATTGAGGAAAAGTCACAAAAATAGCGATTACTCAAAAAGTTACGCATAGAATTTAATGAAACTTATACACCTTATACAACACATAGGTAGGTATAAAATAACATAAAAAGAAATAGCCAGACAATTATGGTGTTATATATACTAGCATATGTATACAATAAACAAATCGGATGTGTCAGTTTGGTATAGGAAAAGTACCTTTAGTATGGCGTATGATCCTCCGAGAAGCAATACAGCACATACAGCGATGTGTGATGCTGCCAATTATGCGGTCTATGAGTTCGGTAGGAAGTGAGAGCCATTGCTCTTACAAAGCAGTTGAAAGCGTGGCTAGGGTCGTAGGAGGAGGATTGAGAGCAGCTATACGTCTTCTTAAGGCGTCCCAAATATGCTTGATAGGAATCAGGTCCGGTGATCGAGCTGGCCACTCCATGCACTGCATTGTTTCCTGCTCGAGATAAGCATCCACGATGCGAGCTCTGTGCGGTCTCGCGTTATCGTCCTGTAGCACGAAAGCATCACCTATTGCCCCGGTATAAGGGCGCACATAAGCATCACGGATGTCGTCTCTATAGGTGTGAGCATTCACATTTCCACGGGGAAAGACATGGAGATCTGTGCGTCCATCCAAAGAGATACCACTCCAAACACAGACACTGCCTGATCCGTATGCATCTCTTTCATGCCGCATTTACACATTCGCGATCGCGCCACCTGCAAGACATTCGCGAGACATTAGTCACGCTCCTACATCAACGCGAATGGCCGTTCTCACATTCGCGCCTCTTGTTGTCATTCGTGCTTGCGTCAGCCAGTCGTCTGACATTTGGCGCCATTCGCCCCTTTGACTCGTGCCAGGAAACCGCTCCCGAAGCGAGCGCCACGATTGACGAGGAGAAACGGCGAGAACACCGCTTACACATTCGCCCCCGCAATTCGACTCGCCGCTATCGCGACTGTGTAAATGCGGTGTCATGGATGTATGATGGATGAAAACGAGTTCCAGGATCTCTCCAAATCAAAATACGCCTACTATTGCTTTAGAGGCTAAACCTGGACTCATCCGTAAAGAGAACAGTCCTCCATTGATCAGTGCACATGTTGACGTGCCCACTGCAAACGTTCCCGCCTATGGCGCGACGTGAATGGAACGCAAATGGCTGGTTGCCTCGCAAAAAGGCCACCTTCGTGAAGTCTTTTAAGCACGGTTGACGTTGACACCAACCTTCCTGAGCTTGCAGCGAGGGGGGGGGGAGGGTGTTAACTCCGTCTGAGTTCAGACGGAGTTGCGATTCTATTCTTTCGTGCGCATAATGACAAATATCGGTCATCGGCACTCGTCGTAGCATATGACCGTCCGTGGCTGAACTTCCTGAATGCCGAATCCGTGGTTAGAAATTGTTGCCAAAGTCTATGAATCACAGACGGACTCACATTTAACCATCTGGCCAGTTCTGTCTGACTTTGTCCTGCCTCTAGTCTCCCAATAGCTCGCCATCGCAATTCTTCGGTCAAATGATGCCTGGAGGTCATTGTTACAATTTGGTTATGCCAGATGTCTAATCTCAGCCTCGCAGATACAATTGCCACCTTGTTCTGAGACATGCACTTTTATGCTTCTCGCAAATGAAGTATTTCGACAACGGCGCCACTGTTTTTCATAATGTAGTATTGTTCAGCACCTTTTATTTAACAACATATTCAAATTTTAAATAGATTGGTCTAGTTTTGAACGTGTTATCCCTCCTTTTATGATTTTCCTTAATTTTTGATAACTAGTGTAAATGAGGGCTGCTAATCGCCTTTCCCGTGTATGTTTCATTCCTATGCATATGAAGCATCTTGCACGTCTGCGATGTATATAACTTTACTGCGGAGCAAATTGAATGACCAAAGGAAGAAAACGATACCAGCATTATAAGGTTCTGATGACTGGATGGTGAGCCTGCTCCCCTGGCATGGGTCAGTTTTTATTCCCGACAAAATTGACGTTTCGGAGTGAAATCTCGCCACAACGCTATGAATATGATACTCTAGCCCACTGTTGCGCTAACTTTTCTCGACCATGACCCATTTTCTCTCCCTCTCAAGAAAAAAAAAAACAAACAAACAAAAAAAAACACTCGACCTTCCCCCCCCCCCCAAATCCCACATCATAGGCAGTGTCGAAAGATTTTTGCCGACATCAGGCAACCTGGAGTGTGACCGACTGGAGGCGTGTGATCTTCAGCGATGAATCCCGATTCAGTCTCAACGCTGATGACCAGCGCATACGCTTGTGGAGGCTGCCAGGCCACCGGTCCGATCCGGCATTTTTTGTCGAGAGGCATACGGTGATTACACAAGGTGTGACAGTGTCGGGAGCGATTTGTTGAGACACACAATCACCTCTAGTCGTCCTTCAACGTACTTTGACGGCCCGCAGTTACGTGGGCGAGATTTTAACGCCAGTTGTACTGTCTATGTTATCTAGTCCCCCAGGTGCCATTTATCAGAAGACAACGCTCGTCCACATACTGCGCGACTCTCCCAACAATGTCTTCAAGGATATGACGTACTCCCATGGCCTGCCAGGTCACCAGACCTCTCGCCAATAGAGCACGTCTGGGACGTGCTTGGAAGGCAACTGCAGCTGTCCCGGAATACTGGCGAATTAACTGCCCAGTTGCAAAGATTATGACATGATCATCCGCAGGAGGTCATAGGTGACCTCATTGATTCAATGCCACGCCGTGTTTCGGCTTTTATAGCTGCCAGAGGTGGATTTACTACTTACTGATTTGTAACCTTTCTCATGCCATATCTTCTTAATAAAACTTTCTGTTCTTCTGAATTTGCAATCATTTGATTATCTTCTCATACACTTACATACATGTTAAGTTTCGTGATAGTAGCTCGTTTCCTTCTGGGTACATATATTTTTTTGTGACAGTGTATACATATATATATATATATATATATATATATATATATATATATATATATATATATATATATATATATATATATATGTATGTATATATTGTGTTGTTAGAGTTTTATAGCTATTCATTTTGAAAACCCGATTTAACATATAGAAAAATATAAATATAAATATTAAAAATTTACTTATTAAAAACTGAATGCATATTTTTAATTGAATAATTCAACGTAATATAAAATATCCTCTACTCACAATTTGCACACCACTGAATTTTTTTTCACTGAATTTACACCATTTAATTTCCAACAATTGTTTGAAATGAGAAATTGATTCACAAATAAAAATAAGTCAATATATACTCTTTGAATTTCCCGTCAGACACATCCCAATTATGAGGAAATGCGTCCTGTTTCATAACATAAAACGCAACCGGGGTACTGACCTAGCTCTTTACGTAAGTCCAGCCACAAGTAAATCGCTACTGTGATAAATTTTTGGCACAATCCTTCAGGAAGAGTAGTGGAAAGTACAGTACATGGGTCGGGCCCTCCACTGTAGGATGATTTGCAAGGCGTAAAATTTCAGTGATCAGTAAAAAAAGAAAGTAAAGTAGAAAGTGGGGGAAACAAAAATTGCGATAGTTCAAGTAAAAGTAAAACATGGGAAAAGAAAAAAAAATGAGACGGAGCGAATTTTCAAGCAAGAACTTGGTCACGTGGACCAAAGGGAAATGACTAGCAATAGTTTGCCGTAATCTCCTTTATTCAAACATTTTTTCCATCGAATAACAAAAAAATTACTGGTGACAGTTACCTTCAGAGAAACTCGAAATAACTGAAATGTTTTTAAAAAAATCTAAATACATTCTATATTAATAAGTTTCTTTCTTTTAAATTTTGTTATTGAATTTTTTATTGCGGCATGGTAAATGTGAACGGTCAAGATTAGACATCATTTCACTGACATAATATTGTTAGGACTGTTCCAAGGAACAATGCTTACATCCTTACACAGGCCTTAACGTTTGAAAAGGCTCCCCAATAGTTTTTAAGTTCAGCAGACCTTGTTTTAGAAAATGTACAAAACATTTCAGATTATGAAACAAGATTCTTGTAAAATTTCCGTATCCGTTAAATAAAGTGTGCAACATAAGAATAAGTATCATTATCAATATTGTTGCATCGAATATGAAATGACACATCCAGCATCTATTAGGTCCAAAGCAGTTTTGTACAGCTTAATATGAAGATGAAATAAGTCGAAAATCTTTAATATAAAAATAGTTTATTTACTATAAACAAAACATTATCGAAAAATGAAAGATCTTACTTAACGGTACGTATTATATAATATGCAGAAAACGATGGGAATAGCCACTTCCCCAACCAAACATGATCAGTTACATAATTCTGCGGTTTGCCTTTAATACACTCTAAATTAGCATATAATTTACTTCTGAATTAATCAGAAGTAAATATATCAAAATAAAACAGTTTCCGATTAATATTTTGAACTGAAATGTTACATTTAACTTGAGATACGTGGATTTCCATGCATATGAGATGGGCGGCTACTATAATTTCGGAACTCATAATAGATTAACCCATATTTCCAACAAATATGACGACACTTTCATTCCCTGTTTATACATAAACAAGAATTATAAGAATTCACCGCTAATTTAACTTGAAATGAATTGAAACGTCAATAGAAGTTCAGTAAAAATTGGAATATTGTAGAAAACTTTTAAGAAAGTTGGTTTTTTCTCGCTTTTTCAAACTGTGAAACTGAAGATTCCGATTGTCTTTAGCCTTAATATAGTTTTTAGCAATGATATGATCTATAGCAAAATTTCGATCCTATATTTTTTTTCTCATTTTATTTATATCATATTTATTTTCCCCGTTGTATAACCTTTGAATACCACTCAAACATCAATTCTATTGTTATTCAATTGAAAAAATCATATTATTTCATATTTTAATGACCGTCCAGCAGTCAATGTACTGAATAGGGCCCAACTCAATTTAATTCGTGCCCCCCCCCTCCCCCCCAAAAAATTTAGAAGCACGCTACGCCTATGGACTCAACTGCCGTGGCCAGCTGCGCTAGGTTACGCGGGTGAGGATCCATGGTGCTGTGGCGTCACTGTAAGGCTGGTAAACTCTCTGAGGCATTTTGAAAAAATTTCACAACTATTGATCCATACCAAGAAAGACAGAGTTCTAATTAAAAACGAAAGCCAAATTTTTAAAACAAAACTTAACAAGTAGATTTATTTACAAAAAGAATTAAATATTAAACACTTCCGACATAATCACTTAATTTACGTGCAGATTCACAAATACGCGCTCCAGGGCCCATTCTCGGCCCAACAACACAGGAGCCTAGCAAAAACACGTCTCTCCCGCTCGGATTTTATACAGCGTTTTTTCTCAATGTCTGGATTTTCAGAAGGGGTGGACGGGGCGGCAGATGCCGGCAGATTATCGGCTGACAGTTCTTTTTAGTCGCCGAACTTTACTACATTGCAGAAACGTCCAAGATGACAGCTTTAGTGGCTGCAGCTGTAAGGGAAACGGTTTTTAATCCCCCACGTGTTCCGAACTGGTGGAACCGAACAACACATTCCTTAAAAAACACGCCGCTGTGTTTCAAGCCGTTGTGGGGTCTCGGGAAAAAATAGGACCCTATTTCCAGTACGCTACAGCTTCTCCACGCTCCAGGAAACTTTTTCTTCGCAGACGAAAAAGTTTGTCCGTCGACCACACCTACACCACCAAAAGCACAGTTTGTGCACCTGTATACAGAGGAGTTGAAACAAAAACACATAGCCAGCACCACCTTTAACACTCAAGTTGCAACCAAAATTTAACAAAGCACATAACCAAAATTTTGAAAATTTATTTACCTATTAAATTCGCGTTCAGTGCATTTATTTTGTACGGGATGACATTTTCAATAAAAACACTTAAATTCCATAAATCAATATTCATTCACTGATAAGAAAAAAAAATAATACTAATAAACACTTAAATACACATACCAAAATACAACAATCATATACCTTTCTATTGCATGAACAAAAAATCAATTTAATAACACATACAAGCAATACAAGGTAAATCAACCTCCTGTGTATTTAATCTGGATTTTCAACATGGGCTATCCACTTACAAATAATTTAAAAATACAAAAACGTGATGCCCATGTGAACGACAGGTAGATGCATAGTGCAACTCATTCCAGGCTTACAGCCCGAAACGAAATACAAGTCAATCAAGCTCTCTCCCGACCGATCTACCTCCGAAATCAACCCTTTACTCTTTCTCTTCACCTCTCCCGCCGCAAGATGTTTACTTCCTAACCCGAAAGAAAAACCGGAACTCTCAGGATTGGACCATTTGGCCCTTGCAGGTAACCCTGATCTCTTAACCGAAATTTCAGCTTCTAAAACGACCACCGAATTTGGCATCTCCACATCTATCTCTATCTCCTCTCCCAAATTCCTTTCCAAACTTAACACCCTTTTACCCTCATGTTCTACACCTTCTCTCATATCCATTACCCCTTTTTCAATTCCGAAATTTTCTAATTCTCCCGGGATCACTAACAATTCTCCTAAGTCTTCGTACTTATCTTTCAAACGTGAGTCGGGTTCATCGGGTTCATCGACCTCCTGCCATAACAGTAAACTTTCCTTCCTTTCCCCACAACTGTGCTGGCCTTTCTCAGATGCCCCCCGAATGTTTTCAAAACACTGCAAGGCTACTCCCTCACTTTCCTCTGTCGTAATTTTCCCCGACTCAACTAGACTTTCCCCTTTCGCCTCCACCCAAAATCGTTGAGCAGGGTCCTTTCTCCGACTGTTTTCACAGCAAAAATCTACCTCTTTCTTCTCGGACTAAGAACCTATTTTTCCCCCCGACGGCTTTTCCGCTTGCGGAATATCCGCAGAGTCTACTTGAGTCTTCTTCCCCTCTTCCATTTGCTCAGAATCATACTTCACTGTTTCCCTTACCGTATTCTGGGGATATTCTAGGGTCGCCAAACGGGCCTGATACATAATCTGCAATTGTTGTAATTCGAGAGCTCTTTCTTTTTTCAGATTTTCCATAGCCAAAATCCACTCTTTTTCCTCTTTCTCCCTTTTTTCCTCTTCTTCCCGTAACCTATCTTGCATAATGGTCTCAAGAAGACCCCTAACAAATTTCTCCTCATAATTTGGACTGCTCTCTATTAATTTTTTTAGATGGATTATTAATGCATCTAGGGCGGGCTGTTGACCCAACCTCATCGCCAAAATTTTCAAATCTGCCTTTCTCCCCCTACTCAGATAAGCCATTTTTACACACAAAATTAATCACAAATTTATAAGCACAGGTCAGGAAAATTAAAAAAACTCAAAATAACTAAAACACCTTTAATTAAATTTTCTTCGTGAAACCGTGTATTTTACCATGGGATCATACACATAAACAAATTACCAAAAAATTCATATATAACACTTTAGCTTAACTTTTCCAAATTGCAATAATAACTTTTTCAAAATCAAAACATTAGATTAACCTTTTTAACATTCGATAACACACAAAAACAATACTTCTACATAGCAAGTCGTTGAATTATCGTTTATCCCGCTACTATAATTGAGATATACAGCTTGTATATTTTCCACAAAGGCACTAGTTTAGTCAACCTTTAATTTTAAAAAACTCAATTAATAACCAAGTAGCAAACGTTAATCAACACTTATACCGCTACAAGCATTAACCGGAATATACAGTTTGTATATCCAACCCACAAAGGCACTAGCTTAGTTAACCTTTGAAAACAATTAGAACCTTCTAATTAACAACGTTAGTTAACGTTTCAAAAACTCTCAATACATGCTTTAACAAACTTATCGAGAGAAACAAAAAAAATACCACTGTATTTATTTTTTAAACCAAACAGTTTGTGACAGGTAGCTTACCCCAAAATAACAAAAAACTCAAATAATAACTGTTTAAAAAAATTATTGAGAAAAAAAATACCACTTGTATCTATTTTTTTTAAAAACATTTTAGGCAACACAACCAGAGTAGTTTTTACCCTCCACAAGCATTTCAACCACTTTTTGCATCATAGCTAGCTTAGCCATTCACACGTTACATATAAATACTACGGTTGCAAAAACACTACTTTTGCCCCCACAAAACAATTGCACTGATGTATTTTTCCAGCAATTCATCACAACTTAAACTTAAAATTATTTCCGAAAAATATCTATCCAAAAAAAATAAATCAATGCAACTTTGAGTATCTAAAAGCGGTACTTACCCCTTTTTTGCAGCCCGACGGCGCAAGGGTCATCTCTAAACACAGCTCCCACTATTGACACTTTCACTTCCAGAAAATCTTGACCGTAACACGAATCCACACAAAAACGAAACTGCATCAGATGCCAAAACACTCAATTTCACTGCACAGTCGAAAACACGGGGGTAAAAAAAACTCTGAAAACACCCCTTTTCTTGACCGCACCATGAAAAACACAGGAGCACAGAGGTACTATCGCGATTCCCCTACTGCGAAGCTGGGTCGATGACCTCTTAACTTTCGCAGAGCACTGCTATTCTTCAAACATCACTCCTTCGAAAAAAAAGGGAGGTTTTCCTCAGAACACTTCCCCGCTACGGCGGCGTAATAAAAACTGTACATTCTATGGGTCCGAGAAAAATGACCCGCAATTTGGCATACTGACTCTGCTTTCAAAACCGGGTACGGATCTAACCGCTGATCACCAATTAAGTTGTGGCGTCACTGTAAGGCTGGTAAACTCTCTCAGGCATTTTGAAAAAATTTCACAACTATTGATCCATACCAAGAAAGACAGAGTTCTAATTAAAAACGAAAGCCAAATTTTTAAAACAAAACTTAACAAGTAGATTTATTTACAAAAAGAATTAAATATTAAACACTTCCGACATAATCACTTAATTTACGTGCAGATTCACAAATACGCGCTCCAGGGCCCATTCTCGGCCCAACAACACAGGAGCCTAGCAAAAACACGTCTCTCCCGCTCGGATTTTATACAGCGTTTTTTCTCAATGTCTGGATTTTCAGAAGGGGTGGACGGGGCGGCAGATGCCGGCAGATTATCGGCTGACAGTTCTTTTTAGTCGCCGAACTTTACTACATTGCAGAAACGTCCAAGATGACAGCTTTAGTGGCTGCAGCTGTAAGGGAAACGGTTTTTAATCGCCCACGTGTTCCGAACTGGTGGAACCGAACAACACATTCCTTAAAAAACACGCCGCTGTGTTTCAAGCCGTTGTGGGGTCTCGGGAAAAAATAAGACCCTATTTCCAGTACGCTACAGTGCGAACAATCCGATCGAGGTGGTCCCACAGATTCTCGATTGCGTTTAAATTCGGGGAATTTGCTGGCCAAGGGAGTACGGTAAACTCATCCTGGTGCTCTTCGAACCACGCACGTACACTGCGAGCTCTATGACACGTCGTATTGTCCTGCTGGTAGATGCCCTCATCCTGAGGAAAAACAATTCGCATGTAGGGTTGAACATGGTCCGCAAGGATAGATGCATACTTGTGTTCATCCATCGTGCCTTCCACAATGATGAGTGAACCCAGATAATACCACGAAAACATTCCCCAGACCGTAATGCTCCCTCCTCCCGCTTGGACCCTTCCGGCAATTGTTGCAGGATGTTTGCTTTCAGACGTGTCACGCCGTATACGCCAACGTGCATCTATCCGGTGGAGCATAAACCGTGATTCATCGGAAAAAGCCACCTGTCTCCACTCAGTGAAAGTCCAGTTGCGGTACTGGCGTGCAAATTCCAGCCCTGGTCGCCGATGAACAGCAGTCAGCATAGGTGCATTAACCAGGCGTCTGCTGCGGAGGCCCATACGCAGCAACGTTCGCTGAACCGTCGTTGTGGAGACACTGTTGGTAGCCCCTTGGTTCATCTGGACGGTCAGTTGCTTAACGTTTGCACGTCTATTCGCCCGAACGCATCTCCGCAGCCGTCGTTCACCTCTGCCATCTATGGCCCGTGGTGCACCACATTTGCCACGTCGCTGATTTTGGATAGTGCCATTTTGCAAGGTATACTTTAACCACGGCAGCCCGCGAACAGTTTAGAAAATCAGTCGTTTTGGAAATGCTTCCACCCTTGGCCCGAAACCCAATGATCATGCCCTTTTGAACATCGGATAAATTGCTCCGTTTCTGCATAACTGCAAGAACTGAAATGTTTTCCGAATGCCTACAACACACTTTATATATCCACCAAATTTGCTGATGGCACGTGCCTTCTGCGATTGGTTATTTAACGTTGACGTCAAAAGTTGGCGGTGGTCACATTAATATGATTGGACTGTGTATGTGTATGTGAGTGTGTGGGAGAGAGTCAGATAATTAGGAAGTTATTACAGATTAAGGATTGTGAAAAATATCGTAAAAGATATAAATACATTTGGAATGAATTTATATGGTACGTTAACGATTCACCTAAGAGCAGAGCGCCATATCCCTGGTAGGGATAATTTTTTGAGGCTATATTTCCGTTCTCAGGATTAAAAGAAAAGTGTTGACATTGAAAGTTTAAAAAATAAAAGAGGAAAAAAAAAGAAAAACGATTTAAAAATAAATAAATAAATATATGAATAAATATAAGTTTGACAACTATTTAATGTGACAGAATTGATAAAATAAGACATGGTGGCTGAGTATTAAGCAGAAGTCGGTGAGATAGCCTTGCGGTCGATGCATCAAAGAATGACAGGTCAGAACCAGATGCGCCGGTATATTGTAATTTAGAAGAGGTTGGAGGGAAAGTTAAGAGTGGGGAAGAAGACCAGGGTTAATAATCAAAGTGGCCTTAGGACACCTATAGCATTCCCTTGGGTCGTAGTCGGGGTAGTTAGCATGGGCGTAGCGTGTTTCTACACTCATGGACAAAAAAATTAGGCACCAAGAAATAATTGCGGGATCGTAACGAAACTTGCAATGAAGGTACATGTCGGGGAGATATGCAAATGATTAGAAATGCAGCGGGATTGCGCATTACGTATAGCCGGTAGAGGGCGTTGAGCATCGTACTCTGTGGAGTATAAAACAGGTAACCAAAGCTTGTTTGATGTGCTGAATCATTTACAAAGGAAGAGCTGAGATAGACATGCCATTACGCCGTGTTCGAAGACAATATAAGCAGTTGTCGCAGTTTGAGAGGGGGAGAATCGTCGGGATGATGGAAGCTGGGTGGTCAGCTAGGCGAGTAGCTCGTCAATTAGGCCGCTCTGATTGTGTTGTGAGGAGGTGTTGGGACCAGTGGACCCGAGAGATGTCATGTACACGAAGACCAGGCTCAGGACGCCCTCGACAGACCAGTCGTCGAGAAGACCGCCACATCGTAAGAAATGCACGCGTACAGCCAACTGCTTCATCGGCCGCCATCCAGGCACAGGTAGCACCTTCACTAGGGGTCTCCGTGTCTTCTCGAACCATACGAAGGAGCCTGGCTGAAGGACAGTTGGTATCGCGGCGCCCATTACGTGTGCTGGCCTTACGTGTGCTGGCCTTGCAACCACATGTGTTGCCACTCATGCAACGGCTCCCAGGAGCCATTTTTCAATAAGACAATGCTCGGCCTCATACGGCGAGGGTGTCACAAGACTGTCTCCGCACTGTTACTACCCTTCCTTGGCCTGCCCGATCCCAGATTTGTCTCCAATCGAGCATATCTGGGATCATTTGGGACAACGAGTTGGGCATCCCACGAGTTTGAACGAACTAGAAGCAAGGTTACAGCAAATATGGAACGAAATGTCTCAAGACATCATACAGAACTTGTATGAGTCAATGCCCGATCGTATCGCATCGTGCATTCGCTCTAGAGGGGGTTCAACGGAGTATTAACTCCTCCGTTCTTTTGCCTTTTTCTCTGAAATAAATTATCCTTTTTCTTTGATTTTCTTATCATTTACTTATATCAAAGTATTCATTACGTATGTAAAATTTCGTTTCATTTTGACGACTCCTTCTTGGTGCGCTAATTTTTTTGTCCATGAGTGTAATTTTTTTTTTTTTTTTTTTTTGGGGGGGGGGGGCACGAAGTGAATTCATTTAGGGCCCTCCTCGGCGCGTTGACTGCCGGACGGTCCATAAAATATGAATTATTATGATTTTTTAAAAACTGAATAACAATAGAATTTATTTTTGAGCAGTATTCAAAAGTTATATGAGAAAAATAGATATAATATAAATAATATGAGAAAAACTATAGCATCGAATTTTTGTTATGGATCATGTCATTGTTAAAAAATATGTTAAGGCTAAAGACATAATCGGAATCTTCAGTTTCACAGTTTGAAAAAGCGGGAAAAAACCAACTTTCTGAATAGTTTTCTTCAATTTTCCGATTTTACTTAACTTTTATTAACGTTTTACTTTATTTCAAGTTAAGTTGGGGGTGCACGTGTCCCCCGTGCCCCCCCCCCGACGCTACGTCTATGGAGATTAGCTATTATCTTCGTTGTCTATTGAATATAATCTATTGTAGAAGTTAAGTTGCGAGATCTTTAAAGCCGACAATGGATCTTCAGATTGACAAAAATATGTCCCCGAAACCATTTTTTTTTTCAGAAAAGGATTCTGCAACTCATCAGCTTTAAATGAAAAAAAAGTATGTTGATCCGATCATTATTAACCGAGTTATTAGTATTTTTTCAAGCATAAACAATGGAAATGTTACGTTAAATTTAAACTTTAAATAAAATGAGAAAGTTGCTATTTTCTCAAAACAAGTTTTCATGTCGTTTCGGTAAGTTCAAAATGTTCCATGCGTCATAATTTTTCTTGTGTTTTCATAAAATATCATAAAATGATTATTTATATATGTTAGAATAAAACTTACTAATAAATTCATTATACTATTTTATAACAACTTAAAATTTTTAGGATAAAAAAATTTTTTTGATAAAATTTTGCATAAAATGACCTATTTTTATCGATTTATTTTCTAGTTTTTATAAATACGTATGACTGTAAATCAAATATTGCTAGTAACTTTTATTATTACTATATAAAGCTAGCTTAAGAAAGAAAATTAGATATCTGAGACAAAAATTGATGCCCATGGAGCATTTTTAAATAGAGTAACTGACAAACTGATTTTAATTAATATCTTAATTAATTACATTCTGATTTTTTTTTTAAATTTAGAATTTTCATCTGTGAACAACACTGTACCTATAAGTATACAAAATTTCATAGCAATTGGTTGATAAATAAAAAAAAGTTTTTCGTGGTCCATTGTCACCTTAATAGTGCCAAAAACCCGGGTAAAAGCAGGGTCGTTTCTTACTTTTTCCCTACGATAGGGAAAAATGCAGGGTGGATTTTCGACCCTGTTTCGACCCAGGATAAAACCCGCTAATTACCCATGATGCATTTCGAAGCTGGGAGTAAATAACATGGCGGGTTTGAACTTGTGTGAATCCATGGAAATGCAGCCAAATGATCGATGGAAGGATCTGGAACCCCTTAACGATAGCATAATTTTCAAGAAAACAGTAGAAAAGTGCCTATTTTTTTTCCGGAGGATTTCATTTATTTCTTGATCTGCCCATCTAGTTTAAAAAAAACCCATCCCCAATTACATTATAAATAGAATGGTACTGCCATCTGGTATGTAAAATAAGAAATAAAATTTCATTTCAAAAAAATTTCAATAACATTTTCATTTAAAGTGTTATGGTAAAATTAATAAATTTAATAAGTATAATCAATAATTAAACGTAACATTAAAATTTATTTATAAATTAATTATTTTAGAATTCACAGATAAAAATCTATTTATATCTATTTATGATTTTTTTATTTATACATGACTAAAAATTACTGAAACAAAATTGAAATCAAAATTACATTTTGATTTTATAAAAGGATTTATTAAAACAATAAGTATCTTACAATTAATCTTATAATTTTAAAAAATGCACCTATCGATTGAAAAATTTTCTTTCCAGTCTCTATTACTTCAGGAATTTAAAACAATTTCTTCCCACCAAACAGAGCTTCGTAATTTTGCCCACATTCTTTGTTGTGGAAAAACTAAATTTAGCGATGAAGCCATAGATCGTACGATTATATCTAATATCCGCATCAATCTTCTAGTTCTTATAGTCCTTTTTTCCTATCTATTTTCTAAATTTAATTTTAAAAACAACAGAAAACAATCGTAAACGTTCTATAATTATCAACAGCGACTGACATGTGCTGCATTTACATATCAAATATACGCAGACGTAATTGTGTTTTAGAAGAGGAGTGCATTGGTCGTGTCGACTTTATCTCCTGTAAGCAAGATATATGTAATCAAGGTGGGAGTGCTCAGTAGTTAAAATTTTAAGTAATGAATTAAAATTTTAAGGTAAGAATAACGCGGGTAAAAGAAAAAAAATTAATAGTAAAGTTAAATTAAAACAAAAAAGTTAATTTTAACAGAAAAAATATAGAGTTACAAGTTAAGAAAATTTAGGAGAAAAATTAGATAAAACTAATGATCCACGAAAAACAAAAAAGTAATAATATTAAGAGGCCCAGAAAAGCAGATATCATAAGAATACAAAAAATATTTTTGTAAGTTTTTCAATCTTTTTGGATTTTTAAAGTTTTATGATTTTTTTGTTGTTGTTATTTTTAAAATTTAAGAATACGAGGTCAAAAGAACAGCAATTGAAAAAAAAAAAGGCCTTCCCCAGGACCATACACTTCGTAACGAGATAAATGCGGAGTTCGAAGATGGAAAGCTAAAAATAGCAATACAGTGAATTTGGAAAAGTATGACACCGGCTGGGATCGAACCCATAACGTGATTTACAAGGAATGATGGTGTATGAGAATAACTTCCGCCGATTCATGTGACGGCCTTTACTTCCGGTAAGACGGGTAAAAGCAGGGTGAAAATGTGGTCCCATGTAAACGGACTTCGAAGGTTTTCCCTATTAGCGGGTAAATCCCGGGTATTATTGTTGTCCATGTAAACGCAGCTAATATGTTGCCAAATGGGTTTGATTTTCAGATCCCTGTGAATAAGTACGTTTCTAAGGTACCAGGGCGCCTTCCTAATAATGCGGAGTGTTTTATTTTGATTTGTCTGCAATCGCGGGATATGGGTGTCAGCCGCTGAGCCCCAAACAGGCAAGGCGTACAACAGGATGGGACGAAGTACGGTTTTATACAAGAGGATTTTATTATCTAAACCCATTTGATTCTGGTACAGGAGGTGGGTGATATCCTTACGGGCTTTAATAAAATTTCTAATGTTATGTTCTATTTTTTCCTCCAGGTCAGTCGACTATTGATGTAAATTCCTAGGTATTTGCCCTCTTTCTCAAAGTGAACCAGAGGATTGCATAATTAAACTGGAGGAGGCGGAATTCTATTGTAACTGAAAAAAATAGCTTTAGTATTTGAAGGACTAAACTTGAGCCTCTACCGTTCGAACCATTGTTCAAGAATTCCAATATGTCTGTGTAGGAACTTGTGCATGTATTTTACATTATGATGCTTAGCAAGTATTGGCATGTCATCCTTAAGCATGGCTAGTATAGTGAATGGAGAGTGAGGAATGTCGTTAATAAAAATATTAAAAAGGATAGGTGCTAACTTAGAGCCCTGATGGACTCCTGCATTGATTTCGCGCAGACTAGAATATGTTAATGCATGGCGGACTTTTGGAATACCAGTAACTCTGTCATTTGTAGCAAGGAATTGTAGATTTTTTATGGGGTTTCCGAAACACGAAGAAGGAAGAATAGGTTCATGCTTCCATATCTTAAACCAACATACAACCATCTACATATGCATATTTTACAGACTTCATTTGGTCATTTTTCTGAACCTGTTTTTTACATCTGATAAGGAAATATCTAAAATGAAGTATGTTTTCGCAGTGTTGTATCTAAACCTTTTTACTTTTATTATCTATTTTATTTATTTAAAACAAAAAGTATTAATTATTTTAAACTTATTTCTTATTATTAAAACTTATAGTAGTGAGTATTGCGCTGTGTATTAATTCTCCAAACTAAAACAATAACCTAGACTCTGTGGCTAACAGAATTTCACAAATGATTACTCACAAAACATGAGAGACACAATTTTAACTGAGGGAACAAACCAAAAATTTTATTCATTTCTTTTAACACAATTAAATAATATTCCTTTCACTTAACTTTAACAGTAGAAATTTAGAGAAATTTTTCTCTCATTGCCTTAACTTCATTACACACTCAACATACACATACATATTAATAATATCTCTCATTCTATTTGTAACAATAATATTAACTAAAAATATCCCTCGTATTAAAATTATTAAAAGTTCACTTGAACATCTTCATTATAAATTTCTCATGCAAATACTATTTAACAACAACATCATTCTACTTGTAGTTATAATAACATAGATAATATCTCTCAAAAATAATTATTAAGAATCACCTTGAACATCAATAGGAGAAAAAAAATATGGCCACAATTAAAAGATTTGACGGACAAACAAAAAAAAATTAAATTAAGCCATGGCTAAAAAAATAAACTTATCTGAAAGGGACTTTATGGGGGCTCGTGCCTTCTATAATAAAGCTATCTTCGGGTATCGGGAAAGAAACCATTTTAGCTCCGGAGCACTTCTTCCTGATCTTTCAGATTGTAATTGTAGCAGGCATCAAATCGCGTGGTCAGTCAGCGAGTCAGCTAGATAAAGATCTCTTCTTTCTTTGTATTCATCCTTTTTATAATTTTCTTAGTCCATTCTACTGGGCCCCCCTTCGATTTCATCATCTCTGCTCTTACTGGCCGAACGCATCTCCAGGGCTCACGCTTCCCCCACATGCGGGACCTAGTCCGCTCCAGGGTTCCGCTTATCAGTATATTTCTCTCGAAAACTGAGTAAAATTCGTCTTTTTTTTTTAAAAATGAAACTGAATAAACTGTTAGCGCTTTTCGTGCTAAGATTTTCGTGAAGCACTTCTGTGTTTTGAACCAGTACGTGATAATTTAAAATATCTTCTTTATATATAAAAGGCAAAGTCTGTGTGTGTGTGACCGAGTTTTTGTCTGCTCGCGGCACAGCGCAAAGACGGTAGGTCGGACAGTCTTGAGATTCGACACGAAGATGCCTCCCGAGGTCTCATTATGCACCTCGAAGCCCTTTTTTCGATTTTTTAATTAGATTTTCCGTAATTAAATATTTAGTCGCGATTTGGAGCTCCCGGACGAGTAAAAGCTCCGTAAATCCTAACGTATCCGTCCAAGAATTTTTTTTTTCGGACGAGCCTATACGGGAAAGATGACACTATACGGAAATCACAATTAAAATTGTCTGTCTTAATTTATCGATTAATTGTGATTTTTTTTCAATCGCCTGTACGCACCCGTTTTTCGGAAAAAAACGCGATTTTGTCCGTGACCCTTTTTTCCAAATTGTCGAATCGATACGTAAATGTCGTTACATTTTTACGAAATTTTTATCTCAGAGACCCTAGACATCACAGTTTCGAAAGCCAGAACCAAAATTAATTTACAAATTGTAGTTATTTTCTAATAATTTATTTTATGATTCGGAAACTCTTGCGAGAAATCTCATTTTGGAGATTTCGTTCTTCATTTCCGGACGAAGGTAGCGGGTGAAAATAGGAGAAAAACCAGTTTTTCGACATCATGCACGTGATGTGTTGGGGCGTTTGTTTTCTATGAGGGATTGGGTCGTTAAAGGAAATCGATTACTATTGCAGTGATAATCGATTAAAAAATCACATTTAGTAATGCCGTAATTTTTTTGGCCAGCAATATCATATAATTTGTGGTGTATTTGTGGAAAAAATCTATGAAGATTTCAAAGAATTTCAGCATGTGGAGGATGTGATATATTCGCTTTCAAGGAAATCGATTACTATTGCAGTGATATTCGATTAGTAATCCTATGTCAAAAATTTTGCCAAAATGTGCCAGAAAGGATTAAATTTATATGGGTAAAATAATGTATCGTGGTGAGGAAAAGGATGACAGCGACGCCCATTAACAAAGGGTTAAGGCTACTAAAAAATTGGTAATTACATTACCGGAGCAACGCCGGGACGGGTACAGCTAGTATATATATATATATAAAGAAAAAAATTAACCGTATAAAAACTTAAAAATTAAAAGGGGGTAAATAAATAAAAAGACTAAACCAAGCGTAATTAAAAAAAAATGAACTTTACCTTGAGTCAGTCAATCAACATGAAAAAGAATTAAAATAAATTGAAAATTGTCAGTCAATCAAACACTAAAATAAATTAAATAACTGTATGTTACATTTATAGTACATAAAACATGATTTATAATTTGCTCAACTTTCATGAATGCCACTACAATTAATCCGCGCGAAAATTAATCTAATGTCACTCATCAAACTTAAACAATGGGTGGAGAAAATTATTAACGTATTTAATTCTCTGTATATTTAATTTATGTTTTTTAAATTTTATAAAGCGATACACAACAGCAGTTTGTCCTTTGGAAATGTCTGAAATTTACTCCCATAAATTAAGTCTTCCTCTTCCGCCGCCGTTTGGAATCCGAAATTATCATTATATTTTACCATTTGCTCGAAACGTTGCTACAGAAAGCTAGTCTAGCACTTCATAAAAATAATACTCCTAAAATATTTCTTGTGAATTAATTATTGGTTCATCCCCACTCTCGTAATTAAATAACCTTTTCCTTTTTTCATAAACATTTTTTCCGAATTTCTGGGGTTTCGTCTAAATCAGTCGCAAGCTCTGTGGTTCCAACTAAAACTTGTTAGACATGTTCTTAGTTTTATTAATTGTTATATTTAAAACACATTTTTAATTTTCTTCATGAGGGACCCCCACGCATGCGCGGGATCCGATTGGATTCAATAGGTCCCAATGAAGAAGAGACGATTGGATCTATATACTGAAGGAGAGACTATTGGATCTATATACTGAAGGAGAGACTATTGGATCTATATACTGAAGAATCTATATTGAATCCAATAGGATCCAATAGTCTCTTCTTCAGCCTAGATTTTATATCGAGGTGCATTCGGCGGTTGGGAAATTTGTGTCAGAGACTGTTGTTTTCCTCATTCCCTTGATTCTAAACTTATCAGTCGCTCACTTGCCAAATCGGTTAAGTCCATAAAACAAAAAAAGTGGAGAAAGTTGATAAAAAAATGCTCATTGTTTTTTAAATTCCTCTGAAATTATGAATTAAAAAACATTGTAGAATATATTATTGCACTATAGACAATATATTCTATATTGTCTATATAAATAATATAGAATATATTGTTTACTTAATCGGACCATACCTTCAGAAAAATGCGATATATCTGGCTATCCAGTTGGTTTGGTAAGAGGTATGGTCCAATTAAGTAAACAGCGCCCTCCGGCATCAGGTTTGCGTTTCCGGTCATACATTCCTATGTGATTATTGCTCGTCTTGATGCCTACTATCACCCCTCTGAATTTGTCGGTCGAATTCAGCAACACCCTGTATATATAGAGAGAGATGTCATTTCGACGTCTATCTTCCAACTTTTTAGGGAGAATTGCAAGTAACCAGAACAGAACGCGGGAATTTGGGGTCAGCAGTATTTATTGGAGTTACCACATCTTGTTTGGATATACACCGTAAACTGATAAAATTTGGCTGAGAATAGACCTTGGTTTATGTTTGTGTATTATCCTCATACTTACTATGTTTTGCGAACTGTGCTTAACTTTTGGGCCGCAATCTATATCCTACGTGAAACAGAATTCATGCAGTTTTTGAATCCTTTTTAAACATATATGTAGATATAATTTGTGCAATTATTATACATTTAAAATAAAATTTTTAAGTACACAAGGCTCTCGGAATACGCTTAGATTTTCCTCCCTTCTAATTTCAGCTGCTCCCTGCATTTTAGTTACTTCAGTTACATATTGGTACAAATTTTAGACAAATTGGTACAATAACCTAGTATCACTCGGGGGTTGGATTAATAGAAAGCGCTGCATCAACTTTTACTACTCAAGGGCGAATTCCTACTACTGTTATTTTTTATATTGGATAACGTAAACCACAAATTCATTTACTGCAAACAGTTCTCATACATTGATGAAAACAACTCCGTTAAGAAGTAGGAAAAAATTATACAAGAGCAACTTTTTTCTTTTTTTCTCAGGAGGAAATGTTACATTTGGTACAGCACATACTGGGGAAGATCTGAAAAATTTTTAACGTTATTTATGCAACGTTATTTGAAAATCAAAACAATTATTATTGATTGCATTTCCTCGGTTATTTTCCCTTACTACCAGTTTTTCTCTAATGCCTGTTTTCTCATTTTTTCTGATACTCGACTTTGCAATTCTTAACCTTCTCAGTGCTTCTAAAGTTGAAGTAAGGGAACGGCCGAATGACTACTAGTAGGTAGGTTTTTAGTTTTTTAGTTCGTCGCTAGCATTCGATTCAGAACCAGTGGGGTCGAGTCCCACTGTTGCCATGGGTGTTTGTAACCCCTCGGAATCCGCTTTAAACTCTTAAGTTCCAGTATCTCAGTCTTCACTACTAATTTTAGACTTTTAACTGGCCATGACTTTTTTACAGGATTACCTGTGCCGTAGTGGCGTGGTAGATAGCCCTGACTGTATCCTGTGTTCTTCAGGCGCTTTTATGGATTTTACTCATTTGATAAGCTGTCCTGTGCTTTCTTTTTTTGAACTGTCCTCCTGACCAATTTCATAACAAGGCTAATTTTTCTTGGGCTGCCAGAGGGCTTATGGCTGATGTGGTCGCTGCTCCGACGTAGGAAAAAAAAAATTCCAGTCTAAATAAACCCTTGTGTCGCAACAGTTGACCTTAGAGGTCTGAACTAACCAACCAGCTAACCTAAAGTAGAAATGCAATGTCCTCTACAGGGAATTTTTCAACACCATTGCTCACACGGGGTGTGAAAAAAGCCTTATTGGTTTTTGCATTGCCAGAGGAGTATTTTATATGCATTTTAAATCAAACTTTTTATGTTTTTCTCTTCCCTCGCACATGGCTTAATTTAGAAAAAAATGGCAGTTTCGGTAACTTGAAAATATTTGGTTAAAATGAGGAAGGGTCACCAGACTTTGAGAGTTATTGCTCATAATTTGGCACGTAGACAGTGATTCGATTAGATTAAGAAAAATTATTTTATTTTCAGAAAAACTGTGATAACTTTGTAATATAGCTACTTTCTGACTCTAAACGGAGGGGAGTAATATCGGAAAATCAGTTCAATATTTTGAACTATGACAAATAAATCAAAAATATTGTCATCACGGTCATTCTTTGATGATCATAGGGAAGTTGCTTATCAAAATAAAGAGGGAAAATTATTTTTTATTCTTGAATTATGAATAGCATGAAAATATTGAAATGTTTAATTTAATGATCACAAAAGCCTTTTAAGGCAGACTTCCAATTACGATGATTTCTTCGTAGCCTTAAGAATAGGGTTGATACTTATTTTAAGATCCTCTTAGCATAATAGAATGAATGGACTAAATAACTGGTCTATGTTTATAACCTCATCCCAAACTCTATCTTGAACGTAAAATAGTAGATGGTAAAACAACAGCAAGTTCCAGTGTTTTTCACCTCTCTTCATCGAATTGAGTATCTTCCCAGAAATATAGTACTACTTGTATCTTGCGATCATTACTAACACTGAAATAGAAGATCCCAGATATTAAATTTATTAAGTTAATTTTGAAATTTTTACCCAGACTCTATTTCATTATTCATCTGAGATTCTTTAAAAAAATTATTTAATGCGAGATGATAGTTTTGGAAATTGTTCTTTTGTTTAGGAATATTTTCTAATTTCGTTTCTCTTATTACACATAGATGGCGTCACTTTCCTGTTGTAATCTACCGTTCTAAAAAGGATTCTACTTCAAAAATTTCTTAAAAACGAGGAAAGTGTTGTTTAAAATCTTAAGAACTGAAATACTTCTGTAATGTTTTCTGCCTATCTTAACATTTTCCATTAGTTTTTTTTAAATGTAAATATATTACAATAAAATGTGGGAAGAGATTATTTAAATTTCACGTATTTTACAGAATTTACATCAGTTTACTTCGCCAATCTTCTCCTAACTTTAAGCAATTATTTTATTAAAGATTAGCAAAAGTATTTTTTAAATTTCTGGTTTCCCTATGTGAAATAAACGTAATGCGTGTGTATTTTTAATTATTTCAATTTTAGATTTTCGAAAAAAAATTATCTTGATAGACATCAATAATTCACAGTTCTGTAAATATTAACTTCAGAAAAATTCAAAATTTTAAAATCAGCGAGCTCTTCATGTAAACATTTCCCTTAATAGGAAAACAATAAATTTTAAGATACAGTAATTCCCCGACTTACGCGAACCCGGAGATAAGCGGTTTTTGATTTTACCCTTTTCACCTTTATTAAACCTTAGAATGAAATTTCCCCTCAAAATTTTAAATGGCTTCTGGAAGAAACTTTTTCTAATATTTTTTAAAAACAAGACGAAAACAACGCATGAAAGGGATCATATTGTTCGTGGGATAGAAGAAGTTGTCGATCTTGCTAGGCAATTAAATATGGAAGTCGATGGAGATGATGTCACCGAGCCGTTGGATTCTCATCCTGAGGAGCTGATAGTCGATGATCTCATAGAGATGCGTGACCAAAGCATCACTGAAGAATCCAACACCTCAGACCCAATTTCAGAAGAAAACCTAATGACAACTATACGTAAACTTGCCAGAATGTCTCAGCGCGATTGGGAAAGGGTTACAGATTCTAGAGAATATAGACTAATAAAGATCACGCGATCACGACAAAGCAGGGACTTAAAAAAAATATTAACCTGCTATGAAGAAATTCTTTGAGAAAAAAATAGGTGTGAATACGGCTGATTACTTTATTGGATTTTTAAAACCATCAACACAATTTTTTTTAAAATATCTTATGTATAATGTTAACCTGGGATAGCATGTATCCAAAGAATATGGTCCCAAGTATGAATATATATATATATATATATATATATATATATGTAGGAAGGAGTTAGTACTCCTTCCTTTAGAAGTGAATCATTAGACTTAATCATTTTGAACATTTAATTAAACTAGACGATGTTTACAAGACAGGACTAACACTTAGTATGAAATTAAAAAAAACAAAGCATCAACATAGCTATTTGACTCAAAACGGCAAGCCTGCGGAGCGACACATCCGCTTCGTAATGTCACTAGTCCATCACTGTGTTTGCGCGCCAATTCCTTCGCGCCGAAGTAGTAGGAGTGGAAGTTGTAGTAATAGTTCAGTTGTGTTGCCAAACTCATTCTCACACGGCCGTTCTGACTTTCCAGACGTCCGCGGCTGGGTTGTAAACAATAATTCTGAAAAGATAAAAAAAAAAAAAAAAAAAGCAGAAAAAGGAAAAATATTTCAAAAAATCAAGCAGTGTTCAACACAGTGGTATTGGTGTTCAGTTTCTGCACCACTGTTTCATTTTGTCCGCTGCAGTTGATGTTATGGTTGGACCATCGTGATGTCCTAACTTTCGAACTTCGTAACGATCGTTGGGGTTGATGTTCGTGATCTCATATGGTCCGAAGAACTTTGGTCGGAGCTTTAATCCGGTTCCAAATTGAGTTCGTTGTATTGCCACTTTGTCACCGATCTTGTATTTACAAGCCGGTTTACGCCGTTTGTTATATTGTCGTATGTTTTCTTCCTGTAAACGGAGGATATTTCGTTTAGCTTCGATACGTAACGCTTCTTTGTCATCAAGAATTCTTTGGTGGTGTTCCTCGTCAAGAAGATTTTTAATCTGTAGATCCTCTTGTTGTTTCATTTTAACATCAATTAAAAGTTGAAAGGGTGTGAATTTTGTACTGCGTGTGGTGGTACTATTTAAGATACGTTGCAATCTTGGGACATATTTAAACCATTTGTCAGGTTCATCTAGAGCTAACTTAGTTAAAACGGGAATAATTGTGCCATGAACACGCTCAACCTGACCGTTGCCACGTGGCACACCTGTTGCTATTGAAATGTGTTCAATTGACTGTTCCTGGCAGTAACTTTGAAATTCTGAAGATGTGAATGCACTACCTTTGTCAGTAATGATTTTTGAAGGGTTGCCAAATGTAGTTTGTTGCAAGGATAATTTGTCTAAGGCATCTTTCGTAGAGGTGGACTTCACGGGATAGATCCATACAAATTTGGAAAAGGCATCAACTACTGTAAAAAGATACTTATAACATTTTTTTGTCGATGGTAAAGGTCCTAAAAAGTCGCAATGGTAACATTCAAGGGGTGCATCACCTTTTGGAATGGGGTGAAGGTATCCTTCTTGTTTTCCAGATTTTCGCGAGGACAAAATGCAAGGAATGCAGTTCGAAATAATTTCTTGAACTAATTTCTTAAGTTGAGGAATGAAAAATTCACGAGAAACAATTAATTCGGTTTTTTGTGAAGCAAAATGACCTTGTGAATGGGCGTTTAGCACTATTTCTTTCTGCATCATTTGTGGTACTACTAAAAGTTCGGCATCCTGATGAAGTTTATAAAGAATTCCGTTTTTAACAAAAAATTCATCAGAAGGTGTAGATTCAAGCATAGATTTAATTTGAGATATAAATTCATCCTGGTCTTGGGCATTTTTCACCTTTTGAGTGATATCATTTGAGGTAATTACAAGAATGGGGTTACGACTTAAAGCATCAACATGTTTCATCTGTCTACCGGGTCGATGACAAACTTCATAATCAAAGTCTTCTAACATCAATGCCCATCGAGCAATTTTAGCTGGTAGGTCTTTTTTGTGCATCGTTTTTTGGAAAGCATCACAATCGGTGATAATTTTAAATTTTGTTCCCAACAAGTAGTTTCGAAATTTTTTTAGCGCTTCAATAACGGCAAGAACTTCCAGTTCATAACTATGATATTTTTCTTGTTGAACTGTAGTTTTACGGCTAAAATAATGAATAGGATGAAACTGTCCATCATCGGATTGTTGCAAGAGCACAGCGCCAAAACCTAAGGAGCTGGCATCAGTGTGGAGTTCTAATGGGTATCCCTGTTGAAAAACATGAAGAACTGGGTTTTGTGAAAGAATGTTTTTAAGTTGTTGAAAAGCTGCTATTTGTTCAGAGTCAAAATTAAATTCTACATTATCCCGAAGGAGGTCACTTAATGGTCTAGCAATCAGCGCATAATTTGGAATGAACTTTCTGAAATAACTTGTTAATCCAAGAAAACTTTGAACTTGTTTAGGGGTTTGAGGTTGTGGGAAATTTTGAACAGCTTGTGTCTTGGTAGGTGAGGGTTTAACTACTCCATTTTCGATAATGTAGCCAAGAAATTCTATCTTTCGCTGTAAAAATTGACACTTTTTAAAGTTCAATTCAAGGCCATAGTCTGCAGCTGTTTGGAGAACTAGGCGTAATTTTTGTAGACCTTCAACTTCATCATTAGATGGTATGAGAAGATCGTCCATGTAAACAATAAGAACATTGTCGCGAATGAGATTTCTAAAAACTGTGTAAACATATCGTTGGAAAACACTGGGACTGTTACATAAGCCAAATGGGACACGTAAAAATTCGTATTGTCCTTCATGAGTCACAAAAGAAGTATATTTAGTGCTATTAGGGTCCATAGGTACATGAAAGAAACCATTTTTGAGATCAAGTGAAGTGAACACCCGAGATTTTCCAAGTTTGTCTAAAGCTTCTTCGATGAGCGGTAAGGGAAATTTATCTTTTATCATTTTTCTATTCAATTTGCGGTAATCAACACAAAGTCTATAATCTCCACTTTTTTTTCTTACATAGAACAATCGGTGCGGCATAATCGGAGCAACTTTCTTTAATAATTCCATCATTTAACCAATCTTGAATTTGGCTTTCTACAATTTTCTGTTCCGCGAAAGGGAGTCGTCGAGAACGTTGAGCTACAGGGATTTCATCTTGTAATAAAATAGTCATCTTAATTTCAGTGTCTTGAACTTTATGTGATTTGTAGGAAGTAACGATATTTTGAACTTCCTCACGAATTTCAGAATTCAAAATGTGTGAAAGATCAAATGGAAAAGCTTGATCATCAGAAACATTAGCAATATTAACGAAGGTGTTATTTTCAGGAGTTTTGCATAAACGAATACCGTCTTTATCAAATGTAAATTGGGTTTGCTGTAAAAAGTCGATTCCGATAATCACATCAAAAGGAATCAAGTCATCCTCTAGAACATGTATTTTAGCAGGTAAAGTAATGGTTTGAATTTCGATGGAATCCTGAAAGAATCCGATGCTGTGAACTTGGTTTTTGCCAATTCCTGAAAAGGGAATGTTGGTGGGCTGCAATGGTGGCGAACCAATTCTTCGATAGGTTTTCTCATTGATGAGGGTTGCCTGTGACCCAGTGTCACAGAGTGCTGTCAATTGAATTCCTGCAAGTTGAATGTCAACATGCATGGGATTTTTCGATGAAGTTTCAGGAGAAAGTGCATTTACAGTTTTATCAGAAATAGGTTTTTGAGAATCAGGTTTTGGTTTAGAATTTCGATAACTTTTAGGGCAATTAGCATGAACATGACCAAAACTTTTACATCCGTAGCATTGTTTACCATGTGACTTATTCAAACATTGGTTGCTTTTGTGACCTCTCAAGCCACAGGAAAAACATACTGGCTGTGTATTTGGGCTACGTGTATTATCGACTTTCACATTGAGGTAGGAAGCATCAATTTTTTTCTGATTATTTTGTCTGAAATTTTGTGATCTGTTAAAGATTTGTTCATAAATTTTCAACTTTTCCTTAAATTCAGGGACGGATTTACAACCGTAAAGAATAACTTTATTGTTTGTTGAATCAGGAATTCCGTTTATGACATACTCAAACAGAGAGGAGTCATCGAGAGAACCTTTGTGTGCCAAATCTCTCATAGCTAAGAAATATTCTTGTAGGGTTTCAAACGGTTTCATACGTCGAGATTCCATTAATTTATGTAACTGAATACCGTTAATTTTGTCCGAAAATTCGTCTAATAAATGGTGCTTCAATTGTTCCCAATTTGTAATTCCACGAATAGACCTAATTAAAGTTTGAGCGGGACCAGTTAAACATTTTCTAACAAAAGTAATTTGGTGAATTGGATTGTTTATCTGATATAAACAAAAAAGTTCTTCAACGTCAGATATAAAATTCTCAACACTGTAATTATCACGAGACGAGAAAGGTTTTATTAAATCAACAACGTCTTTCAGACTAAACAACTGGAAAGAGAGATTCGCAGTTTCAACTGAAGGCAATGAATTTTGATCTGATTCACCAACGGAAATGTGTGTATTTTGCTTATTCGAAGATTCTTTTGCGTCAATGGTGGGGGAAAAGGGAGATCTATTTTCCTCTATAACGCTGTTAGTTTGGGATGAACGTGCACCCGGAAGTGAGTCATCATTCACTTCGCATTCCGAAAGATCAGAAAATTCTGCTTTTAATAACGATAAATCACTAAGACTCATAAGAATGGTATTGGCACATTTGTCTGGGTCAGTTGAAAATTCTAAATGAAGTAGATTACAAATAGAAATCAAGTCTTTAAGTGAAAACTCTTTAAGTACTTTCTGTTTCGTTGCTTCCAACACGAATGGCTGTTTAAAACCTGTAAATTTACGTAATCTGGTACGATTTTGTCTGTCGCCGTCTGTACCAAAAATTAAACGATGTAGAACCTTTATTTGATTCGTACTACCAATTTTTAATGATTTTGCAATATTGGGGTAATCGTTGAGAGTAGCCATAACTATATACTAGGTTCAAACAATTATAGTACACAAATATACAAATATTCAAAACAAAAATCAATACTTATAATACGTAGGTACTCAAATTCAAAAATAAAATTTCAAATCGAAATTTCCTCAAATATCAATTCAATAATAAAATATTGATTCTCAAAATATGCATCAAGGAAATAATATAATATTCTTCAAACTGTATTCAAATTGCAATCATTCAAAATATATGTTATGTTGTGGTTTGTTCAAGGAAACAAGATTCTTCAAGTTAAATGTCGAAATTTTCATCAAATCATCAAATAATTTCATCGAAATAGAATTCTCTTCAAGAAAACAGAAGTGATAAATTCAACGTCAAAGACCATCAAAAATGAATTTAGCATCAATTAAATTCTTGCATCAAAAGAACGTTGAAATATTTTCAGTTTTCTTATAATTATCATCAATAAGATGAGAATTCCATTAATCTTCAAAATTTTCTTGAACAAGCTTCAAAGTATGCATCAAATAATTATAATATGATCAGAATATACTCACAGTTCTGGCTTTCGGTTCTCGTCATCCCATCAGAATATTATCAGAGTCCGTGGCACATCACTTTCGTTTTCGCTGGCGGTATCCAAAACAGAAATCACAGAGAACAGTAATCCGGTAATCATCAAAAGAAAATAGTTTTTCAGTCCAAGCTAGGGGTATTTTTCGAGTCCGAGGGCCGAGCACCCATGTAGGAAGGAGTTAGTACTCCTTCCTTTAGAAGTGAATCATTAGACTTAATCATTTTGAACATTTAATTAAACTAGACGATGTTTACAAGACAGGACTAACACTTAGTATGAAATTAAAAAAAACAAAGCATCAACATAGCTATTTGACTCAAAACGGCAAGACTGCGGAGCGACACATCCGCTTCGTAATGTCACTAGTCCATCACTGTGTTTGCGCGCCAAGTCCTTCGCGCCGAAGTAGTAGGAGTGGAAGTTGTAGTAATAGTTCAGTTGTGTTGCCAAACTCATTCTCACATATATATATATATATATATATATATATATATATATATATATATATATATATATATATATATATATATATACATGCACATACATATATATATACATATATACAGGGCTAGATTTGAGGCGGAAAGCGCCGGAGCGGCGTTCCGGTACCTCTCTTTAGGAAAAAAATTACGACAGTTAAAAACATTTATTTAATCACAAATTACTCTGTTGTTAGTGAGTGAGCCTGACCTACTACTCTTTACACTTCATGTAAAAGAACCATTCGTAGGTCGTAACGATTGATTATGATGTGAGGCTAGGGTAGTTTGTTGAGCGTTACTACTGAGTACAGCGAACTGCGACTATTTCACAGAAATTGGTGGTATTGTGGCTTGACCTTGGCCGGCTGACGGGACGGTAGTCTTACTCCTTTTTGCGGACTGCACTGACTTTTCGCGGGTTTGCAAATGCGGTATTGATGAGCCCCGACTCCTCATTTCGAGAATCGACCTCCCCGAGGCAGCTACCTTTCTTCCATGTTGCGTTGTTGAGGTTAGTTGCGTTTGAGCAGTGTCAAGTCTGGGTGAGATTGTGAAGTGAAATGAGCAAAAAACTAACCGATTTTTTCTCACTTTCGGGTGGCAGTAAAAGACTCAAGCACAGCATTAGTTGGGACGATACCAGTAATGACAATGTAGTTAATGACGATGACGGCGAAATGAAAAGCCTAAGTTCTCAACCGTTCTCTAACACTGCAAGCGAAACAATGGCTTCTGAAAAGCTTGACTGTAATGTAGAATATGCTATAGAAAAAGATAAACCTGTTAAGTGCGACAATGTCTTGCCATATTGCTGGGCTAACTCGCAAAAAAACGAATTTTGCCAAAAATATGACTGGTTGTTTGTTAAAAATAGAACGTTAGGATGCAGTGCTTGAGAAAAGGTTGGGGTTTTATCTGTCCATAAGAAAACAGGTATGAAAATTTCAAAAGCGTGGGCAAGTGGTGAGATAAGCAGCTAAGGCGACACTAAAGAAAAAAGGAAATTTTGTTAAGGAAAAAAATGTATGAACACAAAGAAAGTGCTGGTCATAGAGCAGCTGTCAAAATTTTATGTGAAGGTAAAAATGAAGTATTGGAGAAAGTTGTTTTGAAGCAGCGTGCTCACGAAAAACAAGCTACTGAAAATATATTTCGTACTGCGTATAAGATTGTTAAAAAAAATCAGTCCTTTCACAATTTTGAAACAGAAATTGATTTGCAAGAACTTAATGGGGTTGACATGGGTCGCATTTTACATTCATTCAAAGCATGTACTGACATTGCTTTGCACATAAGTAAAGAAATGAAGAAAACATTTGTTAATAAAATAATGAAGAATGACACGAAAATTGGCCTGATAATTGATGAGTCAACTTCCCTTAGTAACAAGTCAAGTTTGGTTGTTTACATTCGTTGTTCTTTGCCTAAAACTGGCATGTGTGGTTCTACCAACGTCTTTTTAGATTTAGTAGAACTTGATGGTTTTACTGATAAGGCGGTATTTGACTCTTTTATTAACTGTCTTCTAATGGAATAACTAACACGTTTTTAAGTAAAAACTTAACAAGCTTAACATGTGACGGCGCTCGTACTATGATTGGTAAAAACAAAGGTGTTGGAGCATTATTTTGTGTAAAATTCCCTTCTGTTATTGTTTAGCACTGTGCTAACCACAGGCTTGAGCTTTCAGTGTCTGATGTAGTTCAGTCAGATTCAGGAGTTGATAGATTTAAATCCTTCATCGACAAACTGTATGGTGTGTATCATGATTCACCAAAGAACAGCAAGGGAACTGCGAACCTGTGCAAGTTTACTAGAGACATAACTTTTAAAAATCGGAAGAGTTTTGAGCACACGTTGGGTTGCGTCTCGTTTCAGATCTGTATCAGCCGTTTGGAGGTCTTATGAAGCACTAGTCCATCACTTTAAAGAAGCTTCAAATGACCTAACCAGAGACAGAAAAGAAAAAAGTACGTTTGAAGGCCTCCTCAAAATGATTACTGAAACTAATTTCATTTTAGACCTGGGCTTGATGGCTGATGCATTGCAAGAGCTCTCAGAGTTAAGTGAAGCTTTGCAATATCGCAACGTTGATCTAATCTATGCTAACAAAAAGTTTAAGCTTCTTAGTTTGAGGAAAGAAAATCAGTTCCAGGATTTTACTCATCGATGGCTCAAGAAGCAGCAAACAACTTGTCTTTTTTCGGAGTTCCTCTCCATGAAAAAGAAGGTAGGAAAAACAACCAGCCATTGAACTCCGAAAAGTTTTACGAGGCACTTAAAAGGTCTATTGAAACAAGACTGCTAAGTGAAAAAGACTTTAAGCTTGCTGACACCATCAAAGTAATGGGTGAAAAAAACTGGCCACAAAATGTCCCAATAGCGTTTGGTGAAAATGAAATGCGGAAACGTGCCTCCAAGTTCAAACTTAATGAAAGGCAATTAATTACAGGACTCCGAGAGTATCTCCACTTCAGAGTGTTCCCGGAAAGTCTCAACCCGTTGAAACAGTCAATCAATTCGATAGCCATATCGAGGGAATGTGAAAGAGGTTTCTCACAGATGAACCTCATTATCACACCATTGAGATCATCACTGCATATTGCAACAGTTTCTGGCCTGTTGTTTGTAAATATCAATGGACCTCCTCTTCGGCTCTTTAACCCAACTAAGTATGTTGACTCTTGGCTTGTGTCTGGACACTATTCAGCATTAGCCGTCAAGAGTAAGGAGAGGTCAAGAGACAAGAAGTATGATGAAAACTTGTTGAAGTTTTGGACAATCTTTTCTTAAAGTGTATTATAGCAGGAAATGAGACCTGGTGTCTATAATACGTCCCAGAAACAAAAAGACCAAGTGCACAGTGGAAAGGACAGTCTTCTCCTATACCCCCCCCACCACCACCACCAAAAAAAAGCACGGATGTCAAAATCAAGGACTAAGGTGATGCTGATTGCATTTTTTGATTACAAAGAACTTATTCACCCCAAATTTGTTCCTGAAAATCAAACAATTAATCAGTATTTTTAAAAGGAGAGGCTTTTTCGATTAAGAAACAGGATAAGGCGAATTAGGAAGGAACTGTTTGATTCTGGGCAATGGTCTCTTTTACACGATAATGCTAGGCCGCATAGAGCAATTTCTGTACAACAATATCTTTCTAAGCATTCAATTACAGTGATAAATCACCCACCATATTTTCCCGACTTATCACCAGCTGATTTTTTTCCTTTTTCCAAAGCTTAAGATGGCCACGAGAGGACAGAGATTTGAAAACGTCTCGGATATTAAATCAAATGTTACGCGTATTTTGCGAACGGTTAGTTCCAACGCCTATAAACAGTGTTTCGATGACTTGAAAAAACGTTGGAAAAATTGTATAGACTCCTTTGGCTATTATTTTGAAGGAGATAAATTTATTTGAAGGCGAGTAATATTTTTCTTATTTATAAAAAAAAATGTCCGGTAACTTTATGGGCGCTGTAACGGTTTTAACCGCCTTGCGTGGGAGTTCTTTTATGCGAGGAACAGAGGCGACACTAAAAAGACTTCCATACTTTTGTCCCAAGTTTTTTTACATCGTTTTTAAGGGACACAGCACATGCAGCACATTTAAAATAATTAAAATAGGATTGATTTGGCATATAGAGCCAAATTTGTCAGCTAAACCCTGTTGGCCTATGTGTTCTCGTCTTCAGTTTAACTCCAACTGCCGAACAACAAAGCGTTCCCTCGGAAGTAGGGTTGCCACACACCTTACAGGTGCACTTTGTATATTCGGGCACATTTCGAATTCTGTTATATTTGGATCGCTTTCTGTTTATAGGAAAAAATATTTACATCTATTGTCTCCCCAACAGAACTCTCAAACTCATATACATCTCATTAGCTCTTAAGAATGGTGCTGTTGATAGTTGTGATATTTTCAGAGCCTTCTGAGCTATTCAGTGTTAAGGCTGCTGTGTACTAACCCTATTGGATTCGCTCACCTCAATGTTTACATAAGAGAAAATTTGTCTACTATTTACAGCTACCTTAATGCTGATTGTCAAATAAAAATAATATTTTCAGATAGCTTGAACTTTTCTGCACCTTGCAGTGGGATTCATTTTATAAATTTCGTCCACCAATGAAATTTATGAGCATTTAAAACACACTATACCAGATTTCCCCCCCCCCCAAAAAAAATTAAATTTTAAAACGTTATTTGCATTTTTAAAAAATTAAAAATTTGTGCATTTTTAAAAAAATGAGAAACCCCAAGATGTAAAATTTCTTTCTCTATTACCCAAGTCGGCAAATACAAGTCTGTAATCCTTGGACACATTTTCTCCATTGAGGTGAGAGAATCCAATACGGTTAGCCTTATCAGCCCAGTGTTTCTTGCTGAGAACTTAGTAATGTGATCTAGTGTTTAAGGAAAACTAAAATAAATTAAAAGACTAATGTGTAGTTAGAAGAACTGATAATGGCTTTCCAAATTACGTAACTCATTATGAGAAGATACGGGTGATGACGGAAAATAAAAGCAGGAATTCCATTGCCTGAAGAAAATAACACTCTGGATTCGGCCATCTGCATTTTGTCTTTAATAGAAAAATTGAGAGCAAAGAAGGTTGGAAAAAATTAGGTAAAATATTTTTGTATGGTGGTAGTTAAATGGAAGATAAATTATCGGATTAAGAGAATTAAGGCTCCGGATCCGGAAGAATTTGAATTCTTCTGACCTAGTCTGACCTGAGGTTCGATGACTTCCTCAGTATGGCACCTATTTTGTATCACTGAATATAGCGCAATCTCTTGGACATTGCTGATGCTTAGGGGTAGGTAAATTTCTCATAAAAAATATAGAAATTTCGCAAAAAAATTACCTTTTATAAAATTTTGTATTTATTCACAATATATACACTGAAGTGCCACTGAATTAGGGATACCTACCTAGTAACGAGTTGGACCTCCTCTGGCCTTGATAACGGCTGCCACACGACGAGGCATAGATTCAACAAGTTTCTGGAAACTTTACACAGGAATGGCTTGCCAAATATTGGCTAAAGCTGTCCATACTTCAGTAAGGATCTTTGGTGCTGTGTGATGGCCTTTCACGCCTTGTTCCAAAGCATCCCAAAGATGCTCAATAGGATTTAAGTCTGGGCTTCTAGGTGGCCAATTCATGACAGAGAAGTCAGAGGAATGCTCATCCAACCAGCCAGTATCCAACCGGGACTTGTGAGAGGTACAGTTGTCTTGCTGGAAAACTCCATTACCGTGCGGATAATAGAACAGCATAAACGGATGGAGGTGATCACCCAGCAACTCTACGTACCGAATTGCATTGAGGGAGGTTCGTACACGCACCAAATATCCCAAACTGTGCCACGAAAAAACACCCCAGACCATGATTGAGCCACCATGTCCTTGTATAGTTCCAGCCAGGCACGCAGGATCCATGACTTCATGAGCCTGACGCCATATTCTCAGCCTCCCGTCGGCGTTAAGTAGTCGGAATCGAGACTTATCACTCCATGCTACTCGTTTCCAGTCCTCTACACTCCAGTCTCTGTGCTCTCTTGCCCAGGCAAGACGTGCAGCCCGATGGCGAGTATAGAGCAATGGTACTCTCGTAGGTCGACGGCTCCCGAAACCCATACGGTGAAGCGAGCGTTGCACAGTCCGTTTACTGACTGTACGACTGGCATCGTCATGAAACTGGGTGGTAATTTGAGCTAATGTTTGGCTTCGCTGGCTACGTACAATACGCCTGAGCCGTCTCTCACCACGCACTGTCAAGGCTAAATGTCCTTTACAGTTTTCCCGATCGCTAGTTTTTTTCCACCATCCATGTATTCTTGGTATACTCTTGACACTGTCGACCTTGAAAGTCCTAGCTGTCTGACGATTTCGGAAATTGAATGGCCCATGCGTCGCTCACCTACGATTTGTCCGCGATCGAAGGCGTCTAAATCAGGCAGTTTACCCATACTGGCAATTCCAACAACTAATTCAGAACAACCACAGTACGTGCTATATATGCAGTTACCACAGCGCCCTCACTTGCGCATACATGATGCGCAGCGCTACACAATTTGCATAGGCTTTGCTATCCCTAATTCAGTGGCACTTCAGTGTATATATACCGGGTGGTTCAAATTAAAGTATCCCTGTTTGGGACGCCCTGGCGAGAAAAGCAGTGGGCTTAACGTCTTCATATTTGGAGGGTATACATATCAGGCTATGGCGAATTGATTGATGGGAAAAAAAACAATTTTTTCCAACAAAGACCGCTAGGTGCAAATGAGACACTGCGATCGGTTGAAGGTAAGGAAAATGAAACATGACTGTACGAAGAAAGGAAAGAATACGAAGTGTCGGTAATTAACTTTATTAGTACAGTTTGTTACACATGCAGGAACTAAACTACGCTGACTAAGCTTTATGTTTGCAAGCGTGTGCAGTGTACGCGTTATGTTTCCTCTGTAGCAGCAGCACAACTAAACTTCCAGCCCTTTTCACTGTGCTGTAGTTAAGTGAGAATTTCAATATTGGACTGTGTGCACAGTACCGGAGAACAAAATTTGCATACGAACTGAGCGAAAGAGCCTTCGGAACAGATAAAAAAGAGGGCTCACTGGTTCGGAACATACTTTGACTGCCACGATGGTTCTTTCGTTGCCAGAACGTGCTTTGCTGCTAAAGTTATTTTACCAAAACTGCGATAGCGCCGCCAAAGCTCTTCGCTTGTACCGAGGGCAGAAAGCTTTGCGTACGGGTCCAGTAACACCATATGCCCTGCGGCGAATGGTGAAACGTTTCGAGGAAACAGGTAGCCTTGTCGTTCAAGCGGGTCGAGGGCGAAAAATACGGATACCGCAGGTGATGGATGATGTCGCATCCGCTGTCGTGGAGCAGGCAAATTCGAACACAGCAGGAACATGCAGTGCTCGCGCCGTATCAAGGCAACTCGGATTGTCACACACTACGGTATAGAGGTGCATGCGGAAAACACTCAAAGCCAATCCGTATAAGTTCCATCGCTTACAAGAGTTAAAACATGGCGATTACTATCTGCTTGAAACGTTAGCTTTAATGTTCTTGGCACGTATAGAGATGGAGCAGAATTGGCCGTGGAACAGGTTATGGACTGATGAGGCTCACTTTTACATGTGCGGAACAGTGAACGCACATAATTGCCGTATCTGGTCCACTGAGAATCCTCACTCGGATAGAATCCGAGTGAGGACCTAATGCCCCTGCATTCACCGCATGTGACTGTATGGATCGGACTGCGACCGTTATGATTCGGCCATTTTTCTTCGAAAAAATCACCCCTAGGGGACCAAAAACCTGTTCCGTGACTGCAGCACGTTATCGGGCTATGTTGCATGGTGTGGTCATTCCAGAACTCCATCAGCGTGGATGTCTCGCTACAACGGTATTCCAACAAGATGGTGCCCCTCCTCACATTGGACGGGAGGTTCAACAATTCCTGTGACGTCATTTTACGGAGGATCGCATTATCAGTCGTGCATTTCCTACCAGATGGCCTCCACGTTCACCCGACTTAACCCCGTGTGATTTTTGGCTTTGGGGTTACTTCAAAGATAAAGTTTATCGGGGAAACATAGGAAATATGGCGGATGTGAAGAACAACATCCTCTTGCACGTACGCAACATCGGTCCCGACTACTTACACACCGCTGTGGATCATGCTATAACACGGTGTCACGCGTTGGCCCTGAAGCACGGTGGACACATTGAAAACCACCTGTGAAATCTTTGTGTGCTGTTGTTACTACGCGCATGCCTCTCGTTTGCACCTTCACTAACATTTCTGTAGGATCGACAGTTCTTGTGTAACGAACTGTACTAATAAAGTTAATTACCGACACCTCGCATTCTTTTCTTTCTTCGTACAGTCATGTTTCATTTTCCTTACCTTCAACCGATCGCAGCGCCTCATTTGCACCTAGCGGTCTTTGTTGGAACTAATTGTTTTTTCCCACCAATCAATTCCCCATGACCTGATATGTATACCCTTCAAATATGAAGACGTTACATCCACTACTTTTCTCAGCTTATCTCGCCAGGGTGTCCCAAACAGGGATACTTTAATTTGAACCACCCGGTATATAAATATATATATCCAAAAATTTCGCAATTATTAAAATAAAGCCCAATTTTATTTACTTGGTTAGAAAAGTATCAAAATTCTTAGTTCAGGGACGTAGCGTGGATTTCTGCCACCCGGGGAGAACCCTAAATTTGTCACACACCCCCTATTTCCGCAATTAAGCAAAAAAAAAAAAAAATCTGTAAAATACCTGTGATACTCTGTCACTATTTCAAATGGATTCAAAATAAAACGTCTTTCTTAGATAAAAATTTTATTCTGCGTGTTTTTTGCAACGCAAATTCTTTAATACGCGATCAATAATTCTTTAATATGCGTCAATGTTAATTTGTACCTCTTGTTTGATTGCTAAAATAGATAGATTTGTTAATCTCAACGTGGACATTGTGGATCTTAAATAAATTTCAATCAGTTTCAATTTAGAGAAGCTTCTCTCACAACTGGCATTTCTTATCGCAGCTGTGAGGAATATCCTCAGCATTACAACTACGTATATTAGGTAACCCTCCTTCAAGTTTGAACCCAAAAATAAGCTTTAATAAACCCAGTGGGCCGGAATCAATAAGTTCTTTCTTACAGTCTGTTGTAGATACGAAAGCCTGTTGTAGACGTACGCACTCAAGCTTAAATTCTTCTCTGCCAATATATTGAGGAGCTTGGTCGAGGTTGCATTCCTCATCATCGTTGCTCAATATTATTGCAGGCCTTAGGAAGGCATATTTTTCGGTCAAATTCTGGAGCTGCTGGAACCTTTCTTGAATTTCAGCAGTTACTCTATCTAATGAAGAAAACATTTTTCGTTTTAAATCGTCTTTGTGCAATAAGCCGGCATCTCTACTTCCGTCACGAAAAATGCGCCTCCTCTTTATTCGTTTTGTAGGTTCAATAGAAATGGCAAGTTCTTCACACCAGGTAACTTAAAGCCTCGTCTACGGATTCTTCTCGTTTCTCTTCCAATACCGTCTATATGGCGCTTATTTTCTGAGCACACTGATGTATGTTAAGTCTCTCCGTTTGCAAATAATTTTGGGTATCGTTTGGATTTGTTTGATCTTTGTGGGAAATACCCGGGGTACTGTCGAATATCGAATATCGCGGAATAATACTTGGCCTTTTGAACCTGACCTATAACACAGGTCTACAAAAAAAAATTTTTTTTTTGGTGCCTAGGATTTTAGAACTGATTTTAGCTATATTTGGGGCGCTGAATTTAAATATCAAATCAGTTTTTCTCTATGAGCTCTACTTTTTTAGATACAGTAGGAACACGTTTATCCAGACTAGCTGGGAGCATAGGCAATCCGGACAATCGAAAATCCGGATAATCCGAGTAATATGGATAATAAGCAATACAAAATCCTTAACTAAGAAGACTTACTTTGTTTTGTAACAAAATTGCATAGTATTGTTTACAAGACATTAAAAAATATAAAAATAACTTTTCATGTTATTTCTTAACAAAGAATTGGTAAGTCTAGTAAAGCTTTCTTTAACTCAACAAAAAACATTTTATTATCATAATTTCTTGTACAATATATGCAAGAACTGTACATAGAATCAAACTAAAAAGCGAAAATTTGGCGTACTTGTAGTTACGTTCTTTCTACCATAGTTAAAATTATAATCTAATGTGAACATTGAATAAAAATAATGCCTACAAATATGATCCAGATCAACGAGAGCCGGATAAACAAGGCTTTACTGTACATCCACTTATCTATCAATGATTTATTACTATTCAATATATTCAAATATGGTTGATTTGGTCTTCTGGGAAACTGGAATTCCTGGGAAAAAATGGGTCTTCCTGAATATTTTTCAGATGATTGACACCTATTTATTGACAGTTCAAAGCAGGCCCGCCGTCAGTGTGGGGCAGGGGGGACAAAATCCCCGAGGCCCGGGCTTCTGGGGGGCTCGGTTAAAATAAGAGTTGACTAAAAATATGTATACAACTTTCAAATATTGAGGGGGAGGGGGCCCGTTGTATTATTTTGCCCCGGACCCTGGCTTAGCTGACTGCGGCGCTTGCTCAAAGCGAAGTTTCAAATGTGTCCTACACAATGGGAACAAATATGGTTCAATAACGATTGCTCACTCAACGAAAAGGAAAGACCATAGCTTTGCTCTTGGAGAAGATAAAGTATCATGAACATCAATGGGGGATTTATTTGGACTTAAAAATGGCAAACTTGCTCCTTTGACAGCAAAGTAGCTGTACCAAATATCCTTGTATCGCGTGTCTCTTGGATAGCAGAGACAAAACACACCACTAGGTTAGAAAAGAGTGGCCTAAGAGAGAAAACATGGACGTTAGGGAAAAGAATGTCATTAACGACCCCTTAGTTGGACGAGAGAAAATCATCTTTCCTCCACTGCATCAAGATGGGCCTAATGAAGCAGTTTGAAAAGGCTCTTGATAAGAACGGATCATACTTTGTATATATAGGGGGGAAATGCCTAAGTTGAGTACGGAAAAAATTAAAGCAGGAATATTTGACGGCCCACAAATAAGACAAATCATTAAGGATCCTGCCTTCGCAAATTCCATGAATGAGGCTGAGCGAAAAGCTTGGACTTCATTTGTTGCAGTTGTCGGAAATTTTCTGGGCAAATGAAAAGCTGAAAACTATGTTGAACTGGTAAACAAGATACTAAACAGCTTCAGATCCCTTCGGTGTAACATGAGCATTAAGGTGCACTATTTTAGACAGCCACTTAGACCATTTTTCTGAAAATTTAGGAGACACCAGTGAGGAACAAGGTGAAAGATTTCACCAGGGTATTAAAACTATGGTGAACCGCTACCAAGGAAGATGGCATACGCACATGATGGCAGATTACTGCTGGAGTTTAAAAAGGGACTGTTCCAAAATACATTCAAGAATGTCACGGAAAAGAAGGTTCTGAAGTGTTCAAGAACTAGTTTCATCGATGACTTTTTCCTCTTTCTTGATCTTTGTAATTAGAAAAGTACTACTGCAATATTCTCTATGATTTTTATGTTCCTTTAACATTTAAAAAAATATGATAATGATAAAAAATTCCGCGTTTAGTTTTTTTAATTTGATCCATGGATTTAACTTAAAATAGTGTAAAGTATATTTCACTAAAATGTTATAACTTAGAAATTTGAGTTCCCAGGCAAAAACTAATGCCATATTTGAATTCAGGGCATCAAATTCATATGAAATGAGCTCCAAATGCCCCGGCACCAAAACCACTGTTGCCCTGTGTAATTTTTTGGCGAACTTTATTCGCTAAAATTTCAATAAACTTGTTTTGAATTTCTGGTGACATATAAGTAATTCAAATATTTTTACCCATTTTTATTCTTACTGAAAGTTCTCGGAGATCAGGATAGTACTTTTCCAGTAGATTCATCAGTTCTAAAAAGTTGCCTCTTTTGGCACTGGTGTCATTTTCCCTGTGGCCATGAAACGCCAAATTTTGTTTTGCCAGGAATCTTATTATATCAAACATTCTGGTTAGAATTTCATGCCATTTTTTAAATTTCTTTTACCACGACTTCTTGCTCTTTTTTATCAATAGTCTGAAGTCTTGTTTCCAACTCCTTCCATTTGTAAAAAATTTGGTTATGTGTAGCACTTAATTACTGGTTGGTGACTTTGGGGTCCAGTTTCCACCAAGTATTAAACCCGTCGAAGGGGTAAAACGTCAATGCGTTCGATTACAATATTTTTATAATAAAAAAAAAACACGCACCAAGAGGGGGTAATGCAAATTGGAAACAAATTGCATTACCCCCCCCCCCCTCTATGCATACAGGTTTCGACGGAAAATGCAAAATTTTAAAGTTTGGCTGCCAATGAATGAACATGTGACACTGCAGCGCATCTTAACTGCACAACTGGCAGGATATTAAAGAGGAGAAATTTCGATTCCAGGTCATAAATTCTTTGCGAATTTCATTCCGTGTACTCAGGTTGACAGTAACTGTGTCCCGCATACAGAAGCGCGAACAATATGCGCAAATATTAGCATTTGAGAGAGGAAGTGTAGTTGGGTTCAAAGAAACCGGTTGGTCTAATCGGCGAATCGCTCGACATATGGATAAGAGCGATGCCACTACAGAGGCTGTTCACACATTTTTTACACGATGTATATTGTATTCACAAAACTAAATTGCATAAAATTCTTGTGTTTTAAATATTCTATTTGACATCCCTTATTCTGAACTATCTTTCGACACCGCAATTTCCAGGATAATAATGCCTTTTGAAGTGTTAGAAGACATATTCTATCCCATTCCTCCTGAACAGCTTTCCAGAGTCCTGTAAGGGTTTTGGGACGACGTTTGGATAATGCAGATTTTAAAAGTCCGAAAGAACAAAAATCCATAGGTGATACATCGGGAGATTTAGTAGGGATATCAGTGAAGGGTATGGCCTTGATACCAGTTTTTTGTTCCATTTCTTTTAGGAAATTTTCAGTGGATTTTGATGTGTGACTGCTAGCTTTGTCCTGATGGAGTCTCACAGATTGATGGCACTGTGGGTAAAGCGATGGTATTTAATTGGAGATAAAATATGTTCCTGATAGTATTTGAAGTTAATCGTGACATTTTTTTCCACTCTCTTTATTTTTAACTTGCCATTATAAGAAAACCAGCAACAATCATGAATCCCTTAGAAAAACTTTCTTTCGATTCTTTGAACCATGTACTTAAATTTTTTTCTCCCCTTTTATGATAATAAATGGGTCTTTTTTTGTTGCAATCATTTAAATACACCCATGATTCATCTATTGTGACAATTGTTTTCCATTTTTCTTTGGATAAGTGTTTCTTATATAGAATTCTGCAGCGTGTCCTGCGTTCAGCGATATGATTTGGAAGAAGACGATGCACATTGCGTTTTTTCGCTTTCTTAAGATTTAAATCAACATTTATCATTTTGTTTACAGTGGACACCGATCATTTTAATGATTTTGCAACTGTCCTTTGACTAGGGGGATTTTCTTTTAACATTAAACAACGTACCTTTGCAATAGTCGAAGATGTTCGTTTTTTCCTTGGATATTTGTTTGGAATTTTTGTCCCACTTGAGGCTCCAATTTGACGTTTTTTTTCCTTTTTTGTTGACGATATTACCTATCGACGCTTTAGGTATCACAAAACCATGACTCTCACATCGTTTTTGGATAACGGAGTATGCATATTTCTCTTCGGAAAGAGCATAAATGTAGCCTTCGAACCACTGCTTTGTCAAAAATGCCATTTTTAATAAAAACAAAACTTTCAATCCGCAGACGATAATTTTGACTTTTAAAAACATAGTACAATTGCAATTATTTCTTTTGCAGCAAACGATTTTTTATTACCGCTTACCAAAATCGTCTAAAAAATGTGTGAACAGCCTCTCTCTGTATTAGACGTTGTTGACAGATTTGGGTTAACCATGGCCGAACACAGCGTCAAGAAGGACGCGGTCGGCCTAGAGAAACGTCAGAATGTGAGGACCGAGCAATCATCAGAACGGCACTCACAGCCCCAGATTCATTATTATCATCGATCGTACATGCAACTGGTGCTCCAGTGACCGCAAAGACCATTCATAGCCGGCTCAGAGAGAGGGAGTTGAGCTCACGGCGCCCCTTGTGCCAACTATCATTGACCTCTGTATATCGACAAGCCCGTTTGCAGTGGTGTCGGGCACATTCGACCTGGAATGTCACTGACTGGAGTGAAACTGTCTTTCAGAAATGAGTCTCGGTTCGAATTGAGCCCTAATGACCCGCGAATGCGTGTCTGGAGACGCACCTGACAGCGGTGGGATACCAACCTGACTGTCTTCCGCCATATGGGCCGATAACCAGGAGTGATGGTCTGGGGTGCCATTTCATTTCATAGAAGGACCCCTTTGGTTGTCATCAGCGGCACCCTTACAGCACAGCGGTACGTCGACGATATTCTACGCCCCGTTGTGTTGCCCTTCATATCACGCCATCCTGGGATTACATTTCAGCAAGATAAATGCCCGCCCGCCCACGGCGAGAGTTTCTACTGCTTGTCTTCGTGTTTGCCCAACGGTACCTTGGCCAGCAAGGTCTCCGGATATCTCCCCCATTGAGCACGTTTGGAGCATTATGGACAGGGCCCTCCAACCAGCTCAGGATTTTGACGATCTAACGCGCCAATTGGACAGAATTTGGCACGACATCCGCCACCTCTATCAATCAATGCCAAGCCGAATTACTGCTTGCATAAAGGCCAGAGGTAGACATTTAGATCTACCTCTGGGCTTTAACGTTTTATTGACTTTTCCCCTTTGTGAATCTCTTTCTCTTGAATAAACCATACAATTTTTCCAAAATTGTAATCGTTTTTCTGTACATGTACATCACATATACCGATTTTCGTCCCATTCGGATAACTCCTTCTTGGTGTGTCTTCTTTTGTCTCTGCAGTCACACGAGGGGGAATGTCACAAGCGATGAAGTTATACAGGGAATCAACTCACGTATCGAAGACATAGCCGTAGTGGAGTAAATGAGTCACTCAAATAAAACATAGTCCTCATCTTTGCCTGCTAAATTTCTTTACTGAAGGGATGAGGGCGGCTTATCCGCAGGACTTACACGGACACAACATCATAAGCACGAAAGACAGCGGAACAGGCACGTAGAACATGGACACTACATAACTAAGACAAAGACAGAGAGAGAAATCTCCGGCCAAAACATTGGTGGGGCTTTTAAAACTCCCAGAGGTTGTAGTCACATGACCCTTGCACTCTTGCATTGATTGTTCTTGGCAAGTTCTCTGGGATTGAGTCCCGTGGCCATTATATAAGATTTGGCGTTGGCGCCCGCGAGATTGGGGGTTTAAAGGGATGATATGTTGATTACTTACATTAGTTTTTAGGTTACGCTCAAATCCTTTGTTCTTAAAACCGAACTGCACAATTAATTTTACGCCCAAAGGAATTTAAAGGAATTTAGAAATTAGTTAAGGTTTTTGAGTTTTATATGTTATATATATATATATATATATATTATATATATATATATTTACCGGGTGGCCATAATTAAACTGACAGTGCTCACAGTGTTCTGTAGCGCGATCTATTTGCGAGAATGACGCCACATTTTGTAGGAAGATTAAACAAGACGGGGGACGAAGGATTCCGCGAAAAAATAAATTAGTTCCAAAAGTCATCGCTAGGGGAATATTTGGCTCTGTGTAATAGAAAATAGAGTGTTAACAAATGCAAATCAATACGGAAATTACCTTTTATTTTGCATTCAAATGAGGTTCAATGTGGCTGCCGTTGTTGTGGACCACATATTGCATTCTGTGCACAGTATGCACAATAGCAGAAAGTAACATGTCTGCAGGAATCTCCCGTACAGTCCGTGATATGTTATCCTTCAACGTAGCCAGGTCCTGGACCACTCCTTCATAGACCTTGGACTTAAGGTAACCCCATAGCCAGAAGTCGCATGGGGTAAGATCAGGCGACCGAGGTGGCCATGCAGTTGGAAAGTAGCGGCTAATGACTCTTTCTGTTGTGAATTTCTGTCGTAGCAGCTGTTGCACGCGTACAGCAACATGTGGAGGGGCTCCATCTTGCATGAAAATGATTTCCCCCAGGCATTGTCTTTGCTGAAGTGCCGGAATGACAAAGCTGTTCAACATGTGGCGATATTTCTCTCCGGTAACAGAACAGGTTTCCAGTCCTGTCGGGGTAATGTTCTCATAGAAGAATGGACCTACGATAAATTCCGCTGTGAACCCACACCAAACAGTTACCTTTGGTGAATGTAAGGGAATTTCTGTGACTGCATGTGGTGATTTGTCATCCCAAATTCGGCAGTTCTGGGTATTCACAGTTCCATGCAGGTAAAAGTGGGCCTCGTCTCCACATAAGATTTTCCACGGCCAAGTATCATCCACCTCCATTCTGGCAAGAAAGGTGAGAGCAAAAGTCAATCGCTTATCATGGTCGGGGTACAGTAACTCCTGTACACGGCTGATCTTGTACGGATAGAAGTTGATAATCTTTCGTAAGATTTTCCATACCGTACTGGAAGGCATATCCATATTCCGAGCTAATCCACGAGCGCTAGAGGTGGCAGCAATATTGTCTGGTCCTCTGTCGACAATCGCCGTGGCAACTGCTTCGATTGTATCCTGTGGTACAGGTTTTCGTCCTCTGCCTGACTGAACCTTCAGAGAACCTGTTTTCTCAAACGTCGCAACCATTGCTTTTAGCCCATTAACTGACACAGGACCGTTACCTTTACGCATTTTTTTGTGCGTTCTAAAAGCACGAAGAGCGGCTGACGCGTTCACTGGTTGAGGTAAAAGAATTTGACCAGTAACGCACGCTCGACTAAAGAAGGAGACATTGCACATAAACTTTCAATCCGATTGATTCGAAACGTAACACATTGCCTTTTAAAACCCAAGCAGCTGGCACTGTGCCAATGGATGTAACGTGAAATTTGAATAAAGAACTTCTGCTCAGCGTACGTGATATTGCAGATCACGAGACTTTATCGGTGTTTATGTAGATTTTACGCTTTTTTAAAAGTGTTGCCATATTGCACTTGAACTAAATAAGAAAATGTGCATAATAAAAGGTAATTTTATTCCGTATTAATTTGCATTTGTTAACACTCTATTTTCTATTACACAGCGCCAAATATTCCCCTAGCGGTGACTTTTGGAACTAATTTATTTTTTTGTGGAATCTTTCGTCCCCCGTCTTGTTTAATCTTCCTACAAAATGTGGCGTCATTCTCGCAAATAGATCGCGCTACAGAACACTGAGAGCACTGTCAGTTTAATTATGGCCACCCGGTATATACAGAGGCTGTTCACACATTTTTTAGACGATGTATATTGTATTCACAAAACTAAATTACATAAAATTCTTGTGTTTTAAATGTTCTATTTGACATCCCTTATTCTGAACTATCTTTCGACACCGCAATTTCCAGGATAATAATGCTATCATGTCCTCAGAATGTAGCTTCACTGCCGAGGACGTAGATAGCGTTAAACCGAGCCTGTCTAATCTCTAACCAAAATATCCACATAAATTATCCGAGAGGAGACCGACTTAGAGTAAATAAAATACTCTTTATTCACTTATACAATTACATATATGTACAAAATATATACAATACTGCCCTTGCAGTAGAGAAGTGGCTCACCGCCAAAGTTAAAATTTCATGGGGACGCGGCCCAGTGCACGCGTCTGATCCCAAGCCTATCGGCTAAAAAACTTCTCTCTCGGAACACAAACGTCTGCCTCTCAGAACAACCGCTGTCCAGCGTCGTCGGCAAAGTCTGTTTTCTTAGACAAAAGGCTACCGCCTTTTTATCACCTCCTCCCCGGTTCATTCTCGAAGAACCTGGAATATTCCAGAGACGATTACCAGACATCATTTCCGGGTCTTGTCCGCCACTTCCGCACGAGCCATCCGCTGTCATTTTTCACCTGGTCGACACTCAAGACCAAACCCCCATTGTCAGGCGAGGGGGTCATTCGTCACTCTCTGTCTCCCAATTATTGGACAGCCGCCCTCGGGTCCATTAACCTGCAACAGATGGGACCTTCTGGAATAGAAAACAACATTATTCCTTCCTTTTGAGTTCCTCCGCCGCCAGGAAAATTTATCCGGATGCCCCGTGCACATCTGAAATTCTTTTAAACAGTTCTCAAAAGAACACATGTGGGAGAAGAGACAATTAAGTCCACTGCTTGGGTAAAAAGGGGGTTGCCGACGTGACAATGCCTTTTGAAGTGTCAGAAGAGGTATTCTATCCCATTCCTCCTGAAAAGCTTTCCAGAGTCCTGTAAGGGTTTTGGGACGACGTTTGGATAATGCAGATTTTAAAAGTCCGAAAGCACAAAAATCCATAGGTGAGAGAAATATGCATACTCCGTTATCCAAAAACGATGTGAGAGTCATGGTTTTGTGATATCTAAAGCGTCGATAGGTAATATCGTCAACACGAAATGAAAAAAACGTCAAATTGGAGCCTCAAGTGGGACAAAAATTCCAAACAAGTATCCAAGGAAAAAACGGACATCTTCGACTATTGCAAAGGTATGTTGTTTAATGTTAAAAGAAAATCCCCCTAGTCAAAGGACAGTTGCAAAATTATTAAAATCCTCGGTGTCCACTGTAAACAAAATGATAACGTTGTTTAAATCTTAAGAAAGCGAAAAAACGCAATGTGCATCGTCTTCTTCCAAATCATATCGCTGAACGCAGGACACGCTGCAGAATTCTATATGAGAAACACTTATCCAAAGAAAAATGCAAAACAATTGTCACAATAGATGAATCATGGGTGTATTTAAATGATTGCAACAAAAAAAGAGCCATTCATTATCATAAAAGGGGAGAAAATAAATTTAAGTACATGGTTCAAAGAATCGAAAGAAAGTTTTTCTAAGGGATTCATGATTGTTGCTGGTTTTTCTAATAATGGCAAGTTAAAAATAAAGAGAGTTTAAAAAATGTCAAGATTAACTCCAAATACTATCAGGAACATATTTTATCGCCAATTTTTCTGAATGAAATACCATCGCTTTACCCACAGTGCCATCAATCTGTGAGACTCCATCAGGACAAAGCTAGCAGTCACACATCAAAATACACTGTAAATTTTCTAAATGAAATGGAACAAAAAACTGGTATCAAGGCCATATCCTTCACTGATATCCCTACTAAATCTCCCGATGTATCACCTATGGATTTTTGTGCTTTCGGACTTTTAAAATCTGCATAATCCAAACGTCGTCCCAAAACCCTTACAGGACTCTGGAAAGCTGTTCAGGAGGAATGGGATAGAATACCTCTTTTGACACTTCAAAAGGCATTATTATCCTAGAAATTGCGGTGTCGAAAGATAGTTCAGAATAAGGGATGTCAAATAGAACATTTAAAACACAAGAATTTTATGTAATTTAGTTTTGTGAATACAATATACATCGTCTAAAAAATGTATGAACAGCCTCTGTATATATAATAGCCAAATATCACTCACTGACTGATCACTGTATCTCTCGAACGATAAATCCTAGGAAGCTGAAATTTTGTATGGTTGTTGTTCATAGACCCTAGCTACTCACTAAGAAATTTCTGAAAATTCGATTTCCTATTTCGAAATCTTTTTTTAAAAATTCAGTTTTTAAAGGTGTTAAAAGTGTTTTAATTACTCAAAATTTGGATAAAAATTCTAAAACTCATATTTAATGTCGGATCTCAACCGGACTACTTTCAAATGAAAGAATGACTTATGAAAAATATACATACTCAGTTTCATTAAAACCGGGCCAATGTGGACGGAGCTAGAAATTTAAGAATATTTGATGTTTTGTTGCATAATGTGTTCAAATGTATTACATCAAAAATTCAAATGTATGCCATTTTTGTATTACAGAATACCTTCCTCAAGACTACCCTAGATAATCAGATGTTTACTGTATTCTGTGATAAAAAAAATGAAAAACTAAATCAAAATTGAAGTTTTTAAGTTAGAAATTTCATTCAAGTTGAATGAAGTGTTTATCTATATCTATAAAAGCCAAACACCACCCACTCACTGACTGATCACTGTTTCTCTGCAATCACAAGGGCAAGAAAGTTGAAATTTTGCATTGTGGTTTCTCATAGTCCCTAGCTGCTCGGGAGGAAATTTTTGAAAATTCGATTTCATACAAAGTTGTTGAACTGGGTTACTTGTTGTTTTAAAAGATGATACCATTCAGACACTGGCTGACTGATCACATTATCTCCGGAACCATAAGGTCTAGGAAGCTGAAATGTTGTATGGTGGTTTCTCATAGGCCCTAGCTGCTTATTAGGAAATTTTTGTAAATTCGATTTCATTCAAAGCTTTTGAACAGTATTACGTGTTGCTGTTTTAAAAGGTGATACCATTCAGTCACTAATTGATTGATCACAGTATATCCAGAACCATAAGGCCTAGGAAGCTGAAATGGTGCATGGTTTTTCATAGGTCCTAGCTGCTCAATAGGGAATTTTAAAAATTCGATTTCATATAAAGGTGGTGAACTGGATTACGTGTTGCGATTTCAAAAGATGATATCAATCAGTCACTGGCTGACTGATCACAGTATCTCCGGAACCATAAGGTCTAGGAAGCTGAAATGTTGCATGGTGGTTTCTCATAGGCCCTAGCTGCTTATTAGGAAATTTTTGTAAATTCGATTTCATTCAAAGCTTTTGAACAGTATTACGTGTTGCTGTTTTAAAAGGTGATACCATTCAGTCACTAATTGATTGATCACAGTATATCCAGAACCATAAGGCCTAGGAAGCTGAAATGGTGCATGGTTTTTCATAGGTCCTAGCTGCTCAATAGGGAATTTTAAAAATTCGATTTCATATAAAGGTGGTGAACTGGATTACGTGTTGCGATTTCAAAAGATGATATCAATCAGTCACTGGCTGACTTATCACTGTATCTCCGGAACCATAAGGCCTAGGAAGCTGAAATTTTACATGGTGTTATCTCATAGGCCCTAGCTGCTCAATAGGAAATCTGAAAATTCGATTTCATATTAAGGTGGTGAATTGGTTTAAGTGTTGCTGTTTTAAAAGATGATATCATTCAGTCACAGGATAACTGATCACTGAATCTTCAGGACCATAAGATCCAGAAAGCTGAAATGTTGCATGGTGGTTTCTCATAGGCCCTCGCTGCTCAAAAGGAAATTTTTGAAAATTCGATTTCATACAAAGGTGTTGAACGCGATTACGTGTTACTGTTTTAAAATATGATACCATTCAGTCACTGGCTGACTGATCATTGTATCTCTGGAACCATAAGACCTAGGAATCTGAAATTGTGCATGGTGGTTTCTCATAGGCCCTAACGGCTCACTAGGAAATTTTTGAAAATTCGATTTCATAAGTTATTGAACTGCAATACGTGTTGCGGTTTTAAAAGATGACATCATTGAGTCACTGGCCGACTGATCACTGTATCTCTGGAACCGTAAGGCCTAGGAAGCTGAAATTTTCTAACAGCCTAAGTGCTCAGGAAGAAAGTTTTTTTTTCAAATTCAATCTTTAAAGGGGTTATAAAAGGGATTTAAATTATCTCCCCTAAAAAAACAAAAACAATCTTATAACACGTATTTAATGTCGGATCACTGTCGTTCAGTTCTATGGTGAACTCTTCTGAGGAATTAAAAAATATTGCTGCTAAAGTTAATTTAAATTGCATTAACCAACTTACATAATTCATAGCACTAATGTATTTCGTAGTGAAGCACGGGTATGCAGCTAGTATATATAAAAACAAATAGGTGGCCTCTACATCGAAAATAAATTGTAACTTTTAAATCACCTGTCTACCTTTCTGTGTATTCAAGCTCAATTAGTTTTAGAAAAAAGAATAGCAGCAAATGTTCCCGGTTAAAAACAACTCCACGATTGCCCTATTTTCAAAGCATTGCATCTTTCTAATTTACAGCAATTTCCTTGAATAATGGATGGTAGTTGAATGGGCAAAAATCATATGAATATGGGAGGATATTCATGAACAGAATTTGTCACCACTCGTCCTACAATACGTTTAGAAGCCGCTGAATTCTCTATTCAATCGGCACTGTAAGTCGCTCGGCAACCACAGCGTGTCTTATTTCGATGTAGTGTAATTTTTACTCGTTTGGTATGATTTGGAAAGTTTTACAATGCACCTGAGAACGCAAAGAATATGTTCTTACATCAAATAATGACAAGCTTTTATGTTCTACGCATATTTAGTAACGGCAGATTTTTACTCAAAGGAACGTGTTACTTTCGGATAGCGAACAGATCTGCATTTGTATGATATGTTCTGCTCCTGGTAACGAAGGCTTTTCATCATGAAGTCCCAAGACACCGCTACCTCACCTACATTATTAAGAGGCAGTCATGCCAATTTAGCATTGTGTTCGAAAACTTTTAATAATACACGATATATATGTGTGTGTGTGTGTGTGTGTGTGTAATGCCATAAAGGGTGATGAAACTAGTTGAATTGACTTAATTAAATTAATTATCAAAACTACAAAATTTACGTGTTTTTAAAGAATAGTTAACGAAAAAATACCAATAGATGATTGCACTAGACGGGAGATTCTGGATTGAAAAAACGTACGATGTGTTTTCAAAACAGCTTGCGACGGAGACCAGGCGATTCTGATTCACCGGTCATAGGATTGTGAGTCATCGCTGACTAATAGCCACGCACTTTGAGAGTATGAAAACATACTACGCGATTCTAATAGTAAACGCAGAACAATGTAGAGCCCGAAAGCGCTAGGACGCGTTTGTTTCGGGGATGAGAGGTTGGTGGCTTTGAGGGAAATATCGAGATGAACTTGACGGAACTGAAATGATATTTATCTGGATTTAATAAATCTTAACTTCAACTACGATGTGGTGTGTTCCTGTGTTGGACTGACTTTCTCGGTGATAACTACGGACTGCAAGGCGATATGGATTTATTGAATAATCTTAGGACATCACGCAGGAGCATTACATATATATATAATATATGTGTATGTGTGTGTGTGTGTGTGTGTGTGTGTACGCATGTATACACGCATATAGGCACCTGTGAGTCTCAAGAAAAAGGACGTCTCGTCTGAAACAAAGTACTACCTGAATCTCAATCAGCTAAGGAAAGCGAAGTTACGTAATACTTAAGTATGCCAAATAGTCTTACAGCTGAATTACCAGTTACGTGGTTAAGTCTCTCAAATGACGAGACAAGTACTATACGAAGTAGAATAAATACGAGAATTTACAACTAACTGAAAACACATCTGCTGCTACAGAAAAAAAAGGGCTTGAGTAGCGAAATTTATATAATTCAAAGGTTTATAAATATAGATACGACATGAAATTAGCGACCATAAAGCTTTGTCAAGCATATAGTGGTTAAATCAGACATTCTTGTTTGTTAAAAGATAAAAGAGATAACAGCAAAGAAATCAGCAAAGAAAACAGTCAGGTATCTGACTCACAAGGCAAAATCATGTAGTCAGTTCATGGCAGAAGTGTTAGAACAGTTCTTAGACTTATAGAAGTATTGGAACTGGAGTATAATAGCACGGGAGTGAATCTGTATTTCAACTGCTCAGTTCTTTCTTGTTTTTACAATTACTTGCCTAGTTAATTTTATTTGGGTATTGAATTATTATTTGTAGGTTGTTTTGAAACAGTTTTACATGTGCGCTGAATGAGTATCTCTAGATTCTTTTGACACAGTTGCTTTTATGTGGATATTGAATGGGTATTTTGCGATTGTTTTGAGACAGATAGTTTTATATGACAATTGGAAGAGTATTTCTATGTTGTTTTGAGGCAGTTATAATCCTTATTATTATTGTTGTTGTTGTTGTTTTTACCATTAACATCATTATTGTTATCATCACCACTATCATCATTATAATTATTATCATTATTATCATTATTATCATTATTGTTATTATTATAATCATTTTTTTTTTTTTGGGGGGGGGGGTGAGGGGGTATTGAATCAGAATTTTTAGGTTTTTTTGAGACACTGTGAAGTAATAATTGAGTATAAGTACGCACTTATTAACATATGTATAAAAGATATATATTTGTAAACGCACAATAAACAATTGATTGGAATCACGATATATAAAAGATATATAAAATAAGTGGGCATTCAATTGGAAAACAGTTATAAGACGCCTTTCCCTTTCAACGGTCTTCGCCTGAAAGCAGGAAAAGACAAATTTGCAACACGACAGTTAATTCGCTACATTTTTTCGGCCGTTGTCATGTAAATTGATAGTGGAATGAAAGTCATGAACATTCTTTCATCTATTACTCGCGAAGTGTTAAAAGCAAATGTTTAGATTTTCTACAAGAGGAGAAAGGCAAAGGGAAAAAAACAGCCTAAGGAGCTCAGAAACCCGTTTGAACTCATGTATCTGATACAGCCCAGCCAACGGCAAATTACACCCTGACCATCGGAGTCCGTTTTCTTTGAAAAGCGCGAGTTCATTTATTAGACGACAAATGAAAGGAGCAAAGCTGTGAATGTCAAACACTAACTCTCAACAGCCATCCAACCACTTTACTGATCAAATATCTATTCCACACTCCTCCCTTTTCTCTTGCCTGTTTTTTTGACGTAACGGTCATCATCTCGTTTCTCTCCTCTGGGGGGTTTAGGTGTTGCACAAGCAAGAGAGAGAATTCTGCCCAGGATCGTTGACCGGTTGCGACTGGGGCCCAATCACGAAGTGTGAATCGGGACACCTTGCAGATGGTTAATTATGTTTAAACTGCGTGTAATCATTGACTAATTACGGCAGCGCTGAAAAACCCTGGCGTCGACCATCCGTCTTCCAACGCCTAACCTGTAATTTGGACGACAACCAAACCTTGCCGAGACGTTCCTTGGGATTCTTCCCTACATCGAGATCTTTTTTCCCTCTTCATTCAATTAGGTGGGATAGAATTATTATTATTTTTTTCTCCCCTCGTGGTCAAATCTTTCAGCAGATACTTTGTAGTATGAACTTTCAATGTTTTATGCTGATGCTTCCATGGGATGTTCTACAGCTGTCGGAGAAAACTGCTTTTGTTACTATTTTTAGGATTTCAATTTCCACGCATCGACTGGAAAGATAATAGCTAAGCAATTTAACTACTATGGCCAAATAATGACTATTTTATGAGACATAAATACTTTAAACATTTTATATGCACGGAAACATCATTTAAGTTTATACTTTTCAACTTTATTGTAAAATATAGGAAGTGAAATAGGCATTAAAAGGTAACTGTCATCTAATACAAATTTTCTTTTCATTAGACAGTATTACAGTGGAACCTCAATTTCTTTCATCTATATGATCATTTTTATCCCGATTTTCCGTGCTATAGATGTACAGCTGTATGCGGGAAACTGAAAATTCGAAACATCCCTCACCTTTTGGCTATAAGGCCACTATTTTGATGACATGTCATTGTGATAGCAACCATTATCCATCGTTTCCATTGGAACACACAGGACGACCGCGCACCATCGAGTCAATGAAACCATACCATTTCTAACAAAAACAAATTAGTGACAACGGCAAAAGAAGAAACCAAAATTTTGAAGAAAAAGCAAGGCACAAAAAAATGCCAACCTGTTGATAGTTCCAATTGAAAGGGTCCTACTTAAAAAAAAAAAAAATTTTAACACTTTACAAACAATCGTAGTACAGAGAACAGTCAACTTGACTGCTTGATTACAATAACAATACAATAAACATGACCTCCAGACAATTGCTGTTACTTTTTAACAATGATATACATGGCTTATGTGATTGATAATATACTTATTAACAAATCATACTTAACAAATATACTTATTAACAATCAAACTTAAATAACATTAATTTAACAAATCAATAAATGAATAAATGGAACGACTGGATTTTAAGTATTTGAACCATATTAAAAGTGAATTAAAGATAAATAATTCGTTTTTTTAAACACTGAAACATTGATTTTCAATAAACTTAAGAATTTAATACATTGAAACATCGAATTTAATACATTGAAACACTGATTTTAACATTGAACACAACACATTTATGCAATTTCATATTTAATTGCGTTACACAATTTGTTTTACAATTAATGCTGTACAATTGATTTCATTCAATATTATTACGTGCAATTCAATACCATTTCTAATCAAAAAGTACTTAAATGAATTATTTTATTTTATTTTATTTTATTTTAATTTTTTTTATATCTCTATGAAATATAATTTCGGGAAACTGAAAAAAAGAATAACCCCTAAACTACCCCTTATTAAACATTAAAAGCTGATTATTCAGAAGTTTAACTGTGTTTAAATCCCCTGTTATGATTTAAATTGGGTTTAGAAAATAATAAAACTCGAAAAATAGAATTTGTTTTCCTACCGGAAATAAAAAGCAGTTGTATTAATTTGCTTACGAGCATTGTTGAAACTCTTTTGAGCAGCTTGTACTACTTTAATTTCAAAACTTTTTCTTTTCTCATAGTAGTATAATCCGCTTGCCGGAGTTCCACTCACGAACAATTCAGAGTTCTGTATCATATGTAAACTATCTTTAATTTTTGCTTTCCTCTGTAAAGGACAATGAAATTGAGAAGTTATAAAATACAGCATATTATGTTACAGAAAAGTCAGTACTATATATATATATATATATATATATATATATATATATATATATATATATATATATATATATATATATATATATATATATATATATATATATACATATATATATATATATATATATATATATATATATATATATATATATATATATATATATATATATATATATATATATATATACAAACTCTTGCAGCTAATGTTATCATTGTAATTCACTGATAATGTTATCACTGTTATAAAAAGTGTGCATCAAATAGTTTGCCATTGTTCAGAAAAATAACTTGAGTAATGGTTTTTGTCTTTCTGGAACCCTGGAACCAATTCGAAAATAAAGCTGAGAAATCTTTTTCAAAGAAAAGAATTTTTGTGCCAAAATGCGTAACTGATACTATGTTTTAAATGCTTAAGGGGGGGGGGGGGGGGGGTAGCCTATTGGTAGCGCGTCGGCTTTCGGTACTGAGGGTGCTTGGATCGAATCCCGACAAGCGCCGTTAAATACCCTCGTGTCTGGCCTGATATGGGACTTGTAACTTTGTTTTTTCTCCCTCTGCCTAATTTCTCACGCTGGTCTCTCCACCCCCCCCCCCTCCCTTAACTCAAAATGCAATTGACTGGCCCGTGCAGGGTCCGATTTAGAAAATTCTTGACTATAGGCACAACTTTGGATTGGGGGCCCCCCTAATACTTATGTGGGCGTAAAATTTCCAAAATTGACACACACAAAAAATAATCATGAATCATTGTGCAAGTACCATTTTACCAAGAATTGGCTATTTGAAGTATAGAAGCCTAGAACATTATGAAATAACAAAAAAACAATACAACATATTAACTTCATTATTAAAACACCGAAACAATGCAACCAGCAAAACTTATTAATCCCTTATATACATTATAACATACATATGATGAATTATACATATAACTATACATATGATGAACCAATCCATCACATTTGAAAGGATATATAAAAAAAATGCTATTAAAAAGGTAAAATAAACAAAAAATTTCAAAATTTTTTAAATCATTTTAAAAATTGAATTAGGAATATTTTCTTTTAAAATGAAAATTTGAGGGGGGGCACCATTCGAGGGCCCCTAGGCCTGGGCCTACTGGGCCTTATGCAAAATCAGGGCCTGGGAACGTGAATCGAAAACAGAACCTGATGTTTAAAGGAGAGACATGCTAGGCGCTACACCGCTAAGCTATGCCATGACCTTTCAGAAAAACTTTGGTAAGCAAAAATATATTAGGTAAATGAAATTTTTATTTTATTTTATATTATTTTTTATTTATCTATTTATTAATTTTTTTGTATTGGCCTCATGCCTATCTACTCAGGGAATTTTACGGGAAGTCTATATGTCACTATTGTTTCAAAAATTCAACCTTAACTCTTCTGGAACTTTTCCAAAGAATTCCCGAAAAGGTAATCCGTAAACCTTAAAACATGTGCCACAGCGCAAAACTTCTAAGTTTTAATACAAATTTCACTGAAACATGCCAGTTTAAAATAAATAAATAAATAAATAAATGCGCCATCTGCATCCTTACGACTAGCTCAGTCGAAAAAGCGTAGCTAAGACGTTTCAACACCAGCAAGAGACAAAAGTGTCAATCCACTTTTAAGTCACTTTGTTACCAAAATGAGTTATTTTGTGACATGGCATCGGCGATACGAGGAAACGTTTGCATCTAATGCAATTGCCTTTTCTTCTTTCTATACAATGCTGCTATGGTACGCCGACACAATGCCATCATAGTTAAACGTCCAACAGGGGGACGCCGAAAAGAGGCCTTTTTCCACTGTTGCAACACGGAATTGCTGTCAAGAAACGTCTCGGGAAAATCACAGTCCTATTATGGCTTAATTTTACGTCTTGTGAGTCCCAACGCTGTAAAGTACGAACAATATTTTTTTTCAAAATTTACACTGCCAAAACGAATTGCTGTTTCAGGATGTATTTATTTCTGGGTAGCGAATTTACCTGTTTTGGGTATCCCATATATGTATCTTAAAAATATTTTCGTACCCCTCTAGTTATACTTACATTTTTGTAGTAAACCTAAAACAGCATGCATGCGCTGATACTATATATATATATATATATATATATATATATATATATATATATATATATAGCCCCAAAATCTGCTGACACTACAAATAATACTCACTTGTTCCTCTCGTCTTTCGCTTTTAATGTTGAAAGGTGATATTATTCCGAGCCGTTCTTCTGGAATGGACGGATGTACCTTTGTCGCTCTAATAAACGATTCGACCCGACTGCTTCCAAATTTAATTTTTATTCCTTTCAGACTGAGTCTAGCTCCAGCCATGTAAATATGAGCTAGTTTTCCCTTTCAGGTAATAATATAAGGACGTGATGTAATGAGCATATTACTTACTTACACACACACACACACACACATAGATATATATATATATAATATATATCTATATCTATATCTATATCTATATCTATATCTATATATATATATATATATATATGTGTGTGTGTGTGTAAACTGTCTGGATGATTTAGTATAAGCACATGCATGCTGTTTTAGGTATACTGCAAAAATGGAAGTATAACTTAGAAGAGTACGAAAGCATGTTTAAGATAAAAAATATGGGATACTCAAACAGGTAAATTCACTACCTAGAAATATTACACCCTGAAACAGCATTTCATTCTTACACTGAGTATAGTTCTCTTATCTAAGGCAGAGTCCGTTTATTCAATTCCAAGAATGAATATGTTAACTCTTAGCCTAAAATGGCTTTCTTTCTGATGAGAGTACTTTCCAAGTGGTGTCACAGGTCCATTTTTGTTTGCACATTTTATTAATATATGATGGACTGAAATATCCAGGCATACGTCCCTGACTCTTATGGAAAGAGGGTATACACTAGTCGAAATTTTATTCAGTTGTATGTGTATCTACAGATCGGACATCTAGTGACATTGGTGTTTTTCAATGGAATCATCCATTTCCGTCTCAAACCGGATGTTTAACCTAATCTTGAATTAGAGTTAGGATTATATACAGAGTTTTTCATGCTTCATTGCCTTACCCTAATACAATAAGTTTGTCCGCACCCTATGCGTGGTTGTTAAAGAAAACTAGCATTCCTGTCAAGAATTGTTGCATGCATCTAAAAGACATGGAAGAAAATTGTCATTAACACGTTGGTCAACGGAAGATATTTACCTATTGGCCCTTGCAATAAATAAGTGATAATCACTCTCCTATGTCTAGATACAGCACATACAATCTTTTTTCGTTTGTTGGGCCAAAGTCACCCCAGTTGACGGTACCCTGTGAGTGGTTGAGGGATTATCTCAGAAACACAAAAAAAAATTTCCATCTTATTGTTTGGATTATAAATTCCAAACAACACCTTGCAGTGGTTCCTTTACTGCAAAGCAACGGATTCTACAGGATTTTAGTAGATTTTCTAATATAGTAACGTAACTTCCCTTCTATGCGTTCTCTTTAGACTTTCTTAAGGGAGACCCGTAAGAAAAAGCTAAAATTTTCATTATTGAGGTGAAAGAAACAATTGCTTTTTATAATATTTAACTATATATTTATAAGCAAAAATCAATAAAACAATCAATTTTCTATATCAAAGTTTCTTTTAAATTGAAATTTTTATGCTTTCTTTTTTACACGATTTACATACTCCTACAGGACTCCTTTGCCTCCTTTGTCAAAAAGACTACTCCTTTGTCAATTTTAAATTTTTTCTATGATTTAAATTTTTAAACCTAAGGAGAGCTTTTTTTTAAAATATATTTCTTAATTTTTGTAAAAAAAAAGTTACTCATTATATAGTAATTTTTGACAAAAATTCTGCTTTTTCATGTTTATCAATTTATATATAAAAAAAAAGATTCAAGCATCTATACGAAAAAAGTCTCTCTACGTTTCTTAAACATTCAATCAAGATTAAAAATTATAAAAAGTATAACTTTAAGTGCATATTTCTCAAAGCCTTAGTACTTCGAAGTTAGACAAAATTGCAGAAACATGATTTTGAAAAAGTGCATTTAAAGTATAAAACACAACAGAAAATAAAGAAAAATAACTTACTTTTGTGACAAACATTTTTTTAGTAATTTATCATGTTTGAAGGATCTTATGATAGCAAGAACTTATTAAATTGAACATAAAACAAAAAATTATAGGCCGTTCCATGTGTGAAGGAAATTGGACGATTTGCTAGAATTCATAAAAAAAACTTCATAATTTTATTTTAAACCACAAAAAAAATATATTTTGCTATTTCTTTTATCTTAAAACACACTAGCGCCATAAGCAACAACTTCTTTTTCCTCCATAGCCATTCTTTTTCGTAAACATAAAATTTTTTCTAAAATACTCGAAGAACAAATGATCATCAAAACATTAGCGAAACCAAAACATTGAAATGCAATCAATATACACTCATGGACAAAAAAATTAGCGCACCAAGAAGGAGTCGTCAAAATGAAACGAAATTTTACATACGTAATGACTACTTTGATATAAGTAAATGATAAGAAAATCAAAAAAGGATAATTTATTTCAGAGAAAAAGGCAAAAGAACGGAGGAGTAAATACTCCGTTGGACCCCCTCTAGCGCGAATGCACGATGCGATACGATCGGGCATTGAGTCATACAAGTTCTGTATGATGTCTTGAAACATTTCGTTCCATATTTGCTGTAACCTTGCCTCTAGTTCGTTCAAACTCGTGGGATGCCCAACTCGTCGTCCCAAATGATCCCAGATATGCTCGATTGGAGACAAATCTGGGGATCGGGCAGGCCAAGGAAGGGTAGTAACAGTACGGAGACAGTCTTGTGACACCCTTGCCGTATGAGGCCGAGCATTGTCTTGTTGAAAAATGGCTCCTGGGAGCCGTTGCATGAGTGGCAACACATGTGGTTGCAGGATTTCATGAACATACAGCTGGGCTGTCATGGTGCCACGGAACAATACTAGGGGTGACCGTGTATTGTAGTCAATGGCACCCCATACCATCACACCAGCTGTGGGAACGATGTGTCGCTGTACAGCAAAGGCAGGATTGAAGCGTTCACCACGGGCTCTCCACACACGAACACGATTGTCATCACTGCCGAGATTGAATCTGGATTCGTCGCTAAAGACGACCTGGTTCCATTCCGCTGCAGTCCAGTTTCCTCGTGCGCGGCAAAACTCCAAACGGAGGCGTCGATGGGTGGGCGTCAAGGGCAGCACACGTAATGGGCGCCCTGATACCAACTGTCCTTCAGCCAGGCGCCTTCGTATGGTTCGAGAAGACACAGAGGCCCCTAGTGAAGGTGCTACCTGTGCCTGGATGGCGGCCGATGAAGCAGTTGGCTGTATGCGTGCATTTCTTACGATGTGGCGGTCTTCTCGAGGACTGGTCTGTCGAGGGCGTCCTGAGCCTGGTCTTCGTGTACATGACATCTCTCGGGTCCACTGGTCCGAACACCTCCTCACAACACAATCAGAGCGGCCTAATTGACGAGCTACTCGCCTAGCTGACCACCCAGCTTCCATCATCCCGACGATTCTCCCCCTCTCAAACTGCGACAACTGCTTATATTGTCTTCGAACACGGCGTAATGGCATGTCTATCTCAGCTCTTCCTTTGTAAATGATTCAGCACACTGAAACAAGCTTTGGTTACCTGTTTTATACTCCACAGAGTACGATGTTCAACGCCCTCTACCGGCTATACGTAATGCGCAATCACATTCTGCATTTCTAATCATTTGCATATCTCCTCGACATGTACCTTCATTGCAAGTTTCGTTACGATCCCGCAATTATTTCTTGGTGCGCTGAATTTTTTGTCCATAAGTGTATATAAAACGCGTAGGTATGCGGCACAAAAATCGACGATATTTCTACACTCCGAATGGCAACGTCTGCAACTACCGGATGTAAACATTAGCGACCGGTCGCAAATTTAAAACCGCGTGTGTGTAATGGCGACATTTCTTACAACCACTGATCTTTTGACAAAATATGTTTAGGCCTATCAAATCCAGTGTTTAGTCATGGACAGTTGTATGTCGGTTAATCTAGAGTCCGTTCCTTTGATTCTGTCACTGTAGCATCTCCTACTTCTAAAATACTCAACTCTATATTTCATAGTTGTAATCCACTCTATATTTTATTACTTTCTGAATTTTTACTCCATTTTAAAAGTGAAGATATTTTCCCAACAATTTATTATTTGATAGGATTAAGTGGAGATATCTGAATTGTGAACAATATTACATACAGAGAGTGCTGTAATCCACACTATATTTTAGTACTTGCTAAATTTTTACTCCATTTTTTAAGTGAAAAAAATTTTCCCCACCAATTTCTTATTTGATGAAATGATAAATTGTAGACATCTTAATTTTGAAAAATTGTACATACAAAGAGGGATGTAATTTTTAAAATCATTGGTGTTGGGTTTCTCAGTCTTATTTTAACTCTGTTCTGAAGTAATGGAAATAAACATTTTTTAATCACGATGCTTTAGAATCAGCTTTATAGTGAATTTAGCAATGATTATAAATGTTTTAGCTGAGCTCCCACTACCCCTTAAGAACGTATATTCATGATGACAGGTAATGGTAACATTCCTTACTTATGTTACTTTCGGTTGAGTTGTTTTGAAAAAAAAAAAAAAAAGCGAAAAAAAAGCGCCAAAAAAAAAAAAAAAAAAAAAAAAAAAAAAGCAAAACTAAAAGCGACCATGCTGGTCGCGCAACGGCTAGTGGTTTATAAACAGTTACTGTTAATAGTAATTTACTCAAGTTATCAGTGTCTTCTTCTTTGATTAGTTTTGTAAAAACTGGAATGTTATTAATTGTGTCAAAGGTTAGTTTTTGTATGAAACTAAATGTAAACATAATACACGGCCCTTTAAAAATGGCAGATCGGACATTTAAATCCTTGCGAGCAGTTATAAAATGCTTAATTAGTAACTGTTCCAATTGTCCCAAAGACCTGAAATATTGTACACATGTTCTTAAACGTGTGTCTTATCATTTTCTGAAAAAAATAAAATAAAAAAAGGATTTTTTGACGGATTTTTGGGGAAAATGGTCTCCTCCTTAAGGATTTTCCCCTTAAGGATGTCGGATCTAAAAGAATGACACAATGGAAAAAAAATTGTCAGTGTTTGTTTATTGGTTCATCCATGCCTCTGGAGGTTTCGGACGACCACAAACTACCGGTTGAGTTTAGGCATAGATTTTTTTTATTTTACTCCTTAATGATCGAATTATTTACAGATTTTAGTTTGGAACTGGTTAAAGTTTATTTTTAAATTATGGTTAGTTAAGGTAATGCGGGTTTTGAGGCATAGGTGAATCGAAAACTAGCCAGTAAATACGATATTCTACCAAGTGCTTAACTGAATAGTTATGAGTTTAGGGAATGTTTTACTGGCATTTTTTTTTAACATTGATTCCGTTTCATTCGCCACATAAAATGATGTCTAGATACATTTCACTGGGATGCGAGTTTATTTAGGCTCTACCGCTTGGAACTTCGAAACCGTCCAGATTTCCTACATATATGTCAAACTTCATCAATTACTAGTTGGTACCCGTTAAAACATGACGGCTAGATAGTAAATAAATGTACTAATACACAAATTACACACAACACATCATTGCCATATGTTGAAAATCATAATAATAAGCAGAAACAAATTAATGTGTATAAGCGACCTCGTGCTTAGGGAGTATCTACAACCAGATTTAAAAATGTCACTGAGCATGCGTAGAAAGCAATTCTTTTAATTGTAAATTATCGCTAGTTAAACAGCGCGAAATAAACAATTTCCATCAGGTTTAGTCTTATATTTCACATAATTATCATAAAAATAAAAATGGCAGAGAGAGATCTAGAGAGACTCCTCGGAATAAACGTGTTTATCATTAAAACATGTCACTGAGCATGCGCAGAAACAGTGAGTTTCTAAAGCCAGATTTAAACATGCCACTGCGCATGCGCAAAAATCAATTTTTAATTGCAAATTATCGCAAATGATTAGAAATTGCGGTTACAAAAACCAAATTTGACAAATCTACAGATTACAATCTTTCGTTTAAGACGAAAAGGAAGTAAACTGATGCAGCAGTTTTCTCTCACGGACTGCTCAAAAAGTCGGCATAGCAACTTAAATATATAGATGCCCGTGGAGGAAATTTCAAAATTTTTCCCCTGTAAAAATCAACAACATCCACGCCTATTGGTTTCTCAGCTTATTTAAACCTCTGCCGCTTGGAATATCGAAACAGTCCAGATTTCTTACACATATGCCAAACCTCATCACAAACGTCCGTGGAGGAAATTTGAAAATTCTTCCCCATCGAGGAGGGAAAACTGTGCAGCGCATTTTCGCTTTGCTTATTTTTTTCCTTTCATCTCCTGCCCTGGCACGTCATCCCTCCTTGCGAGGCCTATAATCACGCATTCTCGTTATCCGCGGTGTATATTTCTCCCCTCAATTAATCACGCCTCCGTCTCACACCTCCCGGTAATTGCGCTGGCGGGTCCGTGGGGCGGGACAGAACCCTTTGTCAACGAGGGGATCCCTCTCTCTCTACTGCATTCTCGCCTCGTTCAAGAAAACTGTTAATGATGTGCAAGCAACCGGTCCGTCTAGCTTTCTCGAAGGAAAGCGTGGTATCAGCTACGGCAACAGGAGGGATGTTTAACTGAATTATTTATTGTTAATGGGTAAAGGAAGGTGGCTGTTTCGAATCGATACTTTGGTATGTCAGTGGAGTAGAGGAATTAAATTAGATCGAGAGATTGAATCAACAATTAGAAGAGACACATCTCCTTGAGAAAAAAAAAATTCGCTTGCCTCTGACCATCAAAATTCCTGAAATCGTTTAGATGGATGTACCTCTTAAAATTTATATACCCGATTTGCAGCTTTGCTGACTCATTAAGAGCAGGACTGTTTAATTCTGGTTTTCTAGGACCGGGAATCGAATGTGGGTCTCCTAACCTCGAGGCGGTGTTCTACCAACTGAAATACAAATGGCATGAGAGAAACTCTCATTATTTGAATTTCCCCTTTCCTCAGATATTCCCCTATCGTTTTAGGCCAACGGCACAAGCTATTGCCCCGTGTGAGCATTTCTTCTTTTCCCCCAGTTTCATCGATTTTAATGATGGTCAGCTTTTTGCCAATGACGAAATCTTGCCTCGTATGTAACTAACGGTCTAAACTCTTCTCCCCAGTGTAAAGCCATTGCAAAGACTCTTTTCCCTGATCGGGGATTCAACTCCAGTCTCTTAACCCCGAGCTGGTGTTCTATCAATTGAACTGTCTCAGTAACATGAAGAACTCTCATTTTATGAATTCCATCCCTTACATACGTTGTATCAGAATAAATAGCATCTTGATTCATAATTTTGGCAAAAACGACATTGTAACAAATTGCCATACAGTATGAAAAAGGTTAATCATAAAAGTAAGGCGTCGAATTTCTTAGTATCCTACAATGAACAATTAATTATGTTTAAAAAGTCAGTAGCTTGTACTTATAAAATAACTACTTACGTAATTTATACTGACTAATAGAAGTTATTGTTTACTGCTGATTTGTTGACGTAATTTCACGTGTAATAAATCTGTGCCAAGATGGCAAAATGTTATAAGAAACTTTTCTTAAAAAAATTGAGTTTTTCACATTCCGGATTCTCGTTCGCCGATATTTTCAACTAGCTGTTTACCTGGCGTTGCCCGGGTATTTATTTATCCCAATTTTTTATTACACAGGAAAAGGAATGAATTCTACTTATAGTGTAAAATCTAAGTAATTTTATTTACAGGTATTTAAAAGTATATGGACAGTATACTAATTGTAAAGTAAAATTGCAAATTCACTATAATATTAATTTAACTCAAAACTTGATTATAAACAACATTTTTAGATTCCCCTATTCATCACAGCGACCCCGAAAACTATGGATTCGACACTACTCTCGGTCATTTTGGACATTTTATTTTCCCCTTTCTTCTCTCCCCCCCCCAATGCTGATGGGAGGTTTAACTTGCACTTAAAAGGCATCGGAAGTGTCACTATTCGTCTCAGCTACCCCGAAAACTATGGATTCGACAATACTCTCGGTATTTTGAACATTTTATATTCACCCCTTCTTCCCTCCCTCGCCTCCCCCCAATTCTGATTGGGGGGGGGGGCTAAACTTGCACTTAAACAGCATAGGGAGTGTCACTATTAATCTCAGGAACCCCCAAAACTATGGATTCGACACTAATATCAGTCGTTTTCGATTATTTTTACATGTGCCCCCTGCCCCCCTAGAGATGTCTACCCCCCCCCCCCAGTGTTTCTTTGAGGATAGTAAGCGATATGTGTACCAAGTTTGGTTGAAATTGTTCCAGGCGTTCCAGAGTGATGCTGGAACATACATACATACATACATACACACATACATCCATTTATATATAGAGAGAGATTTACTTTAAATACTGTAAATAACGGCCAACTATTTTTCCGAAACATTGGTACCACGTTTGCTCATGGAAAATAAATTACTGAGTTTTCATGACATCTTGAATCTTAGAATTGCTGTCACGTAAATTCCTTATAACATTTTGCCATCTGAGCACAGAAATATAAGCTACTTCCAAGACAAGGACAGGAATTACCTCAAACTGTTAATGAATGAATGCAACGATACACTTTTAGCAAAACTTCTTAGAAAGAACTGCATACTCTGAAAACTTGTGAAAGTTTTGTCTTGCAGATAAAATTCTTGCTTTTGTGAAACGAATTATGCTTTTCCTTGTGTGACTGATGCATACTGATGCGCCCTCCGACTGTAAAATTCCGTCACTCTTGTTGCATTACAGTACTCGCACAAGCATTAAATTCTGTCTGATGGTGCTTTAACTGCATCGAAACTGAACCTTTAATATTAGCACGCTGTTTTAAATAATGTAAACATATTTTTAGAATAAATCTGAATGTTTAGACAGAATGACACTAGCACATTAATTTCGTGTTCTAGGAGGACAACAAGCAAAAATGTTCGTTAAGCCAATGAATGGTTGAAGGTTAGTTCCTCATGGCAAATGCAAATAATTTAAAACTCAGGCGCATGCAAATATGATGCACGTGCATTACATGAGGAAATCGGACTCATAAATAAAGAAATGCCTTAAAAATGCAATTACCAAACTTTACATCTATAACTTCGATTTTACTACTCTGCTAGAATGTAAGCATGTCTCATCGCAAAACGAGGCAACACTATGAACAGTTGACAGAGATTTGAGAAAGTATGAATTATGGGTTGAGAAAATGTGGTTTTCTGGATCGTGATATTGCTACGTGCGTTGAATGAAACGATAATACCATTATGCTTACTTGGAGACAATGGACACAAAAAGGTTCCACATATAGCTATGTTAAAAAGGGAAGAAAGGCACTCGTTACGCATTGCGGTGACGAATCCTACAGTGACATCCTCAACATTAGCACAACAACGGAGGACGGTGACAAATCGGGAAATGTTTTCTACCACTGTTTTTCAACAATTGCTGTGGCCTAGTGTCTGTTACCACGATTTCCTTCAGCCCTATAACTCAGACGCCACTGCGTCATTGAAGCCCGTGCAGAGGCTTCAATGGTACCAATAGCGAAGACACTGAAACGCTGAATAGAGGGCGGATCCTGTATCTTGATGAATCTAGATTCAGTCCCGAGAACCATGACGACTGGATCCTTGTTCGCAGATCCAGTGAGAAACGATACCTGAAAGAGTGCATAGTAGAGCGTTATATTTGTGCTATTCCAAGCTCAATGACGGGATGTTATATCGTTTTACCAACGCTCTCTCCTTATACGGATCACAGGAACTATTAACAATCAGCAGTACATCAAAGAGGTCTTGGAACCAGAAATCCTACTTTTCTGAGAAACACGCTGTGGAGCTCTCTTTCAAGAGGACAGTGTTCATCCGAAGTCCTGTTGAAACGTACGACGCTACAACCGCGATCAACAACTGCCACTTCTTTATTGGTCTTCTCGATCGCCCGATTAGTCCTCCATAGAGCACGCGTGGGTAAGATCGTTCCAAAATTGGCCCATATGTCATCACCCGCAGTCACAACTGAAAAATTGTGGATGCGTGTCAAATCTGCGTGAAATGGCATTTCAGAGACAGTCATCCAGAACCTTTATTGCTGAGTGCCCCGACTTGTGCAAGCAGTTACAGCCGCCAAAGGCGGACAAAATTCTGATTTTATCATGTACCTTTTCCCGATTTCAATCATAAATATATTATGTCACATGTCATCGCTTAATAAATTTCATTGCTGTAACTCAAGTCGTCGTTGTTGTGGCAGTTTTGGTGAAAAGCAATGTATTTTACCTATCTACAACAGTCCAACCTAAGATGCTAATATTTTTATTTTTCCAACCAATATATGCTATCAGAATGCAGACGCAATGTAAATCTCCTGACGATGGTTAGTAAATTATTTCTCTTTGTATAATTGGGACCTATAAGAGGAGTTTGGGCCCGTTCAGATAAAATCCGTCAGCATCATCGTTCCTCATTGACATAATTTAAACTAAACACAGACTTTAACAATATCGTGGCTAATCGTTTGGATGTTTTGTAATTGGTTAAATATATTTAAATGCGAGTACTGGTGACGCTGACGGATTCTATGTGAACAGGCCCTTAGAATGTTTACAGTAGACGGTGGAAAAATACCGAGACGTGAGCGTCAGAGATGTATTGCATAAGCTGAAAAATTTTCCCAACTAGCTATTAGTGACGTCACTTCTGAAAAACAATCTAATAAACCCGCCGTGCATTAAATCTTGCAACATCAACAATTAGTAATGTGATTAGATAAAGAAGGGCTAGTAGAATTGTTACTGTTAAAAACAGGCATTATGGAAAGCTTGGTCATTGGTAATTAATTGAATGAACTTGTCGAAAACTTTTTAGAAACATTTGAAAATTATGATTATCATTCGTAACGAAGCTTTAGGCTTCAAGTAGAAAAATATGTAAATCTGAGGATGCAGCACAGTTCTATTTCTTGAAGAATTCTCTAAGAATTCATAGATTTCTTTGTTTTCCTTGGTGTCAGCTCTATTTCTCGAGAAAACTGTATGTACATAACTCAAAGAATGAGTAAAGCCTGTAACACTGAGGACACCATAACTCCTCCAAATCTGCAAAAGTATGGTTTATTGAAACCTCAATCTGTGGAGTAAGATTTCCCAATCCCGCTAGGAACTGACTGATCAGGGAATTGATCTCTCGAACTGTATTAATAATATTCCTTTACTATACTTTCATACAGCAACTCATATCCTGGAGTCATGCGATAGCATTCTACATATTTGAAGTCCATTTCGTTACCTCCACCTCTGAACATCACTTATGAGGCGTTGGTCCCCCTGATAAGCACTCTTAAGGCATACATACACCAGTGCAAGCAAGGTAATGCTTCTGACACCGATTGGTGTTTTGCATTAGGAAAAAGTCAGTCAACTTAGCTCTTATGATTTGAATGCCACAGTAATTTTTTCTTTTCTACAAAAAATCTAGGATGTTTTGGATAGCTACAAACAAACCCTCAATTTCTTTTCTTGTTAAAATGAAGCTACTATGTAATCATGCTATGGTATTCTGGGATGCCAAAATGTGGATAACGTTAGCTTCAAATTTTAGCTCCTTTACTCCCTGATTGGATCACGGATTTTGATCCTAAACATAAACTATAATGGTACAGAAAGAATTTACTCAATTAATATACCAGAACAAAAATGGATCCTTCGTCTACACCAGTGGTTCCCAACGGGGGCAGTACCGCCCCCTGGGGAGCACTGGGAAGACCCAGGGGGGCACTGCAGGTCCAAGATATAATAGAGGGGCGCTCAAACTCATCTACCACTAGTGTTGGCTGCAAAATCGGCAACGATACTGTATGAGCCAAATGTCATACGTGGCACTGGTCACAAATTCGTTGATTAAAATGGACTGTAAACTGATAAATTATATCGAAACTATTGTCGACCATATGACATACGATTTAATATAATAATTTTATTAACTTAAACGCATTATCTACAATACTAATGTATGAACAAAATCAATACATGAAACATCGACCATACGATGTGCGAGCGTAACAAAGTTTTTTTTTAGATGCAGCAAGCGATTTCAAACAAATTCTAATATCTTTAAGTTTACGATGCCAACATAAGAATTAAAAACTATGATACCTATATTTGTATTCTTTCAAGGGCGCGTTTGGCGATTGCCAACATAGCTATTGGCGTCAACAGATACTTTATCCTTGGTTGTAGGTTACAGTACAAAAGCTTTTAATTGCATTTCCTTCATTCTATACACTGGAACATAGGTTCAGTGCAGTCACAAATCTAATTATTAAACACAGATATCGACGACAAATAGCGAATGGCGACGATTTAAAAATAATGCTGACAAAAAATAGTGCCGAACTTTAATTAACTGATAGCAGCGAACCAGGTTCATCCTTCTTATTAGGATTAAAGGTTTTTCGTAATTTTTATTTTAATATTATCCTTTGTTATCTTCCTTTTGTGTGGTTGATTTTAATAAATAATTTTATAATTTTAAGCTTTAAGGTGTCTTATTTACAATATCTTTCTATACTATGTTGAAGGACATGTAGAAATATATATACATAAATGGACGTAAATTTGTCACTTCATCTCTGTTTGTCAGCTTAGGAAGGAAAATTTGCAGGGGGTTGCTCAGTAATTTTCCTTAAATCCCAATTTTACTTGCTTGGTTAGATAAGTATCAAAATTCTTAGTTAAAAGCTAACATTGTAGTAGTCTCTCCATTCTCTTCCTTAAGTCTTCAGCAATAAGTAATAAGCAAATTTCGAGAGTGAGATCTCTCAGTTGAAGACCGTAAATGGTCTTAGATAAGCAATTATGTTAATAAATTATTACTATTGTTACCTAATTTCGCTTAAAAAAGCCGTTTACCCCCGAGTTTTTGCCAAAAAGTAGTAACAAAATAATTTTCGCATTTTTTCGCTCATATCGGCAAATTTCGCATTTATTCACATCTATTTCGCAAATACGAAAATTACGTATCCCTATCTGTCATATGTTTCCATATTGTGCATAATTAGGTAGTACCTAAGTTGTGACCATAAAAACAATAGTTTAATAGTCAAAATTATTCTCCACAGTTTATGAAGAACTTGTGTGAAGAAAACGAAGTGCAGAATACGATATGACATAAAATATTACGTAAAGAATTTACATATAAATATTTTATTACTTTGAAATTTTATTTGAGTGGAAGGTTACATGTAAATATAGACTCCATGTTTCAAATGAGATTATTTTTAAAAGTCATCTGTTTTTCCTAATATTTTTGCAATGAATGGCAACATGAATTTAACTGAAACATTTTGCTGATCAAATTTCCTTTGACGAAATTTTGAGTTTTCATTTCATAGGAATCATCCTAAATGGGTTGCTTATTAGATATGCAATGATTTAGGTTTACTAATTTTTCTTACTAGCAGTATAATTATATGTGCTTTTTATGTTAAGTTCAAGAGATATATGTATTTCTAACCATGAATGGTAATGTACAATATTTCATATTACTTTAAAATTAATTAATTTGGATTCAAATGCAGAATAGAGGTACCTCCATTTTCGCCAAACCCGATATTATCGCCAAAAGGTAGCTTTTCCTCCAATAACCGCAAATTTTATCACATTTACTGTGTAATCCTTGACTACGCGAGTGTTCTTTAGCGTGTTGAAATATACTTTTTTTTGGTACTTTGGGATTATTCCGTCGACCTGTCAACGCTCGCGAAAATGCGCAAATCCTTTGGCGCCATCATAAAGAAAAGCAATTTCCAAAATAAACACTCTAAACACATTAAATTTATTATTAATACCAGTGGCGTAGCTAGAACTTTTGCCGCCCGGGGCGGTCTCCAATTTGCCGCCCTTTCTAAGTCAATCAATTGGTGATTTTTATAAATTAATAAACATAAATAAATAATTGAAATTGAGACAAACTATAGGTGGGGAACTTTTTTACCATTGGATGCCATATTTATATTAGGCAGTAATAAAGGAAGCCGCTTAAGTTGATATACCTATAAATGCAACTTTTATAAAGACTACAAGAAACTTACGGATGTCGCAGTTTCCCCCTCTATGAGACAAAACATATACCTAATTTATAAAAAAAATTCCATAAAATATGTTTTATTTTATATTTTTATATTTATAAATAAAAATAAATAATTTCATTTCTTTTGTATAAACAAACAAATTGTACACATATGTGTATGTACACAAAACATATTTATATATTTACTCTTCTAACTTTCATAGTAGAAAAATCGTGTATAATGCTCTCAAAATTTATATTATTTGTAATTTCTTGTTCTATAGACAATATTGCAAGATTTTTGTAGTATAAATCTCTCATTCTGGAACGAATATAATTTTTATCAACTTCAGTTTGGAGAAGCTCTATTCGCAACTAGCGACACTGATAGCAATTGTTAAAAAAATTCTTAGCAAAATTACAATGCTGGGTACAGAATTTTCCAATCTATTCTGTTGAATAAATTTTAGTAGATCAAGAGGGTCTTCCTTCCCGTCTTTCCAACGTTTTGCGTCTTCTTGTAGTGAAGGTACAGTCATAAAAACCTGGATCCTTTTTCTTTCAATATAGAACTGTTCTTTATCAATGTCAATAAAGTCATTTATTTGACATTCAAATTCTTCATTTAGCAGGTTGCATGGTATTATATAATAATACTAAATAAAAATATGCCGCCCCCAAAATATGTGCCGCCCGGTGCGGACCGCACCCACCGCACCCCCCTAGCTACGCCACTGATTAATACAATAATATTATTAAAACACATTATTAATAAAAAGAATCAAAGCAAAGTAAAAACCTCTATGTTTTTATAATTACACATTGAATTATTCTTGAATCTAACCATATATATTATTATCAATCATTTTGGCGGCCAAAAATCCTTGATAGCTTTTAAAGCGCAAATAAACAAGTCCTTGCAAATAACATTATCCTTGTGCAGTCGCCGCCACATAAATTCGTTTAAATACGAATCCAAGTGTTTTCAGGTAGTTTCGCGGTGTTTCTTGTTTCGCCATTTTGCCAAACCCCACAATCGTTCTATATTTTGTGTATGCGCACCAGTTTCAGGATCCACAAAATTATATCGGTGATTCACTTTAAAGTGTTGGAATCCCGCTGCTTCCAATTCATCAGTTTTGTAACTTTCTCTAGAGTCTGAGAAAATTGTAGTTCCTTCTGCAATGTTGTTCCTAATTTCAGCCATGAGAGTTGCTGCATTTCGATTGGGAACCTTTACGATGAAACACCAGTGGCGTAACGAGAGGGGGGCAAGGGGGTCTATCATGCCCCGGGCGCCACTCGCCCTCCAACCACGTGCCTTTTCGAATAGCTACTCGTTTATCGCACCCCTTTTCATTGCACCACCATTGCTTATCAGTTTTGATATACAACGCCATATCGTGGCCATTCACGCATATTTTCTTAGAAGAAATGATTCCATACTCTTGAAAATATGCCACTGCACTCTCTTCGGTGCTAGGCAACTCCCAAATTTGAATCATTTTGCAGCGGAGTTTTAAAAAAAAAAAAAAAAAAAAAAAAAAAAAAAAAAAAAAAAGAGTACTTTGGGATTATCCCGTCGACCATTTTCGCCAAACCCGATTCATTTTAGCCAAACCCAATATTACCACCAAAAGGTAGCTTTTGCGCCAATAACCGCAAATTTTATCACATTTACTGTGTAATCCTTGACTACGCGAGTTAGTGTTCTTTAGCGTGTTGAAATATACTGTTTTCTTTACTCTGCTGCAAAATGATTCGAATTTAGAATTTGCCTAGCACCGAAGAGAGTGCAGTGGCATATTTTCAAGAGTATGGAATCATTTCTTCTAAGAAAATGTGCGTGAATGGCGACTGCACAAGGATAATGACTTGTTTGTTTGCGCTTTAAAAGCCATCAAGGACTTTTGGCCGCCGAAATGATTGATAATAATATATATGGTTAGATTCAAGAATAACTCAATGTGAAATTATAAAAAAATAGAGGTTTTTACTTTGTTTTGATTCTTTTTATTAATAATGTGTTTTAATAATATTATTGTATTAATAATAAATTTAATGTGTTTAGAATGTTTATTTTGGAAATTGCTTTTCATTATGATGGCGCCAAAGGATTTGCGTATTTTCGCGAGCATTGACAGGTCCACGGAATAATCCTAAAGTACCCAAAAATGTATTACATGATAAAATTTCGTAAGATTTCATAATTATTTACAATTTCATAAAAGTTAAACCCAGAGTAATAAACATAATTTTTTTCAATTACAAATTTTCCCAATCGGGATCATCTAAATCATTTTCTAGAAGAGGTATTTCGTCATCCTTTTTAAATTAGCTAGGCATTAAATTTTCAATATCCACAGTAACACGAATAAGAAACCTCCATCAAAACATAGTTAAAAACATCTGAACAGAAACGAATGAGAATACACCATATTGAAATATTTATCGCCAGAAAAAAATCACCAAATTTTCCGGCACAGGATATGGGACTTCTCCCTCAAAGGGTTTTTATCAAAGCCCGTTTGAGCCGAAATTTTACGAAATACAGCTGCTGTGCACTAACCCTATTGGATTCGCTCACCTCAATGTTAACCTATGGAGAAAATTTGTCTACTATTTACAGCTACATAATTGCTGATAATAAAAATGGTATTTTCAGCCAGCCTGAACATTTCTGTACCTTGCAACAGGGTTCATTTTAGAAATTTCGTCCACCAAAGGAATTTATGAGCATTTAAACGGTACTTTCCCATTATACCGACCAATCGCCAACTTCTTGGCGCGAAAAAGCCGGTTAATTTCCCCTTCCACCGACCTGTCGCCAACACAGGCGACTCTTTGCGAGACTCTGGATTGATCTCTGGAAGATCTACTTTTTAAAATGGCGCTGTCTAAAGTGAATGCGTTATGGTGAAAATGAATAAATGTAAAGAAAATGCGGGGTTAAATATAAATCACTTTTTTTACATTTTTACATTTAAGCGTGGCACTATTAATTATCTACACAGATTGCTGGAGAGGGTACAAAAAAGATCTCGATGACACGGGGTACATACATTTGACTGTTGATAGCAAATACAAATTTGTAGATCTCCAAACTAGCATCCATACCCAAACCATCGAAAGGCTGTGGGTTCATGTAGTGGAGAAACAATCGACAACGGGGAACGAACAGATCACATTTAGATTCGTACCTCGTAAAGTTCATGTGAGGCACACTTCAGTGGAGTAGCGAGTATAACTGGCGCCCGGGGCACAATAACTTTTTGCCCCCCCCCCCCCAATGGTCTTGGGGACCAAAGTGTCCAATGGTTTTGGGCACCATTTGGCGCCGCTCTGCGAGTGGCACCCGGGAAATGATAGACCCCCCTCCCCCCCCCCTCGCTACGTCACTGGCACACTTTAAATGAAGATCCTTTTGAAGCAATGTTGAAAGGAATTTCGAAATTTATGCCACCGAAAACAGAAATGTAGCTATCGATATTTATATAATATTAGTTTATAAAAAATATGTGATGTGATAAAATTGAGCGTATTATCTTGTATTCATTTAATATCTTTAATTTGCGACTTTGTGGTATAGTAATTGGCGACCTCTCGCGTGACGTTGGTGATGGGTCGGTATAATGGGAAAGTACCGTTTAAACACACTATACCAGGTGTTTTCTCCGATTAATTTAAAATAAAAAATATTATTTGCATTTTTTTTTAAACGTAAAAGGGAATAAGACGGTCAGATTTGGTGAAATTTGGCACGATTTCTTTTTTACCCAAAATTTTTGGAGCCAAAATCACGTTTTCGCAGACCTGTTAGGCTTAAATTGCGAAATGTAAACAAATGTGGGAACAGCTTTTTCAGACGCACCGCCCTTGGCAATAAGTTGGCGCCAAAAAAAGTTTGTCGCCAACACAGGTCTACGCGGACATGATACGTGGCCTAAAATAACAAATATAAACAAAATATCAATAACAACCCAAAAATAAAAATAACTTCAAAACAAACTTACCAATGGCAATAATAAACTTCCAAAAACATGACACAAATCCTCAACAGCTACTTACACGATATTGCGAAATGTAAACAAAATATGGAACAGATGTAGTAAACATAATGAATTGGAAAACAAACTTACTGCTGGCTTTAATAAACTCGTAGCCGCGCACGGGATCTTAAAAACATATAAATTCAAAAAATAAAAGCTTAAAAGCCCCAACCCCCAACCCCGTTTGTTGCGTTTGTTGCGTATACCCCGCCGCATTTTAAATCAACCACAACGTTTTCAAAAACCCAAACGTAGAAACACATAACACAACCAACATGTAAATCCATCAAACCACATCTAAATTAACAGTTAAAATTAACAGTTAATTTGAAATAAACCTCAAAAAACCTCATTTAGCCCCCCACTTTATACCCCTAACAACACCCAAAAGTACGCGTATCTCTCAAAAATCTACATATATTATCCAAAATCTACCAAAATCTACTCTCAAAAATCTACATAATATTATCCAAAATACGTCATTAATATTTCGCAACAACATGGCCGCCATATTATAACACGTAAACAAACACACACAACTAGCCATTCAAACTGGGTTGCCACAAAACAACAAAATCTCACCAAAATCGCATGGTTACCACGCCAAACACAAAATCGCCAAGCTTGGCAGGGCGGTGCGTCTGTGAAAGCTGTACACAAATGGGGCAACCAAGAAAGAACAAATAAGTTGGAAAACAAACTTACTGTTGGCTTTATGAAACTAGTAAGCGCACACGAGATCTCCGCTTCGCTCAGATACCCTTGCTCTGCTCCGCTCCACTCCGTTACACATCTGTTCAAAAACATTACAGAAAATCCCCAGCCACTGGCTTCGGCACGTACCGCTGGCTGTACGAAGTCGTAGGGGTAAACGACAATTCTCCATACAAAGAGCTATTACACACATGTTTCCCATAAAATCCATCTTAAACAACAAACAACACTGGAACCATAATCGCAAACTGTGCGCCAAAATGGCGAAAAACTACCTGACCGTCTTATACACTCTAGAGAAAAAAAAAAACTGGCCCAAGGTGTAAAATTTCTTTCTCTATTACGAAGTACAACTTTTTCTAAAAATCTTTAAATTCAAGTCGTTAATCCTCGGACAAATTTTCTCCATAGGTTAATATTGAGGTGAGAGAATCCAGTAGGGTTAGTACATTACAGCCTTAAACTGAATTGCCTTAAATTTCTCGCAAATCATTTTCATCTAAAAGGCAATGAAGCAAAAACGTCTATCAGAGGAAAAATACAAAAAAAGTAAAATTAACAAATAAAAAACTCTGGTCGAGATTTTAAATACACAAAAAAGTCTTTCTGAGTAGATTCATTTTTTTCTTCCTCGGTTTACCGTCTCGAAATCAAAGTTATATTATTTGTTTTATTTGAAATTGTGCCAAACTTGATAAAGTCAGAAACGCAAATTTGTTAAGTGATAAGAATAGCACCTTAGGGCCAATAAAGCTGTCTCGCCACTAACTTTATCGAGCCTCGTATAGGTAAGCCTTTGACGTTCTTTCCCAGTCACTGCTGTGAGCTGAAAAAGTTTGAAAACAATCGCTAAAAATTATTAATGGTTTTATTAATTATAACAACCAATAAAAAAATTAAAGTTTTCTGGTTCGTTGAATAATATTATGGTAAATTATCTTATTTGGCTAACTTAACGCCAGCTTGGCAAAATAGATAAGCACAGGACTCTATATTAGGAGTTGCTCAGGAATTAAGGTAATAAAATTCTCAATTTATGATATTATTGGTCATGACAATTTCATTGTATATATTATGGAATTACTGCAATACAATTTAACTCATATGCAGCATGTGTTTTAGATTTTTAAATAAATATAATTTATTAATGAGGCTGTTAACTCTTTTTTCCCCTTGTAGACTTTCGGATTAAATTTTAATTTAACAACTGCAATATAATTCCTTTTTTAGCAACAGGTTGCTTCCCAAATCCTCATGCAACAATTTTAATGAATTTTGATTTGTTTTATATACATGTTTGTATTTTTAGATTGAACTTAAGCTTTAAATTCGTGAGATGCATATACGAATCTTCCCGAAATATTGTGCTTGCCCAGAAAAATTCCGATACATATATACATATACATATATATATATATATATATATATATATATATATATATATATATATATATATATATATATATATATATATATATATATATATATATATATATATATATATATATATATATATATATATATATATGCACGCACACTTACAAGCCGCCCACATGGTGTAGTGGTTAGCTTTCTGGGCTTTTACGCAGTGGGCTCATGTTCAAATCCCAAATAAGGCTTGGTCTTTTCCGTATCCTCCCTCTCATAGGCAGCAATCCTGGCTCACCTATATGACGCTCCCATAATAAAGTAGCCAGTAAATCGCGGTGATTACAAATATAGTATAATTAACTTATTACGTGGTAAAAAATAAAAAAACTATTTCTTGTACTAAATTTTAAAAAGCTTTTTTAAAAAATCCAGCGTTTGTAAAAACTGAATAATGTAATTTTCTGTATTTATGAGATTCCAGTAAATATATTTCTCCACCTGTAAATAAAACAGTGGAATACTTAATAAAAATAAATCAATAAAGCTAAATAAATATTATGCTCTTTATCTACAGACAGGGGGGAAATATAGGGATTCCTTTTAAATCGTGTCACTTCTGTTTAAAATGTTTCACACAGAAGATTTCATGAAACCATAAGGTCTTGTTTGCATTGCTTTCGGAGCAGAGCGTACCGTCAATTAAAGGCCTGTTCACACAGTATCCGTTAGCATCAGCGTTACTCGTATTGACATATTTTAAACCAATCATAGACCTTAACAATTTCGTGGCTAATGTTTGGAGGTTTGTAATTGGTTAAATATATTTCAATACGAGTAACGCTAAAGCTAACGGATGCAATGTGAGAAGCCCCTTAACGAATCTCAGAGCTCAATGTAATGATGTCATCCTTAGAGTTGAAGTTGTCTCACGTTCAACATTGACGCTAGGCTTCGGAAGCAGTGGGAACAAAGCCTTATTTTGTAATCAATAGTTTTCAAAGATAAAATTACTTAATGTTAAAAAGCTTCTTCTTCTTCTTCTTCTTCTTCTTCTTTTCTTTTTTCTTCTTCTTTTCTTTTTTTTTTCAAACTGGCTGAAAAACAGAAGAATTTCCCCCTCATGATTCGAAGATACGTTTTAGCATTTTAATGTAAGCATCAAATAAAATATCAAACGATTGTTTGCCAGTGTAAATAAAATTGTTGTTTAGCAACGTTATGAGAATAATTGTGTAGGAATATACCACGCTTTGCTACATAAAACTAAACCACCTTCTACCTGGAGAGCCAATTTTTGACAAACATGGTTGTAGCATTCAACTCCGCGGTCCCGGTTCAAAACTGGCCTTCAAAAGCTCGTTATTGATGAATCGCTGAATAAACGTCTCATTTCGACTCTGTGGATTGCGCTATCAGCAAAACAGAACTTCTTAACGAAAATACCGCTCATCGCAGCAACTCGCACCTGCAATAGCACATCACGCGTGGCTATACGTGACGTTACACTTTATTAAACAACTCGTTACACCCTTTGTTCTTTTATGAACCCCCCCCCCCCCATAGATTCCCTCGGGAAGGAGCTCAGCGATCTGTCCACAAAATTGCCTAACTTCCTTTGCCTAAAGAGTTGTTTTGGCGACACATAAAACAATGGTAAAAAACAATTGTGTACAGCTTTGAAATAAGCTAATATATTTCTTTAACAAATGGATCCAGGTACTTGGCATTTTAATGTTTCGATTTTCTGTAGTTTTTGTTGAATTATTAAACTCTCATAATGCTTTTTTTTAATATTGCAAAACGCATGAAGATGAACTTAACGCCATAAGTAGTAAGACACTTTGGCACATCTCGAAACGTCGAGGATGTGCCAAAGTTTCTTACTGTTTATGCCGTTATGTTAATTTTTTATGCATTGTAAATTATCAGAAATAATGTTAAAAAATTGCTATTAGAAATAATGTTACGAAAAGGGTACAAAATTGTTGAATTCACTATCAATTTGGTGAATTTTCTTTGCATACAGAGCAGTATTGATTTTAAATAATTTGAATTTTGGCTAACTCATCACTAGTTTGCCTTGGCTTAATTTTCAACTTTCGCTAATTATTTATTCCTCACAAGTAGTCTCATCATTTGGTGCTTAACTTACGATGACCTATTACTGCCGTGGGTTGTAAATATTTTAATTCCCATCTTCAATCTGGCCTTTGACACACACCAGGAAAGTACACACATAAAATAAGAAAAAAACATTTTAAAAGGAAATTCCACTGCTTAATGGGAATCATGATTTTTAACTGCAACTTATCTTAAACTCATTAATTCTAAGTGAATTAATCGCCTCTTAAATGCATCGACATGTTTTGAAACCCACTCTTCAGAGTTCAGATACATGAAATTGGAGAAGCGAGTAATTCTCTATGTACTGGAGGTAATTTCTTTCGAAAGGCTAAATTATAATCTAAACTTTGAGGTTTCGGACAAATCGAGTTTTTAATTGCATTATAAGTTAAACTTTGCAAGAAAAATTTTACCCTAAATTTATATTTTTCGATCACGTATTATGAAATGTTCTGTTACTTCGTTTTGAGGACATTCTTAAAGAAAAGGAACTTACTTGATGTTCTGGCGTATTTTGGATGCATGCAATGGCGTAGCTAGAACTTTTGCCGCCCTGGGAGGTCTCCAATTTGCCGCCCTTTCTAAGTCAATCAATTGGGGTTTTTTATAAATTAATAAGCATAAATAAATAATTGTAATTGAGACAAACTATAGGCGGGGAACTTTTTTACCATTGGATGCCATATTTGAATTAGGCTGTAATAAAGGAGGTCGCGTCATCCCCATGCTAACGGTGGTACTAAGCATTCAATAAACATCGAGCACGGAGTAGTACATACAACTTCTACTCGACGTCGGCACCATTGATGTCTGTATCTGAGCAAAATTTTTAGAGATAATAGTTTCAACCCTACATTGACTTGACGATGAGGAAAAATATTGGAAATCATATAGGAACTTGAAGGTAACCCTTCATTTTGACGTCATAATACTAATAATGACGTCATAATGGAAAAAAGTATATGAAAGTTAAAAAATATCCCGAATTATCTAACAATATTGCATTTAATCCACACCTTGTAAAAAAAAACCCTTTCATTATTTTTTATTTATTTAGTTTTTCACACGATTGGAGTAGTAGACTGCCATCCAGTTTTTAACAGCTCACTACGCGATATGAATACTTGAGCTATTTGATTCATTCATATTCAAGTTTGTTTACTTTCAGAATTCATCACAAAAGTAAACGGATTTTTAAAAAATGTTAAATATACAGCTAAAAGGATCCAATTTTTTTTTAAGTTCTGAATGTTTTATAGAAAATTAGGCTGAACAAACGTGATTTGATGGAGAAGATATTAGTTTTTAGGTAAGAAAAAATTCTGATCCATATCTGAAATTGAAATTAAGCCTAACCGGCCGTTAGTTTACTGAGGGCTTTAATTGAAATATGAGTACAGCCCTGAAGTGTTATACAGAGACAACGGCTATTATATATATAATTCATAATTCGTAGAAATCGAACAGTAAACTTATGAATTGAACAAGTGGTTTTTTTACAACTTATACTAAATAAAAATATGCCGCCTCAAAATATGTGCCGCCCGGTGCGGACCGCACCCACCGCACCCCCTAGCTACGCCACAGGATGCATGATAAGGTTTTATAACACACCGACAAAGTGTTAACAGATTTAGTACATCATAATGTGGTAGTAGTTTAAATATTTGGTAAGTTATTTACTTAAAAGAAAAGAAATGCTTTTCAGGAGAATGCCACTGCAATGCGCATTCTCCTGAAATTTAAATACAGTGATCCCTTACTTATCTATTTATAAGGGGACATGAGATGTTCAACCTCGTTTTTAAAAAAAAATTTCAATAATATACTCTGTATACAAAATGAGAATTACTAATATTCTTTTTTTCTACTTTGAAGAAACCGTAAAATTCACAAATAAGTATTTTGTGGTAGAATAAGACCTGTTTTTTCAAAAAAATCTTAAAAAATGTTAGCATTTTTCAAAATTCTCTATGCAGATTAATTTTCTTCTGATTTCTTACACTTTTCTCATAATTGTTAATTGAAGTGTTTGTCACAAAACTGGGACTAATTATTTGAAATAATAAATATTTTTTACATGCTTTTATTAACTCGCTTTCTTGTTTGTTTGTGTGTTTGTCCAGTTCAAATCTTGCAATCGATTTTCAATTAACTTCCCGACTAGCTAGACATTTGAAACTTTTAGAATATCTCAGAACACGATGACAATGCATTAATTTAATACTTTTAGCCACCTTTAAGCAGAATTAAATTAATTTTCAGTTATTTTCAGTTAATTTTGTTTTGTAGACTGGTGCAGCCATCTATCGACCGGGACTGGAACTAAAAGTTAAACGCAAGTTAACTTCCAATTAACTTCCTTTACTTTCAAATTGATGGGATAATTCATCAAAAAAATATAAAAATATATTTATTAATACATAGAATTGTCAAATTTATATGATTCAACAGAAAATTTAAAAACATGGTATATAAAAAGTTCGTTTTATCTTGTAATATTTCATATTTATAGACATTGAAATAAAGTAAAGACATGCAAAATCTAAAAAAATAACAAGCAAATTTAAAAAATATTATTTATGGCTTTAGATTCATACAAAAAAAGTTTAAAACAATATTAAATTTATATAAGTATGTTAAACTTATATTAAAAAATTTAAGGTTTTTAAATGATATGGAATACGCGTGGAGCATTTTGAAATATGCTAGCATTTTTGAAAAAAAAATTGAAAAACAGGCATTTTTCTGCCCAAAAATTCCTATTTTAAATCTAAGAATCTTCAATGTAGTAAAAAAGAATGTTAATTATTATCATTTCGTAATATATAGAGTTAAAAATTGAAAATTAAAAAATTTGAGGTTGAAGGTCCCCTCAAGACGGAGATTACCAACCTTTTTATGTGTGCGGGACCCTTGGGAATAAGATTAAAAACTTGACGCACCCTTATTAGAATTTTAGTTTTTTTCATTTTTAAAAATATTAAATTAAAGCGTAATGTATATCAGGTACGTGTTAAATTCAAATTCAAATAAAAAGTACTTACTCCATTGCTGATTTTACTCATTTATTAAAAGATATAAGTAACAATCACTTGAATAGGATATATTAATACAGTCCCAAAATAGTCATTAGTTTTAGTATAGTATGACACAAGAGGACTACAATAGAAATCGCTAAAAAGAGTTTTGCTCTATTAATGTGAACTTGCGATGGATGCTTACAGCACAAATGTTTGACATCAACAGTCGTGGGTGTGAAGGTGGATAATTCAACCTCATGCATCGATTTGTGTCACAATCTGTCGCGCTTGAGAGTAATTAATTCAACTTAAGGCTGCTATGTACTAAGAAAAAAAATCATATTTCCCTTTTCCTCTTCTTGCAGACTCTTGTGGTGGGAGGAGTCCAGTTGACAGTTCGAGAATTCCACCCCCCCCTTATTATTGACATTATGTGGGATTGTAATGGCTTTCTCTCTATAGGGGGGTTAAGCGCTGCCCCCCCCCATTTTTTATTCAAAATATATTTTTGTCAACTATTTACAGGTACATAAATGCTGATAATCAAATAAAATTGCCATTCTCAGATAGCCTGAACTTTTCTGCAATGCGCTACAGAATTCATTTTATAAATTTCGTCCACCGAAGGAATATATGAGCGTTTAAAACACACTATACCAGATTTTTACCTTAATAACTTAAATTTTAAAATATTAATTGCATTTAAAAAAAAAAAAAAAGAAAAATGTTCACAAATGTAAAATTTCTTTCTCTGTGACGGAGTACAATTTTTTTTTTAAATCTTTGAATCCAAGTCGGCAATCCGTGGACAAATTTTCTCCATAGTTTAACATTGAGGTGAGCGAATCCAGTGGGGTTAGTACATAGCAGCCTTAATATTTACTAGTTGGTACCCGTCAAAACTGGATAGTAAATAAATGTACTAATACACAAATTATTCAAAACATCAGTATCAAATGTTGAAAATCATAACATAGAGAAATACAATTTAAAAAACTACTATTGAACCAAATAAAAATAAATATGGTTACTCAACAGCGCAAAATAAACAATTACCGTCAGGTTTAATTCATTATCTCTCAAACACAATTAAAAATTAAAATGGCAGAGAGAGAGAGAGAGAGCTAGAGAGATTCCTCGGAATAAACAAATTAACGTTTTTATGCGGTCTCGTGCTTAATAAGTATCTAAAGCCAGATTTAAACAGGTCACTGAGCATGCGCAGAAAGCAATTTTTAATTGTAAATTATCACTAATGAATAGAAATTGTGGTTACAAAAACCAAATTTGACATATCTATAGATAACCTTTCGTTTAAGACTAAAATGAAGTAAATGGATTCAGTAGTTCTCTTTCACGGACTGCCCAAAGAATCGGCTTTGCAACTTAAATATATAGATAAGTGAACAACCCTTCAATTTTTTTTTTATTATCCCCCCCCCCCCCTAAAAAAAATCTCGTGGCCCACCGGCTGGTAATCCACTGATTTAAGTCATCCATCAAAAAAAAAAATTGTGCGGTCGGGGGACCCCCGTGAGGAACTTCGTTCCTGACGGGATACATATACGGTGAAACCTCCCTTAACGGACACTCCCGAATAGCGGACACCTCTAATTAACGGACATTTTTACGGGTCCCAGTCCTTTTATATAGGACAATCCATGTTATTTCCTCTGAATAGCGGACACTCCGAATAGCGGACAGGTATTTTGAAAAACTTTCAATTATTTTGGCAAACATTTCAAAATTGGAAACTTTTAACGCCTCAAATGGATGGATGGAAAAATTCCGGACACGTCAAAACATATTTTTTAAACAGATTTGTGGTGAAGAAAAATCTGCAAATTCAAATGAAGTAACAGATTGGATTGGAAAGCTTAAATCTTTGTGCAAAGGATATGATGACAGAGACATTTTCAATGCTGATGAGACTGGTCACCTTTACCTCGTTCTTTCGGTCAAGATTTTATGTTTTAAGGGTGAAAAATGTAGTGGTGGGAAAATTTCAAAAGATCGGCTCACTCTTTTGCTGCGTTGCAACATGCTGGGAGACTTCGAAACTCCAATTGTTATTGGAAAAGCTAAGAAGCCTAGATGTTTCAAGAACATTGATGTGCGACAATTTAGTGTTTCATGGAAGTCAAATAAGAAAGCGTGGATAACCACTGAGATAATGAGCGATTGGTTGGTGGAGTTAGACAACAAAATGAAAAAACAAAAGAGAAAAATCATTCTGTTCATGGGCAATGCTACAGCCAATTTCAGGGAATTATCCGCAGCTTTAAAGTACGACAAAGAAATATGCTTCTGACACAGATTATCTCCAGCAAATCCAGCTAAGAGTTGGCAAAATCGGTATCTGTTTTGGATGCAATTTCCTGGACTACGTCAGCCCTTTAAAAGGTGGAACCTGGGTGCGTTCTAAAAATGTTTTAAGAAGACGGGATTTTTGAGTACAAGCGAAGTGGCAACTGACAGTACTAGCGAAAAAAGCAAAAAAGAACTTGCTTATCTAGTAGCCAATTTGGATTCAAATGTCAGCGTTGAAGAGAAAGTCAAGATCGACGACGATTTATCCATTGAGGAAAAAAACCTGCGTGTTTCCAATTTCATTCATCGGGCCACCACTGAAGCACTGGCCCTTTCTGAGGATGATGATGAGGAATCGCCAATGGAAGACTGCAAAATCAAAGATTATTCGGAAGCACTGAAATAAAGCGAACAATTCAAACAGTTCTTTCTGAACAACGAAGATTCGGAGGGACTAGCAAAGCTAAATCCTATGAAGATTCATCTTGAAAAACAGGTTTGTTGTGTAAAAAAGAGAAATTAAACTTTGTTGAGAGATTTTTTCAGCAGTAATTAAAATAATTTAGCTACTATACATTGTATTTTGGGATTATTTAATGCAAGATAAAAGATTAGCACACAATTAAAAGGAAAAGTAGTAAATAGTTATTCTTTTCTTGCCTAATTAATTTTTCCTTTTTAATTAAAATTGCTGCCGTAATTTTCAATCAAATGTCAAACAAGAAGAGCAAAAACTTTTTTATAAAAATGTTGTCCTCCCCAATAGCGGACACCTCCTAATAACGGACAAAACTTTTGGTCCCGTGACTATTCGCTTTTCGGAGGTACCACTGTATTAATCTTTAAGCTATTAATTCTAAAAAAATATATATAATTTTTTAACAACCAAACAAAACAATTTTACATGTGCTGCCATCTTTTGGCAGATAGGTGAAGCAATGTTGAACAACTGTGTTTCATTTTTTGATGAAAATATTAGTCTGTTTTAAAACATTTTTAAACAAAAGAGGACTAGTTTGAAAGAGAAATGTCTGTAGTCTTAGACTGTAAAATGATCAAAATTCTACGATAATTTTTTGGCGAGTTATCGTAATCTGAAAATGAAAAAGTCAATATTTCTTGAAAAACTGTGTTTCATTTTTTGATAAAAATATTAGTCTGTTTTAAAATATTTTTAAACAAATGAGGTCTAGTTTGAAAGAGAAATGTCTGTAGTCTCAGATTGTAAAACGATCAAAATTCTACGATCATATTTTGGCGAGTTATCGTAATCTGAAGATGAAAAAGTCAATATTTTCCCACAAAACATAAAATAAAAAGAATTAACACAACAAAGAAATTAAATTAGAAATTGCCCACAGCGATTGGACGGGGATTTGAACCGGGGACTTCTCACTCAGCGATAGATCCGCTGAGCGATAGCTCGCGTCCGATGCGATAACCATTCAGCCACGGAATCCTTGAGAAAAAGCTCTTATGGAGGGGACATAACGCGATTTCGTTACGTGACGATTTCTGAAAAGTTCACAAGCCGCGTAAAAGAACTTCGTTCCAAAAACGTATAAATGAGAACGGTGCTAAAGAGAGAATTCATGTAAGTTAAAAAGCAATTTAAATATGAAAGGGGTATGATGCGAGTAATGCACGAAATACATAAACAATATTAGTAACATTGCAAATGAGGTTAACATATCTACTCCTTTCAAAAGTTCAAACAAGAAAATTTCCAATTATGTGAGGACTTCTCTCATCAGCACCCTCCTTTACTGACTAATTGAAGTTAGTTGAGATTCAAGGAAGTTCGTGATCCGAACTTCCTCGAACCACTGATTTTAAACATTGTCTAGCTGTTCAAATTTTCCGTTTTAATATTCCTGACCGTTTTTCAGAATGAAGTACATCACAATCACGGCAGATTCAAATTATCGCATCTTCGTACGATAGACTTTCTTTAATTGATATTTTTCCCTTTTAAAATGGTTAGCTAAACATTTCCTTTGATTTTTTTTCTTCAGTACTTTTCGATGTAGTACACTTCAAAAGAAATTGAATCCTTTTGCTTACCCATGGGCTAACCAATATTATCATCTCAATAAGCGATAGTATCAGAAATATTAATGACCATTTCTCTGTCCAATTCAGTCACGCTGCTGCACCATGTTCTTCTTAACTGTGTGTGAATACACATTAGGCTCAAGTCCGAGGTATTTATATCGACAATAAGAGAACAGTTGTGCTGAGCATGCTTACCCAACTTACGACCCGCGCAGCCCTCCAGCATACACTCTGTGGCCCGCGGAGCCTTTTGTATATATCTATACTATATATAAAACAGTTCCATAACTGACTGACTGACTGACATATAACGCACAGACCCAAACCGCTGGACCTAAAAGGCTGAAATTTTGCACGGCGATTCTTCTTATAGTGTAGGGGTGCACTAGGAAAGATTTTTGAAAAATTCTTCTTAGATTTTTAAAAATAAATGTTTAAGCTGTTTTAGTAACTTTCTTTAAGTTTGCATTTAAAATAATAAATTAAGCGTTATAAAATTTATATCACGAGAAAGATCATAAAAATTCCTTTAAAATGAGATCTTTTTCGAATCTTTACCTCCATTTTCTGATTTTCGGTGAATTTTAAAAGATTAATTTTTAGAATTTAATTTATTAAATGCGGATCACGTGATTTCTTTTTCTGGTACTTTAAATTAATTTATCGTCACGTGCATAACAACTAAATAGACAAAAAAAATTTTATCTTGCTAATGCCGCAGACGATTGGATATTACCCAAAAAAATATTATACAATAAAAGATATTATGTTCCTCAAACTGTACTATATTAACTGTACTAAATTCTTTAGTATGTCCTATTACATTTAATTTGAATATTTTCTTCTACATTATTTTGTCTATAAAAATATCCATTACGATTTTTTTATAAATACTAGCCGCTGCGTGACCAGCATGGTCACTTTTAGTTTTAAATTTTTTTTTGCAAAGCAACTCAACTGAAAGTAACATATGTAAGTAATGTTACCATTACCTTTCATCATAAATATAAGTTGTTAAGGGGTATTCTCTATAAGAATGATTCTAAAACATCGTGATTAAAAAATGTGAATTTCCATTATTTCACAACAGAGTTAAAGATAAGACTGAGAAACCCAATAGTGATGATTTTAAAAATTACATCCCTCTCTGTATGTACTATTTTTCAAAATTAAGATATCTACATTTTATCATTACATCAAATAAGAAACTGTTGGGAAAAATTATTTTCACTTAAAAAAATGGAGTAAAAATTCAGCAAGTACTAAAATATAGTATAGATTCATCACTCTCTGTATGTATTATTGTTCACAATTCAGATATCTACACTTAATCATATCAAATAATAAATTGTTGGGAAGATTTCTTCACTTATAAAATGGAGTAAAAATTCAGCAAGTACTGAAAAAGTGTACAAAATTAAGTATTACTGGCTGTCGGTTGCTATGCCGGCGACAGTTAAGCCTAACCTCGCGATCATTTATGCTCTCTCTTTTATGGCTCTTGTTAACCTGATCGTGATGATCCGTTAAATAAATATCTCGTAGATTTATTCATAACTGGAGAAATGGCTCTTATTTACATCTTGTTTATTATGCACTATTTGCATCGGTTAATATATACATTCATTTCGTTCCTTAGGATCATCATACATCGACTAAAGGACGCAGAGTTCATAAATCAGTTCGATATAGAGACCCTCTTCATTCTGCCCTCACTCGCGTCGTTTATGCCAAAAGTCATAGTCTATCTTTTTCTCGCGGCCTCCTCTATTTATCCCTTTTCCTGTCTGTCTTTCTGGAACAATCTAGATCTTTTCACACTTCGGACCCCCCGTCTTCCGGTTCCTTTGTATGTCCGGTTTCCTTTGTACGGCCACCTACGGCGATTTCACCGCCGTCGTCTTTTCGCTTTGTTGAAAAGCGCTAACAGCCTTTGCTAATTATTCTTAATGATGTGTCCACATCACCTATCATTGGTCATTTTTGAAGGTTCATTCCACTTCGCCACCTGTTTGTGTTCTTTTGAGCTTATTGATAGTCCTGTCGCTTACCTTAATTCAGTCAAAAATTAAGAATGTCGGACGAGAGTCTGACATACGCCCCTTCCTTTTGGAGCGAGAAATAAGTCTTTCTGAGACGTTTTCATGCCTCAATGACAGTCCCTTTAACCAAAAAAATAATAAAGCACCACACTCGAATCATAACAGTACTTTAAACTTGTGAAGAGGGACACTTTGTAGGCATAATAATAATATACATTTTTACAGGTAAATGATCCCATGTTTTCATCTGAGTATGAGGATAGAAAATTCATTTACATGTAACAAAAATTACTTTTACACAATTATTCGTTATCTACATTATATTAATCCATTATTTGTTGTCCAATATTATTTTATACCATTATTACCAATATAAAATTCTTTTACACTTTATACCCAACGCAACATTATGTTCTCCTTATTCCTTATATCCTTATTTTAAATGATACTAGCACAAAGTTATTACTTTAGTCCTTCACTTTAAACAAGATGCAAAACAAATTATTCGTCCACCATCACATATATTCAATGCAATAATTTCTAATATAATTACATTTTTGTTTCCTTTTTTTTTCAGATTCTTTAGGAATTACTTGACTTAATCTTAAATAGTTACACATACATATTTTAATGAATTTTTCCCGGATTCTTTGGGAACCACTTTAAATTATTTCTAATACTTTCTCACACAATATCATCCAGGTACGGTTATTATTTAACCCTTCCATTTAAATAACACAACACAAACCGAAGCTATAACTTAGCTCTTCACTTTAAATTAAACAGAAACCAAAGTATTCACACAACAAAATACAACAGAAAAAAATCACCTATCTTATACACATTAATTCTTAATACCATTATATTTACAAATTTAATCCATTTTTCTTAGAATTCATAACTATTAGTTATCAATCCAATTTAAAAAAAATACAGATTTAATTAATTTTCCCTGAATTCTTTGAGAGCTACTTAAATCATTTCTAAAACATTTACAAAATACACAATTAATTGAATTTCCCAGAATTTTTTGGGAATTACTTAAATTTTTGATCCTCTCCGCTATTTTACGGGACCCTAAATAAATAGGAGTGGGTTTGTGGTTTTATTATTTCACAATCTCTCATTGACTCATTTATGAAGTTATGACCTAGTGTCGGTTCAGATTTACCCTTTTCTGCGTTAGTCTTGTCTCCCATACTTTGCGTCGGTTTCCTACCCGTATCGTTGGGACTTCCTTGGACATTTAATTCTTCGTCTCTTGTGTCCCTTTGATTATTTCCACTCTCGTTGTTAATTTCCTCTAACCTTTTATCCCCTAAAATATCAATTTGATCTTTCCTCTCTTTTTCCGTTGAAAATCCCATTTCTCGCACCTCATCTAAATTCTCATTGGGACTTGATTCCCCATCCAAAATTTTATCCTGAGATTTGTTGTTCTTAGTCTCTTTCCCCTTGATTCTTTATTTCCACTCAATTTATCTCCCTGGGAGCCCATCACTTCCGGCAGCACATTGTATTGTTGGAGCTCAATTCACTATTTCCCACCTTCTCCGAAGTCTTATCAGTCTTAGTTTCGGTTTCTTTGGGACTTACTTTACAACATCTCCCTTATCGTACATTTCCTCATCCTTCGTCTCATTTCCCATTTCAAACATATTCGGGGGAATAATCATCTCCTCTGTGTCCCTTACCATTTCAAACATATTATGGGGAATAATTATCTCCTCATCTGTGTTCCTTGCAATTTCAGACATATTAGTGGGAATAATCATCTCTTCCTCTATGTCCCTTACGATTTCAAATATACTAAGAGGAATAATCATCTCCTCGTCAGTGTCCCTTGCCATTTCCAACCTATTCAGCGAAATAGTTATCTCCTCCTCCGCATCTCTTACAATTTCAAACATATTGGGAGGAATAATCATCTCCTCATCTAATACCTGATCTAAACTCTTACTCAAATGCCTTTGAGTACACGCCGATCTTTCGAGGACTCCCCTTCCATGAGTAATTGCATACCTTACTTCCCTTTCCTGTTGGGTTTCAATTTTATTTTCAGGTTGAATAATTAAGCCTCTATTAAATTCCTTCTCAAATTTATTTCCCATCTGATCTCCTCTATTTCTGAGATTTTGAACTCTTTTGGGGCACTGATATTTCAAATAGTCTTTACTATTACAGACAAATCATCTTTTATCCTCCTTTTTCAGATCAATTTTAGCAAATCTCTTATCTGTTTTAACTAGCGGTTCAAGAATAACCCTTTTTTCATTCCTCACAAATCCTTCGAAATTATTATTAACACCTCCATTGCTTTCTATGGCCCTTAAATTTGAGAGTCTTTTAGCTACCCTTATCCTCAATTTTTCTATTTTTAATTCTTTCAATTTTAACTTTATATCTCTTTGTTTATCTCTTTCCTGTCTATCTCTCTCCTCTTTTACAATTTCCTGTTGTCTATCCCTCTCCTGTTTTTCTATTTCTCTTTGTTTATCTCTTTCCTGTCTATCTCTCTCCTCTTTTTCAATTTCCCGTTGTTTATCCTTCTCCTCTTTTTCAATTTCCCGTTGTCTATCCCTCTCCTTTTTTCTATTTTCTTTGCTTATCTCTCTCCACTTTTTCAATTTCCCGTTGTCTATCCCTCTCCTGTTTTTCTATTTCTCTTTGTTTTTCTCTTTCCCATTGTCTCTTTCTCTCCTCCCATTGTCTATTACTCTCTTGTTTCTCAATTCGTTCTCTTTCCACTGTCTTATTAATCATAGCAAACAACCGTTCCTTAGCGAACTCTTCCTCATATTTCTCACTTCCTAATATTATTTCCCTAAGACCAGCGTATGTCCTGTTCTCAGAAGACGGACAAATCCATGTTAACTCTGTAGCTAACAAAATTTAATCAGCTTTCCGCCCCTTCCATATGAATGCCATTTTTAGCTTCTATATCACTTAACCACAAATGCAGCAAATGAGTACAAATTCACTTTTACGACTATAACAAATATAACACAACAACACCTATCTTGATCTAATTTCCTCAACAATTATGATAATTCTACGAGCATTTAACTACTACAATTTATAAATCACTTCCACAAATAAAATAATACGAGCACTTATACACTTTTCCCGTTATACAAAATAACACACTTTCACTTTTAAAATAATAATCCAATTACCAATAATTCAATAACTCAAAATATTACTTCCATCTTTATAATCGTAATTCAATACTTCAATAGTTAAAAAAAAATAACTCAATTCCTTCAACTAATTAATAACGCTATCTCATACACAGGGAGAAAAACATGGAATCGCTTACCCCTTTTCCTCCTCGATGAATAGCCGTCGCTTAAATCTTTCTCCGTTTGTTTCCTTGAAGCAGTTTTAAAGACAGTTCACCATAAAGTTGTTTAACATTAATATATCGGTGCACACCACTCCGATGTCTCAATTCTTTATCGTTGATGTCGTACACACCACTCCGATCTCTTGATTCTTTATCGTTGATGTCGTACACACCACTCCGATCTCTTGAATTACTTATCGTTGATGTCGTACACACCACTCCGATCTCTTGAATTCAACCTCTCTCGTGACCGCCTTTACTTCATTGAGTATTGAACTTTCATCATCTTTTCTGATGCCTTCCGTATCGTTGGGGTCCTCCCACGTTCTTTAGTCCTATCTTTTTCTCGCAGTCTCCTCTATTTATCTCTTTTCCTGTCTGTCTTTCTGGAACAATCTAGATCTTTCCACACTTCGGACCTCAGTCTTCCGGTTCCTTTGTATGTCTGGTTCCCTTTGTACTGCCACCTACGGCGATTTCACCACCGTCGTCTTTTCGCTTTGTTGAAAACCGCTAACAGCCTTTGCTAATTATTCTTAATATTCTTGCGCGTAACTCTTGCGCTACACATAAAAAACATAATTCTACTAAATTTTCACTTTCTAATATTTTCCACATATTTTAATTCAAACACAATTACTTTTCGATTAGAATCAAGTGCATTTACTATTTTATCTTACAGCACAGGTCAACAATTATACTTGCAAAACTAAGAATAGTCTTTAATTTAAAATTAGTCTATAGTAATTTTACTACACAAATTCTTTGCCTCTATAAGTCAGGCTTACCTTCTCTGACGACCCTCATTCTGCAATCGATGTCGGTCAGCTCAATGTTGCGGCTCCTTTGTCGTATTTTTTTTGGCTCGGCGACGAATAATTGCACGGCGACAGATTATTGAATTGGATTAACTTTATCTGGTCACTCATCCTAACGGACTTCATCGCCATCTTAGAGGACTAATCATTAATCTTGTAACTGACTACTGAGCATCAATCTTCAAATTTTCTCCTCTGAATTGTAATAAATTCATCTATTTCAAATTTATTTGGCTGGGGCTTTTGTTGATTCGATCGCTACCTCTATCAATACGTTACGCCAGTGAATTATTAGTACACGGCGGTTTCCATCGGCTGAGGCTTCCGGTACTTTCTTCTACTTTCCAGGACGGGGTGTCCTAACAGGGGTGATTCCTGGACGGGGTGTCCTAACAGGGGTGATTCCTGGACAGGGTGTCCTACATCTATCTTCGTCGATAATGTGCACAAGATCGTGGGCCGTCGCTGTTGATTTAACGTCGATTCTTGATCCCAGTTTGCTGCCACCAAACTAAGGCTGTAACGTATTGGTCGAGGTAGCGATCGAATCAACAAAAGTCACAGCCAAGTAAATTTAAAATAGACGAATTTATCACAAATCAGAGGAGAAAATTTGATGCTGAGTAGTCAGTTACAAGATTAATGATTAGTCCTCTAAGATGGCGACGGAGTCCGTTAGGATGAGGGACCAGATAAAGTTAATCTAATTCAATAATATCGAGTTCAGCAAGTCCCTCGATTTTAGCTTCCTTCAGGGCGGATGACTGCGAGGCAATTTATAAGATTAGGATAATCGTGACTGATGTTCTCGTCTTGAGATCTCGTCAAAATATAACTAAGCTTCTTAGCTGAAGCTAAAAATTCTCTTCGTGAAAAATAAACCGCCGACTACGCAAGTCCGCGTATAGCCTTTTTCGACCCTGGATGGTCGGAGTAGTCTCTCACAGCTCAGCAGATCGCTCACTGTCTTTTTCTCACTCGTCTAATTTTGGACTTTTTCGCTCCGTCCAGAGAACTCGTCTCTCATTGGATCTTCTATTGGTGATGTCATTTTTAGACTTTTGATTTGCTGGAACGCAAGCTGCAATTATCGTGACTTCCCGGCTTCCCGGGTGGTCCTGCGTCATTAATCTGGCGCACCGTGGCGAATTTCTGCTCCGCCTATATGTCACGTTTTGCAAACAGCTTTGTGTTCCTTCCCGTTCCAGCTTACCCTCACCTGCTATACATATAATGGGGAGCGTGTCGGTCAGCTGCGACAGATTCAATGTGTGCAGCGGATATTTTAATTGTGCGAATTATTTTAAATCGTCACAATCCCTCCCCCGTTGGGTAGATTTTGTCTTGCAGGCAAAATCTGAAAACAAGGGTTAACATGGCTCACCTGACAACATCATTAGAGGCACTCATAATTTAATCTTTAAAATTTCAAAATTAAGTACTTAAAAATTTTCAAAACAAAAATTATTTACAACACTATTATACAATTACACACTACTAAATTAGTCAATTAATTACAATTCTTAATTTATTCAACTGATTACACATCATTAAATTACTTTTTTATTCTGACAGCATCCTGCTCAAACAGTCTGCCTGTTCAATTTCCTTTTCAGAGAATTATAGCAAAATACACATCCTTTTAACTAATTTCCGTTGAAGAAATCTATCACTAACCGAATTTCGTGTATGTTTCTTTTCTAGTAAAGCATACCATATACAAGTCATTTAAACTAAATTCCCTTCGGAAAGCCTAGCGGCGTTTACTAAAACCGTCTCATTATTTTTAACAAAAGCAGAACAGTTATACAATTGGACACATTATTAAGTAACTTCCCTACATAGAAATAAGCAATTTAAAATTCAATTAACAACAAAAAAAATCAACATAGTAGATCAATACGATTAAATTCCTAGGTTTCCTATTTACACGGATTACCTAGATCATTATAGCTTTGTGTTCCTTCCCGTTCCAGGTCACCCTCACTGCTATACGTATAATGGGGGCTTGTCGGCCAGTTGCGACAGATTCAATGTGTGCAGCGGATATTTTAATTGTGCGAATTATTTTAATTCCTCACAATATATATATATATATATATATATATATATATATATATATATATATACACACATATATATATACATATATACATATATATATATATATATATATATATATATATATATATATATACATATATACATACATACACATATATACATAGATATATATGCATACATACATACACACATATACCGGGTGGCATATTACCATTCCTTACATGAATTCACTCCATTACATCGTTTGGCGGCTGCTGATTGGTCAATTGAGTTTGCATCGATAATTGCCATAATATTTGATCCTAAGCTCAGTTTAAATGAGATAAATGCTAAAATATATGTCTTAGTTGCTTTCATTTCGATAATTGCATAATATTTGATCCTAAGAGTATTTTAAATGAGATAAAATCTATTTCAGTTGCTTTCATTTTTATATTTTATTTACGCCATATTTTACAAGGAGCATGAATTTTTTTAAGTGGCGCCACCTATTAATGTAAAAGTAATTTAAAACGACAAACTATTTGTAAAAGAAATTTTCGCCATAAATGCCTTCATATTTCTTTTTTGTGCATGGAAAATTTTAAGAAATTACCAATTTTAGTAGTAATTTCACTGTAAAATTTTAGGAGTAGAATAAAATAGAGTAAATATTACTCAAAATTGAATTTTTTCTTAAATGTTGAAATAAAAAAAGGAAAGATATTTTCTTTTTTTTTAAATTTAAACGTTGAATTTAAAAAAAATATTTTTTTTAATTAAAATCTTAATTGAAGATGCAAATTATATATTTTTTGCTGTTTTGCACACTTTAGTTTTTAACCTTACTCTTAAAAAATAAAAATTATAAATACTCTTCTAAAAATTACCAAAAATAGATTGAAAATAAAGTGACTTTATTGTACAAATGAATAAATTTTATAATGCACAAATATGTAATTTTGAACGTTACTGCGTACTACGATACTATTATTTAAAATAGATTCTATTTCGTTCAAAAATAGCGATGGAAGTTTTGATTCTTGAAAAACAGACATGCTTTCATAAGCATCAGCGCACCAAATACCCAAATACCGATGTAAACTCAATTGACCAATCAGCAGCCGCCAAACGATGTAATGGCGTGAATTCATGTAAGGAATGGTAATATGCTACCGGGTGGCCATATTTAAACTGACAGTGCTCACAGTGTTCTGTAGCGCGATCTATTTGCGAGAATGACGCCACATTTTGTAGGAAGATTGAACAAGACGGGGGACGAAGGATTCCGCGAAAAAATAAATTAGTTCCAAAAGTCACCGCTAGGGGAATATTTGGCGCCGTGTAATAGAAAATAGAGTGTTAACAAATGCAAATCAATACGGAAATTACCTTTTATTTTGCATTCAAATGAGGTTCAATGTGGCTGCCTTAGTTGTGGACCACATATTGCATTCTGTGCACAGTATGCACAACAGCAGAAAGTAACATGTCTGCAGGAATCTCCCGTACAGTCCGTGATATGTTATCCTTCAACGTAGCCAGGTCCTGGACCACTCCTTGATAGACATTGGACTTAAGGTAACCCCATAGCCAGAAGTCGCATGGGGTAAGATCAGGCGACCGAGGTGGCCATGCAGTTGGAAAGTAGGGGCTAATGACTCTTTCTGTTGTGAATTTCTGTCGTAGCAGCTGTTGCTCCCGTACAGCAACGTGTGGAGGGGCTCCATCTTGCATGAAAATGATTTCCCTCAGGTATTGTCTTTGCTGAAGTGCCGGAATGACAAAGCTGTTCAACATGTGGCGATATTTCTCTCCGGTAACAGAACAGGTTTCCGGTCCTGTCGGGGTAATGTTCTCATAGAAGAATGGGCCTATGATAAATTCCGCTGTGAACCCACACCAAACAGTTACCTTTGGTGAATGTAAGGGAATTTCTGTGACTGCATGTGGTGATTTGTCATCCCAAATTCGGCAGTTCTGGGTATTCACAGTTCCATGCAGGTAAAAGTGGGCCTCGTCTCCCCATAAGATTTTCCACGGCCAAGCATCATCCACCTCCATTCTGGCAAGAAAGGTGAGAGCAAAAGTCAATCGCTTATCATAGTCGGGGTACAGTAACTCCTGTACACGGCTGATCTTGTACGGATAGAAGTTGATAATCTTTCGTAAGATTATAGAGTTTCTTTGCTCACTTCTACCCAGACTTGGGTGTATATAATTTGAAGTGGCACTCTATTTGAATGTGAAGCAAACACAGTTTATACATGAAACAATGTTTATTGAATTCGTTGCACATATAATTGGCTTTTACAGCAATAAGCATGCGTACTACTTGTACGGAATGTATAAACACAGCTTTCAAGAACAATATATTTTTATACTCACGAACAGTAAGTCAGACCAGCAGTACTGCCACGTAAACTTCTGGCCCGCTAAGCACTAGCGCAGGATAACACCTTTTCAACCTTAACAACCTCCCCCTTCATTAATGACGCTGCGTGGTATTTATACTAAGCGCGTATGCCGAAATTAGCATATCTAAAGCAGCTTCTTTAATTCACTCAAAAGTTCGATTCTTGTGAATCGAATCTTGTGTATACCTTACAAGATTTTCTGTACCGTACTGTAAGGCATATCCATATTCCGAGCTAATCCACGAGCGCTAGAGGTGGCAGCAATATTGTCTGGTCCTCTGTCGACAATCGCCGTGGCAACTGCTTCGATTGTATCCTGTGGTGCAGGTTTTCGTCCTCTACCTGACTGAACCTTCAGAGAACCTGTTTTCTCAAACGTCGCAACCATTGCTTTTAGCCCATTAACTGACACAGGACCGTTACCTTTACGCATTTTTTGTGCGTTCTAAAAGCACGAAGAGCAGCTGACGCGTTGCACTGGTTGAGGTAAAAGAATTTGACCAGTAACGCACGCTCGAATAAAGAAGGAGACATTGCACATAAACTTTCAATCCGATTGATTCGAAACGTAACACACTGCCTTTTAAAACCCAAGAAGCTGGCACTGTGCCAATGGATGTAACGTAAAATTTGAATAAAGAACTTCTTCTGCTCAGCGTACGTGATATTGCAGATCACGAGACTTTATCGGTGTTTATGTAGATTTTACGCTTTTTTAAAAGTGTTGCCATATTGCACTTGAACTTAATAAGAAAATGTGCATAATAAAAGGTAATTTTATTCCGCATTAATTTGCATTTGTTAACACTCTATTTTCTATTACACAGCGCCAAATATTCCCCTAGCGGTGACTTTTGGAACTAATTTATTTTTTCGCGGAATCCTTCGTCCCCCGTCTTGTTTAATCTTCCTACAAAATGTGGCGTCATTCTCGCAAATAGATCGCGCTACAGAACACTGTGAGCACTGTCAGTTTAATTATGGCCACCCATTTTGAGATGGTCCACACTTTTATTTTTTTTCTAACAAAAACTGTACTTTTCAAACTGTACTATATTAACTGTGCTATATTCTTTAGTATGTCCTATTACATTTAATTTGAATATTTTCTTTTACATTATTTTGTCTATAAAAATATCCGTTACGCTTTTTTTATAAATATATTTTTTTGTTTTTTTTACATCAATTGTATACATTGATCGTCGTATTTATTATAAATATATATATATATATATATATTACCGTTGTATTTAATTTGAATGTACTCCGTAGCGAAGTGCGCGTTTATATATATATATATATATATATATATATATATATATATATATATATATATATATATATATATATATATATATATGTATGTATGTATGTATGTATGTATATAAACTCTATGTCAGATGTTTGTAATATATCGGGAGTACTTTTGGCTAGGCGTATCACATTAAGTTTCCAAAAGTCTTCATTATTGTTTTCATTTATGATAATTTAAATGTAAAATATTTTTTAATTGTTTAATTCCTCATCAGAAAAGCTATTACTGAAATGATATCGGACATGTTCAATAAAATGAAATAGAGCCGAAATGTTAGTATATTACTGAATTTTGTAACGATTCTTCTGTCATATCTTATCACTAGAAAATATTCTTCCAAAATGTCATCAAAATTTATTTGTGTCTTAGCTTTAACAAAATGATTATTCATCGGTAATCTTCAAACATATGTTTATAAATACTTCGAAAGCGCGATGAAAGCTGTCGTTTAAATAAGCCCTATAAAGGTCATGTGATACTGCCAGTTTGACAAAATTTGTAATTAATATCATCACCATTATATATTTATAACTCACTTATATTGCATAATTATTTACTAAAAATTTCAACTGTAAAATTTATGGATAATTATCGGACTTCATATTAAAAGATACAACGTTGTGTTCTGTTATATGGGATAACAGCTGCTCTTATGTTCCTATGCAAGACCTACTAAATGCATAATCTGTAAGCAAAATCGGTACAGCTTGCCAAAAAAAAAAAAGCATTTTTCTATGCATCGTCGGTTTGTAATTCTTCTCGGTGTACAAAACAATGTTCTTTATTGATTTTTTTTATATGTATATTCTGCTTCATTGATCTAAAAAGAAAGAAATTACATAGATCTCAGTGAGAGTTTCGCAAGCATTCAACTACGCGCATAAAGTAAAAGAACCTGTGCAGTCTCAAATAAACAGAGCCCGGGCTCAAAGCAAGAGGTCTTGTTCACATGCATTCGGAGCGTTGCGTTGCGATACGGCGTGTTCACAAAGAATCCGTCAGCGTCAGCGTTAAAGATTTCGTTGGCGCTGATTGGTTAAACGGGTCAATGATTGGTGTATGATTAGTTAAAATTTTTATCTCCGACGCTGACGGATTCTATGGGAACATGTCCTTAGGGCCTCCCATAGGGTTCCCATAGAATCCGTCAGCGTCAGCGTTAAAAATTCTGTTGGCGCTAATTGGTTAAATGGGTCAACGATTTGTATATGATTGGTTAAAAATTTTACGCTGACGCTGACGGATTCTATGTGAACAAGCCCTTTCTCAGTGAGCTCCAAGATTGTTGACATAACTTGTGACTGGTTTGACCTATCACGTTGTCAGTGAATTATTAACTGTGACTGGTTAAAACTCTTCACGCTGACGCTACATAAAGCTCCGTATTCAGGGGTCATACGATTGTTAAACCGTCGAAAAAAAATCGATTTTTTGAAGAAAATACACATGAAAGACTAACCTTTTATGAGCATTTTAAGACAATCCGCTTCAAAAATTCCCATAATTACGGAAGTTATGAATAAAAACGTGTCAGATGTTTACTGTAAACGAATTTAAAGGGCAATACTTCAAAGGGATTTATCTCAAAATGTATTTTTTTCACATAATGCACTTGTTATCTCTAGAACTATTTCATATTTTTGCATGAAATTTTCACAGATGGTACATATTATCATTTGCTTGAAACTGAACCTAAATTTGTTTACAGATCTCTAGAGAATACATTTTTCATGCATACAAAAAATTTAATTTACTAAGAAAAAAAGCGCATTATTTTCAGTTTCGTAGTAAAAATAAAAATATACCTTAAATATATACAAATTTAGGTTCAAATTAAACTTTAGTTTCTGCAGTATGTGTTAAAAGCAGAAATTTTGTTTTAAACTCAAATTTTTCTGGAGTATTTATGTGCGTTAGCTTTTATATCACTTTTATCCAAAGCAAACTGATTATTATTTATGACTATCTAACACAAATTATTTTTAACTATCAAACAAGAAATAGGTATATATTCATAAATCAAACATTGTTCTATTAACACAAAAAATTATGATTTTAAATCTTCTACTTTTCAAGATATAGAATGTCGAAAGTGACACAATTTTTATACTTTTTCTCGACTTTTAACAGTCGTATGACCCCTTCAGTGCAAACAGGCTGTTAGACATACCGTATAACACAATGACAATGCGTTTATCAAGTACTTCAGTATTCGAAATGCATTCTCCGAAATTTAAAATTTGTCATATAAACTATTAGGGTACGAAATATCTTTCAAGCAAGATTCGCCGTTATATGAACGGGATACGGTTCTAAAGTAAGTAGTTCTTAATAAGGTTGATCAGTTTTTGTTGGGAGAATAGATTTCAGTCTCAGTCAATAACATGATTGTATTTTGGTATGATAAGATGAAATGAATGGCATGGAGAAAGGTATTGAACATGCTCTTTTCAATTTATTCGTCTATGATAAATTTTCTTGAAAATAAATTTGAATAATAGTCCATTGTAATGTTTGTCTGAAAAGAAAATGTTTAATGTTATCGGACGAACAGATTTGAAGATATTGTATAACAAAAATTTTAATAATTACAAGATAAAAAGAACTTTTTATATACCATGTTTTTAAATTTTCTGTTGAATCATACAAACTTTACAATTCTATATATTAATAAATACTTTTTAAAAATTTTTTTGATAAATTATCCCATCAACTTGAAAGAAAATGAAGTTAATTGGAAGCTAACTTACGTTTAACTTTTCGTTCCTGTCCCGGCCGATAGATGGCTCCACTAGTCTACAAAACAAAATTAACTGAAAATGTATTCAAATCTGCTTAAAAAAGGCTAAAAGAATTTAAAAAAGGAATTGTCATCGTGTTCTGAGGTATTCTAAAAGTTTCAAATGTCTAGCTAGTCGGGAAGTTAGTTAAAAATCGATTGCAAGATTTGTAAGGGACAAACACACACACAAACAAACAAGAAAGAAAGTTAATAATGACATGGTAAAAATCATTGAAATTTCTTAAGTCGAGCTTAAATATCCGGTAACTGATATACAGGGTGTTTAAAAAAATTTGATTTTAAAAATCATAACTATTCATCTTTTAATCCGCTTTGATCGAATAATGTATAGGTAGAAAGAGGGAAATCTCGAGTTTCACGCAGTTGCGAACAAGTAGCGCTAACGCTCTTCCTTCGCCCGTCACTTCAGTGTTTGTGAAGATGGCGACTGCATAACAGAAATCATTTTGTGTACGCCGTCCGTAACAACTGTTCAGCGTGATTTTCGTCAACAAACCCTTGGTAGATTGAAGTTACTACCTCTCAGAGCATTAGGCGATGGTATAAACAATACCAAGACACGGGTTGTCTGTGTACGCATAACAGCCGTGGAAGCAGTGTATGCAGACAAGATCGTAAAAGTTTGGGACGAATTTGCCTACCGTATAGACATATGTCGTGCATCCAAAGGTGGGCAAATTGAGCACCTTTAATTGGGTTTGTAAAAAAACTTTATGATTAGCCATGAAATATAAAATTAATTTTAAGTTTCTATGTTCAATATTTTTCAAAATATACTTATTTCAAATTGGGTGATTCTTTTTGAAACACCCTGTATATTTATGCAACTTTATACGATTGGTTGTCGTATACAAATCATAGCTAAAAAAATATTGTTCTAATAAATTGAACTAAAATGATTTGAAAAATTCAATTTTAAAAGAGATGTATTTATGAAACTTTACACTTGACTTTAAATGCCTTTGTTACGTGATCGAGACCTAGTTTTAGAACTTTTTAAAATGGTATAATCGAAGGTGTATTTGAAATAAAAAATTTTACCAGTCGATTTGAAATCCTAAAATCTCTTCAATTGTTTTAGTATTAAATCATATTAAAAATATGTTCATAGTTAAACAGAATTAAAATGACATGCTATATATAATAAAATTTGAATATTTGGTTTTTATTCAGATAGGGGACCAGAAATCAGTGTTATTTTACTTGACAATTTTGTTCCTCGGGGAATAAAAGTAATTCTATTTTTGGATAATTTGTTTCTTAAATGTCGGAATGCATATTTGAGGTTATTTATTCCAGCACCTCAAAATCACTGGCTTATTTTAATTGTTTTCGTTTCAGATTCGGATATTTTTGATCCTTTCGATATGGATCGGGAGGAGTTTAATCCAGATTTGTGTATGGTACGGTATGCTAAATATTGCAACTTGTCCAACATGATGTCGCGGAGACATTACATAGACGAAGAAATAAGTAAGCTCCAGAGTGACTTACAGAATATGTTATACGACAATTACACAAAATTCATCGACGCTGTTTCCGTTGTCTCAACTATGAAAACAAACTTCCAGAAAATGGAGGACGAAATAGATCATTTGCATTCTAAGATGAACATTATAGAAAAAACGAGTTCCGGCATTTTGGCGAATTTGCGCCCAACTGAGACGAAAGTATCCCAACTATTGAAATGCCAAGACACTATGAAAAAGCTAGTTTTATTGACAGACCTTATTCCGACTTTGAGAGTTCACATAGACTCGGGTGCGTTTAGTGCAGCCGCAAGATATTATTTAAAAGCAGAAAACTTGTTGAATAAATATAAACAATTGGCATCTCTGGGTGGCATTGCTAAAGATTGTGCAGAAATTGTTGTAGTAATAAAATCTGGACTGCTAAATAAGCTTAATTGTGATATATACGGAAAAGAAGAACTGTCCGAAACTTTAAACCTAATTTTAGCCTTGGGCGAAACACCTTCAATGGTTGCGAAACACTTTTTGTCTTGTAGCGATAAATGTTTGATTTCTCATTTGTCTTCGATTGAAGACACTTGGGAGAAAGATTACAAAGAAAACATGGAACAAGATTCATTAATGAACCTAATGATTAATTACATCGGCCTGTGTTGTAATTTTGTAGAAAAAATTGAAAAAGTTATAAATGTTATAAAGCACGTTTTCTTTTCCACAGATGATAAAAACATCAAAGAATGTATAAATGAACTTTTGGATGAATTTTTCACTGCAAATATTGATCGCTTATCTATTAAGCTAGAATGGCACGTGAAAGAACAATTTAAAAATATAGATGATGATTTTTTATCACTAGTCCTTGATAAGTTTATCAGACAATGTCATTCTTCGGGAATTCTTACTCCTCAGCTCAGTATGTTTGAAAAAGGAATGAATATCACACTTAAAATTTGCATGGCTCGCTGTGAATTTCATCTTGAAAGTATTAAACAGGATTTTAACAACATTTTGATAAGTTTAGAGAAGGAATTATCATCCTGTGCAAATTATAGTAAATTGTTGGCATCTTTAGAAGAATGGACCGAGCATAAACTAACTGAAGTTCTAAGATTTGTCACTTGCTACATCCGCCCAGAATTCAGGTGTTGCAGAGAAGTGACCTTTCGAAAAGTGTTTTCCAAAATTCTCGTTCGTGAAGGTATTTTTGTAGCATTTTTTCAACACATACAGGAACAAATTTGGCTTACGGTGACAAGAAAACACCCGAAGCAGCCTGTTAAGGCATTGGCAAGCTTAATTCTAGCAAAATACCTTCTAGATTTGCAAAAGAATGTTGTGTCCCCGTTTCTGCAGAAGATAGATAACTGTTTATGCTCTACAAGTGAAAATTTATGTTTGTCTTCAGATGCAGTTATTTCAACTGGTTTTTTGAATTCTGCTCAGAAAGTTATTGAACGTTACGTCTACATTTCTAGTCAAACTATAACATGCATGATACAAAAAAGCATGGAAAATAAAAACTGGATGGAGGCAAAAGAGCCAACCCGACCCCGGTCTGTAATAAAGATACTTTTAAATGATATCCATGAAATAAAAACCGAAACAGAGAAATTATTTAGCACCTACGGAAGCCCTTCTACAGTTAGAAACAAAGATATTGGAAACTCAGTATTATTTAGACGCGATTCCAATGACAGACTACCAGAACGTCCTAATATTGAAGAGAGGGTACTTTTAAGCAAAATTTTTAACGAATGTTCCAAAATCACCAACAAAGTAGAACCAAATTCTTATTCAATTATAAAATGTATCCTAAAAAAGATTTTAAAATCATTCATTGAATACATTAGGTTGAATACTTTCAGTCGTTTCGGCTTGCAACAGATTCAAGTTGATATATACTATTTGCAGTCGCATATTTCCAGACTGTTAGATTTTAAGTACAACATTCAGTCTCTTTTCGATGAAATAATAGCCAGTGCTTATATTAGAAGTTTAAAGGCTGAGTTTATGAACAACCAAGTTGTGTCAGTTATATGCAGTCAATCCATTTGAAGATTTTAGTGTTGGAGATTGCTGGGAAAAAAAACTAAAAATGATTTCACATATATTTATGCTTATTTTCTCTTTATATATTTATATTCTCTTTGTATTTACATTTAAAACAATAGAGCTCTTCACCCTATATTATCCAACATTTAAAAGAAAAAAACAAATAGCAAAAATTAAATCTATATATATAAAAGAGAATGCTTGTGTGTGTATCATTTATGCGTTCCCGAATGGTCTATCCCATTGAGATGAAATTTTGTACAGATGTTGTTCTCACTCCCGCGGGAAACACTGTGGGGGGGGGGGGGAAGACACCCCTAACACCCTTAGGGGGGTAAAAATACTCGAAAACGACTGATATTAGTGTCGAATCCATAGTTTTAGGGGTCGCTGAAATTCATAGTGACACTCCCGATGCCGTTTAAGTGCAAGTTCAGCCCCCAACAGCATTGGGGGAGGCGAGGGGGGGGGGAAGAAGAGGTGAATATAAAATGTCCAAAATGACCGAGAGTAGTGTCGAATCCATAGTTTTCGGGGTCACTGAGATGACCAGTGACACTCCCGATGCCGTTAAGTGCAAGTTCAGCCCCCAACAGCATTGGGGGAGGCGAGGGGGGGGGGGGGAGAAGAGGTGAATATAAAATGTCCAAAATGACCGAGAGTAGTGTCGAATCCATAGTTTTCGGGGTCACTGAGATGACCAGTGACACTCCCGATGCCGTTAAGTGCAAGTTCAGGCCCCAACAGCATTGGGAAGAGGCGAGGGGGGAAGAAGAGGGGGGAAATAAAATCTCCAAAATGACGAGTGTAGTGTCGAATCCATAGTTTTAGGGGTAGCTGAGACGAATAGTGACACTTCCGATGCCGTTTAAGTGCAAGTTAAACTTCCCATCAGCAATGGGGGGGGGGGGGGAGGGAAAAAAAGGGAAAAATTAAATGTCCAAAATGACCGAGAATAGTGTCGAATCCATAGTTTTTCGGGGTCGCTGAGATGAATGGTAAACACAACCGATGCCATTTTTGTGAAAGTTTTGCCCCCATTAGCATAGAAGGGAGGGGGAAGAAGGGGTGAAAAATAAAATGTCCAAAATGTCCGAGAGTACTGTCGAATCCATAGTTTTCGGAGTCACTGGGATGAATATAGAAAACTAAAAATGTGTTTACAATCAAGTTTTGAGTTAATAATAGAGTGAGTTTGTAATGAGTATTTTATCATTTGTATACTGTTCATATACTTTTAAATACCTGTAGATAAAATTACTTAGATTTTATACTATAGAGGAATTCCTTCCTTTTCCTGTGTAGTAAAAAATTGAGATTAATAAATACCTGGGCAACGGGTGGTAAACAGCTAGAAATTCAATAATTTAAGTTCAGTATATTGTGTGGCTATATTGTAAAACACTTCTTTTAGTTTTAACATTTTGCATTCGTTATGTGCGGTTAATTTTATGATATATCTTCTCAATAACGCTGCAACAAAGACATATTCTACAACATTTTTAAAGCATATATGTATATATATATATATATATATATATATATATATATATATATATATATATATATATATAAATATACTAGCGACCCGTCCCGACTTTGTCCGGGTTGAATAAAATATTATACCAATAAATTTCCAGTTGATAGCCAATAAATTATAAATCTTTTTTTACCTTAATAATAACCTAAATAATACCATAAATTAATTTTATGTTAGTTAATAATTAAAATAATTTTTTTAAAAGAAAAAGGCGTGCGGGAGAACGGCTAGGTTCGAACCGCTAGCGTCAGAACAGAAGCCCACCTCGATAGCACCACGATAAGGATCGTTGAAGACTTCGGCACAAAAAGCGGTAGAGGACAGTAGCGGTAACAACGGAGATTGTTAGGATTAAGCCCCTAACTTTATTTCTACTGATCAGATATACATAATATATAGCCTATGTCCATCTGGAATAATGTACCTTTCAAACAGTGAAAGAATTTTTCAAATAGTACAGTGGTTCTGAAGATTACCCTCCACGTACAAAATCGCCTCTCTCTTATATAAGTAAGTATAGATATATATATGATATATATGTATAATATATCTATTATATATATATATATATCTATATACATATCTATGTGTGGTGTACTAACTCTCTTATAAGGACGCATCCTTGTACGAGATTCGAAATTAGAAGCAAAAGAAAGGATCTCAACGGCAGGCAATGGCTTCTTGGATTGAAAAGTTGTAGTCGGGCTTGAGAGACAGTAAATCCAGTCAAACAATCCCGTGGAAGGGAATTAAAAAAATTAACTTGCACACATAATTTACAATACTGATATTTGGTTGGTAACTTTTATGAGAAGTTTAAATACAGAATTATTTACATATCGTCGGTGCACAAGAAAAGTGACCACAACTCAAAAATTTCTCCTTTTTGAGTTAAATAATCTAATATGTTAAAAAATATCTACTTTTATCAGAAAAAAAATGGCATAAAGATAGTTCATAAAATACTCGGTAGAGAGGCCAGTGTCACTCGCCGCTGAGCGAACATTATTTAAAATCGCTCTCCTAAAAAATAAGGATTTTTGAGAAGTGTCACTTTTCTTGTGCACCGACGATATTTGCAATGGATACAGGAGAGAGTAATGAGCAAGCAGTCTTGTTAATCCCATGTCCAAGAAGCTGTAATGACTTGACGGTCCCTACGGGTAAATTCCAAGGGACACCCGTCTTTGTCATCTAAGGTGTTTTATCAGTGCCGAAAGGTGACCTTCCGTTTAGTTACACAAAGCCGTGTCGTAGTGACTCTTCGATACACTTCAAGAAAGGAACCTCTTTTGAAACGATTCCCTAGTTGACAATGGAGTCCAGATGAAAGGCTAGTGTCGTACTGGTCAGACGCTTGAAGGACCAGAGCGGCAAGCGGTAACTTAAAAGGAACCCCCACGAGAATGAGCGGATATAGTCGACACTGAGTGTAATAGGGGGCAGTTGACTTCTCCTTACAGGTGTGAACAACCCCTCGTCGTCGGCGTGTGCCAGAGACGGAGAGCCTGCCCGCGTTCCTCTCATGTATCCTGAACCCGCGAATTATCCTTAGATAATGTTTATTTGTAATTATTGTATAGAGCCTATATTTAATCTAGAATGCCTAATAAAGCATTTTGTAAATATTAAAGGCTGTCAGTCTTGTTTTAGGCGAAGTCCTTACAGGACTGTTATAAATGGTGTCAGAAGTGGGATAGGATATCAGTGATGAACGAAGGATTACAGGTAGGCCAATTCTTTTTATCAGATTCTGGCTTTGATTTAAAAACCAAATAATGGTTTTGTATAAATGCAATAAGTAAAATTATTTTATTGTGGTTTTTAAATGGTATTGGTATAAGTAGCCATTTAGAGTTCGTATTAAGAACTGATATTTTAGAAATTTTGATGAATTAAATCAATTTCTGTGTTTTTTTTAAATGGTATATGTACAAGTTAACCATTTAGAGTTCGTATTAAGAACTGATATTTTAGAACTGATATTTTATATTAGAAATTTGGATGATTTAAATCAATTTCTGTGTTTTAATGGTGTATGAGTTAACCATTTGAAGTTCTAAGTAGGAACTATTGTTTTAGGAATTGTGATAAGTAAAACCAATTTCTGTGTGTTTTTGGGGTATATGAATGAGTAACCATTTAGTGTTCAAGTAAAGAACCAATATTTTGTTTGTTAGGAATTGCAATAAGTTTAGCCAATTTCTGTGTTTTGTTAAATGCAAATGTGTATGTTTTTGTGTATACCTAAGAAGGTAGTAATTGGAGTCAAAATGCACTCCGTACGGTGTTTGAATACCGCAATTGGATGATTTATTGTGAAATCGATAAGTTTTGCCTGAAGAGTTGTTACGACAACAGATAAATGTAAGTGTTGTCAAAGAATCCAAGTGATTACAAGGAATGTGAGGTTTGTGAATTTTTTTTTGGATAAGGAATGAGCCAATGAGCTATTATGTTATAATTTTATGTGTCAGTCAGTACTGAAAAATTAGACCCTAAATCGATTGTGAATCCTATAGTAGGATAAAATGAATATTTACCTTTAGGTCACTGATGACTGTCCACTTAAATGGAAAAGATTGGATCACAGGTAATCGTGAACGAATTAAAGTTCCCTGATCCAGGATTTACGGAAAAGCCGAGTATTAAATTGTTTTTATGACTATAAGTGTTAAACGTATTAAAAGATAAGTAAGAAATTAAAAATTTTCATGTGTATTAGTAACCGTGATGATATGTTCTGTATGAAGTTTAGGTATCCATTTTGGATTTGTATTTAATTTTTTTTGTGTAAAGTTGTTTCATTGTAACTGTGTTTAATATCAATTTGAGAATTTATTTGTGTCATGTGATCACAATTAAGGTAAATTATGGGATCCCAGTTGAGTGATTTACTAGTTATAATGTTTTTTATGTAGTGTCATGTGTATGTACTAGTGTTCTATGAATTTAATAGTTTGTTGATATGACATGTATTAGTATACTGTTCTATTTAAATTTTTTGCATGATTTGTTGTATTATTGTGTAATATTATAATTTCTTTGCTACGGCGTGTTCTCTTATTAGAGATTTTAAAGTGCGTAAATTTTAATTATAAATTCCTTTTTGATGTGCTTTTAAAATGATAACTTTGAAGTACAGTTAAAAATTTTTCTTTCATGAAGTAAAGCCAGAGTTTGATCAAAATTAACGGTCTACTCGTAAGTGTCAATTGGTCGTGCATTTGCCTTCGGGAAAAGTTTTATAATTGAAATTGTCCTGAGAAGGACCATGTTTTTGTTGTTTTTTTGCCAGTGTGAAAATTTTCTGCAGAAAAAACATCTAGGGAGGGGAAGATTATAGACTGTAATGACTTGACGGTCCCTACGGGTAAATTCCAAGGGATACCCGTTCTTTGTCATCTAAGGTGTTTTATCAGTGCGAAAGGTGACCTTCGGTTTAGTTAACAAAGCCGTGTCGTAGTGACTCTTCGATACACTTCAAGAAAGGAACCTCTTTTGAAACGATTCCCTAGTTGACAATGAGTCCAGATGAAAGGCTAGTGTCGGCTGGTCAGACGCTTGAAGGCACAGCGCGGCAAGCGGTAACTTAAAGGAACCCCCACGAAGAATGAGCGGATATATAGTCGACACCTTGATGTAATAGGGGGCAGTTGACTTCTCCTTACAGGTGTGAACAACCCTCGTCGGTCGGGAACGTGTGACCGAGGACGGAGAGCCTGCCGCGTTCCTCTCATGATATCCTGAACCCGCGAATATCCTTAGATCATGTTTATTTGTAATTATTGTATAGAGCCTATATTATCTAGAATGCCAATAAAGCATTTTGTAAAATATAAGGCTGTCAGTCTTATTTTTAGGCGAAGTCCTTACAACGCTAAGTGACGCGCAATTTGACTTTCCACCAGAACAAAAAAAAATTAGTTTCGTTTGTCTCGTGATCATCTATGGTAAAATATGTCCTGAGACAGCAGCACAGAAACTGAAGTAGATACATAAGGGGAAGGACAATATTAAAAGGTAGAGAATTAATGGATAGAATTAATAACTAGTGGGGCGTTATTATTACAGATTATATATATACATATAAAAACTCAGTTTGAGATTTTTGACTGAGCACCAAGGTGTTATTGCTCGTAAATTTGTTTACTTTTTCTTCCCCTGTTGAACATCGCCAATGTATTATGATATTACAGGGTGGTCATAAAAAAACTTTGCCGATATATAGACCTCTAGCGACTGTTCCGTCAAACCGACCGAGGGTGAGATTTCAGATATACAGTGGCTCCCAAATGTGTTCGTACACTTACGAATTTCAATGAAAAGGGGTCTATCCATTAATTAAATTATATTTCTGAATGGGTATTTAATAATAAGATCTATAATCTATTCTTAACAAAACTACATGAAATATTTTGAAAACATAGTAAAACTTTAATTTTAAGAAACCAGTAATCAAAAAGTAATAAAAGCTTTATCTCACAAAAGTCATCGTACACTGAAATATTTTCGGATAAATTCATAATTAAAATTATCGTCTGGCGCTTTATTTTTATTTTTGAATTGTGGTGGCATTTAAAATATCGTTTGGCTTTAATTTTTGCTTGCCTAAACCGTAATATTCTATTTATTAATTAAAAATGGCTCGTACTCGTAAAGAAACAACAAACAGCATTCCAAAATTGATTATTTTTCATCATAGTGGTGGTAAATCAGTTCGGAATATTGCTAAATTACTTAATTTATCCCATTCTACTGTCAGTATGTGAAAAAACGCTTTAAAGAAGAAAATTGGATTGAAAACAAGGTAAGAAAAGGCCGTCCGGCAAAGTTAACAAACGTGATCAGAGATTTATATTTAGAAAATTTGTGAAAAATTCACGTTTGAGTGCTGTAAAAGTTTTTGCAGAATTGAATGAAGCATTTTCTACTTCCATTTCACCTGAAATTTTTTGACGAGTTCTCAGAACAGCTGGATAACATGGGCGTTCTGCCCATAGAAAAATTTTTGTGAGTGAGAAAAACAGAAAGTTTTGGCTTCCCTTCGCACTATCAATGATAAATAAGCCCCAAACCTATTGGAATAATGTCTTATTTGCCGATGAACATTTTTGGTGCTGATGGGCGTATAATTGTATGGAGAAGAAAAAATGAGGAACTTAATCCCAAGAACTTAGTAGGAACAGTTAAGCATGGAGGTATCGTTGTGTGGGGGTGCATGTCAGCATCAGGACTAGGAAATTTGGTATTTATTGATGGCATAATGAATCATGCTGTTTTTATAAATATTTTAAGAGACAATTTAAAATTATCAGCTCAAAATTTGGGTATTAGAAACAACTTTGTTTTTTATCAAGATAACGATCCTAAGCACACGGCTCTCAACGTTCGCATTTGGTGTCTCTATAATTGTCCACAAGTTTTGAAAACACCACCTCAATCTCCAGATTTAAACTCAATAGAACATATTTGGAGAGAACTGGAGGTTCGAGTACGAAAACACGACATTCACACGAAAAACGAACTAAAAACAATTATGATGGAAGAATGGATGAACATTGATGCAAAAATTACAAACGAACTAAAGCAATCTATTCCCAGACGTTTAAAAGCTGTTGTGGATGCTAAAGGATATCCTACTAAATATTAATTTAACGAAAATTTATATTCAGTAGGACTACATATTAGTATACGAGTATTTACTAATATGTAGAGATTTTTTACAAGTGTACGATGACTTTTGTGAGATAAAGATTTTGTTACTTTTGGATTATTGGTTTCTTAAAAATAAAGTTTTACTATGTTTTCAAATTATTTCATGTAGTTTTGTTAAGAATAGATTATAGATCTTATTATTAAATATCCATTCTGAAATATTCATTTTAATCATTTGATAGACCCCTATTTCATTGAAAATCGTAAGTATACGAATACTTTTGGGAGCCACTGTAGTTATTCAGAGGTGTGAGTTCGGGATTCTGTGAACGGTGACAAAGTGGCGTTCACGGTTGTGGATATAGGTACAGACATTCGAAATTTTCGAATAGCAACGCCCACTTTTTCCCGTCGCAAAATGCTTAGCGCATGCGAAAACCCTGAAGAGCGTTGGAACGATACGTGTATCACAAAAAAACGGACGCGTTATGCACGCAAAATAATCATAAATAAAATATGTAAGATGACGACGGAAAATAACATAGACCCGATGCTGTTCATCGGTTTCTTAGCCCATGAACATTTTATCCTATATGATCGGCGACGGCTTAGGAGGGGCTTCCGAATTATTTCCTCCGTGTTCTTTCGGTCACTATTCTAACCTTCCTAGGTTACATAATCTATCAGATACAGATAATCATGTATAGCATCCAGCAAAACCGTTTCAGTTTCCTTGTTTCTTTTTGTAGGCGTTATATTATTCAATTTTCCTTGGTATAGTTTTCACTTAAAGACGTATTCATAATTCCCAAGAAAAACTCAGAAAATATATATTTACGGATGTACAGTAATGCAGAAAATATATTTATACATTATAAGTTAGGCTGAATTCTTATGTAAAAATTTCATCGCAGTCGGTGAAAAATATTTACCTATTAGGTAACTATGGAAATTTAGACTTAGTGAAGGTTACTATGTACTTTCCCTATTGGATTCACTCACCTCAATGTAAACCTTATGGAGAAAGTCCAAAAGGTAATCCGTCCTTCCCGAAGGTATACGGATGATTTTGAAAGATGAAAAATCTCCCAATAGCAATCAGCTTGGCTAGGACAATACAATACAAAATAAATACATTACAAAATAAATCCATACAGCACAAAATATATACATGTTATAATAAACAATTATATAAACCCATACAACACCTACACTATGCATATACTATATAAACACACTACAATATATTAACCAATATACATATACGTTACTTATGTCACGATACGATACATAATATATATATATATATATAATATATATATCTATATATATATATATATATATATATATATATATATATATATATTATATATATATATATATATATATATACACACGATACGTTATGATACATTATAACATACGACACAATACAATAAAACCTATGGAGAAAATGTGTCTACTATTGACAGCTACATAAATACTGATAATCCAATAAAAACGGTATTTCCAGATAGCCAAAACTTTTCTGCACCTTGCAACAGGATTCATTTTATACATGGTGTCCACCAAAAGAATTTATAAGCGTTTAAAACACACTATACCAGATTTATTTCCCCGAATAATTTAAACTTTAAAATATTATCGGCCGTTTAAAAAAAACAAACGAAAAATGCCCCAAGGTGGAAAATTTCTTTCTCTATTATGGAGTACAATTTAAAAATAAAATCTTTCAATCCATCTGAGCAATCCTTCGACACATTTTCTACATAGGTTAACATTGAAGTGACTGAATCCAATTAGGTCAGTATTCAGCAGCCTTAAGGTTATACGAAAACATATCAAAATAACTCGTATATTCAGAAGTTTTAAACTACAAGTTACAACATTCGGCATTATAATTGTAAATTTAAAACTAGCTTCTTCCAACACTTTATCTTGGTTTAAATCCTATTATTTTTTTAAGACGAATGTTCACACAACTTTAAACAGACTCTTGTTTTCATTTTGCATGCAATGAAGTGGTTTCCTACTCTCATTTAATGCAAAGGAAAAACTTCTAATCTAAGTTCATATAGGTTTTCGCTCTTATGCTGGAGAATCTTTCACCCAGACCCCCAGATCTGATCCCAATTAATTATCTACTCTATAATCAGACACGGAAGGGAAAGATGCTATCGCCGCCAGAAAGTGTAAAAATTATCAGGTCAAGACATGACCTTGTCAAACTAGTCTCTTTTATTTTTTTCATTTCGGGGAAAACCCAAATTTTTTATTATTATTATTTTTTTATTGATGTGGAGGATTTTTTCATTAGATAGAGGCTGTTTTTTTTTACTGAGTGCTTATCTAAGATCCTTCTTTTATGTATATATTATTATTTTTTTTTCAGAGAGAAAATAATGAATGAGTATCTGAACCTCTTTTATGGAGATTTGAAATTCTTTTATTGGAGTTTGAACCCTAAGCTTGCAGATGTGCCTATTTGCGTTTTATTTGTTTTCTCAGTATGTGTGATGTGACCCGAGGTAGCCTAGTGGTAGTTCGTTGAGCTTCGGACGAAGGGTGCTCATTGCATATCCCGATGAACGCAATAAATACCAGGCCGGATATGGGTCGGTTAAATCTGCAGACCGGAAAGTCATTCAACGAAGTCAGTGGGTGGGGAAGGTACGAGCCTCCACTGGGGGTGCTCAATGAAAATGGAGGTGGCACCTTGACAAACCTGTGTGGTGCTCCCAGTTATAAAGTAGTAAATTTCTGCAGTATACGGCGCGAGTGCCTCAGGACAAGTTCCTCCGCATTATCAAAAGAAAATGTATGGGGGAAAAGAAAAGTATATAGGGTGATACAAACTTTAACGGTTGGTACAGGACACTGTAATAATCATTTATTCTATAGGAATGTATGGGAGCAAGTGACACGTTGAGGCCCAAACATGAAAGAAAAGAAAAGACATGAAAGAAAAGAAAAATTGTTTATTGACAACATCGTTGACCAGTGCTATGTTCAAAATTGCCTCCACTATCAGTAGTACGTGTTTGGCAGCGTCCCTGGAACGATTGGAGTACAGTTTCTAAGATGCCAGGTATTTCACACACACGTGCAGCAGCAACGGATATTTGAGCGATGAGATCATCAAGAGTCAGCTGGAGTCGCATATACGTCACTCTTCAGATGTCTCTATAGGAATTCGAGGCTCGATAAATCTGGAGATCGGGGTGGTCAAGGGACTGGTCCAGCACTCTCAATCCATCGTGCTCCAAAAGTAGCATCCAGGTAATTGAGCAAGACAGTGCTGAAATGGGCTGGCGCCCCATCATGCTGAAACCTTAGTCGGTCCGGCATTCGTCTGTGAGGGAAGCGCTCCTGATACATTCGTAGCACGGCTCTGTCGTTACCATTTTCACAGCCGTACATGAGATGCATGTTTGTTTTTTTGGCAAACGTAAAGTCTCCCATCACGGACAACACAATTGAGAATAGCATGTTCCCTCAGATGCATAGTGTTGATGGGCGACAAGCCACCTACTTTTCTCTACCGGCATCGGAACCAACCATTCACTTAATTTTTCATTCCTTTCATGCCTATTTCTTGTGTTTGTGACTCAACGCGTCACTTGCGCCCCTTCATTACTATAAAATAAATGATTGTTATAGTGTGCTATACCAACCCTTAAAGTTTGTACCATGAATTTGGAATCACCCTGTATGTGATGTTACATCCTCGAAACAAAGTCCCCCGTGGAAGAGTTTGTCCAGTGGGGAAGATCACTGTAATGGCATGCTGTATTTAATTCAAGCCCTACTTTCCTTTTCTGGTCAGTTCTTTGTTACTGCGTAATTTGATAATCTTAGATGTCTCTTGAATCACTAAAAAACTTCACCTTGGTCTTTTGATAAAATTTGAAGGTTTTGGAATGCGGAAACAAACAAACTAAAAAATTATATGCCAGTGGTTCGATTTTCTGTAGAATGTCTCCCAAATAATTATTCTTACTTGAAAAGGGAAATTGATGAGAAAAAGGAACTATTATCCTTGACCTCAGCCAGCTGAAACGAAAAATGAGAAGAGAGTACAGTAGTATCGGCTGATTCTAAAATAAAATCCCAAATCGGGATATTACAAATATCAGTCTTTTACTGTTTTTTCTTATGCATATTCCTTCGCTCTATATCTAACAGCAAAGTTCTAATTCTTCTTGAAACAATTAAAAAATTATATATAAAATATCTCATTTATACTATTTCCTATTTCTATAATGGACAATAATTTCCCAACATTCCAATTCAAAAATACGGTGAAATAACGGGCAGCAATCTGTTCATGGAAAAAGTCGTAATTTTATGGTGAAATAAAATTTCAAGTTTATGATTCTGCAAATGTATTAAAAAAAGAAGTCTATTAAAAGTGATTAAAATATGATAATTTTACATATTTTAAAAGAATAAAGGTAATAATTAATAATTACCAAATTGTTGAAGAAAATTTTGGTGCATTAATCGTAAAATTAAAAAAATTAATTAATATGCCTAAAATTTCTTGCATAGAATCTTTATGGCATTTTGTACAGTCTTTCTTTTTCCTATTTCCACTAAACTGTCTACAAGATTTTTGATTTACAGTACATATTCTTAAATTATGTCCTGGAGCAAAATCTACCGTGGAAAAAAAATTTTTTTTCGTCCTTTGAAGTGGTTAGAATTTATATAAACCTTTTCAAAATTCAAAAGGGAAAAAGTTGCACAAATAAAGCTATTGATTAAAGCTGCTGTGTACTAACCGTATTGGATTAGCTCACCTCAATGTTAACCTATGGACAAAATGTGTTTAAGGATTGCCAACTTGAATTTAAAGATTTTTTTTTAATTGTACTCCGTAATAGAGAAAGAAAATTTATACCTTGGGGCATTTTTCATTTTTTAAAATGCAAATAATATTTTAAAATTTAAATTATTCTTGGGAAAAAAATATGGTATAGTGTGTTTTAAACGCTTATAAATTCCTTTGGTGGGTGAAATTTATAAAATGAATCCTGTTGCAAGGTGCTGAAAAGTTCAGGCTATCTGAAATACCATTTTTATAGGATTATCAGCATTTATGTAGTTGTAAATGGTAGACAAATAGTCTCCATAGATTAATATTGGGGGGAGCGAATTCAGTGGGGTAAGTACACAAAAGCCTTAAGCAGATAAATCAAAACTAATTGTTCTTTTAAAAATGTCTGAATTTTTAATGTTTTAAAATTGAATGTTAAATTATTCCAGCATTTTTAGTACTTTAAATCATGGAGTATTTAATAGTTGAATATAAAAGATATATATATATATATATATATATATATATATATATATATATATATATATATATATATATATATATACATATATAGATATACAAATATATATATATATACATATATATACATATATATATATATACATATATATACATATATAGATATACATATATATATATATATATATACATATATATACATATATATATATATATCTATATCTATAAAGGAAGAAGTCCTGACTTATATATATATACATACACGTATCAACGCCCAGCAAAAACTATTAGAGATACAGATATCAAATTTTAGGAGCTTATTACTTTTGTGCTGAAGGCGTCATTTAAGAAGCGATTTTTCAAAATTCGCCCCCCCAAGGGGGGGAGGGGGGCAAAACGTGTTTTTTACATATGCCTTTATATCTCAAAGAAGAAAATCGATATCCATAAGATTCTTGCTTTAAAATGTAAGAAACATGAATACCTAAAAACCGATTTCAGGATTTATCAAAATTCGTCTCCCAAGGGGGAGAGGGGAGCTAAACGTGTTCTTACGTGTTTTATCTATATATATAAAGGAATCAACACCCAGCAAAAACTATTGGAGATACAGATATCAAATTTTAAGAGCTTATTACTTTTGTGCTGAAGGCGTCATTTAAGAAGCGATTTTTCAAAAATCGCCCCCCAAGGGGGGGAAGGGGGGCAAAACGTGTATTTTACATATTCTTTCGTATCTCAAAGAAGGAAATTGATGTCCATAAGATTCTTACTTTAAAATGTAAGGAACACGAATACCTTAAATCCAATTTCAGGATTTTTTAAAATTTGGCCCCAGGAACGGGGAGGGGGGCTTAACGTGTTTTTCACGTATTCCTTCATATCTCAAAGAAAGAAACATATATCCATAAGATTCTTCCTTTAAAATGTAAGGAACACGAATACCTTAAATCCAATTTCAGGATTTTTAAAATTTGGCCCCAGGGGACAGGGAGGGGGGCTTAACGTGTTTTTTCACGTATTCCTTCATATCTCAAACAAAGAAAACAGATATCCATAAGATTCTTGCTTTAAAATGTAAGGAACACGAGTACATTAAAACCAATTTCAGGATTTTCAAAATTCGGCCCCATTGGGGGGGGAGGGGGCAAAACGTATTTTTTACATATTACCTCATATCTCAAAGAAAGGAACAGATATCCATAAGATTCTTGCTTTAAAATGTCAGGAATATGAATACCTAAAAACCAATTTAAGGATTTCTCAAATTCGGCCCCCAAGGGGGTTAGGGGGGCTAAACGTGTTTTTACGTGTTTTTTACATATTCCGTCATATCTCAAAGAAGGAAACAGATATCCATAAGATTCTTGATTTAAAATGTAAGAAACACGATTAAATGTAACAAACACGATCAATGTCACGATTTTTCGACATTCGCTTTAGATTTTGAAAAAATTGCTAGAAACAATCCAATAATTTATATTTCCTATATATCACCATTTTGAACACCAAATTGGTGGTAGGAGAAAAGAGAGAGATCAACCTTAATTAAATGAAGTGTGGAAAGGTGTGTGTGTGTGTGAATTGTATATATTTCGGTTGTTAGTACGTATACATCTAGAGCTCAGGTTAACTCCATTCATTTCTATTATCCTGGGCAACGTCAGGTAATTCTTTGTTTATGAAACCGGCGATTTTCACAAGGGTTTACGGGGAAGCCCTCAAACTCCTCGAAGGGCGGGATCCAGTGGGTTATCAAAATTGAAAGAAACATTTTAGTGCTGACATTAGCATGGGGGGGGGGGGGTAATTATAATATGCTGATGGGATGATGACCAGTGGAGAGAAGTATAGATTGCCATAAAATACAAATATACATATCATACAAGTATGCTTTATTAAGGGTTCACCCGTGCAACGCCGGGTATATAAAGCTAGTATATACATATATATACATATATACGATATACATATATAGATATATATATATAGATATATATATATATATAAGATATATATATATAGATTATATATAGATAGATATATACATATATTATATATATACATATATGGGATATATCTATAAAGATATATATATATATATATATATATATATATATATATATATATATATATATATATATATATATATATATATATATCTATATATATATTATTCCTTCAATATATATCTATATTGCTAGTTGAATTAATCACTTTTGGTTTTAACTCAAGACGCCTAACGTGCTTCTATCACATCCGTTCAGTTGTTATCAAACAGAATACTCACGAAATGGTCTGGAATCCAAAATTTTCTTTGTTTTAGAACATTTTCAACCATTGTTGGATTAAACAATATTTACAAAATTGAATTGACTTTTTTATGGTTTATCATTTAAGTCACTTATACTATATTCCATTTTTACTACTCTGCACAGATCATTTTAATATTGTCTTCATTAATAATTTTACCCTTTTGAAAACTGTTACCACAAATTGGGGCTATGCATGACAAAGACTGTAAGGAAGGGATTAAAATTTTAAGTTTATTTACTCCCCAAAGCTGAGAATAAATACAATTATATAGGGACCCCGTTATAAATTTATCAGTGACTTGGAACAGTGACAATATGCCATGATATTGAAAACAAGAACCAAACAAAATATCAAGGAGAATTAAAAAAGAACATTTCTAGAACTGCAAAACGTTCTTGGAGCTGCAAAATTCGTTTGGGAACGTTGCGCAAATTCAGTTCCCAAACGAATCAGAAAAATTAACATGAACATGAAGCCTATCGCTGCAAAAGCGCTATCAACTCCACTCGACGTTCAACTTGTTACATATATAACTTAGTAACACTATTTGATACTTGGTACAGTATTACTGAATTGGAATTATGGTAATTATTTTTATTGTAATTTATTGTAATGGTACAATATTTGATACTCGGTACATATTACTTGGTCAATATACTTGGTAAATAATTTGATGCGGGCGCGGTAGTCCAGTCAGCAAAGGCATCAGGCCAGTGATATCTGCTATTGCTGGTTCGATACCCATCGTCGGACAAAAACCACCAACGTGTACACTAATGGCGGCTGGTGCACAGGAAAAAACTGTCGTAGCTGCATTATCCTCCAAGTTCCCAAGCAATACCTCTGGGGATGCGGGGTGAAGTGATCCGGTCTCGTCCCTTGAATCGTTTGAAAATTCGCGGACCAACAATAGAATTCCAAATCTCTTGATGCAATGGCACCATCTTCTACGGATAGTGCATTGCACTATTCCTAGACACGACAACAACAAACAAACAATATTGATGTCGAATTAAACACGACACTCGACTTTAAAAGATTAAAAGTAAAATGGTAGATACCCACTGATGGAAAAGGCATCCAACTTCTATCTTATTCATCAGCGATTTTCTAAATATATTTTTGCGTGCGTGTAAGAGACAAGAATTAACAGTTACAGTATATTGTGAAGTTCCTCAGAAGCAGATCACGACATGATTTAGAAAACTTAATGATTGGCAAATCTGTCCGGAAATCGAGAGATAATTTACGGTCGGGTCTCTGCCAGTTAACTGTATTTTAATAAGAGAAAAAATAATTAGTGTAAGAATGTGTATTTAGCGGTCGTTTAGATATTCCAAACATTTATTTTGTTCCCTTTGTTTATTAATGAGCAACACTCACCTATTATTTTTTAAAGGGCAGTTTTGGTGTGACACTGCTAATTGGCAATATTGCCACTTGGCCCGGAAGTCTAAAATAAACGATTCGATTATACAATCTTCATTTCTGTCTGTTTTTACACATTCTAATGATAGATTATAAGCCATTTGAGAATGTGGCATTTTGTGCTATTTTTAACAACGACATAAGTGCTTAATTGCGAAAGAATTCTCCAAAACACCAGCTAATCCCAGAGGACTAACTCTCCCCCCCTTCCGATAATCTCCCTCCTTAGAACTCATCGTATCTGATTGTATCAACCGGAATTCGATAAAAAGCCGTGCAGGATTTTATTCATCTTCGCTCATTTAGGCGCTTTCTTTCTTTCCAGCAGATATTCCTTCCTTCCCCCGGGCTCCGAAGATAGCAATCTACCTGGGCGTCGCGTTGGTCAATTGGGCTCATGAATAATGTAGGCCGCGGCCTATATGTAAACATGCTTCACGCCGATTGACGGCTATCATTAAGAGGGAAGTGCGGTGGTTAACGATCTGCTTGCCGGGAATGGATCGTAAGGGGACCGGCCGCATATACAACGCAGGGACTGTGTAGTCGAACCTCGGACGAAATCTAGTGGCGTAGACGGAGAGTACCCTTGACATATTACGCACGAAAATCCGAGAAAAATAATGGTATACAATGGATATTTTCGAGAAGACTCAGACAAGAGCTTTCATTTATAGTTATTGCGAGTTCATATAGTTATTGCGAGTTGGGACAAAAGTAGATACCACGTTTTTATAAAGAAACTTAAAGGTTTTGTTAAACCAATTCCTACTTAGTTAAAATGTACTATGTACAAAATTTCCCTTTTCATCGTTTTTTATGTTTTACTTTCATATATTTTACCCCTTTAATGTACGTTCCTCCATAACGGTCCTCCTGAAACAAAATTTCTATATATCTACGTATATAAAACAATTCCGCAACTGACTTACTGACTGACATACAACGTACTGACCAAACCGCTGGACCTAAAGGGCGCTGAAATTTTGCGTGGCGATTCTTCTTATAGTGTAGGGGCGCACTAAGAAGATTTTTGACAAATTCTTCTTAGATTTTTTAAAATTAAATTTTTAAGCTGTTTTTTTTTACTTTTTTAAGTTTGCATTTAAAATAATAAATTAAGGGTTATAAAATTTATATCACAAAAAAGATCATAAAAATTCCTTTAAAATGAAATCTTTTTCAAATCTTTACCTCCATTTTCTGATTTTTTGGTGAATTTTTAAAAACTAATTTTTAGAATTTAATTTATTAAAATGCTGATCACGTGATTTCTTTTTCTGGTACCTTAAATAAATTTATCGTCACGCCATAACAACGAAAACAGACAAAAAAAAAATCTTTTCTTGCGGATGCGGCAGACGATTGGACATTATGTAAAAAATATTAAAAAACAGTAAAAGATATCATTTAGATAGAAAATAAAAGATATCATCATAAAGATATATATAACAGTAGAAGATACATTGATCGTTGTATTTATTATATATATTATATATATATATATATATATATATATATTATATTATATAATATATATATATATATATTGGCATTAATTGCATACATGAGCGCTGTATTTAATTTGAATTTTATCCGTAGCGAAATACGGGTTTTCAGCTAGTTGATAATAAAATTACTTGTAATACAGTTGTATATCGTTGTCCTGATTAAAAAAAAACCTAACTCACATTTCGAAACTCTTTACAGGATGAACAAAAAAAAACTGATTATTCGACGTGAAAAGAAAAATTATTATCCTTTGTTCTTTAAAATAAAGGTTAAGTGTTCTGAGTAGTGATGCGACATCGATAACAAAACATCGATGTTTTGAAACATCGATATTCAATATTAAAACATCGATGCTAATAAAACATCACCCCAAAACCATCGATGTTTTTAAACAATCGATGTTTTAGAACATCCATTTTTTAAAACTGGTTAGTAATCTCTAACATTAATGTACTTCCATTAGTCGTGGGGGGAGGGGTGATTTAATTTTACTCTCTGATTGTTCAGGCACAAATGACAAAAACTTGGTTGCTTTGGGCTACATTAATGACTCAAAATTCTCGTTGTAAATACCGCCATGTTTTGCCTTCAAATGTCCAGATAAATTCGTGGTATTGCCAGAAGTTTTGAGGGACTTAAGGCACATATTGCATTTCGCTAATTTGTCAGTGGTTTTGTAAAAATATTTTCAAACGGTACTTTTGGGAGGCATCTTACTAATAATATTAACGTCAACTTATATAAAACCAGAACAAAACAAAAACTTAAATGGATGCACTCGTGTATATACTATTTGTAAAATAAATCCCCATGGAAGGTTTTGGAGTGTCAGGAACATTCCAAGCGCTCTGATTGGTTCATTGGTTGTTAATTGCCATTTGTCTGCTTGCTAAGGAAGCATTCCCCCTTTTGTATTCGTCCTTTTCAGAATTCAGACTTACATTTACTGAGTGTGAAAATTATGCTACGTGGTAATTTTTTTTATTATGGTTTTTTTTCATTAAAAAAAACCGAGACAACGTAAAACATGGAGCACAAAACATCGATGTTAAAAAAAACATCGGCTTCAATAAATCGATGTTTTGAAAACATCGACATCGATGTCGCATCCCTAGTTCTGAGATATACGTAGGCCACATTGTTATACAATCAAACATCTTCATAATTAAAGCGAAGTTATAAGGTTAGCAATAGTTACATTAAGGAGTTACGTATTATGTGTTGTTTTTCACTTTTTGGGATGAATTAAATTTTTTGGAGATATGAAGTTTGACAGAGTAGTACAGGGACCATAAACCAATGTAACAGCATGGAAATCCCAAAATCGTATTTTTTTGGAGTTATATGATTTGTTAATTAGGCTAACGATACATACAAGCGATGCATTTTTCCTCTTTCGTGTAGTATAAGGTATATTGCTGCTTAACATACGTACTCTCGGCAGTTTGCTGGATAGACGTATGGCCCACATAAGCTTTTGCCTTCATTGATGTGGCCTCGATCTTCATAGTGAAATACCCCTCTTTCTCATTTTATACCTACAACTTTATATTTTGTTATTTCATTTTATTTTTAATCTCTTTTTTAATAATTTCCTCTATTATTACTGTTTATAAGCATAATTTGGGAAATTTAAAGACATCTTTTGGACATACTTAAGGGCAAGAATCAGAACAAGAGAAGTTCTTCGGATAAAACCTTATGCTAATATCGCGAGAAGATAATCTACAGTGACTGGAAAACTGATCAAATCTCCATGAATGCTTTAATGATCGAATAAATGTTTGTAAAAATCAAGAAGTAATTTGTGGATATTCCTGTACTTATATAAGGCACTTTTATAGTTCAAAATGAGAGCAAACTTTTAGCTATGTTTGTAATGTTACTTTAATATGGATGTAGTTTCTTATTGCATATAATTTTTGTTTATAACATATCCTCAGAATTAATGATTAGCTTTAGTCCGACGAAGTGATTCGTGATTCACTGAGAATTTTTAACATTTTTTTTTTTTTTGCAGTAAAAAATGGCACATATGGGTGCCATTTCTCCAGGAGCTTAAACTACTAAGAAATTAGGGTTATTTTTCATCTTTCACAACTTGAAAAGAATGATGGAAAAACGTTAATTTGTGTTGAAGTTCAGTTGCGTGTCATTAAGGCTGCTGTGTACTAATCCTATTGGATTGGCTCATCTCAGTGTTATCCTATGGAGAAAATTTGTCCGCGGATTCCGACTTGGATTTAAAGATTTTTTTCAAAAATTGTACTTAGTGATAGAGAAAGAAATTTTACACCTTGGGACATTTTCGTTTTTGAAAAAATGTAAATAATATTTTAATATTTAAATCTTTCGGGAGGGGGGATCTGGCTATTACATAAATGTTGATAATCAAATAAAAATGGTATTTTTCAGATAGTCTAAACTTTTCTGCACCTTGCAATGGCCATCATTTTATAAATTTCATCCACCAGAGGAATTTAGGAGCGTTTAAAACACACTAGACCAGATATTTTCTCCGCGTAATTTAAACTTTAAAAGATTAATTACATTTTTTAAAAAGGCCCAAGGTGTAGAATTTTTTCTCTATTACGGAGTACAATTAAAAAAAGAAAAATCTTTAAATCCAAGTCGCCAATCTCTGGACACATTTTCAACGCAGGTGAGTGAATCCAATCGGGTTAGTACACAGCAGCATTAACTACTTCCCCCTCCAACAAAATGATTTTGGATTGAACCTCATTTCTACATCCGGGGGGTCACCAGCTATATAGAATCACTGATATCTAATAAAAAAGTTAAGAAACTTACCAGAACAATACCTGAATAGATAAATAAAGTTATGCAAACATTCACGTTCATTAAATGGTTTAGAATTACTGCATATAAATGAATAATTACAAGATAAAAAGAACTTTTTATATACCATGTTTTTAAATTTTCTGTTGAATCATATAAATTTGACAATTCTATGTATTAATAAATATTTTTTTCAAAATTTTTTTGATGAATTATCCCATCAACTTGAAAGAAAATGAAGTTAATTGGAAGTTAACTTGCATTTAACTTTTTATTCCCGTTCCGGCCGATAGATGGCTGCACCAGTCTACAAAACAAAATTAACTGAAAATAACTGAAAATTAGTTTAATTCTGCTTAAAGATGGCTAAAAGTATTTAAAAAAATGCATTTCTATCGTGTTCTGCACTATTCTAAAAGTTTCAAATGCCTAGCTAGTCGGGATTTTAGTTAAAAATCGATTGCAAGATTTGTAAGGGACAAACACACAAACAAACAAGAAAGTAACTTAATAAAAACATGGTAAAAATACTACGTTAATCATAGATCGAGATGAAAATTTTGTACTTTATCATTGAATGCCCCTGCTTGAAGAAAATTAAGAGGGGAAAGTCTACATTTTACTCCTTTCCTCAAAGCAGCTATTTTACCGAGGTTAGTTGGTTGGGAAGCGCTACGGTCAGTTTTGCTACACGGGGCTTAATTAGACCTGGACTTCCTGCTTAAAGCCAAATCCAAAAGGCTACAAACGACTATCTAAGAGTAAGACTCGAAACCCCAGACTCTAGTGCCGAAAGCCAACGGCTTAGCCATTCGGCCGTTATCTAACAGTTTAACCAATAATTTTGGCTTTTCCCCTACCAAAATTGAAAAAAAATGCAATATTTAAAACATGCATTGACTTTCAGCTCTACTTTTAAAAGAGAAATGGTAATTTTTTTTTATTAAATAAAAGCTCTAGAAGAGGAAAAATATTTTAAAGAAAATTCAGCTACAGATGCACATAATTCTTATTACGTAAGATGCATTCTTGCTTCATAGTAAAGAACTCTTAGTCCCTTCATTAAGAGTATTATAGGACACTCTTTATAATACTTTTAATAAGGCATATACGTATTTAAGGCAGAAACCAATAATTATAAGTAATGATGTAACAGCTTTTTCTTTTTAACGTAGGATCCTCTATAGTTAGGGTAACGTAAGTTCCTCTATAACGGTCCTGCGGAAATGTCAGACACTAAATTGTCCGTGCATCTATCCTCGCAAGTTATAATTTTGGCAGCGCGCCAAACTCTGTCTACCGCTTAGACAAGTTAAACAGAAAAGTACCAAGATGCGTCAAAATTTTGACATACATACATATATGTATATATATATATACATACGTACATATATATATATAGATACATAATATATACATACAAAAGAGGTAAGTAACGATAAGTAATCCAACGTTAATAACTCGCGATATTTTCGTTAGAAGAGACTACCTGAAATTTTTTTATGTTATACATGTACCAATCAATTTTTCCTAATTACTTAACATTGTAAAGGCCTATCTGCATATCTTGAAACTGATGTATACACGTGCAAAACACCAAGCAACTAGAGATAAAACATCGTTAAAGAATTTATTCATCGGATTTTCCAAAATTCTCAGATTAGAAGTACTGATTAATTTTGGAGTTTAACAAGGTTTATATGCTGCTTCATATACAAACGCATTGATGTTAGACACATTAAGGGCACTGAATGAACATGTTTCCTTAATATATACTTTCCCGCATCTTAGTAGCCTTGAAAACGTTTGGAAACATCGCAAAATCGGGTTTTGCCCCAGATACATGGGATGGATTTATCCAATTGCTATGTTCAATCGTACATGTGAGGAGGAAGCAAATATCATTGAAGTGTTGCTTCTCCACGTAAAACATCATTAATTTGGAATAATGATCATAATTATTACTCTTCACATCTGCCAGTGGTTGAAATACTTGTATACTAAATGCTGATAAATAAGTGATTTAAACGCCTTTGTTGAACACTTCTAGATGGTGCAAGTAAAAATTGTCTTTTATCTATAAAATATAAAGGTGCAGGGTGTACGGGCTAGAGGTATCTAAAAGTCATGACTTATTTTTACGGAACTACCCATTAGAATTTTAAAAAAATTATTTAAATAGAAAGAACTTCTCACCAAGTGGGAATATCAATCATAAACTTCGATCATACTATCATAGATTTCGATGTGTGCATCTTTTGTAGCACAACAAACGTCTAAATGATAATCAGAGAAAAGATTGAATTCCATGATTGAATTCAAAAAAAAAAAAAAAAAAAGGAAATTGATCAAAATAGTCAAAACATGACAATTTCAACGTAGGCAGTCACCTTAAGACCTTCAACTGCACAACAACTGATATAGATTGTATCCATAATCAAGATGTAAGAAAGGGCACAAAACAGTACTATACAGTAATGAAGAAAGTACTGACGAATATCTCTTATCAGAGTAACTTCAAACCTGATCTCCAAAAGGACGCCCAATTCTGTATTTTAGGGTTTGGTTCCATGAAGTCCTATGTCCAGTGTTCTTCCAGAAAATACTGTTTCTAGTAAGTTCTAACTAAGATGAAAACTCTAGGATAAATTTGTTCATTATATTCATTAAAATTACCGATATGAAGTCATCAAGTCGCTATTCAGACTCTCTAAAATACTTTGCCTCTCATATATACAGTAAGTCACTGCAAGTCAGTTTTCCTGCCACAAATATCTTCTTACTAGGAAAGCGATAATCAGTTATATTAAATATAGTTCGCGTCTTATTAAATTTAAAGTGTTCTTAAAAATGTGTGTTGACAGATTTTATGGTGCATTTGCTTTTATTTAGTAAGCCCTAAGAAGTCAATATAAATTTGATTGGTATTATTAAGACTTCAAGAAAGACAATGTGAAAGAATGTGAAAGTAATAATACATTCACATTTATTAATTTTATTTAACACATTAACAGTTTATTTAAGGGCACGATGGCCCGGTTGACAAGGACAGCGAGCAAGTTATCTGAACGTCGCTGGTTCGATGCCCGTCGCTGACAAAACCACCGACTTGTACACTAAGGGTGGCTGGTGCACGGAAAAAATTCTGTCGTAGTTGCAATGTCCTCCAAGTTCCATAAATAACTTTGGAGGTGCGGGGTCAAGTGTTTCGGTCTCGTCATTTGACTCGGTTCGAAATTACGGGACCGATGATCTTCGAGGTGAAGTCAGACTTCAGCCCTAGTGGTACCTCGCTTTAAGTTAAGCTGCTATCTTCCCTTCGCCATGGACCTAGGTCCTTTGTACTTGGTGTAGGTTATCTTACACCAAGGGGATTGGAAACAACAACAACAACAGTTTTTTTTTTAATCTAATTCCACATTAATGATCCGACATTTGTTTAATTAATTTAGCGTGTGTGAACCACAAGATGCTGCTTCGATTATAGCCCATTTAATTGAGATTCATCGGGAGGAACTGTCAAACGCATTTGCAATTTATCCTTCTCCTGAGCTCAAATCCCCTGTTTACACAACTACCAAAACAGACTCTTAACTGCCGAGTAGCGATCCGAAAATTTTACGAGCTTTTAAAACTTACGATGAGCCATCTGTGTAAACGCTATTTTATTTTGGCAAATTACTAAACATTCATTCAATTCATCTCAGATTCTCTTCTCTTTCTATTTATAATCCTTCATTCAATATGCTTAACCTGCTCCTTACGGTGGGATAGCATGTATCCCAAGAATATTTTATATATATATATATATATATATATATATATATATATATATATATATATATATATATATATATATGTCGGACATTGGTGCTTCACGCCCGATCAATTTACGTAATTTCGACCTCTTTGGAATCATCATGCAGTCAGCAGTGGTCCGTTGGCGAGGACATATCAAACCTTAAAACTCCATCAAGCTTTCAAGATGTTGACACAGTATCCATAGAACAGTCCAATTGATTTTACAAACATCTTTTATTAACTTCCAATTAATTACTCAGCTCCATCAAACTAATTCCCAATATCCCACCCAATTTAAATCTGTGCGCCTAACAGCACATATCCTTTCCATTCCCTAGTTATCCATGACTCGTTTCTGCTCCATCACGAAAATCTTGCTGTTGCACATAGCTGTCGTCTAAGTGCATCTTGACGCTTTTTAGACCAGTCTCTGGGTTAGTTGAAGTCATTGTTCAAATTTTTTTATTCTTTTGAACAAAATGTCCGTCGCCAAAAGTCACAATTAATATAATTCCTTTTATTTCTTTTCCGGAGCGTTTATCCAGCGGTTTTTGTTTTTTCACCCGCGACGTCGATCCTAGCGCGGCATCTGACAGGCAGCGTGTTTTGCTCCTGTGTAAATTCGATTTGATGCAGTCATTGTTCTTTTAGAATAATTGGGCGAGTGGCGAGGCCATTAAGGAAGTAATCCAATTGTGATAAATCCAGCTTTATTGAACTTCATAAGCTGACCACTCTCCAGGTTCATTACTGCGCTTCGCCATTTTATCAATTCCCAAGCACGCCTGCCGCGAGCATCCGTTCTCAACGAGATTTTCCTCCAATCTGGCGCGAAAAACCCAATTCCCTCCGAGCGCCTGCTGTACGCGCATGTGCAGGACCTCAACCTTTTGGTCAACTGGACTTTTAATATTGCTGAACTTGTAATTTTGACTTCGCACCCAACCTTTACATTTCTAAAAATAAATCTTCTAGCCTAGAATTATTCGCTTTGCGCTCAAGTCGCTTCCAAAAGATGATTTTCCCCACAGCAAAATACGCGCGCTTTGTAAATGAAATATTAGATTCTTATTATTTTAAGCCCCCTTTCCCCGTACTTCTCAACTATATTTTGACAGTTCAGTTATGTTTTGACACACGCACACACACACACACACACACACACACACACACACACACATATATATATATATATATATATATATATATATATATATATATATATATATGTATATATATATATATGTACATATATATATATATATATATATACATACATATATGTACATACATATATGTACATATATATATATATATATATATATATATATATATATATATATATATATATATATATATATATATATATATATATATATATATATATATATATATATATATAAGCAATGAAAATACTAAACCGATGTAGAAGAAAGAAGTGACCATACCTACACGGATTTAAGAATAAGAGAATGAAATTCACAACAGAAATGGAAGTTTTGTAGTTAATGACCGGGGGGAGTTGTGACCCCTCACTCCGATTAAACAATGTTTTAAGCCATGGCAACACTCTCAGAAGTCTGCTACAAAACTGAGACCTTTTTATAGAAGAGAAAAATGTAAAAGACAAATGTACCAAAAATAACTATATTACTTAAAATACTAACACTAAACACCAAACTTACATATACATGACACCAAGACACCGACTCAACCCCCTAATGCATCGCCGTCATTAGCACGGTTTACTTCAGGCTCATTGAACCATATAGAAAATCGACGTCCACGGTCGCAGTCAACTATGTTAAAAAAGCGAGTTAAAATGTATTTTAAAAAGTAATAGGGAAATCCCTTATCACTTGCGACCAGTAGGAATTTATTGATTTTATAGTCCATTTGTTCTTGATTTGAATGCAATCTTTTGCATCTAACTAAGTAGTTTAAAATTATGTTGCGTTTAATGTTTTTATGTACAGCACTATCCCAAGACATAATTCGAACGGTGTTAAAAGTATAGCTATCACGTTTGTCGTATAGTTTATAAGCAATGTTTTGTTTTTTATCAATATAAAGGATAAGATCAAGAAAAGCAATTCCCCCAGTGTTGTCCCGCTGGTTTTCCACAAGTTTTAAACCGCTAGGGTAAAATCCCAAATCTAATGAATTAAAATTGTTATTTAAACATACGAGAATGTCGTCTACATACCTAAAAAATTCAATTTCATTTAGCAACATAACACCCTTTTCATAATGGTGCAAATAAATGTCAGCCAAAGCTGAAGAGCAACCACCCCCCATAGGCACTCCATGTATCTGTCGATAAAAATTTTCCCCATTGTACAAAACAGTTTCAAATAATACGATGTCTAAAAGGGCAATAAATTTTTTTAAAGATATAAATTCTTTTAAGTCATAAGGTTCATATAACCCGATAATAATATCGTAGAGGTCCTTTAGGTTTATAGAGTTAAATAAATCTTCAAAATCAAAACTTTTTATGTCTGTGATATCACCAGTACCCTTCAACTGTTTTACTACGGTATAACTATTTTTAATAAAATAAGCACCTTCAGAAATGTGTTTTTTTATAACTGTATTAAGTATCGTTAAAAGTTTATTATTGGCTATAGTTAAATAAGCAACCTATTGTAATTGAACGAAAATAAACAACCCATTGTAAAAAAATAAACAATATCAGCAAAAATAAACAACCTATTGTAATTGAACGAAATTTAATGAGAGATTTATGAAATTTCGGGATTAATACGAGATAAGGAAATTTTATTTGTTGTGGTATTTTAATACCGGCTCTACGATATAAGGCTCTTATGTGATTTTCAACAACACAACGTGTAGAATTAAGAATTTTATAGATGTTAACATTTTGATATTGTTGATATAGAAAGTCACTATAAAATTTTTTACAGATAAATGCAAAGTTTGATGCGACTTTATCCACATAAGTAATAATATATTCACACTGTAATTGATAGATAGCAGGACGCAAGTTTTTTAATGAACCTTTATTATCATAACATGATATCCCACAATAGGTATCACTAAAATCCCTTAAGAAATGGTGTTTCCATTCACATTCACATCTCACATTATACATATATATATATAAGTATATATATATATATATATATATATATATATATATATATATATATATATATATATATATATATATATATATATATATATATATATATACATACATATATATATATATATATAAATAGATAGATAGATAGATAGATAGATAATCCCCTTAATGGCCGTTCTTACAAAGGGGTAATGAAATTTCTTGTTCCAAAGAGGGAATCGGAAAAAATGGGCCCCGTAAGCCGAAGATTAATATAAGTATTCTATACAGTTACATTTATAAACCTTATTTAACACATTAACAGTTGATTAATCAAATTCCAGATTAATTATCCGACCTTTGTTTCATTAGTTTAGCGTGTGTAAACCTCAAGATGCTGCCGCGATTATAGTCCATTTTAATTGAGATTCATCGGGAGGATCTGTCAAACGCATTTGCAATTTATCCTTCTCCTCAGCTCAAATCCCCTGTTTACACAACTACCAAAATAGACTCTCCCTAATAGCATCCCGAAGTGTAAGCTGACGACGCCGCCGCCCTCGCCTCTGCCCAATAATTGCCGAGTCACGATCCGCAAAATTTTAAACGGCGGCGCAATGATTGCGCGGTCCCCCTTCTCCTTCATCCCTCGGCGCGGAATTCTCGTTGACCTCTGGGGTGCCTACGGATCTCTCGACTCGGCGATCGTGTCTCAGGTGTGAAAATTACAAACTCCAGATCGCCGAATAATTGTAGGGCCCCCGTCTTATCTGGCGGCGGCATCGCAGCGCAGTCTGCGCAAACGGTGGGGTGTGAGGGGCCGGGATTCGAACCTCTGAGGAGCGAAGAATGGCATGCTGCAGATTGCGATGCGAGATTGGGGACGGACGCAGCGGGACTTCTTAAATATAAATATGTGCTTGCGAGAATTGCGTGGTAAATGGCGAAACGTTTCAAAAGAAGCGGCCTCTCTGGTCAACGCAAAGAGCGCTTTTACCTGTTGACTGTGTTTTGGACGGCTGTCTTCGTTGCATACGCCTCGATATGCCTTTGATGTGCCTGTATTATTTTCACTGGAAGGTAGAGTAGACTAAGACCGGTTTGTCTTTGTTGATGATTTTATGAGAACTCATTCATTATCTTCTCACTCAGACCCGTGAAAACCTTGGTTAGTTCGTCTTTTGAAAATAATAACTCGGTGATTCTTACCCTAATTACTGATGATGATTACCTTATTAATTGTTCATCAAACAAACTAAAACGTTAGGGAATAGAAAAACTTTAATAATACTAGTTAGTACCCGTCAAAACATGACGGCTAGATAGTAAATAAATGTACTAATACACAAATTATACTCAACACGTCACTACCAAATGTTGAAAATCATAATAATGCGCAGAAACAAATTAATGTGTTTAAGCGGCCTCGTGCTTAGTGAGTATCTAAAACCATATTTAAAAATGTCACTGAGCATGCGCCGAAAGCAATTATTTTAATTGCAAATTATCGAAGATTAAACAGCGCGAAATAAACAATTTCCATCAGGTTTAACCTTATATTTCATAAGCATAATTATCATAAAAATAAAAGTGGCAGAGAGAGATCTTGAGAAACTGTTCGGAATAAACGTGTTTATCATTAAATTATGTCATTGAGCATTCGCAGAAACAGTGAGTTTCTAAACCCAGATTTAAACATGCCACTGAGCATGCTCAGAAATAAAGTTTTAATTGTAAACTATCGGTAATTAACAGAAATTGCGGTTTCAACAACCAAATTTGACAAATCTACAGATTACAATCTTTTGTTTAAGACAAAAATGAAGTAAATGGATGTAGTAGTTTTCTCTCAAGGACTGCCCAAAAAGTTGGCTTAGCAACTTGAATATATAGATCCTAGAATTTACAGTAAAAAAGGCTCTGTTGGAATTTCTACAGCTTTCTTTCCTAGGATCGGAAAGAGAACATTTGCACAAAAAGCCGGGGAAGGCAGATGGCTTTTTTTTTTACTATTGTAGAAATTAAAACTTTCGCTCTTAAATAATGCCTTTATAGAGATATAAGTAAATTACAATTTTAAGTTCTCATCATATTAAAATTACTCTACTTATTTTATCAGGCAATCATCATAGATTATTAAACTTCCGCCAACATGCAACCGTGGCATCTCTCTGCATAAACTCAGCAGTTAAAAGTAGGAATTCTCAAACTAACCAAATAAAACGCCCTGTAAGTGTAACCGGTTAGATTCGGAAAATTTACCTCACACAGAAAGAACTCTTAACTTAAAATTCATTGTTTAAATACTCTTATAACAATTAACATCAATTCTCGGGAAATATAAGAATAGCAGTGAAGAAAAGTTTTTCTTAGAAAGACCAAATTAAAGAAAAAAAATACCATAAAGAGATTATAAACGCAATTGTAGTGAGCTTCAGCTGCGTACTGACCCTATTGGATTCGCAGACCTCAGTGTTAACTTATGGAGAAAACGTGTCCAAGGATTGCCGACTTGGATTTAAATTTTTTTTAAAAATTGTACTATAGTAGTATTGTTGAAAGAAATTTTACACTTTGGGGCATTTTTCGTTTTTTTTTTAATTCTTATGATATTTTAAAATTTAAATTATTCGAGGAAAAAAAATCTAGTATAGTGTGTTTTAAATGCTCATAAATTTCTTTAGTGGACGCAATTTATAAAATGAATCTTGATGCAGATAAGTTCAGGATATCTGAAAATACCATTTTTATTGGATTATCAGAATTTATGTAGCTGTAAATAGTAGACACATTTTCTCCATAGGTTAACATTGCGGTGAGTGTAAAGGTTAGTACACAACAGCCTTAATGGTGTCATACATTTAGATCACAATATTAATTCGTTGCTAAACCCTTTCTCATAAACTTTTCACAACTCGGAAGTGTTTTCGCTCTTACGTCCTAAACTGCTAAACACTGATATATTAAATGGTTTAATTAATTTTTTTATTCCTAATTCGCCAAAGCTTTATTTTTGTGCATTTTTTTTTCATGTAAAACCAGTCAACTACATGATTTCACTGCAAAATCTAGATGGAAATAAGAAACTCAGTTAAGTTCACCGCTTGAGGTTTTAGCTGTTTCGTGGACATTTTTTGCATAAATATCTTGACAGTGAATCATCAAATGTACAGTTTAATACAGAGTAATAGAGGTTCTGTACTTATATTTAAGGCTGCTGTGTACTAACCCTATTGGATTCGCTCACCTCATTGTTAACTGTCAGACTCGCACCTGACTTATTCTTGATTGGGAAACATGTGACTATTTTAAGTATGATCGACAGGACCAATAACAACTCAAAGAACTTTTCAAAGGAGGAGTACTCCGATACTAAGTGGAATGGACACATCATTTAGAATGGTTAAGAAAAAGATCATTAGCTCAGGAAGAGAAACGACGTAAGAATTCGGAGAGCCTAGCTGACGTGACTGGCAGGTACAGGTGAATGCTTAACCGCAGAGAAGCGGACTGCCGACAGAAGACTGTGGATACTTAACCGCAGAGATGTGGGTTGCCGACAAAGGACTGAAAAGGTGACTCCCGGTCAGCATGATAAATACTACACGTGGTGCGGTAGAACTTAAGAGAATTTTCCAAGGAAGATGGTGAATGAATGAGACAGCACGATGCGAGAGAGCATTATAGAGTGAACTTTGATTAAGTGTTGACGTACGGGGAGAGCGCTGAGAAACTAGAAGACTTGTGTTTCAAATTTGGACTGTGTTATGTTCTCGCTCCCTCTAATCTATGTGACGATGGTTCTACGGAACAAACTCCTTTATATTATGATCATTGTAAATATTTCATATTAAACTATATAAGTGTAACTCCTCCATTGACTCAGTAATCCTACGAGACATTTATACATCAGGTCACGACGATCCGACATTAACCTATGGAGAAAATGTGTCTACTATTCATAGCTACATGAATGCTGATATTCCAATAAAAATGGCATTTTAAGATAGCCTGAACTTTCCTGCACCTTGCAACAGGATTCATTTTATGAATTGCGTCCACCTCAGGAATTTATGAGCGTTTAAAACACACAACAAAAGATTTTTTCCCCCAAATAATTTAACTTTTAAAATATTATTTACATTTTTAAAAATAAAACGAAAAATGCCCCAAGGTGTAAAATCTCTTTCTCGATTTCAGAGAACAATTAAAAAAAAAAGAGAAATCTTTAAATCCCTGTCGGCAATCCGTGGACAAATTTTCTCCACTGAGGGGAGCGAATCCAAGGTTAGTACACAACAACCTTAAGATGTGCGCACTTTTTAGAACTTCAGCACATGCCATCTAAGAATCCGAGCTTTCAGAAAATTACAAAAAAAATCATTGAGGAGCTGACAAAAAAATGGGGAAGTCTGGACTTTCCTTCAAAAAATGGGTAAAGTGACAAAATTCTGTGAATCAGTGAAGCAAAGGTACGTCTGTCTAACACAGATTTGTTAATTTCGACGTATTACATTTCATGAGCAAAATCTAACTTTTTCGCCTACTTTAACACTGCTAGAAAAATAGAAAAACATAAATATTCAGTGCAAAGAAGGAAGGAAGAAATGAAGAAAAAAACTTGCATCCCCGACCGCGACAGAGGGGCGTTCCCCCTGTGTTCGCACCCTATGTTTTCATCGCCTGCGCACCGCGAAATGGATATGTGTCCAGACAGGTTGTTCGAAGGGACACGCTGATTAGGAATCATTTAGAAAATATTAGCATGAGAGTATAGCAGCTTCCCCGTGGAGTAATGAGATTCGAAACAGGTGATGCTGTATACATACAACAAAAATGCTGTTTACTGCCTGTATTCTGTCCATGAAATGGATAACATGTCGTTTATTCTCCCTCACTCTTCGAAGTGTCACTTTCGAGTTCCGCACTCAGGGCGTTTCATTTTTATTTCGGTACAACCCAGAGATGAATTAAAATAAAAGCAGTGATGAATATTAGAGAGAAACGCGGAATAAGAAGTCGGGGCTTGGTTTACACAAGTTTACAAGCAAGGTTCCTTTAAATAAATATCTGTAGAAGCTTGGGAGGGGTCCCGTGATTCTTCAGATCTTTATTTAAACGGGCTGCTGTTGAGTGCGTATGAGTTGACTGTGCAGCAAAATTGAGGTGGCACCTGGCTAAGTTGGACTCTGACCCTTGTGATGCCATTATAAACCGGAGCCGCACCCCTCACAAGCCTATATGGACCTGGTTTGGAATACATTCCGCCAGGGGGCATAAGCAACAACAACAACAACATCAAGGACTTGAGTTTTAGGATGTGGTACAATTTCAGAGATCTTAACAGGTCCATATCATGGTGGTTCAAGGATTTTTTGAGCGGTGGAGGAGCAAGAGCATACGTTAGGTGGGAAGTCATAGCTCTGTGGTTCTTTAGCAAATGTGTTTTTATTACACTCATGGACAAAAAAATTAGCGCACCAAGAAGGAGTCGTCAAAATGAAACGAAATTTTACATACGTAATGACTACTTTGATATAAGTAAATGATAAGAAAATCAAAGAAAAAGGATAATTTATTTCAGAGAAAACGGCAAAAGAACGGAGGAGTTAATGCTCCGTTGGACCCCCTCTAGCGCGAATGCACGATGCGATACGATCGGGCATTGAGTCATACAAGTTCTGTATGATGTCTTGAGACATTTCGCTCCATATTTGCTGTAACCTTGCCTCTAGTTCGTTCAAACTCGTCGGATGCCCAACTCGTCGTCCCAAATGATCCCAGATATGCTCCATTGGAGACAAATCTGGGGATCGGGCAGGCCAAGGAAGGGTAGTAACAGTGCGGAGACAGTCTTGTGACACCCTTGCCGTATGAGGCCGAGCATTGTCTTGTTGAAAATTGGCTCCTGGGAGCCGTTGCATGAGTGGCAACACATGTGGTTGCAGGATTTCATGAACATACCGCTGGGCTGTCATGGTGCCACGGAACAATACTAGGGGTGACCGTGTATTGTGGGGCAACACCTTGGGGCATTTTTCGTTTTATTTTTAAAAATGTAAATAATATTTTAAAAGTTAAATTATTTGGGGGAAAAAATCTTTTGTTGTGTGTTTTGTATATTAGGCAATGGCACCCCATACCATCACACCAGCTGTGGCAGCGATGTGTCGCTGTACAGCAAAGGCAGGATTAAAGCGTTCACCACGGGATCTCCACACACGAACACGATTGTCATCACTGCCGAGATTGAATCTGGATTCGTCGCTAAAGACGACCTGGTTCCATTCCGCTGCAGTCCAGTTTCCTCGTGCATGGCAAAACTCCAAACGGAGGCGTCGATGGGTGGGCGTCAAGGGCAGCACACGTAATGGGCACCGTGATACCAACTGTCCTTCAGCCAGGCGCCTTCGTATGGTTCGAGAAGACACAGAGGCCCCTAGTGAAGGTGCTACCTGTGCCTGGATGGCGGCCGATGAAGCAGTTGGCTGTACGCGTGCATTTCTTACGATGTGGTGGTCTTCTCGACTACTGGTCTGTCGAGGGCGTCCTGAGCCTGGTCTTCGTGTACATGACATCTCTCGGGTCCACTGGTCCCAACACCTCCTCACAACACAATCAGAGCGGCCTAATTGACGAGCTACTCGCCTAGCTGACGACCCAGCTTCCATCATCCCGACGATTCTCCCCCTCTCAAACTGCGACAACTGCTTATATTGTCTTCGAACACGGCGTAATGGCATGTCTATCTCAGCTCTTCCTTTGTAAATGATTCAGCACACTCAAACAAGCTTTGGTTACCTGTTTTATACTCCACAGAGTACGATGTTCAACGCCCTCTACCGGCTATACGTAATGCGCAATCACGCTGCATTTCTAATCATTTGCATATCTCCCCGACATGTACCTTCATTGCAAGTTTCGTTACGATCCCGCAATTATTTTTTGGTGCGCTAATTTTTTTGTCCATGAGTGTATATAAGTCGGAAGTCGACTCTTAGGGTTTTATATGTATATATATATATAAGAAATAAACAACAATTAAATGCAAATTAAATATTTCTTGGTAATAATTTATTAATGTTTTCATTTTGATATTGACATGTGCTTCCAAAACAAATAGGTAGTGTTTTATTTAACATTGAATTTTAAGAGAATAACAGAAATAACAGCAAATAAGGAAAAACTGATAAATCAAATTGATATTAAGGAAAAAAGAAACGAGTTCGTAATATTTACAAAAAGAAACACTAAAAGTAGCTTGCATAAAATAATATTTCATTTGTAGTGATAGAACAACTGGATAGCAACTAAGCTAAAAATCCTGCTGTGGTAAACGTTTTACCGAATTATATTAAAAAAACTTTTATACACGTAAATAAAAATTAAGAAACCCCAAAAGTAGACTTATGCATGACAAAATCAAGTCGCCGGATTTCGCATTTAGAAAAGCGGTCAGTAATTTTCTCAATGTCAAGATCAATGTCCTTATGGACATGTAACAAGCACAGTCCAGTTCTTTAGTCATTCTCGAGCGCAGCCACGTCTTCACTCGACGCAAGGTGGAGAACGAACGCTCTGCCGATGCAACACTAACAGGGAGAGTGGCAAAAAATTTTTGAAGAGATTTTATCGTAGGAAAATTTTGGACTTGAGGAACATCCTATTGAGGAACATCCTATCCTAAAATTGAGGAACATCCTATCATTCTAAATTTAAACTCTTTTAGTTTTGGGTCTACGGTTACAGTCGAACCCCGTTATAGTGAACCTTGTATATAACGAACTCAGGCATATAACGAACGAACATTTTGGACCCATCGTTTTCCTATAGTACGTAATTTAATTAGCACTGTATCAGTTTAATGTAATTGATTTTAGTCGATTTAATTCATTAAAGATAACTTTTAATAGATTTTATCATTTTTTAATACATCATTATTGAATACACATTGCAACTAATGAGTTATACATTTTGTAAACTGTAGCATTTTTCTTAACGATTCGGATATAGCGAACCACAAATAAAGCGAACAAAACCTTTGGTCCCTTGAAGTTCGTTATAAAGGGGTTCGACTGTATATAATTTTAGGCTATGAAAAAAAAAATACACCGGGCTTTTTTTTTTTTTTTGGGGGGGGGGGGGGGGGACCCTCCCTCCTTGGAGCCGCCGTTGATTACAGAACTGATTGTTCATTCAACCTTTCTGTCAAACCATAGTTAAAGTAACGAAAGGGGCAGTATCTCCAAATTTCGAAACATCATGGATGCACTTTTTAAATAAGCAGTCCACAATAACATAATTATAATTTTAATCGAAAATTTAAGTTTTACGTACCTATTCTAAATTGTATTATATTACGTCTATTGATATGACGGGAAAAGGTCTGGTCAACGCTGATATACTACTTCACATATGATACCTTTCGAAATATGTATTACAAAAACAGTGTTTATTTTTTTTTTTTTAAATTGAGTCCGAAAACATTCATTAAATGCCCCAGAAAGTTTCAAGTACTTATAACATACCAAAGATATAAAAAATCAACATATAAACATTTACTGACACAAGTTAAAAATAAAAGAACTTTTCTCGTGTGGAGCAAAAGTTTATGACAATTCCATTCCACTTTCTCTCTATATTTTTTAATTAAATCAAACCACAGACTATAAGCGACAGCCTACAGCGACTACTCTACAATTCTGCATTTTCTGAAATTAAAAAAAGGGTTAAATTTTTACACAAAGTTTTAAACCAATAGGGTTATTTTTACCGAAACAAAAGCAAAAATATATATCTCCAGCGTACAGGTATAGCCTTTAGCATAAATATACGTCTCCAGCGAACAGGTAGCTTTGCTTGCAGGTAGTTTTGCTTTGGCGGAGCAAAAGCAAAAAGATGTATATTTTGGCTTTTGCTCCACCTTTTTGGCATGGTTTATGCATTTGATCCTCTGCCGAAACAATTAAAATAGATACGCCTCCTTTTACGTCTTCTCGTGATATGATTGAATGAAAGCTTTACACTACTTGTTAGAAACTACCATATACTTAAATATATATATACATACACACCAATCACTTATATTGACATAACGACAGCGAGTGTGTTTACATATAAGTAATAAAAATTCTATAATTATGCCAAAAGTAAAAACACATAAAGACTGAATTATTGGATGTCATCTGGGGTTGCAAATGGCACTGAAGACCGCATGCATGAATAATTTAACATGACGGGGATTACACCATCTTGTTAATCTTATCTCTTTTGAATTAATATCATGTAATTTTTTACCTATTATGGCGATCTTAATAATAGGGAAAAAACTTGATCGATTGTTTGTTGTACGTTGTTGTCACAAGGGCTTTAACTTTCTAGAATGATGGTTGCATTTCAGCAGATGAACGCGATAAGTAAAGTTACTTCGAAGCCTAAAGTTTGGTTATTATGAGGTTTGGAAATAGTAATTTTAGAATATGGGTAATCTATAATTTACACTGCCTCACGAAATGGTCGATTACTTAGACCTTTTTAAAATATTCCTATTGGATAATTGTAACGCAAAACATAAATGTTATTTTTTTGTCTCTTATTTAATTAATTACTTAACTCAGACAAATGTAATATAGAATGATTTGAATATAAACAGTTCAATAGCACATTAGGGTAAAAGAAAATTGTGCACAAAGGAAAAAAAGTTGATCGGTGATCTCACTTTGCCGGATTGAAATCCACTGCACAGGGGAGCTCGCTTTTGGTGAGTCGAACAACCCACATTGGAAAGTGGATTCTACAACCCACTTCCGAACGTGAGTTAAGAAACTCTTTGAATGGGTTTACTAAAGCGAGTTGTGTATTGAGCCTTTTTTGTAAATATAAATTTTTTTTAAATTAAAAATATTTAGAGTAATAAAAGAAAAATTATGTATTTTATTTTTAAAAAATCATGTTTTTATAAGTAAATATTTTTCACATTTGCTGCATCGGAATTAAAGTAAAAGAATTGATAAAGATATGTTCCAAGTTTGAAACAGTTATCTTTAATGGTTCTTGACTTATAACAATTTAAAAACGAGAAATGGTGATAAAACCCATCACGCCAAAAAAACTCATTTACAGGTTTAAACAAAGATTCTCTGCTATTAGAATGTTGCCAAAAAAAATCTCCTGTTCTACTCAAGATAGAAACATGATTCAAACATCATTTTGAGAGGAAAAGAAAACAGAATTTTTAAATGGAATAATTTTTTTTCGAAAATTTGAAGAATTTTGTGTCCTGGACCCCCTTATTTTGAAACCAAAAGGTTTTTTGAGAACCACGCGTAAAGAACATTAAAAGATCTATTTTCTAGAGCAGGAAACATTATTCAAAAATATTCGTCTGCTAATCTGTGATGCGAAAAATGCTGGGACTAAAAATTTCCCATAGCTTAACATTGCGATTTAAGATTTGCGATGTCAACTGATATACCGTCTGAAGTTTTCCTATTCTTAAAATTCAAGGTACGTTTTAGATGTCAAGATATTTGTAATGATTCTTTTTGTCATCAATAAATTCAAGATATCGATATAACCGATGCAAAATCTAACTTCCCTGTACTACGTTTAACTGTTGGAACTATAGTTCTCTGTTCAAAATTCTTTTTTAGTCATCTTTCTAAAATTATTTTACCATCTGAGCCGAAGATAATAAATTAGCTCTCTTAGTCAGCTCTCTTAGTCTTTTTGCAGAAATTACAGAGTTGGTAAAAGCATTATATGCTTACGAAATGCATTTTTTTCAATTTTGACACCATTTTGAAAATTTTCAATTGTCTGGTCACTTTTTAGAGACATTACCTTAAAATATACGCTTAAATTTTTTTTTCTTAATGTTTCAGTTTATTTTTTTTTTAGTGTTGACACCATTTTTAAAAACTTCAGTTGTTACAATTATTTGATCCCTTTTATGAGACTCCTTAGAATATATATTAAAATTTTATTTCTCTATGTTTCAGTTCAATTTTTATTTAGTTTTGACACCATTTTCATAAACTTCGATTGTCTGATCACTTATTTGAGACTCTGGCAGAATATATGCTTAAAAAATTTATTTCTTAATGATTCAGTTTATTTATTTATTTATTTTTTTATTTTTGACACCATTTTCAAAAACTTCAATTGTCTGATCACTGTTTTGAGACACTGCCTTAAAATATATGCTTAAAAAATTTATTTCTTTGTGCTTCAGTGTATTTTTTTTTATAGTTTTGACACCATTTTCAAAAACTTCAACTGTCTCAACTGTCTGATCACTTTTTTGACACTCCGCCTTAGAATATATGCTTCAAAAATTATTTCTTTATGTTTCGGTTTATTTTTTATTTAGTTTTAACACTATTTTAAAAAAAACTTCTATTGTCCGATCACTTTTTTGAGACACTACCTTAGAATATTATATCACTTGAGAATACTTTTAGAAGAAACGGGAAGAAGAAAAGGAAAATAAAGTCTGCAAATAACGAACTTCCATTGGATGCAGTCTCTTATTTAACGAAATTTTTCTGCAGAACCTTGACAATGAACGACATTTACATGATTTTTAATTACAAAAGAAAAATTTATACATTGCAAAGATTTATTTTCTTTATAGAATAAACATATGATACGATTCGATTCGATTACGATTTTAAGCAAGAAGTATTACAAATATATTATTGCTATAAATAGAACACTTTTTACAAAAAAAAAAAAAAAAAAAAAAAAAAACTTGAGAAAGTACAATTGGGCTTTTTCTTCTATACCATTTACCGATGTGCATGGAAAGCGAAGCATGGAAATCTTAACATTTAATTATGCTAGAAATTTCGGAAACAACCTTTTTATTATGTCACGTTTCTTTTCCTTTACATCGCAACTATTTATCTTTGTTTCTGATGTCTTTTTTAAAAGTACATGCACTGCACGTGATTAGATTAAGTTTTGGGCATAATCGCAATGTCATTTTTTATCAATTTCTTTATTATAAATATCATTTTCCTAGAATGAATTTACCTGAACTATAGATGGTGGCATCAGTTGTAAATTTTTAATTAATTATTTATTTAGGAAAAATTAAATTTGTTTTTTAACCTTTCTCATTTTATTTTATTACGAGTAGTAATAAAATAATACAAAAATGATGGGTGTGAGTGTCTGTAAAATGATTATGACACAAAGGCGATACTCTTTTTTTCTCGGACTTTTCTAAAATAAAAAAAAGTAGAATAGATGAGAAATTATCTTTAAATTTTAAAATAGGAACATCAGTATTATGGTTGCCTTTCGAAAAACTCCCGTTTTCAAAAGTTATTCTTTACCCATCCTCACACACAAACTTACGTGTATATTGTGACGATATGAACACTTCTCCCAGGTAGCTGGGTATAGATTAATTCAAGATACGGAGTTTAGGTTTTAAAATTATGTATTTAATTATATACAATATGTACACTTCAGTTACACCAAAATTTTACTGTCAAAATCGCCCTAAGGCACCGGGGAGTTAAACTTCTTCCCCAAACAGTCAGAGTTCACTGACTATATGAAACGGCACTAAGCCCGGGATTCAAAGTTCCCAAAAATGTAATCTGGCCCAAGGCCGCAGGTATCAGTCACCTTCTGAGAGTAGATCTCAAGTCTCTCTGCCTCTTTTTCGGTCCGAGGTTCTCCAAGAAAACTCTAAGCACCTCCCTGGAACATATTTCGTCCTATCATGCGTTGGTTTTTTGTGTTTCGACGTTGATTTGCTGAAATCAGTGACATCAGCTATTTCCAACATTCGAGAATTTCTCACGCCGAGGGCTTAGCGTAACGAATCGCACTTTTGTGCATGAAGAATGCCGGACTCTACGTGTGTGGCCTTTGTCGCCAGCTGACACCCTCTTGCCAGTAGACAAGGGGAGTAAATACCGCCCTCAGTCCGGCGATGACCATCAGTCAGTTAGCTTGACACCAGGGTTCAACCCAGTTCGCGCCCCCCTTTGTTGCCAAGGACAGGGGTGACAAAGACACATCCAATATTCACACGACTGACTGCTTGAAGAATTTCCTATTCTTCACAGCCTCCCCCACCCTTACATCATAGTTCGGGGATACAGTGTGGTACATATATGTGTTTCCACCTCTACACTTGAGCTCTGAGGCAAGCAACTTTAAGCACATAATTTACACTACTATACTTTAACTAACCTAAATAAACATAAATAACAACATACAAAAAAATAAACAAAAAAAAAAACACACTTTCAAGTACCATTGTTGTAAGAACTAATTCTATTTACACCTTCATTCGCAAGACATACGGCTAAGCGTATCTGCATTCTGGTTAAACTTTCCAGCCCGGTGTTCAATAGTAAAGTTATACGGTTGCAGAATTAAGGACCACCGAAGAATCCTGGAATTCGTGCCGGTGTGATTTTTTAACCACTTCAATGGTTTGTGGTCTGTTATGATTTTGAAATTTGCACCATCTAAATAAAAATGTAGTTTCCGAACCGCGAAAATTATCGACGCGCACTCCCGTTCTATTGTCGAGTAATTCTTCTCAGCTGGGCTAAATTTCCGACTAAGATACAAGACAGGATGTTCTTCTGCCCCAAACATTTGTGTTAGTACTACCCCGATCGCAACATCAGAGGCATCACATTGTATAATGAATTCGCGCTTGAAATCTGGCGAATAAAGTACGGGAAATTTTGTCAGGTTGTCCTTTAGTGTGGAAAAGGCAACCTCGCACTCAGGGGACCATTTTATTACTCCCTGTTTCTCCTTTCCCTTCAGCGTATCTGTCAGTGGGGTCGCTACAGTTGCGTAATCTTTGACATACCGGCTATAATACCCCGTTAATCCCAGGAAAGCTCGCATTTGTTTTTTTGTTGTGGGTTGAGGAAATTCCTTTATGCATTGTATTTTAGCTTCTGCGGGCGTTCTAATACCACTGCCTACGATGTGCCCTAAATATTGCACTCGGTCCTGCGCGAATCGGCATTTGGTGGGTTTTACCTTCAGGTTAGCCTTCCCTAGCCTTACGAGTACTTCACGCAAATCTCGAATGTGCGTTTCCCAATCCGCCGAATATATGGCTATATCGTCGAGGTATGGTACCGCAAACTCGTCACAGCCCTGCAGAATTTCTGCCATTAGTTTACTGAAGAAGTACGGCGCGTTTTTGAGCCCAAAGGGCATTCTTAGTGGCCTATATGCGCCAAAAGAAGTTACAAAAGCGGCGATTCGCTGCGCCTCGTCATTTAGCGGAATTTGCCAATATCCTTTAGCAAGGTCGAGCACACTAATAAATTTTGCCGAAGATACACGCTCTACCCTCTCTTCTATGTTTGGCAGAGGGAAAAATTCTGTTCTGGTTACCTCGTTAAGCCGTCGATAATCAATGCACGGTCGAGGTTCTTTTCCTGGCGCTTCTACGAGAATAAGGGGAGAGGCATAATCGGATTCCCCTATTTCGATTATTCCCAGCCGTAGCATTTTTTCGATTTCTCGTTTTAATATCTCGTTTTGCCGATGGGATGCCCGATACGCCCTAGTTCTAATAGGTTTGTCCGTGGTTACCTGGATAGTATGCGTCACCAGATGCGTTACCCCAGGGGTCTCTGAAAATACCTCGGCATGTCGCACTAATAGTCTACGTAACTGTTCTAATTGGCCAGCGTCTAATTTTTCCTCAAGACGACTTTCTCCCAACAACAACTCCAGATCAAATACATTTGGGTCATCAATTACGTTTGGAAAATCCCAATCCACATCTGTGGGTTCCTTCTCCGCTACCCCGGCTAACACTAAATTTATTAACTCAGGTCGTTTATAATATGGTTTGAGCATATTAACATGAAAAATCTGGGAACGTTCCCTCCCTTCGCTCAAGCGCACAATATAATTCGTTTCTGAGATCTTCGTCTCAATTATGCCTGGCCCTGTCCACTGCACAGATAATTTATGGGGCCTCATAGTGGCTAATACTAAGACTTGATCCCCCACTTTAAATTCCCTTTTAACTGCGTTTCGATCATACCACAGCTTCCGCTTGTTCTGCATTTCTGCCATTTTTTCGGCCGCAAGATCTTGTGATCGCTTTAATCTGTTTAAAATTCTAAAGACATGTTCTGTTACGGGGGTTTCTGATTCGGCCGTTTCCACCCAATGCTCATACAGTAACACGTCAGGTGTCCTAAGGTTTTTTCCCAAAACTAACTCCGACGGTGAGAATCCAACAGATTCATGCGTTATGGTTCTCAACGCAAGTAAAGCCCCAGGAAGATGCCTGTCCCATTCGGTATCAGCTTCGATACAAAGAACCCTTAACAGCCGCTTAAGTGTTCGGTGAAACCGCTCCACTGGGTTTGACTGTGGGTGTGACACTGAACTATGAACTACTTTTATGCCGAACCGCTCGAAAAATTCCGTCGTGAGGTGACTAGTAAAAGAAGTGCCATTATCACACTGCACCTCCTTCGGAAACCCCAAACGACTAAAAATTTGTAGTAACGCATCGGTCACAGAAACAGAACTAATATCTTTTACTGGTACAGCTTCAGGATATTTTGAAGCAAGACAAATGGCTGTAATCATGTACCTATTTCCAGCATCCGTACACGGTAACGGCCCACAAGCATCAATATTTATTTTGGAAAAAACCTCTCTAATTATTGGTACTAATTTCATGGGAGCCTTTTTCTTGTCTAAAGCCTTACCGGCACGCTGACATGGGTCACAAGAGCGTACAAACTCGTCCATTTCTTTGTGGCACCCGGGCCAAAAAAAATTCCTCGCTAATCTATCACGCGATTTTGTTACCCCTAAATGGCTAGCTCCTGTGTCATGGCATAATTCCATCAATTTACCCCTAAAAACTTTCGGAACAACTATCAATTTGTGCACTTCACCTAGATGATTTTTTTGGATTCTAAACAGCATTCCGTTTTCGGTCACATACTGTCCCTGAATGTTTTTTTCCCCATCTGTCTTCAATTTATCCCAAATCGTTTTTAAATCATCACACTCAATTTGAGCGGATTTTAATTCTGATGGTGTACAAATCAACAGGTTAGGGTCACTTGACACGACATTCCACTCCTCTAACTGCAAGTCTATTTTCTCCTCGATCGGAACCTCTGCACTGAGAACAATAGCCGGCTCAGAAACGTTATCAGCTGGCTCAACCCCGGATTCTTTCTCTTTCGATTTGCTTTGCGAGCGCGTGACGGCGTTTAGTTCCTGAACTCCACCCACTTTTCCCGCGCCTTCACAAAGAAGAGCAAAAGTACGATTCCCCAAAATGTACCTGTCTTGGTTTAGCGAATTATCGAACACAGCGGCCTTTGTGGTCACGCGCCCGAATGTCCCTTCTAACTCTATCCTGGCCACAGGGAGGCATTTTGCTTCCGTGTCAAGGGGTTGTTTTACCCAAACTACTTCGCCCGTAAAGGTCTCTGGCGGAGCGTACTTCTGTGAGACCAGATCAAAAGTGGCTCCCGAATCTCGTAAGACTTGAGTTTGGACGCCATTGACCTTGGCCACACTCAAATATGGTTTCAACCATTTGTCCACATCATCGTTTTGTTCAATATTATTCAGAGTCTCCGCATCTCTCTTTTTTCGGAAAGGACACTTTGGACGTAAATGCTCCTCCGAATTACATTCATAACAGCGAAGAGGTTTTCGCTTATCAAACTCTTTAAATTTGGTTTCATATTTTAAATATGAGTTTTTGCTTGGGGAGGTAGATTGCCCATCAACTTGTTTTTCTGGTTTGGCTTTCCCCTCATTCCTAAACCCCAAATCAATTTGTTTTCGCACCTGAAATTCCTTCCTTCCATTATTTGTGATTCGTTTACCCTGTCTTACAGACTCGTAACGATCCAGTTTTTCGGCTAACACTGAAGGTGAAACAATGCTCCCCCATTCATCTAAGAAGTGTTCCTGCACCTCGCTATTTACGCGTCTCTTAATTTGGTCCGCAATCACGAGTTGTTTCAAAGCCTCGAAAGTATTTATTCCTAGCCCCTCAATCCACCCATTAAAATAGCTCTGCAATTCATAAGCGAAATCTTTCCACCTTGAATTTGCTTTGCGGGTGTGTTGCAGGAATTTCTGCCTAAAGGTATCTGGACTCAGTTTAAAACGGTCTAGCAAGATTTTCTTTACGTACTTATAATCTCTTGAGTCTTGTTCTGACTCACGTAAAACAATCTGACCTACTTCTAGCGGCAATAACGAAAGAATTTGGGTTGCCCACTCTGCTTCATCTATCTCAAGATTTTTAGCTTGGAGCTCAAACATAGCCAAAAACAAACTTATGTCTGTCTCCTCTAGAATAAATTTCGGCATCATCCTCCTCATTTCTGGAGAAGATCTCCTTAGAGAGTTTTCTAACGGTTCAGGAGTTGACACTCTACCACTTCCTGAGCCTATTATTTTGAGTCTCTCCAATTCGTAAGCGCGCTGTTCCCTCTCTCTCTCAAACTTTAACTGGTTTTCACGTTCAATCGCTTCTAACATTGCTTTCGCGTTTTCTTCATCATAACCCTCATCTGACATTATTAGTCTCCTAATTTCGTTTTTGTTCATATCGGAATTGGCACAAACTCCAAGATCTTCCGCGAGTGAAACCAAATCAGCCTTAAGGGCTTTAGATAAATAAGCCATGATTTCAGTTAGAGAATTTAACCTTACCCTAAATTTTACACACAACAATTCTAACACAAAACACACAAAAATTTAATTAGCTCACTACAGTTTAAGCTTAAATTCAATTATGATATACTAAATAACTTTGCACATTCAAATGCACTTTTATATTATACAAACTAAATTATTTTACTCTGTTATTTTTAAGATTTGTTTTACTAGTATATTTAAACACAACTTTATCTATGAAACACAACTAGCAATGATTTAAGTTGAATGACACACAAAAAAAAGAACACTATTATTCAATTGCCTCAGTAACCCAATAGAGAAATGAAAACCATATAGTACTCACTGCTTTGACGACTGCTCTTGATGATCAGCATGAAGACGGAACAGAAGACCACAATGGTTCTGTTTAACGTTGCAAACAGTTAGCCTTAATTGAAGAAGCGGGACGTCAGCAAGATTTTGTGCACTACGTAACAAAGTCTAGTAGATTGCAGACAGGAAAGCACCACTCGACGATTCTCTCTAACTTTCAGTTCACAGGAATTGGAGTTTGACGACAAGTAGACACGCACAAGGCAGGTTCAGCAAAATAATCCAACTTGCTATTTACAGGAATCACAGTTCGAAGAAAGTAGATCGGAACGCCCAACTTGGCAAAACTCTGTATATATTACTACTCACAGGAATCTTCAGGTGGAGGGATCGATCCCACCGCTGCCACCACTTTAATTAATCTATATAATAAGACTGTGACGATATGAACACTTCTCCCAGGTAGCTGGGTATAGATTAATTCAAGATACGGAGTTTAGGTTTTAAAATTATGTATTTAATTATATACAATATGTACACTTCAGTTACACCAAAATTTTACTGTCAAAATCGCCCTAAGGCACCGGGGAGTTAAACTTCTTCCCCAAACAGTCAGAGTTCACTGACTATATGAAACGGCACTAAGCCCGGGATTCAAAGTTCCCAAAAATGTAATCTGGCCCAAGGCCGCAGGTATCAGTCACCTTCTGAGAGTAGATCTCAAGTCTCTCTGCCTCTTTTTCGGTCCGAGGTTCTCCAAGAAAACTCTAAGCACCTCCCTGGAACATATTTCGTCCTATCATGCGTTGGTTTTTTGTGTTTCGACGTTGATTTGCTGAAATCAGTGACATCAGCTATTTCCAACATTCGAGAATTTCTCACGCCGAGGGCTTAGCGTAACGAATCGCACTTTTGTGCATGAAGAATGCCGGACTCTACGTGTGTGGCCTTTGTCGCCAGCTGACACCCTCTTGCCAGTAGACAAGGGGAGTAAATACCGCCCTCAGTCCGGCGATGACCATCAGTCAGTTAGCTTGACACCAGGGTTCAACCCAGTTCGCGCCCCCCTTTGTTGCCAAGGACAGGGGTGACAAAGACACATCCAATATTCACACGACTGACTGCTTGAAGAATTTCCTATTCTTCACAATATATATATATGTGTGTGTGTGTGTGTGTGTGTGTGTGTGTGTATGTGTGTGTACCGGAGGTAAAAGGCACTAAGTCCATTTTTAAAAAGTAGGCTGTTTAACTTTATCCTTTCATATTTTTGCACTAATTGGTGCAAAGCTCTCACTCGAATATTTATATAGACGAGACTTTGCAAGTTGAAAACGGGACCATGTCCTATCAATGTATCGAGGTAAAGGGCACTAAGTGGATTTCGTTGAGCTCTCCTGTAAATTTTTATAATTGTGACTTAGTGCCTTTTACCTCCGGAACACAGGTGTATATATGCATGTGTATGTGTGTGTATATATATATATATATATATATATATATATATATATATATATATATATATATATATATATATATATATATATATATATATATATTTATATATATATACAGTGGTACCTTCACTTACGAGTTTAATTCGTTCCATGAAGGAGCTCGTAACTCGAAATACTCGTATCTCGAATCAGTATTTCGAGATGGTTTTCCTCATTGAAATGAATAGAAATACCATTAATTCGTTCTGGGCTCCCCCAAAACACCGCAATTTATCGTTACATGTTTATAAATAAGAAAAATAGGCTTATAAATGATGAACATTGTATAAAAACGCAATACAATAAAATGTACTGCAATAAACTTGTTTTATTACTTGTGTTCTCATTTGATGATCGCGTAACAAGGCGCTCGCTGTGCAAACTAGCGGTTGGGTATCTGAAGCTTGCTCGTAACTCGAAGCAAAATATCTGGCGAGAGAATGCTCGTATCTCGAAAAACTCGTAACTCGACACACTCGTAAGTTGAGGTACCACTGTATGTGTATATATATATATATATATATATGTATGTATGTATGTATGTACAAAATACACAGAGAAAAAAAAGTCGTTCGGTGAACCCACTTCTCTGAGTTCAAATCCTCTGCACAGGGGAACTCGCTTTTGGTGAGTCGTACAACCCATGTGGGAAAGTGGGTTCTAGAACCCAGATCCCTTTCCTTTTCTTGGATTTAAAAGATATTCTTTTAATAAAGGAAAACATTTCTACATAAAGGAAATAATTTCTATGTTGAGAACAATAGTCATTAGGTAAAATATAAATATAAAAAAAATTGATTTGGAATAATAGAAAAGAAATTTTGTTAATCTGTTTGTTAAAAAGTAGACATTGTTTTCGAAAAATTAAACTCCTTATAAAAAATAATGAATAAAAATTTAAGTACATTGGAAAATATTCATCCCGAATATTTCATTTCAGCCTTTTGTGACATTTACGGTTTAATACTTAAAGTTGGTTTTTCAGCTCAGTAAACACACATAACATAAGTTATTTAACACACTTGTTTCGATAAAGCAGTTCCGATAACTCGGTAGTATTTTAACTCACTCAGATCCGCGTTCAAAAACATGGGTGGTGGTTTGTTTAACTCACCTCTCACAATAACCCACGCGAAATGGGTTGCAGAACCCACTTATTCCGGCGACTGACCGACTTTTTTTTCTCTGTGTATATATATATATATATATATATATATATATATATATGTGTGTGTGTGTGTGTGTGTGTGTGCGTATGTATATATATATATATATATATATATATATATATATATATATATATATATATATATATATATATATATATATGTATATATTTGTATATATACAGTTGAACCCCGTTATAGCGAATCCGGTATATAACGAACTCACGGATATAACGAACCACCGGATAAAGCGAACAAAACCTTTGGTCCTTTGAAGTTCGTTATAACGGGGTTCGACTGTATATATATATATATATATATATATATATATATATATATAATTGCATGGATTTGTGTGTGTAGAGAGAATAATTACGTATATACATTAACATTAACCCTAATTTTATAAAAACTTAATGAAAGTTACAATTAAAAGATGCCAAACTATGTTAAATCTGCTGCACCTGAAACATAAATGTCTTCAAAATTGATACTTTAGTTTTCTAAGCAAATATGACCTTCATTTCTGGTAATTGTACCTTAATACCACCTATCTACTATTATTTGGGAAATGTACGAAGTAACCACATCCGATCCTAGAAACTTATAACTGCTCTTAATTCTGGTTTATAAATTGATTATCCCAAACTGTTAGCTTTACGCCATATTGATAACATGGTTAGGGTACCCTACTTCCGTCTTGAGAGCGGCAAAAAAAAAAAAAAAAAAAAAAAAAAAAAAAAGTATCCATGAAATTCTTAAAATCTATACTCATTTTCGAGAAAGATCTAATAACGCTGGCATGAACGTTAAAAAAACGATCATTAAAGAGGCTTCTGTTAAAGGAATACGAATCTGTGACTCCTATATAATCCATCACTTCCGTGCTTGTTTCTGTGCTCACGCAAAAATTTCCCATGTGTTTTAAAGTCGTTATCCTGCTAATGACATTACTTTTTTTTTTTCTTTTTTTTTTGACGAAACAGAAAGGCGTTTTAAATTACGGAGTCGCATGGATGGTTTAAGAACAATGAGATTTGCAATTGTGAGCAGAAGTGTTTATACTTAATTTCAAATCTTTAAACCCGAGAGAAAAGAAATAAAATAAAGAGACAGTAATAGAGGTTCTGTATATCTAAGGCCACTGTGTACTAAACCAATTGGATTCTCTCACCTCAGTGTTAACCTATGGGGAAAATGTGTCTACTATTTACAGCTACATACATGCTGATAATCATATAAAAGTGATATTTTCAGACAGCCTGAACTTATCTACACCTTTAAAGAGGATTCATTTTATAAATTAAGTACACCAAACGAATATATATATATATATATATATATATATATATAATTTTAATTAGGAAGAACATCTCACCAAGTTTTAATATCAATCATAAATTTCGATCATAGTATCATAGATTTCGATGTGTGCACCTTTTGTAGCACGGCAAACGGCTAAATTGTAATTTTATGGTAAATGCTAAATGGTAAAATTATAACAATTGATTGAATGATACGCTTCTTCAACTCATCCACAGTTTCAATTTTTTGTTTATACACAACGGATTTAATGAATCCCCAAGAAAAAAAGTGTAATAACGCCTTATATGCTACGAAACACTTGGAGAGAACTGGATTACCATTTAGACTTTAGTCGTGCTACAAAAAATGCACACATCGAAATCTATGATACTACGATCGAAATCTATGACTGATATTAAAACTTGCTGAGATTTTCTTTCTATTTAAATATTTTTTTAAAAATTCTAATGGGTGTAGTTCCGTAAAAATAAGTCATGACTGCTTTTGGATACCTTTAGCCTGGACACTATGTATATATATATATATATATATATATGTGTGTGTGTGTGTGTGTGTGTGTGTGTGTGTGTGTGTGTGTGTGTGTGTGTGTGTGTACTAGACAATCTACCAGATTTATTCCCCGAATAATATGAAATTTTAAATATTATCTACCTTTAAAAAAAAAAGAAAGAAAAATGCCCCAAGGTGTAAAATTTCTTTCTCTATTACGGATTACAATTTTAAAAAAAAAATCTGTTCAATCCAAATTGGTAATTCTTGGACCAATTTTCTCCTTAGGTTAACATTGAGGTGAGCAAATCCAATAGGGTTAGTACACAGTAGCCAAAATAAGCAGATCAGAGTGTGAACCGTACATAAACCTGCGACCAGAGCTGGGTCAAATATAGGTCAGTGGTGTGCAATCTGTGGGTCGCGACCCACAGGAGTGTTGCGAATAGTTTGAAGTAGTTTTATATCGTGTAAGGTAACATAAAATTCTATTCACAAGAATCGAACTTTTGAGTGAATGAATTAAAGAAGCTGCTTGAGATATGCTAATTTCGGCATACGCGCTTGGTATAAATACCATGCAGCTTGATTAAAGAGAGGTTGAGAAGGTTTTGTTAAGGTTCATAGATAAGCGAGTTAAGGGAGCTACGAGGAAAGCAGCTCCAGGTGCTATCCTGCGCTTGTGCTTAGCAGGCCCAAAGTTTACGTGGCAGAACTGCTGGTTTGACTCTCTGCTGGTTTGTGAGTATTTGCAAAGTGTATTTCTATTGAATGTTAATATATATTCCGTACAAGTAGTACGTATGCTTATTGCTGTAAAAGCAAATTCTATAAGTGCAACGAATTCAATAAACATTGTTTCATGTATAAACTGTGTTTGTGTCAAATTCATTTAGAGTGCCACTTCAAATTATATACACCCAAGTCTGGGTAGAAGTGAGCTAAAACTCTATAATTGTATTGAATGATTTCATTAAAAAATTTGCTATAAATATTATGATAGTTTACAAATAATGTTATTTTTAATTTTAATTTTTGTTCAGTTTTATAAAAGATGAAATACAAATACACATTAATATTTTCATATTAAGTTTCAGGAACATGAGATTTGCCGAAAACAAGTGCAGAAGGTAAGCGAAACATTTTTTTATAGTTTTTATGTTAAGTAAATATGCACCCAAAATTTACATTTCATCGATTTTTGAGACACCTTGGGAATTTTTAGTTTTAAAAAAAATCCAAATGATATTTTTAAATTCAAATTATTTGGGGGGAAAATCTGGTATTATGTGTTTTAAATGCTCATAAATTCATTTGGTGGACGAAATTTATAAAATGAATCCTATTGCAAGGTGTAGAAAAGTTAAGGTTATCTGAAAATGCCATTTTTTATTGGATTATCAGCATATATACTATATAGCTGTCAACAGTAGAGAAACATTGAGGTGACGTTTTCTCCATAGATTAACATTGAGGTGAGCTATTCCAATACGGTTAGTACACAGAAGCCTTAAAAGCGCCATTATCATATGTAAGGCGGTATTTCAGAACAATTGGAAAAGATGTTATATAATGCAAAAATTACCATTAAAATATGCTAAACATATGTTAAATCTGTCTACATCTTAAACATGAAAAGTCTTCAATTTAAACAGCAATTGAGGGAACCTCTGGTGTAGAACGCCGGAGTACTTATTCTTCATGGAGTCGTAGTTTTCTGTAAAACGGCCGGTGCGGTGCGCAACTTATAACAGCTTGAAATATGGTCCTTTGATGTAAAAACTCTGGGAAATACTGGTATCGAGGGCAGAGGTACACTTCATGGTCTCGTGGTTTTCTGTCCACTAAACAAGGGGCCGAATTCTATAACATAGAGCTTTTTTGAAATCTGAAGTTGGAAGACACCAGAAGTCTACTTGTCCGACATAAGCAGTTCTCTGAGTTATCGCTAAACATGCTCATCAGATTGGAAGGAAGAGAAATGTGCCTCTTATCACCTAAAAGTACAACTGTCCACTTGTTAAAAATTCAGGAAAAACGAGAGGCACACAATTTATATCTATAACATAGAGCTTTATTGAACACAATTTATAACTATAACATAGAGCTTTTTTGAACATTTTTTGAGCAAAATTAAATTCTATAACATAGAGCATTTTTGAAATCTAAAGTTGGAAGACACCAGAAATCTACTAGTCCGACATAAGCCGTTCTCTGAGTTGTGCCTCTCATCACCTAAATGTACAACTGTCCACTTGTCTAAAATTCAAGAAAACCGAGAGGCACACAATTTATGTCTATAACATATAGAGCTTTATTGAACACAATTTATATCTATAACATAGAGCTTTTTTGAACCCAATTTAAATCTATATCATATAGAGCTTTTTTGAACCCAATTTAAATCTATAACATAGAGCTTTTTTTAACACTTTTTGAGCAAAATTCAATTCTATAACATAGACCTTTTTGAAATCTAAAGTTGGAAGACACCAGAAATCTACCAGTCCGACATAAGCCGTGCCTCTCATCACCTAAATGTATAACTGTCCACTTGTCTAAAATTCAAGAAAAACGATAGGCACACAATTTATGTCTATAACATAGAGATTTTTTTAACACAGTTTGAATCTATAACATAGAGCCTTTTTGAACACTTTATGAACACAATTTAGTTTTATAACATAGCGTTTTTTTTTTAAATCTGAAGTTGGAAGACACCAGAAATCTACTAGTCCGACGTAAGCCGTTCTCTGAGTTGTGCCTCTCATCACCTAAATGTACAACTGTCCACTTGCCTAAAATTCAAGAAAAACGAGAGGCACACAATTTATATCTATAACATAGAGCTTTATTGAACACAATTTATATATATAACATAGATCTTTTTGAACACAATTTATATCTATAACATAGAGCTTTTTTGAACACTTTTTGAACAGAATTTAATTCTATAACATAGCGCTTTTTTTTAATCTGAAGTTGGAATACACCAGAAATCTGATAGTCCGACATAAGTCGTTCTCTGAGTTGTCGTCAAGCATGTCCATCAGACTGGAATAAGGAAGAGAAGTGTGCCTCTCATCACCTAAATGTATAACTGTCCACCTGTCTAAAATTCAAGAAAAACGAGAGATACACGATTTATAGTGATGACAAGTGCCTTTTTCGCAAATGCTCTATACCCTAAGGGTCTGTTCACATAGAATCCATCAGCGTTACTCGTATTGAAATATATCTAACCAATTACAAACCTACAAACGATTAGCCACGAAATTGTTAAGGCATGTGATTGGTTTAAAATTTGTCAATATAAGTAACGCTGACGATTGCGGATTCTGTGTGAACAGACCCTTAAATTCGGGTCTTTCATTTATTATCAAATATGTATGAGCCGAAAAACGGAACTGTTAGCCACAGAGAAAGTGTTTATCTGGCTACGTCATTGGCATGCAGCATTAGTATGTCATTCGTTAGAACATGGGAATCTTGAGTTAATCATAGCTACATGTCGAAGTTTTTCAGCTGTTGAAATTCGGTCGATAAATAATGCATTACATATTGTGATAGTCCCTTAATGATCATTGACAAGGGTGGTAATACGTCTTAACATCGTTAGAGCAATTCGCCTCAAAAGACCTCTAAAGTGTCTACTTCTGACACATTGCTCGAGAAAGGAAACGCCCATCTGCCAATCGTCAAGTTAGTCCACCATTTTTAGGTACGCCTCTTTCCCTGATTTCACCAATCGGGACGAAATTCGACTCATGACGTTGGGATCGGTGGCAGAAAACAGTCAACACCCGAGATGGAAATGGCGGTGCCACACCTTGGCACATATTCGCCTCTTTCATCGCCAAGAAAGAACACTATTCTGTAACAATATTTCTCTTTGGATAGGCAGGGTTCTTTACATTTTCATTTGCTGTAAATATGTAACTCGCTTTAGAATATTATGACCTTGCCGTTTTAACTTATTAGCAGGAAGTGGCATATAGTGTCAAGTTCGCTGAGTGTGAATTAAAGCTGTTGTGTACTAACCCAATTGGATTCACTCACCTCAGGGTTAACCCATGGAAAAAATGTGTCCAAGGATTACCTACTTGGGGTTAAAGATTTTTCTTATTTTTAATCGTATTCCGTAATAGAAAAAGAAATTTTACAACTTAGGGCAGTTTTCGTTTAAAAAAAATTCAAATAATGTTTTCAAATTTAAATTATTCGGGGGAAAATCTGGTATAGTGTATTTTAATCGCTCCTAAATTCCTTTGGTGGACGATGTTTATAAAATGAATCCTGTTGCAAGGTGCAGAAAAGTTCAGGCTATCTGAAAATAAAATTTTTATTGGATTATCAGCATTTATGTAGCTGTCAATAGAAGACAAATTTTCTCAATTGGTTAAAATTGAGGTGAGCGACTCCAATAGGGTTAGTATACAGCAGCGTTAACAGACGGGGGGGGGGGGGGAATGATTATTTTCAATAGTTTCTTTTAAAGCAAGTTTGTTTTTACTTACAGGAAACATTAAAATTTTACACGTTATTGACACTTCTTCAATTATAAAAAAGGATAGCTACGTTTCGAACTGCATAATTTTGAACCTCGACTATCACACGTTATCGTCTTCAGTCTGACGATGAATAATTGAGAAGTCCGAAACATGTAGCCATCATTTTTAATTTATTGTGGTATTGAAGAAATGCTAATTATGTGCAAGCCTGTTTATCTAAAAAGCGCATCAAAAATTATTATTTCATATTATATGCTACAGTTATATTTTTTGCTGATTAGAACCAGTTTTTCGTTTTCACGTGATACTATTTTAAGATTTGCTTTTATATATTTTATAAACCAGAAAATTTGAAAATTTAAACAAACTAGCGAGAATATATGACTCTGAAAATGTTAACTGTGTTAATTTCTAATCAAAGGACGAATACAATTTGTATGTAACAATGTAACATAGATCGTAAAAGCGTGTGTGTAAATTGCATTCAGCTTTTTAGGAAATATCGAAGCTTTAAAATATCATGTATGTTTAATAGTATGGGTACTTTCAAAATAAAGTAGCTTGCAAAAATTTTAGGTGGGTTTGGAGATATGTTCTCTGCGTAGTACTTGCCAAATTGGATGGAAGAAAAACAAATGTAACACGTAGTACATTTATTAAACTCACAACCTTCCCAGAGAGAGATTAAGCAAGGTAAAATTAAACAATATTGCAGTAAACTTATAACTCTTACTGGAACAGAGTAAACGTGTTTTTACGTGCAAATATTGAAGACAATTTAGGATAAAGGAAAGCCATATGGGAAAAAACTCATGTATTAGTCATATTGGAGAATTTTTATGGGTAATGCCTACCAAATTGGAAAACAGAAAGAAAAGTAGCACAGTACATTTATTAAAATCTTCGGAGAAATTTTATGGATAGTGCCTACCAAATTGGATAAAAGAAAAAAAATAACACGTAGTACATTTGTTAAAATTTTCGGAGAAATTTTATGGATAGTGCCTACCAAATTGGATAAAAGAAAAAAAAGTAACACGTAGTACATTTGTTAAAATTTTCGGAGAAATTTTATGGATGTGCCTGCCAAATTGGATAAAAGAAAAAAAAGTAGCACGTAGTACATTTATTAAAATTTTCGGAGAAATTTTATGTATTAGTCATCAAAGAGAAATTTTATGGATAGTGCCTACCAAATTGGATAAAAGAAAAAAAAAGTAACACGTAGTACATTTGTTAAAATTTTCGGAGAAATTTTATGGATATGCCTGCTAAATTGGATAAAAGAAAAAAAAGTAACACGTAGTACATTTATTAAAATTTTCGGAGAAATTTTATGTATTAGTCATCTAAGAGAAATTTTATGGATATTGCCTACCAAATTGGATAAAAGACAGAAAAAAAACAAGTAGTACATTTATTAAAACTTTTGGAGAAATTTGGAGAATACTTTTATGTATTAGTCATTGGAGAAATTTTATGGATAGTGCCTGCCAAATTGGATAAAAGAGAAAAAAAAAGGTAACACGTAGTCCATTTATTAAAATTTTTGGAGAATTTTTTTGTATTTGTCATATTGGAGAAATTTTATGGGTAGTGCTTACCAAATTGCATAAAAGAAAAAAAAAGTAACACATAGTACATTTATTAAAATTTTCGGAGAAATTTTATGTATTAGTCATATTAGAGAAATTTTACGGATAGTGCCTGTCAAATTGAATAAAAGAAAAAAAAAGTAACACATAGTACATTTATTAAACTCACAGCCTTTCCACAGTAATAAAGCAAGGTAAAATTGAACAATATTTCAGCAAAATCTTAACACATTGTTGACCGGAACCCAGTAAACTTGTGTTTCTACACGCAAATGCTGAAGACAATATAGGATAAAGGAAAGTCCTATTGGAGAAATTCTTGATCAAATGAACATTGCTTAGAATTTCTTAGCAAATATAATGTTTCGAATTTTCATGTACTACTAAAAAAGTACTGTCCTATTCAGGCAAGTAAGTAAACATATATCATGGTTGTTGTTTTTTTTTCCATCGAGAAGTTTAAAATCTTTGACTGAGAAAAACAAGAAAAATGGAGAATCTATAAATAAGTATTAGGAAATTTAAAGGTTTTCCATAAATATTAATACAATGTTGGCCCATACCGAGTAAACTCATGTTTTTACACGCAAATGTTGAAGACAATTTGGGAGTAAAATCCATTTATTAATCTATGAAATTCCTAAAGTAAACAATTGTTATAGTGCCTATGACCTTGACTATAACCTGAATGATTTTCAGGCAATCATTTTAACTTGGAAGCTCAGACCCCCATACAAAGAAAACGAATATCCGAAAATAAAAATTCCTTATTTTATTCCAAAATTTCTGTCTCTACCGGTGACTTGGGTATATCTATATACATTAAACAGTTCCGTGACTGACTGACTGACAAGTAATGCACAGACCAAACCGCTGGACCTAGAGGGCTGAAATTTTAAATGGCGATTCTTCGTATAGTGTAGGGGTGCACTAAGAAAGATTTTTGAAAAAATTCTTCTTAGATTTTTTAAATTAAATTTTTAAGATCTTTTTGTAACATTTTTTTAAGTTTGCATTTAAAATAATAATTTGAGGGTTATAAAATTTATATCACAAAAAAGATCATAAAAATTCCTTTAAAATGATATCTTTTTCAAATCTTTACCTCCATTTTCTGATTTTTGGTGAATTTTTAAAGATTAATTTTTAGAATTTAATTTATTAAATGCTGATCAAGTGATTTCTTTTTCTGGTACTTTAAATTCATTTATCGTCACGTGCATAACAACGAAATAGACAAAAAAAAAATTTTTTCTTGCTAATGCGGCAGACAATTGAAAATTATCCAAAAAAAATTATTAAAATGCAGTAAAAGAAATGTTCCTCAAACTGTACTATATTCTTTAGTATGTTCTATTAGATTTAATTTGAATATTTTCTTCTACATTATTTTGTCTATAAAAATATCAGTTATAATTTTTTTATAAATATATTTTTTCGTTTTTTTACATCAATTGCATACATTGATCGTTGTATTTATTATAAATATATTTATACATATACTATTTTGGCATTAATTACATACATTGACCGTTGTACTTAATTTGAATGTACTTCGTAGCGAAGTACGGGTTTTCAGCTTGTTTTAGGATAAAATTTTAAAATAATAATCTATGGGTAATGAAATTTAAATCACGAGAAAGATCATAAAAATTACTTTAAAATGAAATCTTTATTGAATCTTTGCCTCCATATTTGGATTTTTGGGGGAATTTTTAAAGATTAATTTTTAGAGTTTAATTTATTAAATGCTGATCACGAGATTTCTTTTCTTTTTGTGATACTTTAAATTAATTTTGCATCACGTTCATAACAACGAAACCAATTGACAAAAAATATTAAAATACAGTAAAAGATAAAATTTAACCATTAGGCTAATTGAGATGGAAGTTTTTAAAGAATTTAATTCAAATTAGTATGTTTTATGGATATTAAATTAAACTTATATAGAAAACTGCTATTTCCCCTCAAAGTATGCTTCGCCATGACGATAAATAAGTCTCAAGGCCAAACTTTAAAATACGCTGGCGTATACTAAGAGAAAATTGTTTCTCCCACGGTCAGTTTTACGTAGCTTGCTCACACGTAAGTTCGCGGACGAGCCTGGTAATATTAGCTCCGTCCAATGAAGAAGCAAAAAAAAATTGTTTATAAGGAAATCCTCTAAAAAGCAATTTCATTATTTTTAAATTGTAATTATCCTAAAATGTACCCTGTAGCAAAGCACGGGTATTCAGCTAGTATTTAAATAAAATTGCCGGTCAACAATGCGTTAAAATATATTCTATAAATGCGAAGAAATGAACAATAATCTGCGGTGATGACAGATGGATCTAAAAACTTTTTTTCTTCCTGTCTGTTTGTTTTACCAACTAAAATCGTATCTATGAAATAGCACGAACAAAATTTCTGTAAAGAAAAAATTATCACATTTTTCTAAGTGAACAATTTTATTTTATCGTTCAAAAAAAGAAAAAAATTGAGTTTTTTTTATTATTCGTAAATGAACTAGTTTTTTTTTCATTTCAAACAAACAAAAATATCATGGCTGTTTTGAACCTAAAAAATATACAGCTTTTGGTTAAATGTAAGAAAAAAAATTTAGCTAGATAACCGGGAAATTTCACGGGGAAAATGCCATTTAGGAAACTTACATTTCTAGCGTGATCTATTAAGAAAATTATGAAAGGGATATGGGACAGGCAGATTTTTGAAGGAAGTAAATTTTTGAAGGACCAAATGAGTCTAAAAATCTGTATCGAAGTAGATTTTTATTAAAAGAATTTTGCCTTTTTTTCTACCTTACTTTATTTAAGAAAACTTTTCTTTGGGAGTTTTCGTCTTTCCTCGGTTAAACATGTATCTACAGTAAATTTTCATTTGCATAAGCTATTTGTACCTTTCATGAGTTATTTACTGCTTTGATTGTCCAATTTTGATCATTCAAAATGGCTTCAACGTGTTTCCTATTTATTATTACACGCACATGCCATACTTGAAAGCTTTCTTTTTTTCCCTTGTACTTAAAATAAATGCTTATAAATTAGTTGCAACTTTTGGGGCATATCTATTTCTGCGTAAATGTTTGATTCATTTCACTTTAAAACTGTTTCTAGTACTTTAAACACTTCTAGTATTTTCTACTATTTTCTAGTACTTTATATGAGGTGGATTCACTCACCTCAATGTTAACCTATGGTGAAAATGTGAAAAAGGATTGCCAACTTGGATTGAAAAAAATTTTTTAATTGTACTCCGTAATAGAGAAAGAAATTTTACACCTTGGGCCGTTTTTCGTTTTTTTTAAATGCAAATATTTTATTATTTAAATTATTCGAGGTAAAAATCTGGTATAGTATGTTTTAAACGCTCTTAAATTCCTTTGGTGGACGATATTTATAAAACGGATCCTGTTGCAAGGTGCAGAAAAGTTCAGGCTATCTGAAAATACAATTTTTATTGGATTATCAACATTTATGTAGCTGTAAATATAGAAGACACATTTTCTTCATAGGTTGACATTGAGGTGAGCGAATCCCAATAGGGTTAATACAGAGCAGCCTGAAAGGTGTGATGGAATTTGCCCGAAAGTAGCAAAAAAATCAATGTAGCGTTTAAATTAAAGGAAATTATTCACTCCTATATTTCCCCTTGCAAGAGAGAGAATCCCTCGTGTTTCTGCAGAAAATATGCTGAAAAATGATATATTAACATTTTTTTAATATTTGTTAACCTATTGTACATTAATACTGCCCTTAATAAGCATATGTGTAACTTGCTTGGTGGAAAATTTAATATGATGGGGTTTTTAAGAAAAAGAACTGCTCTAAAACAAACAAGTAAAATAATATGCACTACCAAATAAAATTTAAGAAACGCATTTGAGTTTAATTCAGGTAAACTGATCCACTTATCTGTCATTATTTAGTATCTGTAACAAGAGCAATAAAAAATTCCATACATTTTAAAACATTTTTTCCTGAAAGTATTTTGGGAATGATCTCTTGAAATTTTATTACAGGATGTTTTCCTGAATAGTACAATGTCTCACAAAAATTATCGGACACTTTCAATTTTCAAAAATGGTTTTATAATAAAAAAATGCATTGAACTGAAATTGAAAAAGGGTTTGTGCTGGAATACAAATTTGCTTCCGACGATGGTTCTTTTCGTTGCGAACTAGTTGTCTACGTTTTGTTAGTCACCCGTAAAAATTTAAAGAAATTCTACCTTTGAAGATTTTACCCCCCTTCACTGTATTTATCGGCTATACATTGCTGAGGAGCACCTAACAAGGGAGAAATCTAGGCTACTGGGTATTCTAGAGGTAAAATACATATTTATACATTCACTAAGTCGTCTTTTTATAACTTTTTTTTTTCAAAAAGAAAATATTGAGCTTTACATCAGTTAGCTTATTAAACAAGTCTCCCAAAAGTCTTCGGACATTATTGAGTAGGGGGTGGCTAAAGAAAACAGTGTTAGAGGCTATTTAGGAATGTGTACTTACTTAGAAGAGCCAGAACCAGAAAAAAAAACAGAAAAATTTTAGAAAAAAAAACGGAAATTCTTAATACATGAATAAGGTTGTTTTTACGAATAAATTCATATTAATAACTCTTGCTGTAATGGTAAAATGATGATGCATGGGAAACCCAAAAAAGATTTTCAGTAAAAGAGCTCTATTCCAACAATTTAAAACATGGAGTTGTGATATAGGGGTGTTTGTCCTCAGCAAGCTGTTTAATTAATACACTGGTGTAAGAAATTAAGAGAATTTGCAGACTTGGTCGATTATCTCTAGAACTATTGTACCGATTTTAATGAAATTTTATATGTACTTACATTGATACAATACAAAACAAATAACCATTCAATAATTGTAATACACACTCATGATCGTGCGTAACACTCGTTGGAGTCAAAAGGTATGAAACAGCGGTTGCAGAATAAACAAAAAAATGGGTTAATAGATGGGTTAATAGGGGGTATGGTCCCCTCTTACAGATATACAGGTCTCGCAGCGTGATTTCATACTTGAAATAGGGCAGTTTATGATTTCCTGTGGCAATTGGTCCCACTCATTCAGAAACGCTGTTTTCATTCCCTGAATGGTTCTCGGAGGGGGGTTACGAGTTGCAATTGCCCTCCCCAGAGCGTCCCAGACATGCTCTATAGGGTTAAGGTCTGGAGATCTGGCTGGCCAATCCATCCGGCGAATATCCTCACTCTCTAGAAATTCGTCAACCAGAAGAGCTCTATGTGGCCTCGTATTATCGTCCATTAAAATGAACTCAGGGCCAACTGCATCCCTGAAGAGGCGAACAAAGGGCTCCAAGACGTCATCCCTATACCTCACACCAGTCACAGTGCCTCTTTCAAAGACATGGAGAGGTGTGCGGCCATCCAACATGATGCCTGCCCAGACCATTAAACCTCCTCCGCCATAATGGTCGATTTCACGGACATTGGAGGGTAGGTAGCGGGTCCCTGGTTCTCTCCATATGAACGTACGGCGAGAATCGGCGTTTAGGCTGAACCGGGACTCATCAGTGAAGAGAATGGTCGCCCATTGATCCATACTCCAATCTCTATGCTCTCTGCACCATGATAAACGGATTCTCCTGTTCGTAGAAGTGAGCGGGACGCCAACAGCAGGTCTTCTTGCAAACAACCCTCTCTTATGAAGTCTCTTGGAAACAGTCACCCTTGATACACGGGTTCCTGTGGCTGCATACAAGTCACGAGAGAGCTGAGAAGTTGTAGCACTCCTGTTACGCCTCGCTATAATCGACAAATGGCGATCTTCTCTGGCTGTCGTAGCTCTTGGACGACCTTGCCCAGGCTTTCTCACGATGGATCTGGTATCCTGGAACTGTTTCTATAAGTTACACACGACGCTGAGCGTTAAATTGAACTCTCTGCAAATTTGGACTTGAGATTGGCCTGCTTCTAGCCTCCCCACAATTAGCCACCTCATTCCATCATCTAAACGTTGGTGGTTACTCATTTTTACTGTTACAATTTGAAATTAACCGATTGCTGCAAAATAACACCAAGAATTAACCCATTTTTTTGTTTTTCTGCAACCGCTGTTTCATACCTTCCGACTCCAACGAGTGTTACGCACGATCATGCGTGTGTATTACAATTATTGAATGGCTATTTGTTTTGTATTGTATCAACGTATGTACATATAAAATGTCATTAAAATTGGTACAGTAGTTCTAGAGAAAATCGACCAGGTCTGCAAATTCTCTTAATTTCTTACACCAGTGTAGATAAATGATATTGTGATTCAGGATAAAAATCTTAATATTTAGAAATGTTATACGAAATAATCAGCACAGAATTTTAACCTTCAATATTAATTGCAATTTTATCAAGACAAATTCAAATTCATCCAAATCATATACTGCTTGTGTGTCACTGAATAATATACTCGTATAATTGTCCACATGAGAGTGAATACCCCTTAAGGCCTGTTTACATAGAATCTGTCAGCGTTAGCGTAAAATTTTTTAACCAATCGTATACCAATCATTGACCCATTTAACCAGTCAGCGCCAACGGAATCTTAAACGCTGACGCTGACGCTGACAGATTCCATGTGAAGAGGCCCTTGGTCTCCTGGCATAAACTCCCGTGAAGCATATTCGACAAGAGCCATGTACACTAATGACGGCTGTGCAGGTAAAATGTGTCGTGGTTGCAAAGTCCTCCAAGTTCTCAAATTTACCTCTGGACGTGCGGTTGTGTTCCGATCAAGTGTTCCGATCTCGACACTTGACTCGGTTCTAAATAATCGCACCGGCTTGTAGGGGGTAATGCTGGCCACCTATACGGTGCCTCCTTAAATAAATGGCCATCAGTTTCGTCTGCAAAGTGTAATGGATTAAGTTTAAAAAAAACGTCATATGTAACAATAACATATTCGACAAGAATTTGAAATTCAAAAACAAAATATTTCTTCAAAGTGAAAGATGTAGTAACACAATGTTAGTTAACCGATTCAAAATAATTTAAAGGCTAGTTAAATCTGAACCGTAAAGATTCTAGTCGCTTGGTAATCGAACCAATTATTAGAAAAATTTAAAAAATATAAGTTTATTGATTTTTCATTAATTTAATAATAAGAAATCAATCATTTTTGTGACTATGTTTAACCCACTGTAAATTAGACTATTTATTATTAATTTATACTTTTTATTTTTACAAAATGTTGCTAAAAGTCTAATACATAAGTCTAAAATTAAATAAATGATGCAAAAATTCTTAAATATTCTGCTTAATCCTTCGGTCAGGATATTCAATAGGAAAGTATTTAATGTCCGATCACTTCTGTGAGATACTGTTGTATATAAAAACATACAGAGTTTTTTTTTTTTTTTTTTTGTGGTTCTTGGTACAGTGATTAATCTTTTAAATAATTTATACAGATTGTCTTATAAACTGCTCTCTGAATTTTTATTATAAATTTACATATTTCACTCTTTTAACTCTAGTAAAAACAGTAAAATAGAATTTTTTATTTTTTATTTATTTCCAATCCTTCGGCCAGGAAAGCATTCGATGTCCGATCACTTTTGTGAGATACTGTTGTATATAAAAACATAAATAGTGCTCTTTTTGTGGCTCTTGGTACAATGATGAATTCTTAAAATAATTTATACAGAATGTCTTATAAACTGCTCTACGAATTTTTATTATAAATTTACAAATTTCGCACTTTTGACTCTAGTAAAAAGTAAAATTTAATTTTTTTATTTTTTTATTTATTTCCAATCCTTCGGTCAGGAAAGCATTCGACGTCCGATAAATTTTGCGAGATGCTGTTGTATATAAAAGCATAAATAGTGCTCTTTTTGGGGCTCTTCGTACAATGATAAATTTTTCAACTAATTTATACAGAATGTCTTATAAACTGCTCTTTGAATTTTTACTATAGATTTACAAGTTTCGCATTTTTGACTCTAGTAAAAACAGTAAAATTTAATATTTTTTTAAATTATTCATTTTTAATCCTTAGGTCAGGAAAGCATTCGATGTCCGATCACTTTTGAGAGATACTGTTGTATATAAACACATAAATAGGTAAAAAATATGTATAGTAGGAAAAAATTAAGGACACATAGTATGAAAAAAGCGTTGTCAAAAAAATATTAATTTTACCTCACAAGAGCAGCAAAAATTTTATATTCCGTCAGCTGACGGATATGACTCATATCTAACAGGAAGTCTTTAAGGGGCATTTAATGTATATACATGTTCTTCTACTATAATCATACCCAATAAAACAACTCTTCGTTTTTTACAGCTGAATTAGCATTTTTAGGTCTTCTCTCTTTCCTCGTACAGCTTTTTTCATCACCCTCTACTACAAATGCAATCTGCATTGTATCCATTTCAATGTGGCGTTCAACATATGAGGGATAGACAAGCACGTAATCGCAAAGGTGGAAATGTTAAACAATTTTTTCCCCTCTTTAAACTTGAAAGTTCAACTGACGCTAGTCATGATCATCCACTAGCATTCTTGGAAAGTTAAATGCGATCTATATATAGCTAGTTCTAGCCTCGGGTTGAGGTTTAATGATGGCTAGCTTTCTGATTGAGGAAGTGTTGCTTATAACACATTATCTCTTAAAATTCATTTGCGCTGATTCTTCTGACAGACATCTATGACTGTCCATCTTTTTGTATTCTCATTTGAAACGTTGAGGCCGCCTAAACAATATTTTATTCGCTTTTTCAATTTTAAACTTTCATTGGCCGAATAAGTTGAAATCGATACTTGGAATAAAGATAAGTCCAGTCAGCTCAAAGCTGCTGTGTACTAACCCTATCGGATTCGCTCACCTCAATGTTAACCCATGGAGAAAATTTGTCTACTATTTACAGCTATATAATAGCTGATAATCCAATAAAAATGGTATTTTCAGATAGCCTGAACTGTTCTTCACCTTGCAACAGGATTCATTTCAACGGCGGCTCCAAGGAAGGGCGGGGCAGTAGGGGTAATTGCCACCCACCCCCAAAAAAACAAAAAAAAATCTCGGCGTATTTTTTTTTCACAGCCTAAAATTATATAATCGTAGATCTAATACTAAATGAGTTTAAATTTAAAATTAGAGGATGTTTATTTCTTTTATATATATATATATATATATATATATATATATATATATATATATATTACCCTAAGAGCCGACATTGCCCCCCCGCCAAATCTCTGGACTGGAGCCGCCATTGAATTCATTTTATAAATGTCATCCATCAACGGAATTTATGAGCGTTTAAAAAAGACTATACCAGATTTTTCCCCTGAATAATTTTAAATTTAAAATATTATTTGCATTTAAAAAAATTAAACATTATTTGCATTTAAAACAATGGCTTCGGTACGCATTCCGGACCGGACCGCCAAAAAGGAGGATCATATGTGACAGTAGTAACCCACAAAATTCTGTCAAAGGAAGTCCCTCCTTATGGCAAAAGGGTACCGTAGCCGTACAATCTTTTAAAAAAATCTTTGAGTCCAAGTCGACAATCCTTGGACACATTTTTCTCCATGGATTAACACTGAGGTGAGCGAATCCAATAGGGTTAGTACAGAATAGCCTTATTGTTCAGCACGATTGTCCTGTAATAGCTTTGCTTCCATTAAAACAAAATTCGCTTCAGAGATAGCAACTCTCTTTGTTTATGGGAGTATATTATAGAGACTAGATGGGTTGAACCCGAGGCTTTTGTTTTATATTTGAAAGACTCTAATAAGTCTGAGAAAGACACACATTTCAGTTAGGTGTGCTCACAGACTTACTGAATTTCAAATTATTTATATGAGGTTCGGTTGGGTATGGTTTAGGGACATATTAAAAAAACCGAGTCTGAACTCGCCTCTAGTCTTCACTAATGAGACTCCAATTTGAGACCAAACCTTCCTTGACCATGCGTTTTCAAGATATTTACTTCTTGTTTGAAGCATGTGAATTAGATGTTTGTGCTAAATCTTTTTCCTATAGTTACAGGGCTGTCTGAGTTTGAGTGATTTTGAGTTTTAGTGAGCTAAAACCTGCTCATGTCCGAACCTTTTTTTTCCCCAGCTATAGCACCAAAGAAAAAGGCAGTGAATGTTTACAAGAGATTTTTAAAAAAACTAAAAGTTCATCTTAAATTAAATATTAAAATTTCCGATATTTTTGTGTAAAAAAATTACATTTATGCATATAATTTTAATTTTTAAATATACTATATTATGGACTCTACTGCCAGGTGTCGCCCAAAGTCAGCTCTAAGTTATGGAGGCCGAATTCGTGTCGGACCCAGACTCAAGGTGTGATATTTCCAAATGTTTCCCTTCTTTTTTCATCTTCTTTAAGATTGATTTACTATGACTTTCTCTTAGTGCTTTTTGTGTATAAAAAAAGGGAAAACTTATATAGATAAATAATAAGATATTATGAAAACTTAAAGACAAAATTCAGATGAGACAACAACGGCCGAATAAAATCATTGAAATCCTTGGTATTGTCTTCTCTTCAGTAGCACTAAAGAAACTACTTAACTGAAAATGAATAGAGTTTTTGCAATAACCTAAATGTTATATATATATATATATATATATATATATATATATATATATATATACATATATATACACACACACATATATATGTATATATATATATATATATATATATATATATACACATATATATACACACACATATATATATATATATATATATATATATATATATATATATATATATATATATACACAAATAGAGAGAGAGAGAGATTCAAATAAATAATATATATAGACTCATTGATAACAGTCATAACAATAACACTCATTAATTTGAATTTCTATTCAAATAACTTATAATTAATGAAAAATAAAGTTAATACGTATTAATTTCTTTACTTAAGCATATCTATAAATAAAAAACAATATGAAACCATACGTTATTTATGGATAAAAGAGAAGAATACCACTTTAAAATCAATAACTTTCAGCATTATACATCTACTATACCTATACCCTATAGTATATTTAAAGATATTATTAGAAATGAATTAATAGATTATACAAACCACGAATAAAAAATATACGGAATGTGAATCTATAGCTCTAATCCCAATTTTAACCTGGCAGTTTATCAGTACATCTCACGTAAAGCTTTAAGTTTTAATAATGAGATGATGACACTTTTTCTAATATACATAGCTTTATGACTTCATAATGCAACAATATTCACCATAAATATAAAAATGTTAATAGCATATATAATCCCTTATTATTTTTAATTTTATTTATATATGTTATTAACTACCTGAATTTCATTTATCTATTTTCCTATTCTTATTTATTTATACTATTGTTTATTAACTTCTTAATACTTAAGTCTTCCAACGCTCATTGCTGAATGTAAGACTCAGCCTTACATTCATTAATATATAATATTCTCTAATGCAATTCCTTTTTCCGTACTAACAGCATGTTTCTGCTATGCTCAACTCACGGGGCTGACTCCCCGGAGAAAAATAATTGTACAAATCTCTCATTATCCATGAACAAAGCTGATAGTGGTGGATTCTACTTATTAATACTTCCATAATAAGGAGAAAAATGAAGAACTTTCCAATAAAAGAAGAAAAATACGTTAAAACAATGTGTTTGAATCTCGTCAATTCACTCAAGACTGATAGATCATACAGTCAAGCTGTGTGCATTCCAAGGCGATGAAACATATGGAGCATAATCTCAGGTAGCACTACTTCAACAAACAACATACTTAAAATAATTTTTGAAATTTTTTAAAATATTAAAAAAGAAAGATAAAAAAAATACGGCAAAAAACAATCTGGAGGTATTAAAATTATTGATTACAAAAACCATGAATTACATAAATTGTTTTATCTCACTGTTAAAGTTAAAATTAACGTAATGCTAATTTCCTAATATAAATAAATTTAGACATATAACTTTCTAGTTTAAAGTAATTTATTGCCTTTTTAGTTCTAATTTAAAGTGTCCAATGTATTATACAATGTTTATAATGATGGCGATATCAGAATTTCATGGAGGATCTGATTAAACGTATTATATGCGGAACATTTTGTGTATATTGAAGAATCTAGTCACTCTAGGAATTTATTGTACCGTTAAAATTGAACAAATTAAACGGTGGCCTAGACAAAAATGTCTTTTTTATACCCAGCAATCTGGTAAATATTATATCCCAAAACTTTCTCGTACAATACAAAATTTTGCAAAAAACGATGCGACTGTTCGAGCAAATTTTGCGTTGAATATTTAAACATTCCGAGAGATTAATAAGCATACTTTTTCAGAAAATCCAATCTAGAAATTTAACTTTTAGATAGAAAATAAGTTTGGTTTTGAGAATTTAAACTAATGTAGAACTCTTAATAGTGTTTATTGATCATGGATCTACAACTGAATTTTCCAATTCGTAACATACCTTGAATGCATTTGTGAGAACAAAGTGGTGTGTAACATTTTGTGATAGTTTACAAAATATAGCAAGAATCTCGTCCTTTATCTCTGCAGTGGTCTTTCACTAATTAGAGAAAATTTCAAAACACAACATTCAGTTATGAGCTTTTTATTAAGATATTAGGAATTAGATAGCGAAAGACAAGTTATTCATAAAAAAGACAATAATAGAATCTTATAATATTATTATTTTTACCTTAATACATACGTAAGAGAGAAAATTAAATCTTTTAGGTAAAAATATATTAAATTTTGCATAAAACAATAATGCAAAAAATAAGTTTTGCAAATCTAAAAATTATTTTTTTAGAACACCGAAAAACTAATGTTATCAGTTTTGCACATATCTCGTATATTACTCTAATACCAAGAATTAAATATATAAGATAAAAAATAAATTAAATTTTGTTTAAAATAACAAAACAGGTATGTTTTAAAAATCTAAAAAAAAATTTCAGAAAAAATCGAAGATCTCACTGTTATTGTATTATGCTGATACGAAAAATTTAAATCTATAATATGAAAATATGTTAAATTTTATTTAAAACAATGTAAAAAAGTACATTTTACAATCTATGAATCCTTTTTTTTCTAAAATCCGAAGCTCCCTCGGTTATTGTATTATGCTGATACAAAAAATTAAATCTATTGGATAAAAATAAATTAACTTTTATCGAAAACGATGTAAAAAAGGAACCTTTTAAAATTCTGAGAATTCTTTTTTTGAAAATATACGAATTCTTTCTTCAAAAAAGCGCAGCTCTCTCTGTTATTGTATTGTGCTTATACGAAAAATGAAATCTACAGAAGGTCGTTCGCACTTTAAGGAAACGATTTTGAAATTTATTTTTGCCGTTTTCATTTTGAGATAAAAATTTGGTAACTTCAGAATAATCGTCTGCAACTGTTTGTTTTTATTGGAATGTAAAATAAAAGACTTATTATGAAAATGGTTCCTAAAATTGATAGATAGCTCGAAGGTTACGTAAGTGCGCTTTCCGAGGAGAAATATTCGTATCAACAAATTTTAAAGAGGTGTAAAAATCGCGGTTATGGCTTTAAAAAAAAAAGAAATTTATAATATATTAAATTTGAAAGGAAAAAGATGTCTAACTAAAAGTAAAAATGAAAACATGACCGCGAAACCTCATCCTAAGACTATTCGAACGCAAGTAAATATAAAGAAAGTGAAGGGCAGTTGGAAGGCAAATTCGTGAAAAAAAATAGTTTTTCATATTTTTTAATATTTTGAATCCTTAATTTTTCCCCTTTCGAATGGTGTATTACTTTTGTTTCTACGACAACGAGAAGTTAAAAAATTTTAAGCAATTCAGTTTGTTTACATCCTGTTGCATTCGTGAACCACACCCATTTAAAGGCCTAAAAATGTAAACATCGACATCTATTGCGATCTGCAGCTAGCAGCTGAGCCTCAGAATTCTTTTCTCCATGAATTACAACTGATAAGCTATTTTACGGTTGTATTGTAACTGTGACTATCACTTTGTTTTGTGGCAAGTGAAAATAAAAGCAGCGTGGTTAGTGTTTGAAGTTTGTTGCATGTGCTTTTGTTGCTGTGCTTGATTATACGTTGCAGAGGTTTATCTTTGATTATTTTTCTTAATTTTTCTGTTTTTACGATTTCTACATAATGCCAAGATCAAATACAAATGTATTTAAAAAGCGAAAGGGTAAATATTACCCGAGAAAAACGTTGAATGAGTCTTGTGATCAGGCTAGTGCCTCAGAATCTGAAAGCCAAAGTGATGTTACTACTTGTGCCACAGAAAATAAATTAGGTGATTTGGATGAAAGTTATTCACCATATTCAGAAAATAGAAGCAAAAATATTATAATCGAGTTAAATATATGTATTAACTTCTATTTTTGAAACATGTGTTAAATGTAAAATGTGTGATTCTTATGGATTATCACTGAATGTAAATAATAAGAATGCTGGTTTGGCACTGAAATTTGAACTGTCGTGTAATAATTGTGATTACAAATTTAATTTTATGAATTCTAGTGTTCATCAAAGTGACAATGAAGATTTATATGCTATAAACACACGATTTATATATGCCCTTCGCTCTATTGGAAAAGGAGCAGAAGCTGGGCGACTGCTTTGTGGTGTCATGAATCTGCCAAACCCACAGACAAAATTTTCTAAATACAGCAGACTACTTTTAAACGCAGTGAAAGAAGTATGTAATAATACAATGCAGGAGGCGGTTGAAGAAGCTGTTGAAGAAAATAATGGTTCTAAAAATATTGGAATTGCGTTGGATGGTACTTGGCAAAAGAGGGGCTTTTCTTCGTTGAATGGTGTTGTAACTGCAACAAGTATTGACAGTGGAAAAGTTATTGATGTTGAAGTTATGTCAAAATATTGTACGTGCAAGAACAAAAATTCTCATGAACCAAACTGCAAAAAGAATTTTGATGGTTATAGTGGCAAAATGGAAATGGATGGTGTTTCTTCTATATATCAACGTTCTCTAAATTCTGGCATTCGTTATGTAAAATACTTGGGGGATGGGGATTCAAAGGCATTTAATCGCGTAAAAAGTATGAATATTTATGGCGATGAATACCCAGTTGTGAAATCAGAATGTATAGGCCATGTAAGGAAGAGAATGGGAGCTCGTCTTCGTAAACTGAAAGTGTCTATGAAAAATGAAAAGCTAAGTGGTGGTAAAAAATTATCAGGTAAAGGTCATCTTAGTGATAAAGCAATTGATCAGATACAAACTTATTATGGATTAGCAATAAGGAGAAATGTTAGTAATTTAAAAAGCATGCGCCAAGCTGTATCGGCCATCTTCCTTCACAAATTATCCACAGATGAAAATCCACAGCATGGATTTTGCCCTGATGGAGAAAGATCGTGGTGTAAATTTAAAAAAGCCGAGGCTTTAGAAGAACCTTTTAAACATAAAAACAGTCTCCCAGTGGCAGTCGTTGAAGCTATGAGACCAATATTTCGAGACCTTTCTCATCCAGATCTGTTAAAAAAGTGTCTTCATGGAAAGACCCAAAATCCAAATGAGAGTGTAAACAATGTTATTTGGACTCGTGTACCTAAAAAGACATTTATTCATCTAGAATGCTTTCAATTAGGTGTTAATGATGCTGTGGCCTGTTTCAACAAAGGAAATTATATTAAGAGGAATGTGCTGGAAAATTTAGGTATAGATCCAGGCCTATATTGCCAAACGACTTTAAAATGTCTAGACCGTGAACGTTTGTTGAGAGCTAGATATGGCCATTTACAACAAACTAGAGAAAAAAGAGTGTTGAAAAGATTAAAAAGAAATAGAACAAGAAAATAGCAAAAATAAATACTGTGGAGCAGGAATGTTTTAATTAGGTAAGTTTATAAACTTTAAAATCAATTTTCTCAAAATGTTGTTTTTTGAACTTCGATGTACCTTTTTATAGAAACTACTACATATTATTGTCTGCTATTTTGCTTGAATATTTTGCACATATCACTGATCAATCTGAAGTGAACTTTAATTACTTACATATGTAAAAAAAAATATTAAGAAGTTTTTCTTTGGAAAAATGCCTGTTTTTTGTTATTTAAAAGTGGTTTTCATTCCAGATTTTTTTTAAAAAACTAAAGAATATATGTTTATAAATTTGACTTCACTTTATTAGGAAATATCTGCATTATATATATAAAAAATTTCAAGTGAAAATTTTTTTTAGTTTCTGAGAAAAGGTACATTGATTTAACATGGCAGGTATAGGGCCTTCCGACTGCCCTGAAGTCTCTAATCATAAAATAAAATCCACCGACTCAAAGATCCATTGCATTGAAACTAAGAATGTCATCTGGCACTGTAAGTAAAATCATTAATAAAGATTTGAAGCTAAAAACGTTGTTTAAACATAAAGTTCATCTGCTTTTGTCGAAGCATATTGCTGAAAGAAAAAAAAAATGTAGAAAATTATAGGGAAAACACCTAACTTCTGAAAAATAGAAATTTGTGGTAACACTCGATGAGCCATGGGTCAAAGATCAATTTTCTATTGCTCAACTGACTGGAATGACTTCGTCAGTGTACAGAAAATTTCCCATAGGGATTCATGATAGTTGCAGGATTTTGTTACAACAACAACTGAAAAATCAAAAACGTCTCAAGTAAAGCCAAAATTAATTTACTCTACTTTCAGCAGAATATTTTAGAACCAATTTTTGAAGAAGAAATTCCAGCCTTATATGGAAAGGACATTGATAAAGTTGAGCTTCATATGGACAAAGCCTCTAGTCATACGTCTAAATAAACTGCCGCTTTTTTAGCAAAGAAATAATCAAAATGAGGAATAAAGTGTATCCCATTTTATGAAATACCTATAAAATCACCTGGCGCTTCTGCAATGGTCTTTGCGCTTTCAGTTTATTAAAACGAGCCTTAGGAAATCGGCATCCAAGAACACTAAACGGACTTTGGAAAACGATCCAAGAGGAATGGGGAAAATTGACATGACACTACTAAGACAAAATTTACTTTCATGGAAAATTCGAGCTATTGTCAAGAACCATGGCTATCAGATAGAAGCAAATCGACGCAAAAAATACGGCCTTTATACATAAAACTTAACTATCAAAATCGTTTCCATAAAGTGCGAACGACCTTCTGTATGAGACAAAAATAAATTAAATTTGATTTAAAACAATACAAAAAAAGTACGTTTGGAAAATCCAAGAATTCTTTTTTCGGAACGCCGAAACTCTCTCTGTTATTGCATTATGCTGATACAAAAAATTAAATCTATCAGATAAAAATAAATTAACTTTTATTGAAAACGATGTAAAAAAAAGGTAGCCTTAAAAAATCTCTGAATTTTTTTTTGAAAAAATAAGAATTCGTTCTTCAGAAAACCGAACCTCTCAGCTATTGTATTTGGCTGATACGAAAAATTAAATCTCTAAGACAAAAATAAATTAAGATTTATTTAAAACAGTAAGTACCTTCTGAAAATTTAAGATTTTTTTTCAAGAAACTGAAACTATCTCTGTTATTGTATTATGCTGATGCGAAAAGTTAAATCTATAAGATAAAAATAAATTAAATTTTACTTAAAGTAATAAACAGGTCTGTTTTAAAAGTCTATTAATTCTTTTTTAAGAAAACTGAAGCTCTATCCATATATTGTATAATGCTGACACGATAACTGAAAATATATCGATACAAAAATAAAGCTTACTGATAAGGAAATCAATGTCGGAACAGAAAAGTTAATACATACACTTTTTATGCTTCTAAAAAGTCTTCATGACAACAAATCGCTGAACTATAAAGAAGTGTCATGCGTCTATCGTGAACAGCATGCGATATTTTATCACGCTCTATCGAGACCCATGCATATTTAATGCAAATTTACGCCTTGTGGGCTACGTACCGTGTCGACAACAGCCGTCTCTTAGAGGATATGAAAATTAACTACTGTAATAAAGAACTGGGTGTCAAAGACGTAAGAAGATTTATTTTAAACGCTCGCTTTATGTTGTAAAAAATTGGGAAATATTTAGATATTTACAAGGTAAGATTTTTAATAGAATGTGGGATTTCTTAATTTAATTAAATTCATATATATATATATATATATATATATATATATATATATATATATATATATATATATATATATATATATATATATATATATATATACATACATACATATTCAAATAGAAGCCAATATATATAAATACATTGATGATGTAATCATAATAATAAACACTCATGCCATCAATTTTTAACTTTTATTCAAATAATTTGCAACTGATAAAATATAAAATTAAATACTTATTAATTTCCTTGATTTATCCAGTAAGCGGAATAATCAAGTAAGTAGATTGTTTTACTAAGTTAATTCAATCAAATTAATTCACAACGGGCTAATTTCATGAGATATAATAAAAATGTCTCATGGAATATTTACTCTTTTAAGGTCTTACTGCGTTTGTAAGACAAGATTTTTGTTATGGAGGTATCTTAATATAGTTGAGACAGTATGCAAAGAACCATGTAAGAAATTCGATGGAGTTTAAAAGAGATGGAAGATTTAATAGATATGAATACTGGGAATAATTCACTCATCCCCTCGAAAATGATTCTGGCTACTGTATTTTTTGTAAGGGGCGTATTTTTTGTAAAAGAGACCATCATTTTTTTGTATAACCTGTGTACAGGTTTCAAACATTAACTAGCCGCTGCGTGACCAGCATGGTCGCTTTTAGTTTTATATTTTCTTTTGCAAAACAACTCAACTGAAAGTAACCTATGTAAGGAATGTTATCATTACCTGTAATCATAAATATACGTTGTTAAGGGGTAGTGGGAGCTCAGCCAAAAAAATTATAATTGCTAAATTCACTATAACGCTGATTCTAAAAAATCATGATTAAAAGATGTGAATTTCCATTACTTCAGAACAGAGTTAAAGATAAGATTGAGAAACCCAACACCAATGATTTTAAAAATTACATCCCTCTCTGTATGTACAATTTTCAGAGTTAAGATATCTACACTTTGTCATTATATCAAATAAGAAATTGTTGGGAAAATTTTTTTCACTTAAAAAATGGAGTAAAAATTCAGCAAGTACCAACATATAGTGTGAATTACATTTGGAGAAATATCTTCACTTTTAAAATGGAGTAAAAATTCAGCAAGTACTAAAATATAGTGTGGATAACAACTATGATATTCATAAAACTTCTTGATATACACAGTTGAGTATTTCAAAAGTAGGAGATACTACAGTGACAGAATCAAAAGAACGGTCTCTAGATAAACCTACATACAAGTGTCCATGACTAAACACTGGATTTGATAGGTCTAAACATATTTTGTCAAAAGATCAGCGGTTGTAACATATGCCGCCACTATACACACGCGGTTTTAAATTGCGGACAGCCACTAATGTTTACATCCGGTAGTTACAGCCGTTGCCATTCGGAGTGTAGATATATCGTCGATTTTTGTGCAGCATACCTACGCGTTTTATATATATAGATGGTAGGATAATTTTTTTATGCAACTAAATTTTCTTTGATCATGCAGTGATCGATAGGAATTCAACTTTATCGTACAGCTATATCTATGCATTCGATACATCACAGCTTCTACAATAACATATAATTTTCTTAACATCGAGCAAACGTTTAAATTAAATTATGAATGAAAAACTGCGTTCAGAGAAATTTAAAATTTCCGGTTCAAGCTACAATTTCTTTCTATAATTGCTATTTTCTCAGAATCTCAAAGCTATCGAGATTATGGTAAAAAAAAAAATAATAGCTTGCTCACCGCAAGACTTGTCGTTTGTTTTTGTTTTCTATTGTTTCTTTGGGTGCAAAGGAACTGAGATAGCTTTATAAACAACATTTAATATTGTAATTTCTGAATTTTTTTTTCTCTTCTATACAGACATTTACTCGTTGGAGGTATATGATCATATACTTCAGTATTACAGGGAAGATATGGTTTCTAAAGGTGTATAGTTAAAATCCATAGCACTGAAATTTTTGATAAAGTTGTATTGCATCCTAGATACATCAGTTTCTAAGCCAAGTCGAAATAATAAAAAATTTAATGCTGCAGATTCTTACTTTTTAAAGTTTCGAGAACAAAAAGAGAGAAAATTTAATCTCTCTCTAGAATAGAAACACTCTAAACGCATGAGAACAATAGTTTAGGAGTAAAATATCGATTTTAGGAGCGATTCTTTTATTTTTTCCCCAAGATATCCGTATAAACTTAACCACTTTACTAAACTTGAATTAAAACTTAAAATTCAGTAAAAAAAAATAAGTTTGAACATTAATATATATGCACTTTAATCAGTAAGCGTTTATTATTAAAAATATTTAGCTTGCAATATTTTAAAAATTGTAATAATATTATTCAAATCAGTAAAAGCTTCTGCTGAATTCTCGAAAAATTATTCCAGTTCAAGAAAATTTATAATACGATTTTTTTTTTTTTCAGAATGTATTCAAAACTCTCGGTCTATTGAAATGTAACCTCGTTCAAGATCATATTCCAAAAATTCCTAATGAATTATTTTTGACAAAAGCAGGATATCCATGGATAACTCTAATGACAAATTATCCTTATTTTGTGGCAAAAGTCTCATATCGACAACACTTGAATATGCCCATAATTTATTAATTATATGCTTTGTTTGTTCAAGAAAATTTATATTACGATTTTTTGTTTCAGAATATTCAAACTCTCAGGCTATTATTGAAATGTAATCTCGTTAAAGATCATATTCCAAAAATTGCCAATGAATTATTTTTGACAAAAGCAGAATATCCATGGATAACTCTAATGACAAATTATCCTTATTTTGTGGCAAAAGTCTCATATCGACAACACTTGAATATGCCCATAATTTATTAATTATATGCTTTGTTTGTTCAAGAAAATTTATATTACGATTTTTTTGTTTCAGAATATTCAAAACTCTCAGGCTATTATTGAAATGTAATCTCGTTAAAGATCATATTCCAAAAATTGCCAATGAATTATTTTTCACAAAAGCAGAATATCCATGGATAACTCTAATGACAAATTATCCTTATTTTGTGGCAGAAGTCTCATATCGACAACACTTGAATATGCCCATACTTTATTAATTTTATGCTTTTTTTGTTAAAGGTGATGCGATAAGGTGAAAAATGAGATTTTTTTCTTGAAAAACGCGTTGCATATTTCCAGAATTTTTTTGTCACACCGGAAATATTTAATGTGTCTGCTGTTTATATATATATATATATATATATATATATATATATATATATATATATATATATATATAATCATTTTGTAAAATTGCATTTTAAGATAAAAATTCATTGAAAAAAGAATGAAAACTATAACGGGATAAGGCAGAGTTTATACTTAACAAAATATCTCTTTGTAATATTTTAAAAATTGAAATGAAATTATTTATTTTCGAAAAGACTTTCTTTGCACCGGTTTAGGACAGGGTCAGGTAAAAAATTTCACCAGTAAAAATATAAATAAACAAATAAAAAACAGCTGTTTTTTCTCTTTAGAGTATATTAAAAATGTCTATTTGTTATGCTAGGACATAAACACTCGTTTGATCAAAACATACATAAATAAATAAATAATATTATTTATTTATGTACGTTATTATGAAAAATTCTCAAAGGCCATATCGACAGTTTCACTGACGGATTTACAGATTCATATTGACAAAATTGAACATTCCTTGCTTGTTTTTAAAAGGTCTTGCTTATTATAAATTTTGCTAAAGTATTATGTTTTAATGCAATATTTTCAAAGCAAAAAATAATTGTAAATAATTATTTTCAATAAATTATTGTGATAAAAATGTTTATTGCAACAAATCTTTGTCTTATTTTCATTGCCATCAAAGAAAAAAGAAATGCATTTTTTAAATATTTATGTTAAAAAGGGGAAAGGTGAGTTCGAAAGGGTAGGCCCTGAGAGAATGTTGTGCCTTATAGTCTAATCGGACCGTGAGTATATGACAGAAAAAAGAACCGTTCAAAAATATGGATTTCACTCTTATATCCTTGAAAAGTAATTTTAAAATAATTACAAGATAAAAAGAACTTTTTATATACCATGTTTTTTAATTTTCTGTTGAATCCTATAAGCTTGATAATTCTAGATATTAATAAATTCTTTTTGAAAATTTTTTGATGAATTATCCCATCAACTTGAAAGAAAATGAAGTTAATTGGAAGTTAACTTGCGTTTAACTTTTCGTTCCCGTCCCGGCTGATAGATGGCTGCAGCAGTCTATAAAACAAAATTAACTGAAAAAGAATTCAATTCTGCTTAAATATGGCTAAAAGTATTAAAATAATGCATTCTCATCGTGTTCTGAGCTATTCTAAAAGTTTCAAATGTCTAGCCAGTCGGGAAGTTAGTTAAAAATCGATTGCAAGATTTGTACCGGACAAACAAACACACACACACACACACAAACAAACAAGAAAGCGAGTTAATAAAAACAGGGTAATAAAGTTTGAGCTCTGGTGAAAGATTCCCATTTCCCGCTTCTTTGAAGTTTCTTTGGCGTTTATACTACAGTTTATTATTAGACTGTATAACTGCAAATTATAAAAAGCACACTCGCACTCTAACAGCTGAATATACATCAGGATGTCATAAAAAGCTGTAACTTGTTTTTAATGATAATAAAACCTTTAATATAAATAGTATAGTTTCATAAATTGTGAGTTAATTGGAAGACAAAGTTTATATAGTATTTCAGGACGTTCAACATGGACACCATTTGTCCCCGAACAATGTCTAAACACTTACATAGATTTCAACCATGTTCGATCTATTTTGTAGAGGAGTCTACAAATAAATATACATTTATCTAGTATTTATATATCCAGTATTTCTCTAGTCTTATAAATATACATTAGAGACAATTAACATAGGCTTTATTTTTTGTCTAGAACAAAGTCTAAATAGTAATCATATTCCAATCATGTTCGTTCTGTAATGTCGAGGAGTCGACAAATAAATATACATTTATCTAGTATTTATATATCTAGTATTTCTCGAGTCTTATAAATATACATTAGAGACAGTTAACACAGGCTTCATTTTTTGTCTAGAACAATGTCTAAACAGTAATCATATTCCATCATGTTCGTTCTGTAATGTCGAGGAGTCGACAAATAAATATACATTTATCTAGCATTTATATATCCAGTATTTCTCGAGTCTTATAAATATACATTAGAGACAGTTAACATACGCTTCATTTTTTGTCTAGAACAATGTTTAAACAGTAATCATATTCCAATCATGTTCGTTCTGTAATGTCGAGGAGTAGACAAATCGAGTATATGGGTTGATTGTAATTTACGTGTATTTGAGGATGCCGACACAGCTACAGAACCAGTGGTTTCAATACTGGTACCATTCCGGTCCCACACTGGTGACGTCAGGTCACCAGTGGTAACTAATATCGCCATTAAGAAGCCATAAAGTGTCCACTGTCAGTGGTCCTGTAAGTGTACTCGTCGACATTTCCAGTGTGTCGGATGGTATCGACATTCATTAGGAAATGTCTAATTTTGCTACAAAAGCCTTAATATTTTAAAATTAGTTACACCTTTTTAAGGCTCTCTGTACATAAATGATCAGGAACGATCCCTGTAAAATCATTTAAGGAGCATTACTGGCCCATTATTACGAAAGATAAAGGTTTGGTTTGGTTTGAAGCGCTATGGTTAAGTTTAGCTACACGAGAGCTAATTAGACCGGGGCCTATAGTTTTAAACCAATTCCGAACGGCTACAAACATCCCTGCCAACAGTGGGATTCGAACCCACAGGATCTAAACCGAATGGCTAGCACCCTGAAAGGTAAAGGAATGCTATGATCCAGTCTTTTAAATTGTTCTCTGCGTTTATTTTATATAAGCCCTCATCTAACAAAAACTATACCCTGTTTGACATCTGAATATGTACTACAGGAAAATTATATAAATAATACCTTTCTTTAAAGTTCACTCAATTTCTCCAATATATGGGCTTTTTTGTACTTAATCATAAACGAAAATATCGGAATATTTAAATACAGTATCTACATCCAAAAAATTGCTCCATTAAAACCATTATCACCGCATTTGTGGTATATACACAGACGTTACCATTGTATGGTGTAAAAGTTTGCACATTGCCACTTATTACAAATACATACATCCATATGCATTCATACACATAAATATACAAATTATATCAAATAAACATACGTGCATGCATATATAGGCCCCCAGATTGACGGATCTCAAAGGTATATTACAAACACTAATGCACTGCGAGATATCGCCTTCCGCGATGTAACACTCGTCCTGAAGACAGCCCCTTGAAAATTATTCGCTCCTCAAACAAATTCGCCTCGAACAGGCAAAAAAAATACTTCAAATTTGTCTCTTATTAACCTCTATACATCCCGCTTCTTGACTCTATACCTGTCGACACCCTATTTAGTAATAATGGGCGTGTTCTTCCCTCCGCGTCACCGATCTCACCGATGGCTTGATGTTCACGAGGAGCTGAACTCCGATCCCGCCTCTTCCCGATCCCTTGGCGACCTTCGCGCCAAACATCCTCGCCAACTCGGCAACCCTGAAACCAACTCTCCGATCCGCGGGAACTTGCTCACAACAAAACAAAACTTCCCAGCGCGAGGGATATACTATGTGAAGCTTTTCGCCATGCAGAGATCCTCTTTTTCTATAGACTCGCTAATATCCGGCGGTCCCGGATTTCAAACCCCGGCTTTTCAGTGGCCTTTCCTGTACAACGGTTACATGCTGTTGCCCCGGTATTTTCCGGGGGCCCCTCTCTGCCTGCAAGATCAGCTTTTGTCGGGGCCCCGGTTACCGCCATACAGAGAAAATCCCATAGACTGTAGAGTTCAAGGATTGACGGCCCCAAACAACAGGTCGCCAAGCTTAGACCTACAACACAGTAAGTGCAATTTGCTATTTTCAAACATTAAGGGTCTGTTCACATAGAATCCGCCAGCGTTAGCGTTACTCGTATTGACATGTTTTAAACCAATCACAGACCTTAACAATTTCGTTGCTAATCGTTTGGCGGTTTGTAATTGGTTAAATATATTTCATTACGAGTAACGCTGACGTATTCTAAGTGAACAGGCCCTAATACTTCAATATATCGGTAGACAGGAAAGAAGCACGTCCTTCTAGAGAAGAAATTGATAAAAATTGAAACACTCTCCAAGATATTTAATTTTTAAAGTAAAGTCACTCTAAATTTCTAAAGAAACTCTTGATTTAATCTCGATTTATTGCATAACTGTTATACAAAGTGATGATTTAATCGTTTTCGTTTTCATCACCACCCGTCGACGCGTCCTAAATACAAGCATCAACAGCTGCACGTGCTTGGTGATATGTAAACATGGCTGATGCTTAGTTTGTCATACATGTATTGCGGTCAATGCTAGGCACTGAAATTGACAGCAAATGGATTATTCTTCAGCATTAATGGGAACGACTTCGCGAGCATTAAAGTGGGTGATTTACTAATTTGAAATATCGATAATTGGGGGAACTCCCTGGTTGTGAAAATTTAGTGAGAGTAGAGTTTTAATAGGAGCTAACACACTGTACTCCGAGGGGCAAAGTTTTCGTAAACTATGATTTTTCATGCTTAGGGACTTAATGGTTTGTAAATTACTTGTTTTTTAAATTGAAATCCTGTGTGTGGTGAAAAGTCTAAGTATGAATGATTTAATTTCGATATTTTATCCGATGCATATTGGTGATATTTAATCTCGGCTTTCCACCTAAAAAATATCGTATACTTTAACAGAAAACGAAATGGATTTTTTTAAACATATTATTATGCTACAGACATATGACAACACACAATGTATTTTTAAAACTAATACTTAACTTTATACTTATGTTACATGTCAAATGAAACAGAACGATAAAAATTTATGACAAGTGATTTAAAAATGAAATTAAAAATCAAAAGCATTACTTGTTCTGGTATCTGTTACTGATTATTGTAACATAATGTGATACAATACTGCTTCGAATATTTGGAGAGAATTATTTTATACTCCTGTAAATGAAAGTGTTAACTATAAAGTTAAATGCTTCATAAGATTCCCCTATCGGAAATAAAATTTGAATTTTTCTGTTATTCGGTACAACTGAATCCCCCCCCCCCTTAATTCTTTATCATATTTTTGAAAATTTTAGTATTTAAAATATGGCCATCAGAAACAACTTAGAGAAAATTTATCCTTTATAGTACACTTAGGCACGTAGCATTTAAGGGATAATGCTAGCATAATCATAATTTTTTAAAGAATTTATTCTTAAGGAATTTCAGGAATGTTTAAAAATCGTTATATAATGAAAAACAAAATGATATATATAAGTTACAAAAGTATTAAAGTATCACCATTGCTAAATCGTAGTAAATGTCTAAATGTTAGAATATTGGGAATAAGTTGTCAAAGCAACTAAAGATTTTTCTTGCATAACACGTTTCAGTTACTCTAATAATATGGCAAATTCCTGTAAATTCATCAAAAAGATCATAAATAGCACGACTGCAAGATTCTTCCATCTTTTCCCCTTGTAACTGTTTTAGAATTATTAGAAAAAATTAAAAAATGGAAGAAAGATGAAAATATTAATATATCTGAAAATAAATGTATGAAAATATTAATTTTTTAAAAATAAAATACCATATTGCGTTGCGACTTAATTTTTTGCATGATATATTATGAAATCATACATTCACTTTCTCTATTTCCTTTTCCTAAATCATATAATCATACGTAAAATTTTTTTTACTGTGATGATCGTCTCAAATAAAACTTTTTCAGTACAGACCTACACATTAGCACATATATGCATACACTTGCATACCTAATTGATGCATATGTGCACCAGCAATGAAATAAATGATCGTAAACTGGATTACTATTCGTAATTGCGTAAAGAAGATGCATTGTTTTGCATGGTTACATGAATTATTGATATTAGTATTCGATTTATTTTTATAATAAATTTTCAGATAGCGGAAACTCAATCTTTTTTGCTTTTGATAGGTGATCGTGCTGTATGTATAGTTGGGTTCAAATCTTATAGGTCCTTAACATTTGCCAATTCCTATACATATCTGTCAGATTTTCTTTCAATTTTGCCCTCTAGTTGAAACTAGTCAGTAAGTCCCCTTTTTTGTGCAAACGGAGTTTATTATAAAAGTTATAAATGGGTAGTAAATTTGCATTTGGAATCGATCGTTATGTAGCCTAGCCAAGCGCAAAATTCACTGCCTGTTCGGGAGGGCTTTCTCAATCATATAAAAAATTCCTTGGTGACTTTCGTGATGCTTTTACTTTCAATAATTGAAAGAAAACTCTATTATTATGATTTCAGCTTTATTTACATCATATGTTGCAACATAAATTTTCAAAATTTATGTATGCATTCATAGAAAATCGTTTACATATATTATAAGAGATATGTAAAAACCAGATCCTTTGTTCTCAGACTTAAACTTTTATCCAAAAACAAGCTGAAAATCCGTACTTCGCTACGGAGTACATTCAAATTAAATACAACGGTCAATGTATGTAATTAATGCCAAACTATATGTATAAATATATTTATAATAAATACAGCGATCAATGTATGCAATTGATGTAAAAAAAAGAAAAAATATATTTATAAAAAAATCGTAATGGATATTTTGATAGACAAAATAATGTAGAAGAAAATATTCAAATTAAATCTAATAGAACATACTAAAGAATATAGTACAGTTTGAGGAACATTTCTTTTACTGCTTTTAAATATTTTTTTGGATAATTTTCAATTGTCTGCCGCATTAGCAAGAAAAAAAATTATTTTTTTGTCTATTTCGTTGTTATGCACGTGACGATAAATTAATTTAAATTACCAGAAAAAGAAATCACGTGATCAGCATTTAATAAATTAAATTCTAAAAATTAATCTTTAAAAATTCACCAAAAATCAGAAAATGGAGGTAAAGATTCGAAAAAGATTTCATTTTAAAGGAATTTTTATGATCTTTCTTGTGATATAAATTTTATAACCCTCAAATTATTATTTTAAATGCAAACTTAATAAAAGTTACTAACACAGCTTAAAAATTTAATGTTAAAAAAATCTAAGACAAATTTTTCAAAAATCTTTCTTACTGCAACCTACACTATAAGAAGAATCGCTATGCAAAATTTCAGCCCTTTAGGTCCAGCGGTTTGGTCTGTGCGTTGTCTGTCAGTCAGTCAGTCACGGAACTGCTTTATATATATATAATATATATATATATATATATATATATATATATATATATATATATATATATATATATGTTTATAATTTACTTGATCATCACTTTACTTTCAAGAATATAATATTTAACTTATTTTAAAGAGTCAATGATTTTAAATCTTAGAAAAGAACATTTTTTATTTTAAAATTTTTCTGCAGTATAAGAGGCACAATTTATGTAATAAACATTCAAACTGATTTGGAGTTTTTATTTTACACTATAATTTTCCCTTTTCTCTCTCCCACCTAGGTTTTTATGATTTTTAAATTCCATGTTTTATTAGTAATGGAAAGAATTTGTAAAAATTGTAATATTTTTTAGAAAATGGGAGGTAATACTTTGTTGGATTTTTTTTTTAAAAGAAATTAGAGACATTTAAGTACATAGGAAATAAAATTTAAAACAAAAAGGTATTCAGATTTATTTATCATCAGTAGATTTTTCCAGCCCTGTAATTCTTTTCAAAAGTAGAATAGACATTAACAACGTTTGGTATACTATAACATTCGAACTTACATTTGTTGATAAACAATAAATTTACTACCCCATAAATTAAAAAAAAAAATTAATCCTGAAATGCTAAAATTTTTCAAGGGAAGATATATTGAATTTATCAAAATTAAACTGTGAAGGCAAGATCTTTGAGTGACTTGAAGTGATTGAAAACCTATTAATGTGGGTGTTAATCAATACTTTTATTCATCACCCAGTGTTCAAATGTAGAAAGTTTGAGTAAAGGAATTAATCCCAAATTAATGTCACAAAAGGTCAAAGTATAATCCTAAAACGTTCTATGCTGTATTGTTGCGTGTTTTATCGCATTCATATTAATTTCCATAATGCTTCTACGTAGCTCATGTTATTGAATAAACTTAATATTCAGTTATTGAAATCCTCTTTCCCTTGAGAAAGTTGTCCCAAATTTTATTGGACAAGTTACAGCTAAATGATGCTTTCAAATGGTTAAAATGTTTAAATATAGAGTGACTTTGAATCCACGGGCTGTAAAATCCGATATTTTGTTTCGCGTTTTATTTTCATTGACAGCTTCACACATCACACACTGTTACCCTCACGTGATTCCGGCGTGTTGGGACTTTCTTGGACCCATAAATCTCTATAGTTTACACGGCTTTTACATGACGTGTAAAGCTTCTTATAAGGCTCCTGTTTCTCTACTTGTAAGGTACATGGTTTGTAAGTAATGTTTGTATTGATAATAATGAGGATAATTTTCAATAGATATCAAGTTTAAATAGATATTATATCAGTCATATTAACTACATACCAGCAAAATTTAATTTTGTATCAGTCTGATGTAACCCAAGATGCGATCCACATTTAAAATTATACTAGCTGAATACCCGTGCTTTGCTACGGAGTACATTCAAATTAAATACAACGGTCAATGTATGCAATTAATGCCAAAAAAAAATTATAAAAAAAATCGTAACGGATATTTTTATAGACAAAATGATGTAGAAGAAAATATTCAAATTAAATAGAACGGTCAATGTATGCAGTTAATTTGTATGTTTAATATCCTTTAAAACATACTAATTGGAATTAAATTCTTAAAAACTTCCACCTCAATTAGTCTAGTGGTTAAATTTTATCTTTTACCGCATTTTAATTTTATTTGTCAATTTATTTCGCTGTTATGCACGTGACGCAAAATTAATTTAAAGGATCACAAAACGAAAAGAAACCACGTGATCAGCAGTTAATAAATCAAATTTAAAAAATTTATCTTTAAAAATTCACCAAAAATCAGAAAAATGGAGGTAAAGATTGGAAAAAGATTTCATTTTAAAGGAATTTTTATGATATTTAACGTGATATAAATTTTATAACCCTCGGATTATTATTTTAAATGCAAACTTTAAAGAATATTACAAAAATAACTTAAAAATTTAATTTAAAAAAATCTAAGAAGAATTTTTCAAAAATTTCTCTTAGTGCACCCCTACACAATAAGAAGAATCCCCATGCAAAATTTCAGCCCTTTATGTCCAGCGGTTTGGTCTGTGCGTTGTCTGTCAGTCAGTCAGTTACGGAACTGTTTTATATATATAGATAACAGTTTTAGAATTGTTAACTTACTGTCATTTGAAAGATGATTATTAATGAGCAATTCTGCCACAGTAAGAGACAGCAATTTAAACCTTGAATATTATAAATAATTATAATTTACACCAGAATTAGCTCACTACAGAGTTCATTTATGAATGATAAATTATAAAATATTTTACTTTATTTGCACTATTTGTTAAAATTTCATTTTGCTTTGGAAATTGTTTTCTTAGAGAAAATTGGGATTGAAGTTAGAATTGTTATTGTTTACAATGAAAAAAATTCCTAATTTAGGAAACTGTAACTGTTATCCCTTTTCCTTTATATAATTAGGAGCTTAGAGATTTTAACCAAGCTATTCTTGGTGCTACAAAAGTCCAATTAGATGGGTTAATTTGTTTATTCTAAAAACTATTTCCAAAATAACTGGTGCACGAGTTGGAAGCACACAGCTTAATCCAGCTTCCCGAAAAGAAGAAGGTTCTTAGTTCATTTCCAAAGAAAGCCAGTTAGTTGTACATTTAATAGGAAAAGACGGATAAACCGGTGAAATTACAGCAGTCGGGATCGACAACTGGAATATTGACACTTATCGATTACAGTAAAGTTACATTGAATCATAAAAATTATAAGTCAGCATATGAAAATATTGCTCTAAGCCTGATTAATGGGGTTTATAATATAGTACTTAACGGTTATTTAAGAATTAATCGAATTACAGCTACTTATTCTATTTTTACCCTCATTTAAATACGTTTGAGCATTGTAGTTTTTAATTCCTTATAAGACACTTTGCAAAGAGTGTTAGTTCATCAATTTAAAGATTTTGGAAATGCGACTTTTACTATGTGAAAGAAAATACATTAAGCTCAATTAAGAAAAGTATATCTCAGATAGTTAGTATTTATTTAACCAGTAAGCTATGACTGTATTTTCTTTTAAAAAATTCATGTTTTCAGCTGAGAAATAAAATCCCTGAAAAATAAACATCCGATAATGGTACCAAGCTTAATTAGTCCAATAGTATAGAAAAAGAGACTAAATATTCTGTGGAAGTTATTACAGTTATAAGATTTCTTATTAAGGATTTTTCTGCATTCCGATTTGAATGATACCCCTCCCCCTCTTTTCCTAAAATTAGGAAACTATAAGATATTGGCTTTTCTTATATATAGTCAATCTCCTAAGAAAAACACTTTTCAAATGGCCATAAATTTTGTCATAATATGAATCTAACCATCTGTAACAACCTCACTGTACATTCGTCTTTCATTCAAATATTTTCTGTCCTTAAAAGCGAAAACTATGAACGGAATAAGAATCGACCTCCTCCTCTTAGGCAACCTGGGCAAATATTATAACGAGTATCGTAATTACCGTAACTAGATATTGATGAGCCCTACAACCGTATATTTACTTACATGGTAACTATTTTTGTCTCTATTATATGTGTTTCAAATTTTAAGCACCAGGGTGCGTCCTACATACGAATAGGATTCTGAAACCAACAAAAATTTATTCGATTCAACACAGTCAAGCAAGCTCTCCACGTGAATCTAGCTCTTCGTTCTTATAAATACTATGTTTACCCAATGTTCTATAACTTTGCAAAGATAATTCGGAAAAAGACATGAAAAGAAATTTTCTAGGCAGAAAAATTATTGATTTACAGAGATAGACAGAGCAATTAAAAAACTTTTTTGAAAAATTCCATAGTAAATATTAAAAATAGTATTAGCAAAACTGACACAGTTACTAATTGTATATAATAGTACTAGTAGTATAACAGTGGTAATACAATTGTAGTAGTTAGTGTAATTACTAATACAGCAGTAACTGGTGTGATTACTAGTATTACTAACAATATTACTACTACTTATAATAATTAGGACTATTACTACTTATAATAATTACAACTATTACTATACTATTACGAGTAGTAATTAGTATGCTTTTACTACTCGTAATAGCATACTAATTACTACTATTTACAATATTTAGTAAAATAGTAGTAATTAGTTGACTAGTAATAGTATTAATAGTATGATACCATATTAAGAGCTAATACCATATTACTAATAGCATACTAATAGTAAGTATTAAAAGACTTATTAACAATTATTTTTAGCACACTAATATTCTATAAATTGCATAGAGAGAGATAAATATTTTACTTTAACTATAAAACAGAAAAATTGTTTAAATGCGAAAGAGGAATTTAAAGTTTTGCAAAATTTTCTTTTTGTGAGAAAAATTTAAATTCATCACAAGTGAGAGGCTGTTTAGAAAATTTTTGTAAACTCTACTATTCAGATTTAATCTTTACTTTTAACTTTAAAAGAACCACATAACTTGAAAGTTGAACTTTGGCCCATAAAATATCTAGTGAGCAAAAGCAAATGAGAAGTACAACACACATCAAAATATCCCCAGTATTCCGTTTATTTCTCCTATTTACATCTTGATTCACATCATTATTCTACTATTTACATCTTGAAAGTTACTTGCATCCTGTGAATTATTTATCAAACAGATTTTCACAGCTTCTAAGTTTTCAATTTTAGACCCCTGTTAGCAATTTTAAAACATTTATAAAGTTATTATTATAAATGTTTTTTAGTCTAAATCAGGGGATCTCAACGGGGGTGTTACCGCTTCCCTGGGGGCACTGAAGTGATCCAGGAGGGAGTTAAATAAAAATTCAAACACAGCCTACCAACAGTTCTGGCTGAAAAAGCAGAAACCGATACTTTATCCAGGATTACAGGCTATAGTAAAAAAGGTTTTTAAACTGCAATTATTTCATCCTATTTAGTGTAACATGGATGCGGGGCAGTCACAAATATTCTTACAGAAACCAGCTGCGAATAGCTAATGATTTTAAAATGCTGCTGATAAAAAAAGAGCCTAATGTTAATAAATTGATAGCATTGCACCATGTTCATCCTTCTCATTAGGATTGGTTTTAATGGTATTCGTAATCTTTACCTTAATATTACCCTTCGTTGTCTTAATTTTCTGTGTGTAATTTGAATATTGGTTACTGTGGCTGGTTTTAAAAATTTTATGATAGCAAGCTTCAAGGTATTAATAATTCTTCACTAATTGCTCCCTTCATGAATTATATATATATATATATATATATACAGTCGAACCTCCATATATCGAACTTCCCCATATCGAAATTTTCTACATATATACTCTTAGCAAATCTCCATGGTCATTACATAGAAAAATTGTTTCTATATATCGAAAAAATATCTATATATCGAAATTTTTTAAAGACAAATTGGCAGATTTTATTCCACTTTAGAATAAAATCTCCCAATTTTTGGCATTTGAAACAATACGTCGTGGACTTCAATTCGCGGAAAATGTCCCTGATGAAGTTTTTAGTGGACTGAATAAATACGAACATTTCTTTGAACTTTCCGCAAAACTTGCTGTTCAGCAAGATATTCGTAGTTTTTTTTTTTTTTAATGTAACTGTGATCATTGTAACCACTGTCTGCATTATTGTTTTTTTAAAGGTATGTAGTAATCAATAAATCTTTCATATTAATTCATTTTTTAGTTATTAACTTTTATTTAATGGGATTCGCATATAAATTAAAAATGGAGTTTCGTATACTAAAATTAGATTTGATTTTTTAAGGAAAATTATGATAAAGCAAAGTTCAATTCTATATATCGAAATTTCTATATATCGAATTTTTTTCCGGCAATTTGCTACTTCGATATATGGAGGTTCGACTGTATATATATATATATATATATATACATATATATATATATATATATATATATATATATATATATATATATATATATATATATATATATATATATATATATATATATATATATATATATACATACATATATATATATATATATATACATATATATATATATATATATATATATATATATATATATATATATATATATATATATATATATATATATATATATATATATACAGTCAAACCCCGTTATAACGACTTCAAGGGACCAAAGGTTTTTTTCGCTTTATCTGGTGGTTCACTGTATCCGAACCGTTAAGAAAAATGCTAGAGTTCACAAAATATATAACTCATTAGTTGCAATGTGTATTCAATAATGATGTATAAAAAATGATAAAATCTATTAAAAATGATCATTAAAGAATTAAATCGACTAAAATCGATTGCATTAAACTGACGCAATACTAATTAAATTACGTACAATAGGAAAACGGCGTGACCAAAATTTTCGTTCGTTATAGCCGTGAGTTCATCATATACCGGATTCGCTATAACGGGATTCGACTATATATATATATATATATATATATATATATATATATATATATATATATATATATATATATATATATTAATTACACCTTTCTATACTCTGTTGAAGGACATAGGTAGAAATATAGATTCATAAAAGAACGCAAATTTATAACTGCATCTCTGTTCGTTCACTGTTTTCCTTAAAGAAGGAAAATTTCCAGGGGGGGGGAGGGGTTGTTGAGTAATTTTTTCTGAAAAGGGGGCATAGGCCAAATATGTTTGGGAACCCCTGGTCTAAATATTTATGTTTAGAATAATAAATGTTATGCTTATGCAATCCCCGAATAAGCTTATCTTTTACGTCTGAGTTCTAGAGAACAATTGTGAAAAATCTCTTTGGATTATCTCGATAAAAAGCATTTTGAATAAGATTTGTACAGGTGCTGTTTACTATTCATTCTGTATCTCTTTAGAAATTCAGAAAAGAAACATCTTACTTATCAAACAAAATTTACTACGTTAAAACACCCTTAGAAAAGGATTTAGTTTTACTAGCATTCAAGATGTCGTAGCGAATGAAAGAAAAGTATGAAATTATGCTTTTTTTTTCTACAGGATCTCATGAAGTATTATCTTCTTCACTGAAGAGTAAAAATTTTGATTCGATAAGACTGTAACATATAAAAAAGTATCTCTAAATTGTCTGCAAAACTTAAACTATAACTTTAGGAAAACGATGAACAACCTGAGACAAGGTAACACATAGATTCTGTTCTGCCTTGTGAACAAAGCGATTTTTTGTGCATTGAAAGAGCTAAACAATTTATCTTTTTTTTTTCTTTTGGATAGTAATGTTAGGAAATCTGTAAAGCCTAATGTGCGACTGGATCTGATAATGGTTAATGTGTGTGATCACCATCCATGATGTGATGTCTGGGCACATTAGAGAATTTATTCCTATTCTTATTGTTTTTGTAAGTATTATGCCAGGATCTCCTGCATTTTATTACTTAGTTTTCCAGAGCTTGTCAAATGTAGATACCAATATGTTTCACTAGAAATGGTCTAGTGTACAAATTCCAAAATTTCTCAGTTCAATAATTCTTCATTAATTGCTAGCAATTAATGAAGGGAGCTCCCTTCATCAATTATATATATATATATATATATATATATATATATATATATATATATATATTGTGGAATCTCGATCGTTCTCCGAATCATCGTTTTCCCGTATGTGCCGTTTATTTCACCCAGTCCCGTTGATCATATTGCTTTGTTATGATCACGCACCTATCGTTTTCCCGCATTTATCGTTCAGTTCAGTCGGTCCATTGAAAAACGATACATCGAGATTCCACTGTATATATATATATTTATATATATATATATATATATACAGTACAAATCGTTTATAAGACATCCAGGGGACTTTAAAAACTGGTTCTAATAATCGATAGTTTTTATATCCGATAAATAACTTAAAACTGCTGGAAATGCCAAATTCATTGTCACATAATTTCTATTTACACCTGAAACATGACGTTCAAAAAATGGTTAAAAACTTCAAGTTCAATCAAAGGTTTGTATTTGAAACGCAACGTCCTAACCGGGGTCATCCTATAAAATAGGCCAGTTTCATCAGTTTTGAAGATTTCATGGTCTTCATAGCCTTCTCTTAACGTGGTCCAAACGGTTTTAAGCCAGTTATGAGAAACTCCTGGTGTCACGGCCTTCGATTCTCCACTGATTCTCCCGAACACAATGGAATGCCTCTCAAGAAATCTCTGGATCCACGAAGTTGAACAAACAAAATCATATTTTTTAAAGAGCTTCGCAAATTCATTTGCTTTCGCTTGCAAAATCGGTTCGCTTAGGGGAATGTTGGCACTCCTTTGAATCTTAAACCATTGCAAAAGGGCTTCTTCTATGTCAGTATGTGGACTTTTTCGAAGCTTCTTAATATTAGTCCGATCTTTTTCAAATTATTCTTTTAATTTTTCTCTATTCTTAAATACATTTGAAATCGTGGCATGACTAGCCATTAATTCGTTGGCTAATACTCCATTTTTTTTCACCATTTTCTAAACTGGAAATTCACAATTAACTTGTTCTTATAAGCGATATATTTTCCCAGAAACCGATTAATTTTAAGTCACTAAAAGCGTTATGTTCTTATTAAAGATGTTGTTGTAACCGGATTTTGTATCCATCTTTACACATGAGAATTGGCCGGGAACTAATAATTCCGTTCTTTTAAGCGATATGTTTTATAACCGGTGTTCTTATAAGAAATTTTTACTGTATATATATATATATACACACATACACAGTGAAGCTTCTTTAGCCGGCCACCCTTCTAAACGGCTATATTTTGTTCCGAACCGATTAGATACACACTATAACCAATGTTACTTTACTCCCTTTTCCGAGACAACCCCTCAAAACGGCCAATTTTTTCGGAACCCTGACTATATATATATATATATATATATATATATATATATATATATATCTGTGGCTTGGTACAAGAAGTCAGTTTTTTCCAAAATGACTTTGCTTGTTTATGTCTCTTTAAAACAATATTATTTTTAATATAAGAAGTACCCAAGTCTGTACAGTGGTTTAGAAAACACTTTTAAAGCATCGGATAGACTTGGTACTTCTTACATTGAAAATAATATTTTTTAAAAGAGACATAAGCAAACGAAGTCATCTTGGAGAAAATTGACTTAGGCACTTCTTGTACCAAGCCACAGATATATATATATATATATATATATATATATATATATATATATATATATATAAGGTAATTCGCCACTTCTCTGTACAGAGAGTACTTATTGATTTGAAATCCTGAATAACCAGTGTTGAATTTACCATAAAATCATCTTCCTGTTGCTTCATGGGAAGATTTTTATTTCCTTATGTTTTCTTTTTCTCTTCCTTCTTGCGGTTGTATAATCTTCGCTTACAATGATGTATACGGCTCTTCTGCTACAATCTATAGATATCCCTTTTTTTTTTTGTCGTCTTAGTTGATTAGACATTCATCTCAAATTCAGGTTTTATGTTAAGTCATCCATCGAAGAAATTGAACCAATGAATTGATCGCATATTTCCTTTTTATCTAGATTTTCATTCAATAATTGTTTTACTCTATACGTGTATTTTCGTATGCCTCAGATGTGAACAAAAACTGCCTTATAATGATTCCTTATCTTTCCAGGGCAGAAGCAACACATAGAAAAATGCGCCGAAATCTAATTAGAGGTTTATTACAGCACAAATCCCATTCATTAAGCTCATATAATAACCATGGTCTTGTACCACCTATACTCCAGTTAATTAGCTCCTATATTCTCCCTTTATACTTTAGAATTTCTAAGCCTGAAGCAAGTACGCACTTGGGCCAATCCTCGCAATTTATTGTTACCAGAAAAACAGCATGTGCGAGCAAAAATATCCCAGAACACAGCCTCTGTAATTGTGCTGCCCGAGGCTACGGCCTAGCTGCCGTATAACAAATTCCCTTACATTGTACGCGTGATTCTTGTAATATTGATGTACCGATGAGGGAAATATATATACTTAATGCATGTCGGTTTGAAATAGGGCCTCACGGAACATGAGGATATCGGACATGGAACATGATGATTTCCGTGGAGAAGGGCCCCTTTCAGAAGTGAAATAAAATTTGCAGAACGTTGACTATAATGTTTAGTAAATTTAGTTTAATTCTGGAAAATTAGTTCAGGATAAACATTCTCTTACATTAGTTTGACTTTTTGGAACCCCAGACAAAAAAAAAGTCATGCATAGACTTAATAAGTTAAATATTTATGGCACAGCTTTTGATCCTCTATTCATTTTTGACAAAAGGATTTAGAAAGAATGACATATATTAGCTTAGTATTGATGCTTATAAAGAAAAAGAATAAAGAAAACATATATCCTTACATTGATACAAGTAAGAATATAATTTTATAAAGTTCATGCAAATTGCATTTGTTTACTTATGTAATCCATGTAATGTTGTTGTAGAGAACAGTATGCATATCCTTCGTGGATTTATGCTTATCTTTTTTGAATCTATGTTAGTAAGTGCTTGTAAATATTTGTAGATATAAAAACTTTCAGTAGAAATATTTTTATATTTACAATCATTGATCACAGAGAATTTCACATTTGGAACTTTGCAAATAACACGATAAAATATTATTCCCAATCACTTGTAGCTGAGTAAAACATCAGACTTCAATTTAAGGCTTCTGTGTACTAACCTTATTGAATTCGCTCACCTCAATGTTTACTTATGGAGAAAATTTGTCTCCTATTTACAGCGACATAAATTCTGATAATCCAATAAAAATGGTATTTTCAGATAGCCGAAACTTTTCTGCACCTTGCAACAGGATGCATTTTCTAAATTTCGTCCACCGAAAGAATTTATGAGCGTTTAAAACACACTATACCAGATTTTTCCCTCGAATAATTTCAATTTAAAAATATTTGCATATTTTAAGAAAAAGGAAAATGCTCCGTGGGGTAAAATTTCTTTCTCTATTACAGAATATAATTTAAAAAAATCTTTTAATCCAAGTCGGCAATCCTTGGACAAATTTTCTGCATATGTTAACATTCAGGTGAGGGAATGCAATAAGTTTAGTATACAGCAGCCTTAAACAAAAAGTGCTGGAAACAATTTTACGTGGAAAACATTTATTACGTAGAAATGTTTTCCACGTAAAGAAAACATTTATTACGTAGAAATGGATATGCTCTAAATGTGGCAACTAATTTATAAACATTTATTTTGAGTTCCAAGACAGAAAAGAAAGCGTTTTAAAAAACATTAATCTTGGAACTCAAAATAAATGACAGAAAGAAAGCGTTTTAAAAAACATTAATCTTTAAATCCAAGTCTAGAATCCTTGGACAATTTTTCTCCATAGGTTAATATTGAGGTGAGCGAATCCGATAGGGTTTGTACACAGCAGCCTGTAGGTTGATAATGAGACGCATGTTTAGCAATGAAATATTTTTTTTTCCATTTATCATTCCACATTAACCACATCCTCTAGAGAGACTATTCATTATTCATTTCCCTTTTCCGTTTCTCTACTTATACACGATTATATCGCATTCATCCCAGCAGAGTAATCAGTAATGTTACAATTAAATATCTAATATTCCTTTTCTAGTTTAATGTTGGATTATTTTCTTCGATAAAACTTCTGACATCTAATTTCAAACGCCTCTTTGAAAGCTTACAGTATTCAAAATACAAAAAAAAAGCTGTCTATCTTTTCTGGTCAGGCAGCAGTTGGATCAGAAGCTCATTAATCGAAAAATAAAGACGAAAAATTAAATTAACAAATAGAGATAAAATTCAAAATATATAAAGTCGTGGAGAAACATCGAGATTTTTGAAGCACAGTTATGAAAGGCATAGACTACATGAATGCATTTTTTTAAAGTTTACTAACATCAGCTATGTGGTAAATTAATTTTGCCTAATAAATTCTCATAAGGAATTTCCCCGTTTTGATTAGAATAGTACCATTTTTTTACTCTCATTAAACTATCACACACAAGGAGTAAAAATTTTCTCATATTTGCCAATTTTACATGTAGATCCTTAAATTATGTCACAGAATTTCGATATGCTTGTGAGAACTGATATAGTCACACATGCATAGGCTTTAGGTTTTGGTTTGGACCGCTGCGGTCAAGTTTTGCTACACGAGAGCTTATTAGACCAGGACCTACTGCTTAAAGCCGATTCCGAACGGCTACAAACGTCCATGCCAAGAGTGGGATTCGAACCCACAGACTTTGGTACCAAAAGCCATTCGACCAACATTCGCAGGTTTTATATATATATATATATATAGATATATATATGTGTGTATGTGTATATATATATATATATATATATATATATATATATATATATACATATACATATAAAGTGGAAAAACCTTTCTTTAATTGTTACAAAGGATGAAGTGATGTAATTTAATACAAATTCTTGCATAATAAGGTGCAAAATGAAGTATTTTACAATCTAAGAAGAAGACTATAAGATGTTGGAAGAAAAGACAAAATAAAAACACCAGAAGTTAACTGATTGATGATTATATCGCTTTGTCGACAGTGCCGACAATATCATTAAACGTTATTAAATTATTAAAGATTATCGGCATTACCATTATCCTATAATGATAATGTCGGCACTGTTTACATAGAGATATTATCTTCAAATTATTGACCTATGATATTCTTGTTTTGGTTTTCTCATTGAAATTCTGTTGCCACCCCTCAAAACGACCATATTTTTCTCAGAGCTGATTAAATACTCCATAGAGCCAATGTTATGGAAAAAACCTCTTTTTGACGACCAGCCCTCAAAACGGCCGTTTATTTATTTTTTTTTAACCATTACTGGCTGCCGTGGAGAAGTTTTACTGTGTATATATATATATATATATATACACACACACATATATATATATATATATATATATATATATATATATATATATATATATATATATATATATATATATATATATATATGTATATATATACATATATATGTGTATATATATAAATATATATATATATATATATATATATATACATACATATATATAGGAAAATATATCCTCAATAAGTTATGTTACGTCTATCGATGACGCTACCTGTACGCTCATACCCACGTTGCAAGTAGTTTAAATGTATTTTACACGTAACAGAAAAGTTCAATCAAACTATACTAATGTTCTTAACTAGAAATACTTGTAGTGAGCTTCTGTCAAGCATTAGTTTAGAACGTTTAAAAGTATATAAGCTACATATAAATAAGAGAGCGTAGTCTGAGAATTTTATCAAAAATAAAATTATTAAATCTTATTACAAACAGTTTGCCGCGAGATTACTAACGTAAATAACTGGAACTGTTGAATTCAAATTTGAAAATGTAGGAATTTTTATTTTTCTGGTGTGTCCTATTGATGAAGCTTAATGTCATAAATCAGCTCATTGCTTGGCAGATGAATAAGAAAACTGTTCCAAGTCGGGAAGTTTCCTGTGAATGAATTCTGTGTTCTATACCCGTGTCGGAATGAAGTACTCAAAAATTTGACAGATAATGCGCGAGCAGCTTTCGGTACCACAGTCTGTGGGTTTGTGCCCTGCTGTTCGAATTAATGGTTTCAGCTTATCGAAATCGGATTTAAACTGTAAGTCCCGGTCTGCTAAGCCGGGATCGTAATTTTGTGACAAAATTACGATCAAAGAGCTAAAAATAAACTAACCAACTTTCCATTCAAATATTTCTGAGTCCAGGCAAAGAACGGGTTGCGGTGAAACTCTTGGTTGCGTTGCATTAAATTGCTTAAGCCTGGGTTGAGTTAAATCCTACCTAGTTTATGGACAGTAAAAACAAGAGGAGTCTTGATAACCACAATCAAATAAATTAATTAGATCGAAACAATTGTCTCTGTTATTTTTAGTTTATTGTGGTTAACAAGAGACTTTCTTTTTAGTGTTTGCGTTTCCCCAAGTTTCCTGTAAGGTATACTTTTTGGACGTTAAATGAGGGGAACGAATAGAAAAAATTCTGGGTCTCCATATTATAGTTGCCGCATTATATCCCAGATCTTTCTCGTTGTGTAGATCGTAATGGAAAATGCATTACCCAAGAATAAGCATAAAATAATGACTTTTGTAATAAAAGACCATAAAATGATGACCTCATAAATAAACATAAAATTATGACAAACATAAAAGGATGCTTATATCCCAGTTCTTTCTCGCTGTATGGATCTGAATTGCAAATGCATTACCCAAATATAAACATAAAAGGATGACTTTTATGATAAAACAACATAAAATGAGGACTTTAATAAAAGAATAATGTCGACAGAATACCAGTTGAACACATTCTAGCGACGATAAGAAAAAAAAATAAGAAATCCAAATTTTAAATGAAAATGTCACAAACAGTTTGTTTTCATTAATGTAAAAAAAAATAATAATTCAACGTATAAAAGTAACTAAAATAAACTATAAAGTGTAACGAATATAATACCAATTGAATATAGTCTAGCGAGAATAAAAAAATGTTTGTCATTTGTAGTCAAAATATCAAATTAAAATATACAAACAGTTTATGTTCGCGTTCGTAAAAAAAGGACTGCTTTTCCAACGAAAAGTTTTCCGACATATGAGCAACATTTTAAAATTCTAAAGACAGACTACTCGTCTTTGTCATCAATCCATTTCATGCAAAGTTACAATTCCTCCGCTAGAGGGAGTTCCAATAGCAAGAGTGCATGTTTTTTAAATTCCGTAATGAAAAATAAGAAGAAAAAATTCTAATTATTGTGTTCAGTTGAATGAAAGAAATTAGTGGTATTCAAGTCATGCTGAATACTGAGGTTTTAGAGCCCATTACCTCATAGACAAAAGATAAAAACACCATTACCACTCCTGTTTAACATCTGCATGGACCATCTAGTATTGAAACTTGACCTTAGGAAATAGAAACGAGGCAAAATATACATCTAAAACCGGACAATAACTGAAAAGCTACCTTCATCTTCTTTTTTTCATCTATCTCTCTTTTTAGCGTAGTTCTTTTTTTTTTAAAAGCAAAAACAAAAATCATCTTTTCCTTTCGAGACTTCAGCCATGAGTGCTGAAGAAATGGTTGGGGCACATGACAATCGTTCTATTTCACACCTCTCTGCCTTCAACTTAATTGCTTCTAATGATACGTTCCGTTCAGACTATTTAATGATTGTGCATAACAGATGCAAAATGATTTCTAACGTTCGGCGAGTCCACGAGTGTTCAGTGTTAGTTATTGGGGAGGTTGTTAAGCGTTTAGCAGACATTTGCATGCATTTGCTGGATTAACATGCACGGGATATCCGCATCCATGGCCCAAAAAGGGTAAAATGTTTCTATTCTTATTTTCCGTAAGAGTTGGTACTTTAGGATAAGGAAAGACTTTTCTACAGTTATGAGATTAATTTCTCTTCTTCATCTTATTTTTATATTGATTGAAAGGAATTGACTGTAAAAATTAATTTGCGAATACTTTTTAATCCTAACCAATTGTTTTCTCTTGGATGGTAAAAACAAACAAACAAACAAAGGGGGAAAAGTTCACTCCCTAATTAGGAATTTTTGACATCTTATTTGACTAATCATATATATATATATATATATATATATATATATATATATGTGTGTGTGTGTGTGTGTGTGTGTGTGTGTGTACAGTGAAAGTTCTCTATGGCGGCCAGTAATGTTTCCGAAAAAAAGTGGCCGTTTCGAGAGGGGGGGGGGGCGTTGAAAAGAAGTTCCTTCCATAACATTGGCTCTATGGAGTCTTTAATCGGTTCTGAACAAAATATGACAAAATATTTCTGAACAATATATATATATATATATATATATATATATATATATATATATATATATATATATATATATATATATATATTTGGAGGGGTGGCCGACTAGTGAGGTTTCATTATATATATATTTCAGTATATCCGTATATTCATCATATGTGAGTGTGCGAGTGTATATTAATGTAAATATATTTAATTGAATTACCTTTCCTTGAAAATACCTCACGTAGATATTGCCTATTTTGCCTTTGAATACAGATATCGTACAGGTGAAGTTTAAAAGAGGAACGATAGGAAATCAGTCTGTACTTAAAAAAAATAACTATTAAAAGATGTTGCTAAAAATAACTATATTATTTACTTCAAAATCAGTATCATTTTTGTAAAAACTAATGTATATTTGTAAGTAGTGAATTACATAGCATGATTTTTAGAATGTGAACGAAATTATATAATGTTTGTCTGTTGTTTTACGTTTCAGAAAAAAATTGAAAAATTAAATGTTTTGAAATGTTCCCCACAAATTTCAAATCTCAGGAAAATAATTTCGCGAAAGCGATTGATTGATTGTTTGTGAGTCTTTTGAAATTAAATAGTTAGGGACCAAGGTAGCTAGTTTTCTTTTTGATATAATCAGTAGTGGCTCGCATTTTTTTCTATATGACAGAATTATTATGAATTCAACCCAGTTAACTTTATTTTAAATCTTTTGTATTATCGTTGTTATTTTAAATATTTCTAAAAGGGAATTCATTTGGGATATAGGTATTGCATCAAACTGTATAATATTTCAAATCTTTTACATCATCGTTGCGATTTAAAATATTTCTAAAAGGTGCATTTCTTATATAGATATTGTATCAAACTGTATTGAATTCTATCAAATTTGACCATGTTAATAATTATTAATTTGGTTAAAGTTAATATTTATTAACTTGCTTAACGTAATAAAGTTAATAATTACTAACCTTATGAATAAGGACCAAGTAAACTAGTGGTTATGTTCCTTTTTTTCATATAGAGATTAATTAAAACCTTTTTAGTAACAGTTTATTGGTGGAGAAATAGTTAGGAACTTACAATTTATATCAAACGTGTATATTTCATATTATAAACTTGAAAAAAAATAGATATTTACTGTTCTTTGTTCAAAAATATTTATGTATGCATATAAGTAGGAGCTATACAGTTAACACACAGGTATGTAGACATGGCTTATAAGAAATTTAGGTCCTTCATATTGTATTGTATTTTGGTCCTTCATATAAGAAATTTGTCCTTCATCTTGTTTGTTTACTATTATATTTTGTGGCAAAAAACTATACTTTATCTTGATGGACTTATTTCTTCTGTATATGTTGAATTTCTCAAGAACTGAAAGTTAATTATTACCTTAAACTATCAAAATATGTGAAACACAAATCACCATTAAATTTTCCCCCTCCCTTTCGAAAATTTTTCTTGACCATTTGTCTAGAGAAGCTTTTTATTTATTTTTTATAACATGAAGTATAATTTCAGTCCTCTATAATGAGATGAATATTTGCTAAAGTTTGCTCTTGATCAGTGTCGGAGGAATAATGTATTCTTATCGTATCCTAAACTATGTTATCAGTATATATATAAATTCAATTATATGTCTTGCTGTATATTTATGAGGTGCTTGCTACGCAGCTATGCTAAAGTAAACTATATGTTATTTCTTTACTACAATATTATATGGTAAAAACTATAATTTTTCTTGATGGACTCATTTCTTCTGTATATGTTGAATTTCTCAAGAACTGAAAGTTAATTATTACATTAAACTATCAGAAACTAATTCAAATGAACGGGATTTTTTTTTGTTAAAATCATTCAGTTCCACGAAACTTATAACGTTATAATATTTTGAAACTAAACAACGATGTGTAACACAAGCTCTTCACTCAAGATATAAAACACCAATATATTATTTTCTCAAAAATTTACTACATCTGTAAAACATTTCCTGTATAATTTGACTTTGTGTTGCATGAAAAATCGAATGATCTAAGGCAATGTTCACAAGTTCATTTGTATAGTTATCTTATGTAAAAGAAAATGCTTTGAAATGTTCATTTGCATAGTGATGTTATGTTCATTTGATAAATATTATGTCTTTTTGGCCAGTGATATTATGTCAGAGAAAATGCAGTAAAATGATGTCATAATTTCATTACATTTTGTTTGACAAATTATACGCAATTCCTCCTAATAGTATGACACTCAGTTTCATTTCATATACAAATGTGAGAACGTATTTATTCATTTCTTTAACAATGATTCAGTCAAAAGGAAAGTTGTCAAAATGACAATATCATACCTTTCATCTACCAACTTAATTGCCCTTAATAACATATTTTTAGTGACAGCAAAATGACATCAGAACAGAGACGTCATAGATTCTCATAATAATACAAAGCCAAGCAATTTTGAGTTCACTTAAATGTACGAGTGGTGCCTTCAGCTTGAGACTTTAAAAAGAGATAATACCCTGCCCCTTCAAATATGACTGTCTTAAGAATAGAAAGTATACCTTCTATTCAACTACAGTTGAATTCATACTTTTTTATTTACAACATTAAAGATAATTTCGCAGGAATAAAGTGTTCAAGTGATATATCAGTTGAACATTTTGTATGAAATATTCTCGTTTTCATTTTAAATTGCTGTTAGGAAAATGAAGGCACATTTCTCTATGGTGGCCAGTAATAATTCTGAAAAAAGTAGCTGTTTTGAGGAGTGGCCGTGGAAAAGAGATTTCTTCCATAACATTGGATCTATGGAGTCTTTAATAATCGATCCTCAACAAAATATGGCAGTTTAGAGGGGTGGCCGTTTAGAGAGGTTTCACTGTAGTTTCATTTTATACTACATTTATGTTATATTTACTTTCAAATGGTTACTAAGATTCTCGCAGCGCTTTTACTTTTTCTTATATGAACACGAGATTATAAGTCTAATTTTGATACTTTTTACCGATAAACCACATAAAATTGAGTTATTATATTACATATATCATTTACAGTCATTACTCTTTATAAATTGTTCATATACCCCAAGTAAATAAAGAGATGAAAGATAGATTTAGTGGAACTCAAAAACTGGCAATTAAGTCCAGATAAATTTAAACTATGTTAAAAAAAATACTCTTACTTTTACATTTTTTTATATGAACACGAGATTTAAGTCTGATTTTGATACTTATTACCGATAAGCCACATAAAATAGAGTTATTATGTTACATGTATCATTTACAGTCATTACTCTTTATAAATTGTTTAAATACCAAGTAAATAAAGAGATGAAAAATAGATTTAATGAAACACAAAAGCTGGCAAATATGTCTAAATAAATTTAAACTATGTTAAATACATAAAATTATAAGATTTTCTCATTAGGCACAATACATCTTACTTTGAATAAGAGGATTTTCTGTGAAGAATTTCAAACAGGAATTAAGTGCTATTACGAATGTTATGATACAGACAAACAACTAAGAATATGTCAGTTTTATGCAAGAAATAAACAAATTTCAGTAAATATTGTCCTTGATCTAAGTATTAGCAATTCAGACGTTTCAATTTTGCACGCAATATAATGATTTATAAGTATTGACATTATAACTGAACTAGAAAAGATGTATAATTAAAAAGCGTTCAAATGTAAACAATGGAAAAATTATGTTCTTAAATCACACTTTAACAGCTGTTTTCAATCATCACATTTATCAAATACTGTCGAGAGCTGCCTTTTTGTAAATTGACACGATGTGATACAGTTCTGCAAAAAGCAGCCAAACAGATAAAGTTATCATTGAAAACTTTTAAACGGAGAGTGTGACTAGGCAGATACTAAGTTATGGTAAAATCTTTGTTGCAATATCAAATATTTTACGATTAAGACATTCCAATCTTTATTTTCTGTAATATATTAACACATTGTTGACCGGCAATTTTATTCAAATATATACGCACGTCACCGGCAAAGACAGAAATTTTGGATTAAAGTACGTCATTTTTATTTTCTGAAATATATTTTCTTCCTATGGGGGGAGGGGGTCTGAGATTCACAGTTTAAATGATAAAATGTGAGGATTTCTCTGTAGCTCATTCAGGTCATAGTAAAGGCCATAGGTACTACAATAACTATTTACTTTAGGAATTTCATATAAATTGATAAATGGGTTTAACTCCTAAATTGTCTTCAAATTTTAGTGTAAAAACATGAGTTTACCCGTTACTGGCCAACAGTGTGTTAATAGACATATTTATGCAAAATTTTTTAATTTTCTATAACTTATTTATTACTCTCTTTTTCTTGTTTTTCTCAGTCAAAGATTTTAAACTTTTCGGGGGAAAAAAACCAGTTGAATTACCAACAGAAGATTTTCCCTCACAGAACAAAAAACATACATCGGTATACTATATTCTGAGGATTTAACTGCAGTTGTTTGTTGTCGACAAAGTTATTTCAATAACTGCAGGCTGACAACAATTGTTGAACTTAGAGTAATTTGAGTTATGTGATAATCGTGTTCATTTTCACAATGTAATCCTGTTCATTTGCTTGAAAAGTATATTATTCATCATTTTGTTCTAAATGTATCTTATTCAATAAAGGTAATAATTTATCTTTCAAAGTAACTGAAAAGTATAGTGGGATCAGTTATAAGCATATAAAGATGCATATTGAAAGACTCGCATTTCTTTCGTTTTCTTCAAAAGTCACATGTAAAAGACGCTAGAATAAAAATTGATCCCTTAGTGCTATTTAAAACTTTAAATGAAAGTCTACGGAAAAGTGTGTCCAATATTTTTAACCTTATTAAAAATTCTCAATGATTAAGGACTGAAAAGAACGATAGAAACTGATGTCTTGTTCTACGTCAGAGAACTGATACAATGATAAATCATACAAGCTATTCTTGTAATGCTTCAGGCATACCTTAAGTTTTAATATTTTAATACAAGTTTTATTAAGCTTCACAACAGCTAATAAAAGAAACTATGGTTATTTTATAAATTCCCCAAACTGACATTTTATTGCAAGAACATTTTTCTAATAGTTGTTAGTAAGAAACCATTTTTATCTTACTTTTAAGAAGAAAAAATGTATGCATATATATATATATATATATATATATATATATATATATATATATATATATATATATATATATCTTTTATCGCTTACTCTTTATTCCGCTGTATAAGAACCGTTATTTCCTGCAAAACAGTAAACTTTTATCTTGTATATAAGTTCCTGAATTCAGCAGAAACTAGCATGCGTGCTCAAAATTACAACTGTTAAGCACACACACAAAAAAATAATAAAAATATAAATAAATAAATAACACTTCGACATTTACACCGACAAAGTCTCAAAGGAGAATTCAGCACATTCAAAATGCTTGCAGCAGCGAACGACAGTTAACCTCGATTCCTCATCACCATGCAAAGTCTTGTCTACCAGAAACATCTGGTGGCAGGACTGGACATGTGCGAATATTAATGCAAAGATTCAAGTGTAAAATCTAGCTCATCATCTGCCACATATATCTAACGCCTTGCTTTAGCACTGTCTTCATTCGATATACTAAATTTTAGGAAATAACAGGCATTTATCCAAAATATTCAATGTCATTTTTTTAAAAATTATATATGATTTAAATATATGGGCTGCAGAAAAAAAAATATAAATGGGGATCTTAATTTTTGATATCCCCTTGAAATGTTCATTGCCTGAAGGTAACTGTTTTCACCAAAACTGGTCACATTTAAAAAATATATTCCTTATTAAGATGTTGCCACTCCTTCCTCCTCCACGGTTTCACTACAACTCTAAACATTTTATCTAAGGAAAACCTCCCCATCCACGGTTGCACTACAACTCTAAATATTTTATCTAAGGAGAACATTTCAAATAAATATTGCACAATTGTTAGGGATCTTGCTCTATGATATCCCGTTGAATTTCCTGGGGGTAACTAACTGATTTTGCTAAACGTGGTCACATTTTAAAATTAGATTACTGTGGATTATCAACTTGTAATATCTCACTCATTGATACATTATAACTTCTTCCCCATCCACGGTTGCACTACAATTCTAAATGTTTTATCTAAGGAGAACATTTCAAATGAATATTGCACAATTGTTGTGGATTTTGCTCTATGATATCCCCTTGACTTGCCTGGAGGTAATTAATTGATTTTTCCATTTATACGTTATAACTCCCTCCACCTTTACGGTTGCACTACAACTCTAAATATTTTATCTAAGGAGAACATTTCAAATGAATATTACACAATTGTTGTGGGTCTTGCTCTATGATATCGCCTTAAAAGGTAACTTTTTTCCAAAATTGGTCAGTGTTTTATAAAGATTACTTTGGATTATGCAGAACCGATAAGTCTTGCAATGTTTCTGAACATTATATTGCTCCGTATAATACTTGGGTCTGATGTCATACACTCGGGAGAGTCTTTTCCCCATATCCTTATTGTTTTAAGTTCACAAAGGTGGCATGTTCGAAGTTTATCGTCCCAGCTCGCCTTGTAAGTCAACAAGTCTCCCGCCGCGCAAGGAAGCGGCGGTCGCTAGTCCTCCACCGCCAACCGGTTTGAGATCTGTCGACTTTGTTGGCTGAGGGGAAAAATAGACCGCAGAGCGGGGAGAAATTGATGGTGACACCAAAGCAAAAACACGTATCATCACACTTGGATAAGATGGATTTTGGCTTCTGTCGGTGCCGGGGGGCGCACTAAGCCGTCAAGACGATGTAGCGCTGGATTATTCGGACCGCCTTTCGTCGCATTTATTTTTTTACCCTTTTTATTAAATAGATGTCTTATTTCTTTTGCTGGGATTTGTTTGATGTTATAAAGAGGATTTATTTATTCACTTCACAGGTTTTAAACTCGAAGCTTCTGTCTAGCAACTCTCATAGCTCTCAGTAAATGTTTTTATGTTTGTTTTTTTTATCGCTGCGTTGTCACATAATATATCTTTATAACGATGTATCACCACGCTTGCCTAGTTTTCTTATAGTTTGTGGCAAACTTTTATTAACATATAAAATAAAATTTGAAATGTTAAATGGTATCATGCAAATTAGCTTAAAAATCAAATAGTCTTAACAGACTATTTAAAAGGCTAATTACGTGAAATTCGAGGATAACGCTTAGCAGAGACATACAGCTTCTTAATATGCACAATAAAAATTATGGGGAGCAAATAAGGCATGTAAATAAGGGAGCTTACTTCCGAACTTATGAACCTTTAGCTTACGAGACCCATTTTTCCGATTCCCTTTTTAGAACGGGAAATTTCATATCACCTTTATAAGAATGGCCATCAAGGGGGTTGGTATATGTATATATATATATATATATATATATATATATATATATATATATATATATTCATTCTTGGGCCCGTATTTTTGGGATACATGCAATCCCACCCCGTAAGGAAAAGATTAATACACCCATCCCTCGATTTATGTGATACTCAATTCACGCGCTTTCGGTTTAATGCGGTATTAAAAAATGCTTTTAAACCGCGTTAAAATTATTGATGAATAAATAAATAGCTAAAAAAAAGTTAAAAGTCAATGAAGTACTCCGTGTTCTTGGATTATTTTTCGAAGATATTTTCAAAATCGATATTCAATAATTTTTTTTTTATTTTTAACTCCCAGTTTTATATGATTTCCTTGGATTCAATTTACGCGGTTCCGCTTTAACGAGGAATGCATCTGTCGCGTAAATCGAGGGATGGGTGTAGTTCATCATAAAACAGAGTAACATTGTGTGATTGTCTCTATGGCATTTGTGAATTATTGTCTGTAGTGACAGTCACACATATTTCTCCCCATCTTGAGAAAGAAATATTTATTAGCTAACTTATTAGAAACTAGTTACCTCCCATAAATTTTACTTTAGATATAAAAAGAAGCTGTATGTCCCTGAGCGTTCAATCATTTAAAATACATTAAATTTTAAAAACTCAGTTTTCGTTTATTAATGTATAAACCCATTAAATATGAACCCAATAGCAAACCATTAAGTTTGTCGTATTAGGTTACATAATTTAGCAGTTGAAACATTTCATATACCAAAGGATATTCTTTGAAAACAGCAGCCCTAACGCTTCTAAAATGGCATTTTATGATTATAGTATTCTAATTTAAACGACATTTCTCTGTTAATGTGTTATTAGCAAACTGATAAAACAACATGTATTATATTTTTTTACTACTATTTTTGCTATTTAATAGGGAAAACTTCTTAAACTGTGATTTTGACCTTCCATGGCATTGTGTAGACATTTTGCAGTTATTCTGCATACGTAGCAATGTACAACTTGTTTCTTTTTTATTCGTCAACCATCATCTAAAACCAGCATATAAATTACCTTAAGCTGATACCTAATAAACAAGGCACATTTTCCTTTCATGAGCTTAAAAAGGCCCGCAGTATAAGAATTTGTTTATTGGGTGTACAGAATTTACTTTATTCCGTTTCAATTTTCCTTTCAAGTTTAGGTTTTTAGATTTAAAACTTAAACTGGTTTGCTTAGTTTAAAGGATGCCAAACTTAAATTTTAGCTGCACAATCATGCACACAAAAACCTTTCCCAGGATATTTAAAATAGTCCCTCCGAGCTAATACAAATCCTTTTACTAAAACTTCACTTTGTAGCCTTTGCCTATCACCACATTATTTTTGCATATTTTTCTTTCTCGCCTGAAGAGCAAAGCCGGGTGATTCTCTACGACCTCTGCAACCATCAGCCTGGCCCATCCTAAACTCCCACCTGTCTGCCGAACGCCCGGCTATCGTTTTCGGAAATTGCCCGTCTGTTTGCCCGCTCTGTTTGCCCAGGTGGAAATGTCGGCACACACAATCACAAAAGATTTTATCGCCCCCGTTGAAAGTTCCTCTCGGATGCTGGGAAATTCCTCTGTGGGCAATAGATAAATAGTGGGGGAGGCCACGCAGCGACTGAAGCGTTGGAGAGAGCAGATCCAAAGATCTCCTCTCACTTACTCAAGTGGGGTATTTGTTTGTCCTTTGTGGAGTGTTCTCACATTCTCTCCTTTCTGTTCCAGAAAAATCTGATAACGTTTCTTTCGAATTCTTCAATGAAAATGTTTCGATTCCCGTAAGGAAAAAGAATAAGAAGGAAAAAGAATTATGACCACTTCTGACATTCTTCTTTTTTCGGAAAGTTGAGTTTCGCTGAGATCTACTTACCCAGAGAGGTTGCCTCTATGAACAATTACCAAATGGTTGGACCTCTAAACTTCTTGCTATAAATAAAGGGCATTTCTGGACAACAAATGCTTCTACTGAGTTTCATAGACTCTTCCCAAATGCTGATGTTCAAACTGCTTGATACATATGAAAGACGGCAACTGAAATTTCTGCAGAGTTTGATGATTATCGGATTTGTGAATTGTCCATCCTGGTCTGATGAACTATATTAACCTTTCAGCGGGCGCGCCAATTTTTGGAACACCAGCAGGCACGCGTGGCATAAAGTGCAACGTTTCTTTCAACCTTGATTATTCCTTTTGCAATAAACTTTTTTTTTTCAAACTGAAAATAATAATTCTGCGTTTTATGACAAGATATAAAATGTTGATAATATTGAGATATATTTATAATTAAAGGCTAAAGAATGCAGATACAATCGCCTTATTTAAAAACTGTCCGGTTTATTGGATCTAAGGACAACTACCGAATAGATTCCTATTATGTCCAAAAACCTAAAACACAATGAGATTGTCCATCTTCGTCTTATGCGGGATACCGTGTAATAGCTGCCCATTGTATCGACTACATCAAGTATAATCGCTGGTTTACCACGATTAAATCACGGCTAACAATGAATGGAAAGAGTCAGAAAATCAGATCTGCATTAGAAAGGGTGTAACTATAAATAGAAACTGCTTAGAGCATTCAAACCTTACATGTAAAAACAAACCATTCAAAATTACGAAAATGTTGCACTTTGTACACGGGCGCGACCACTGAAGGGTTAATTAGTTCAAAAATAGTTGCCACTCTCGTTTTTTATTTAGGATTTTAAGAAACTTCGGGTTCTTGTTATGCATATTTCACGAGTTTTAAGGTTTGAGTTGTTTGATGTTTGAGCGATTTTATATTGTGGAAGTATAGTTACATGTTAACTAGGCAATTTACGTCTCGTTAAAATGACTTATTTTTTTCTGTACTCAATCAATAAAGGACATTGATTGATTACAGAGTCCTTGAAACTTAAGCTTTCATACGGCTGCCATGTGAATATTAGAAAAATGTTAGCCTGCAGCAGTCATTCTTATATGATTTCATGTATAACATCAGATATGAAGTGTCCGATGTATAATGAGATAAGAAAATTAATTATATTATACATAGTTGAGAACTTTCCCCTTTTCTCAGTTATTCTTACTGTTGCAGAAAGTAGTCCTGAAATTAATTAATATAAATATAAATAAATAAATTTAAAATCCCCATGTTGTAATATGGTTTGCTTCTCCAACCTGAATCTATATATTCTTTATTCAATATTCTTTCTTTCACCTTTTAGAGTTATATTATATTTATAACATACTCTATGCAACCGGATACTCCCTCCGTATTACATTCATTTCCCATTCCTGTATAAAAGCCTCATGCCGGGTTTAAAAAAATAACATTTGTTACTATATTTCTTCGCCCGTAAGGAAACTATCTTCCTTTCACCTTGAAAATTTTCGATCTGGAGGCCGCCTGTTCACTGATTCTTCCCTATCAGGACCCATCAATTATAACACAATTTAACTCTTCTATGAAGAATACGTGCGCTTTAAATTTTGTGAGTTGGGCTATATTGTATTTGGTAATACAACCTTTTCGGACCAGGTTCTAATAGTATGTCTTCCATTCTTTCTTGTTAACATGCTTCTCTTCTGGTTTATAACGCTGTTGCCATTATAACGTGAGCGGTTTAATGAAGTCAAAAGCTCCCGTTATAACTCTCTATCTAATCTGAAAATCTCTCTTAGTAGGTTATGATGATTGAGGGAATTACGAACCTTAAGGAGCCCTTAACAACTAACCAATGGCGCAACAGCCCATTGTGGACCTAAGCCTTTGGTGCCCATCTCCGCTTTTTTGACCGTGGGCTTGGGGTGCCATTACAGCATATGTCTCGGTTAGGTGGTCAACCTGACGCGAACCCCCAGAGTTAGTTCCCGAGCATGCTTGGTCCTCATTTTATCGACCCACTCAAGAGATGAAAGACATGAGTCGACCTTGCCCAGTCGACAGGTCCAGGGTCGAACCCTGGAACTGTGGCTTTAACCACTACGCCACCGGGCGTCTTGCTCTTAACAACAGGCAGCCTAAATTTCAATATACAGGGAAACTTCTCTACCCGACCACCCCACTAAACGGCCATATTTTGTTCAGAACCGATTAAAGACTCCATAGAGCCAATAATATTTAAGAAACCTCTGTAAGGCAGCCACTCCTCAAAACGACCACTTTTCTTCGGAACCACTGTTGGCCACCGTACAGAAGTTTCTCTGTTTTCACTGTATGTTGTTTTCAGTTCCATTATTTCCAACCCAGAGAACAAAAGTATTTCTGAAGAAAAATACTCATCATAAATGTTTATGATAAGAGGTTATTCCTAACCTGGTTCATAACTTTAACCGAAATGTTTACGATACCTATATTTGATATATTTTCAAAGGTTTCACATCAAAGCTTATTACACGGCAATTCTCTAAAGCTGATTTAAGTATAATCGAGGTGCCTCACCCCGGTGCCGGTAACAAAATCATTCTTATCGTTTTCGGAAATTGACGAGGTGGAGATTGCTCCACCCCCTCTTATTTGCACAGGTGTGAAAGTCGGAGCTTTTATTGCGCGGGGAGTCTGCCCTTGTTGACGCATGCTTATCATTTGTGGCCCCTTTTTTTCTGTACCTCCTCTCTCTCCATTAAAGTGATGATGACATCAGTGGTTGTTCTGCAAATACAGAGTGCAGCCAGTTAATGGATAACAGGGAGTACTGAAAGTATTGTGGAGAGAAAGGCAGAAAGGATGAGTTCGGATGAGCTACACTTAGAGTTAAAAGGAATACGATAATATTTATACAGTCGAACACCGTTATATCGAACCCGGTATATAACGAACGAAAATTTTGGTCCCGCCGTTTTCCTATTGTACGTAATTTAATTAGTACTAGTTGATACCCGTCAAAACATGACGGCTAGATAGTAAATAAATGTACTAATGCACAAATTATACTCATCATTGCCAGATGTTGAAAATCATAATGCGCAGAAACAAATTAATGTGTTTAAGCGGACTCGTACTTAGTGAGTATCTAAAGCCAGATTTAAAAATGTCACTGAGCATGCACAGAAAGCAATTTTTTAAAATGGTAAATTATTGCTAATTAAACATCGCGAATTAAACAATTTCCATCAGGCTAAATCTTATATTTCACAAACATAATTATCATAAAAATAAAAATGGCAGAGAGAGATCTAGAGAGATCCTCGGAATAAACGTGTTTATCATTAAAACATATCACTGAGCATGCGCAGAAACAATGAGTTTCTAAAGCAAGATTTAAACATACCACTGAGCATGCGCAGAAATCAATATTTAATTGTAAATTATCGCTAATTAATAGAAATTGCGGTTACAAAAGCCAAATTTGACAAATCTACATATTGCAATCTTTCGTTTCAGACCAAAGTGGAGTAAATCGATGCAGTAGTTTTCCCTGACAGACTGCCCAAAAAGTCGACTTAGCAACTTAAATATATAGATAGTGTCAGTTTAATGTAATCGAGTTTAGTCGATTTAATCCATTAATGATCATTTTTAATAGATTTTATCATTATTTTAATGCATCATTATTGAATACACATTGCAACTAATGAGTTATACATTTTGTGAACTCTAGCATTTTTCTTAACGGTTCGGATATAGCGAACCACCGGATAAAGCGAATAAAACCTTTGGTCCCTTGAAGTTCGTTATCCCAATATATCTGTACAAAAACTCTTTTCTTGTGCCTTATGCCTTCTTACAGTAACCTCTGCCTATGCATTATAAGCGCCCCACCTGGCCTTCTTATTTTGTTGCCTTTACGTAAGCAAGGTGCAAACAGCCTCAAAATTCTAAACGAGTGTAACTTTTAGTTTGGTAGACTGAGAGGTCTAGCAGTTGTTACATATGGCAATTATTTTTGGAAACTTAATCCATACAGTTTATATACTTACGAGACTGCTGGCCATTCATTTCATTTAAGAGGGCGCCGTATAGGTGGCCAGCATTAACCCCTACAAGTCGGTCCCGTAATTTTAGAACCGAGTCAAGTGACTAGACCGGAACACTTGACACCTCCAGAAGTGAATTTGAGAACTTGGAGGACATTGCCGCCACGACAGATTTTACATGCACCAGCCGCCATTAGTGTACACGGCGAGGGATTTGCAGCGACGGGCATCGAACCAGAGACGTTCAGATCACTGGCCCGCTGCCCTTGCTAACTGGGTCACTACGCCGAACTTAGAATGTCCAATTTTATAATGTTGGAATTATAATTTTGCTTAAGGAAAATTGCAAATTTTATTGTTTAAATACATCACCTGACGCAATAGGGGTTTTAAAATATACAAGTTCTTTTAGAGAATCCTTACATCTACCCGTCAAGTTTACGCGAGAAAGTCAAAATTTAAACAGGGAAAAATATACATTCTCACAAAAATTTTGCTTAAGAATAGCAAAATCAGAATCTTTGAGATTAATAAATATTAAATTAATTATGAATCATAGTATAATTTCGTTGGCAAGAAAGTCAATTTTTTAAATAAAAAGTCCTATTTCTCACCTAATTCTAAAAATTAACAATTCATTGCATCAAACAGGGAATTGGTATATGTTTACGAATAATCTGCAATTTTTGATAATCTCGTGTTTTCAAAGAATCTGTTATATATCTGGCTTCAATAACATTTGATACTCTGCTACATATTTTTTAACGTAGACCTGTTATAGCGTCGTAAAGTTTATCTCAAGAGGAAAAAAAGAAAGCGTAAATCATGGTACTAAATAAGTAGAGGCTATGAGATATTTCTTCATTAGCAGAAGAGGAAACCCAATTAATTGTTATATTAGCTTCATCTTTGTGTTGATGAACTTTAGGAAATAGAACTAAATGAGCTAATTAGAGGTCCTGAATCCAAAGTTAGAATTTTATGGGGTAGTTTTACACGAATTTGATAATGTATTACGACCTAATTAGGAAAGATATCGATAAATTCTTTCATAAACACCTTAAGAAACGGGAAGTGATAAAATAACTCGGAAAGCAATACTTTTAAAAAGAATCATAAAATCTTCAAAGCCTGTAATAATCACTTGGCGAGTATTTCTTAACTGCTTGTTTCATTAAATATTTTTCAGACTTCCTGATTTGTTATCATTTTCAATTAATATTTTTTTTAAAGTTTTCTAATCCTCTTTACAGCTGATATCATTTTAATTACTCATAAGGGTTATCATAGAAGATATGAAGGCCTAAATTATTTTAGAAATTCTGTCAAGATTCAGACCACAAGTTTATATTAGCTAATTTACTGGTAATTTTATTAAATTTATTTGCTTTTATTTGTTTATTTTGTTAAGGTTTTGTAATAAAGTCTGCAAGTTCCCCTACGGCTTCTGATATTATTACATTTTTAACTTAGATCTAAATAAAATAAATTTCACAGAAATGAAAACCATTTATAATTACTGGAGGAATGATTTTCAAAAAGGGAAATGTATTTCTTTTATCCCTTTGTCAGCTATTTCAGCTAGCAGTTGTAGTAAAGTATTTTTTCTGGTAATGATATTCTATAACAACCTCGCTTAAACAAAAGAGCTTTCTTAACAGAACCTTGCTTTTCACAGTGATGTTTAAGTATCTCCAAATTACATTAAATTACGTCAAATATGTTTGTTATTTCACTCCCCCCCCCCCCCCGAAACAAAGCCTTTTGCTGAAAATGCTGTAAGGAAAACACATTTAATACAAAAAAAGTAACATATTTAACTTTATAATATGACTTTTTGTTAAGTGAAAGAAAAGTTTATTTGCTTAAAACAGCATATTGTTTGTTTTTTCTTCTTCAGTACCAGTAGAAATTTTTTGACGAATTTACAAATAAAAACTTATGTGTGTGTAATCAAAATTGTGTGTATCAAAATAATTTCGTTGAATTAAAAATATTTTTCTAAACAGTACATGATACAAGGGCGGCTTCAAAGGGGGGGGGGGGACTAGGGACAATCCCTCCTCCCAAAAAAAAGCCTGGCGTATTTTTTTTTCATAGCCTAAAATTATATAATCGTTGACTTATTACTAAATAAGTTTAAATTTAAAATGTGAAGATGTTTATTTCTTATGTATATATATATATATATACTAGCAGACCCGACAGACGTTGTCCTGTTCAAACGTTGTAATTCTATCTGAAGTACCTGGCGATGCCCGGGATTTTAAGAATGTTTGTTAACCAAAATCAATTTAAAAATTAGCACACTATAAATAACGTAGAAAAAAAAGCATACGAAATGTTATACATATTAATAATATGAAAACACAATTAAAAATGTATAAATGCATGATAACTCCTCAGATTTCAGCTATATTCGGTATTTCGTCATAAAAAAGCTGAAAAAAATAAAAATAAATAAAAATAATACTTTTAAATAATAATAATTTTTAAAAATTAAAATTAAAAAAAATAAAATAAAATAAAATAATAATTAAATAATTAAAAAATAATAAAATAAAAGCTGAAATAAAAAAGCCTTTAAAAAAAGCTGAAATAACAGGTTTAGCAAAATTTACACAACTCTGGATTCGAACCCGGGTCGAGAGCATAGTACTTTCCAAATTGGCGACCTTCCGAATGAATGCGCCACGATAACATGGTGTTCTAGTGGGTAAAGTGAAACATATTCGCTATTGGAAAGTTGTTGTGGACTGGTGATTATACATGTCAGAGGAGTTTTTAGTCAGAAATAAGTTAGCAGGATAGAAGCTTAGTCTTTAGCTCTTCAATAGACACAAAGATATAGGCGAGAAGGATAGCAGTAGCGATTAAAATTGATCTCGTGTCACTTAACGTGGTTGATTCGAATTTTCCATCGCGTGTCGAGAGTATCAATATGCCGTTGGATCTGATCCATTTTAGAGTATAAAATCTGACTTGAGAGATTATTATTTTCATTTATTATTCTGGTTTAATATATGACTTAAAAATTTTTGATTTTATTTATTTTTATTTTTTTTTCTCGCTGTTTGTTAACTAAACCTAACGTGGACGCCATTATCTAGAGGGGTGATTTCACAAACTGTAACAGCTTCCATTTACCGGACGCATTCCCTTATAAATTGTTGTTTTTTTATGTTATTCCACTTTTACGGCAAGTGTTTCTATATATATTTATGCATGCATCTATATCTATATATATATATATATATATATATATATATATATATATATATATATATATATATATGTATATATATATATATATATATATGTATTTATATATATATATATATATATATATATATATATATATATATATATATATATATACATACATACATACATACAGTACCTATATAATTAAAAACCCATTAAGGGTGGGCGGGATTGGGGCCTCTAACTTTGTCAAGAAAAGTCATAAGAAATGAGCTCCTGATGTACGGACATTTCTTTTAGAATTTGCCGGAAAATTGTTACTCTTTTTCGGCATTGGTTATTCCACTTTTACGGCAGGAGTTTCTATATATATTTATGCATGCATCTATATATATATATATATACTAGCGGACCCGACAGACGTTGTCCTGTTCAAACGTTGTAATTCTAGCTGAAGTACCCGTCGATGCCCGGAATTTTAAAAATGTTTGTTAACCAAAATCAATTTAAAAATTAACACAGTATAAATAACATAGAAAAAAAGCATACGAAATATTATACATCTTAATAATATGAAAACCCAATTAAAAATGTATAAATGTATAATAAACTCCTCAGATTTCAGCTATATTCGGTATTTCATCATAAAAAAGCTGAAAAAATAAAAATAATAATTTTAAAAAATAATAATTTAAAAAAATTAAAATAAAAAAAATAATAAAAGAAAGTAAAATAATAATTAAATAATTTAAAAAATAATAAAACAAAAGCTGAAATAAAAAAGCCTTAAAAAAAAAGCTGAAATAACAGGTCAAGCAAAATTTACACAACTCAGGATTCGAACCCGGGTCGAGAGCATGGTACTTTCCAAATTGGCGACCTTCCGAATGCGCCACAATGACACGGTGTTCTAGTGGGTAAAGTGAAACATATTCGCTATTGGAAAGTTGTTGTGGGCTGGTGATTATACATGTCAGAGGAGTTTTTAGTCAGAAATAAGTTAGCAGGATAGAAGCTTAGTCTTTAGCTCTTCAATAGACACAAAGATATAGGCGAGGAGGATTGCAGAAGCGATTAAAAAAGATCTCGTGTCACTTAAAGTGGTTGATTCGAATTTTCCATCGCATGTCGAGAGTATCAATATGCCGTTGGATCTGATCCATTTTAGAGTATAAAATCTGACTTGAAAGATTATTATTTTCATTTATTATTCTGGTTTAATATATGACTTGAAACTTTTTGATTTTATTTATTTTTATTTTTTCGCTCGCTGTTTGCTAACTAAACCTAACGTGGACGCCATTATCTAGAGGGGTGATTTCACAAACTGTAACAGCTTCCATTTACCGGACGCACCCCCTTATAAATTGTTGGTTTTTTATTAATTAATTAAAAATATAAAAACATATTCTATCGGATCAAATTGTGAATCTAAACCATTCTCGAATCAACTAAATTGCACACACAAAATTTCATAAAAATCAGTCCAGTCGTTTAGGAGGAGTTCAGTTACATACACACGGACAGAAGAAATATATATATAAGATATACAGTGGAATCTCGATCGATCGTTTTCCGGATCATCGTTTTCCCGCATGTGTCGTTCATTTCTTCCAGTCCCAGCGATTATATTGCTTTGTTATGTTCCCGCATCTATCGTTTCTCCGCATTTATCGTTCATTTCAGTCGGTCCCTTGAAAAACGATAGATCGAGATTCTACTGTATAAATATATATATATATATATATATATATATATATATATATATATATAACCCTAAGAGCCAACGTTGCCCCCCCCCCCACCCCAAATCTCTAGCCTGGAGCCACCACTGACATGATATAAACTTTCTTTTATATAAATCTTATAATGAGTGCTGGATTAAAATATTCCAAGAGTTTAAGTTTGAATTCTGGTTAAGAACGTGTTACATTATTCTGTCGAGTCATGACTTGAATTATTCTCAGTTTATATGGATCGTTGTATTACTTCTACTAACTATACTGTTAAGAGTTTAAGCATCACAGTCTCTCAATTTTCCTAAGTTTATATGTAACTAAATAATTTTTCTTCCTTTGACTCTTCATAGATTATCATGAACATTTCTTTGTGCTACTCTGTAAAATTGTAAAATGTGTATTCGTCCTATCAATATGGGAAATACAATAATAAAGTAAATTCTAAAACTTCATTCATGTCGCATGGACCATGATTAGTTGGCTGACTATATTTATGGGGACCGTACAACCTGATGTTCACTTTCTTTTGAGTTAAAAACGAAAGGTGAAATTACAAAATACTGTTAGAAAGTTGAATCATCAGCATTCTGAAAACGCAGAGATGAGAAAGATCTTCATCCGCAGAGAGAAAGGGGGAAAAGAAAATTTATAATTCTGTTCATATTTATAGCTGAAGCCCTCGTTACTCGTTTATGTGATTAGCTCGTAAGTTGTGAGGCTGTATTACATTGCCAAGCTATATTAAGAATGAATATAGCTTGTCCCTAAACTATTAATTTTTTTAGGTGTTAATTCTTAAACCTGTGAATGTGAAGATGAATAAATGAATTCCTAAACCAGAACTAATTATTATCAAATATACATTGTTTCTTTGAAATATATCAAAACAAAAACAAAACGTCTTTATAACAGAAAAACATTTTGAAGACTCATTTAAAATCCCGGATTGTATCTGGTTATGTAGCTTTAGTCAAATAAAAATAATGTCAAGGTTTTCATTAAGCCTGTTTTAACATGAATACCTACTGAAAGGTGAGTACCTTATTGACAAGGAATTTTACTCGTGACAAAGTTATATACAAGTACTGTAATTTTTATTAATTCTCTCCACTGACGGGTGGCCCGCGTTGGCTTATGAATTTATCGACCCTTATGGATTTTTAGTGTCCTTTAGTCCTGAAAAGCTGAAAACCCATAATTCAAAAGATGATAACAGACTAATTCTGTGATGTCTGTCGATAGCGCGTGTCATCTAAACAACTTTTGTAATGATGTTAAAAGCCCTTTGAAGAGGCCGAAAACATTATTCATCTTCTTTCCCTCTTATGTAATGTTATTATAAGTTTATACATCTGAAACGTATTATGCATGCGCTCCATGTCCCCCTCTTAGCAGAATTCAGGAAGCTACTTAAAAATACTGTCAGCTTCACGGTGAATTTTTTCCTGAAAGTAGGAGAGTAATCGTCTCTGCGCCAATAGGTAGCATAAATCATGTTGTCACCCTTACGCAAAACTAATCCTATGACAGCAGTATCTTTTATCTCAACACTCACTGCCGCTCATGTCAAAACCTTTTTGATAACGGACGGGTAAAAACCGGTGTTATGGATCCAATTATTGAGACATTTTCGCTAGATGGCCCCCAAAATAGCTGACACGGGAGATGAGAAAATGAAGAAATTTTCATTTTAATATCCTGTACACGGCACAGGTACCTTGTCGTTATCAAAGACAGACAAAGCTGAAAGCTGTCGCAACAAATAGCTGAACAAGCCGCTCGCCCGCGGGTAGGCATCCTCAGAATACACAAGAAGGTTCCACTCCAAAGAACATGCGCATCATGCTCCACTGACTCCCATCCTGAGCGCTGGAAACACTCCTCAGAGTCATCCTCAACTAAACGATTGGTCGACAGCAAAGGAAATGGGTGGAAGGCTAAATGCTAATGAAACCTTTTCCTACCAGATGGCTAGGTGCTATTGTTGCCAGCTGCATGAGGCCCCCTGACAAGAATCCGCGAATAATCGTTTGAGAAGATGAGTCCTATTAAGGGGCTTAATTTGTTGGACAAAAGTCGCATTAGCCGTGGATGTCACGTACCAGCCTCTGTTTCTCACACTGATTGGACCGCTGCCAACGGGGAGCACCGACTTTAATAACAGGGGCGATGCCTGATCGTTATCTTAAGTAGGAGAAAATGATAGCAAAGCCAAGCTTTTGCAATCAGCGTGTTCGATTAATCAGTCGGAATTAGACCTTTGTTCGGCTAGAATGGGCTTATAATTTCATTACAGGGCTTCAACTTTGAAACGCACGTGGAAGACCCTCTAAACTCCTTCAAAGTTTCGTATAAGGCTGCTGTGTACTAACCCTAATGGATTCGCTTGTCTCTATGTTAACCTATGGAGAAAACTTGTCTTCTATTTTCAGCTACATAAATGCTGATAATCCAGTAAAAATGGTATTTTCAGATGCCTGAACTTTTCTGCACCTTGCAACAGGATTCATTTTATAAATTTCGTTCACCAAAGGAATTTAGGAGCGTTTAAAACACACTATACCAAGTTTTTCCTCATACAGTTTAAATTTTAAAATTTTAGTTGCATTTAAAAAAAGCTAAAATGCTCCAAGGTGTAAAATTTCTTTCTCTATTACGGAATTTACAACTTTTTAAAACAAATCTTTAAATCCAAGTCGGCAGTCCTTGCAAATTTTCTCCATAGGTTAACATTGAGGAGTAAATCCAATAGGGTTAGTACTTCGAGCAGAATAGTTCCCCTTAGTCCACGTTCCAAATGCATATGAAGTCGATTATAATCAAAATAAAAGAATGTCTTGTGAAAGCTGATATTGTGATATGAAAATCGGGAAGTCAATATTACCACGAGTCCCACCACATAAGCACAAAACCAAATTAATTCATTTAAAGTTTTTACAGTCCAGAAAACGATTAAGGCTTTATTTGGCTTAACTCACGTAGAAGTATGATAAAACTGCACGAGACAAACCCTCGTATATTGGTGGGGTTCATTATTGACAAAACTAGGCATTTCAATCAGCATTAGAGTTGCCATGGGCCTTACTTTAGCATAACTTACTAATTCTTAAAGGACTTGTATCAGGCAGAATCAAGTAGCATCGAAGTCATTTGGTTTGTTTGCTTTTTCCACAGTAGGCTAATGTGAATGGAAATCGTGAGTGACCTGTAAAAATTTAGAAAAGTACAGCTTTGGATATTGCTTTGCCTCCACTATCATACTCGCCTGCCAAACCATACTAAGGAAAGCATAAAGAGGGGGGGGGGGAGGTACCTTAGGCAATGGTCTCTGGAAATACAGGCTGCGTCAATTTCCTATAGATGTAGTTTTGGTTGTTTCCATTAGCGGCTGCAATAAAGGGATGTCTATAAACGAAATGGTTATAATTTACTTACTAAGAAGATATCCTCATTTAAGCTAACAGCAGTTGCGAAAATTTCTTTTCATGTTTATGTCAGTAGATTTCGGCTCTAGAGTTTGTCAGCTTTATTTTTTTCTCTTATGATACAGTGTAATAAGCATGGTTAGAAATTCTTATTACGTTTTGAGAAAATTTAATATAAATTATTTCCGTCAGCCTATTTATTTGTATAAGGCTGAGTTAAATGCAAACCCTGTTGCATTACACTAAAATGCTAAACATTCATATTTCCTCTATAAGGAAAGAGGTGATAAAGGATAACATTAAATATGTGTTTTTGAACCATTTATTAGTTACTGTAGCGTGTTGAATTCAGTTACTGTAATATATATTCATAAGCTTCATTCAACGTCGTCACTTTTCGAAGATGCATAGTTGAAGGAAATTTCTCAAACGCAGTGGGAGATTAAAAATTTGAATCACTGTCATTAGTAATTTGATTTAAAATTCTTTTGAAACTAATACCCTACACTAACCACTTTAAGAGAGAAACTTATCAAAAATTTTTCGAAACATCCAAGGATTCTCTCTTATGACTTTCGTTTTATAAACATCTTTGCTAACATTCCGAAAAGCCCCAGTCACCATGAAATTCTTTCTTTAAATGAGTTTTAAATTTAAATTTAAATTTAATTTTTTAATTTAAATTTAATTTTTTCAGTTTGAATTAATTTTTTTAAATTAAAAATTTGCATGTATCAAACCCTTACATCTGTCCACAATGCATAATGTAAAAGAGGAATAATGTGACCAAATATTAATAAAAGGATTTAATATACAACTTTTCATGTTTACTGTAAATTTTATATATTTATTTGCAAGTTTGTTGGATGTTCCTTATTATTAAGTAAACAACGTGTTTTTTTTCAAATTTAACACGCACCTTCAAAACTAACCGCTAGGTACTGAAATCATGTGTTTTTAGATATAAAAAATTTACAGAGAAAGTTGTCTAGAAAATTACGCATATTTCATACTAAAAAGAATTTACGTCCCTATAAGAAAATATTAATTTTTCCATTTACCCGATTTTGATAGGTGTTCTAATTTTACACTCAAGAATTTTAGACAAAAACTGAGCGTTATATTCGAGTAGAAACTGTTTAATATGTTTTCAAAATAAATACTTAAAAAAATCACTTTTTAGGAATTAGAGAATGTAAAATTCTGGCTTAATTATAGAGGTATTAAGAAGCATTTAGAAAAATTCTCCTTCTACTGTTTTGGGAATGGTCAGTATATAGGGTTAAACGGAAAACCGTTTCCTTGTAGGAATAGAAATAATAATATATAGGGTGGTAATAAAAAAACTTTGCCGATATATGGACCTGTAGCGGCTGTTCCGTTCAACCGATCGAGATGAGATTTCAGATATAGTTATTCAGAGGTATGAGCACGGGATTCTGTGAACGATAACGAAGTGGTGCTCACGGTTACAGGTACAGAAACTCGAAATTTTCGAATGACAATGCATACTTTTTCCCGTCGCAAAATGTTCAGCGCATGCAAAAACCCTAAACAGCGTTGGAACAGTACGTGTATCACAAAAAACGGACGCGTTATGCACGCATAAAAAACAGCTCTGCGAACGGCCAACAAAAACACGATGATGACACCCATTTTGAAAATGTGCAATCCAAATAAAAGTTTTCTTTTGTCTGATCTGTGTTGTCATCAGTGATTGGTGTCTTGCCTCTGTCATTTGCAAATTTCCTCCGTGCGTGCCCCCGATCGTGCTTTTGCTGGCCGTTCGCAGAGCTGTATTTTGTGCGTGCACGACGCGTCCATTTTTTTTGTGATACACGTACCGTTCCAACGCTATTTAGGGCTTTCGCTTGCGCTGAATATTTTACGACGGGAAAAAGTGGGCGTTGCTATTCGAAAATTTCGAGTTTATGTACCTATAACCGTAACCGTGAACGCCACTTTGTTATCGTTCACAGAATCCCGAGCACATATCTCTGAATAACTATATCTGAAATCTCATTTCGATCGGTTGAACGGAACAGCCGCTAGAGGTCCATATATCGGCAAAGTTTTTTTTATGACCACCCTGTATATACATATGTCTAAAAGTAAACCAATTGATGTCAAAGTAGCCTCTACTAAATCGTATTTTATGACTGAGGCTTATGTCAGTCCAAAGCAAGATTTTTTTATAGATTTGTCTACAAGTCAGACAAGTCGAAAATATCAGGATTCCTTGCATGCAAATCAATATAATTTATTTAGCATACGCCATTTGAAAGGACGTAAGCACAGCAAAAACCATTACTGATTCTAGCATACCCAGTAATCCACAACCGTCCGCCACTTTATTAACTTTTATTAATCATTGTTCTGAACCTAGTTAAGGAATCTCATTGTATTGTATTAGCTATTGTCTTCATTGGGACGACAACAAGAAAAGGGAAAGGTTCATCTTTATATTTTGGGGTTATTACTATTATTATTTTATCAATGAGGCAAGCACTGATCCCGAGGTCATTCGCCCAAACACACATTGGCTTTTTATTTATTACGTGAGCGCCCAATAGGATAAACAATATTGCTTCCTATGACGGGAGGGGGGGGGGGGGGCAGGAACATCCATATCCGCATAGCCAAGATTGGAGTCCGGTAGCGTGTTATGGTAACCACTCTACAATAATGGCGGTTATTTGGGATCTTACTATTATCAAAATTACCAAATGATAACAGCAAAATTTAACTGGTAAAGACGGAAAGTTTTTGTCAGAAAAGGATGTTATGTGTTTTGTAGATAAGTGTTTTTTGAAAAAACGCTGTGTAAACGTAGGATGTTCGTCTCCATCTCTCTTTTTTTTTGGGGGGGGGGGGAGAGGGGGTAAAACGTAAGGCAAAGTTCAAATCTAAATCCGGCTTCACTACGATCTTTCCCTTTCATCTTATCTGTATCCATTTCATTCATAAGTATTTCATCGGTTAGTATGGCAGCGTATCACTCTTCAAGTTAAGTATCGCCAGGCTGAATGGCTAAAGCGCTGGCATTTGGTTCAGATGATGTGGATTCGAGTCCTACTGTTGGCATGGATGTTTGCAGCCGTTTGGAATTGGCTTCAAACCTTAGGTCCCGGTCTATTTAACCCTCGTGTAGCAAAAAGTTGACCGCAGCGCTCCAAACCAAACCAAACCAAATCAGTTAAGTATCTTCATATAGTAGCGTACACTTCCAGGCAAATTTTGACGAAACTTCAACTATATCTACTAAAAAATTTTTCAGTTCCACAACATAAAACATTCTGTATAGATAAGCACATAATTTCTTACAGAAAATATTTCTATAGAAACGTCATCCATAGCAGAATTACTATTGGTATCCCTTAGAAAAATCATGCACTGCAACATTTTTTTATTTAAACACGCAATTATTTGTTTTTCTTCATGAAAATTTAGTCAGTTATTGCTATTACTGTCTACAGTATTCTGTGGTAGTGGTCCAGGATTTTTCATGATTTTTCTGATGCATCATGAATTTGGTGTGCCCTTCTCTTAGGTAAGATATAAGTTTTTCAAGCATGCTCAACTTTAGGAAACAGTAGTTAATTGTTGTACACATAATAATCAATATCATGGAAGTTATTGTTAACGCTGTCCATAAAAATACATCTCTTTTCAAAAGTTGACCCTGAAAACTGACCGACATTTTTATTATTACATAGAGATGAGCAAACACGAATATTAATAACTTATTTCAGGAGATAGTAACATTAGACATAGACATTAACTAAAATAGCTTTTAGCATGTATCTCTTAAAAAGCTACACAAAGAATTACGAAACTCTACATTGCATTTACCACATTCTCTGTCATTTTTAACTGCATTCTCCATGGAGTTTATTTTTTAAAAAAATGTTGAAACGTTATCCTCTATGTATACCCCAAGTGATCTTACTATAGTGACCAGAATTGCCAGTCCAGAAGTAATCATTTTGTACTTTGTCCTCAGTATATGGTAGCCTTCGGTATTGGTGTAGGTCTCCCTCAGTTTAGACATAGTTATCAATCATCCCCCTCCACCCAACAGGAGAGAATTTCCTCAAAATTTGATATGTAAAATCTTTTTTTGTCTACTATTTACAGCTACACAAATGCTGATAATCGAATAAAAATGGTATTTTTAGGTAGCCTGAACTTTTCTAAAACTTGCCACAGTATTCATTTTATACATTTCACCCATCAAAGAAATTTAAGAGCGTTTAAAACAGACTATACCAGATTTTTCCACCGGATAATTTAAATTTTAAAATATTACTTCCTTTTAAAAATATGCCCCAAGGTGTAAAATTTATTTCTCTATTACGGAGTACAATTTTTTTTTTAAATATGGTAATCCGTGAATAAATTTACTCCATAGGTTAACATTGAGGTGGGCGAATCCAATAGGGTAAGTACAAAGCAGCCTTAAATCCTGTCAACTGTCTGGTAATCTTAGTAGCTCTTTGGTAAGGTATCGCCTTATTGTATTCATTATTTACAGGCAAAATTTGCTCTTTTAAAAGTCTTCTAGAAAAAGATGACCATGGCTCTCTCAACCTACCAAAATTCAGTACAGGAAGCTTATATAGTTCCGTACGATATATTTTGGTCTATCTTTAATCCGTATGAATCTGTAATTTAAACCAGAAGAGAGGCTGAAGTGGTGTACCTGAAAAAACAAATACTACCCATTTGGAGGAAAAAGTTACGCATTTTCAAGCGTTGGGTAAATTGTACCCTTTTAAAGAGTAGACCAGACGAATCATGATAGGGTTAGTGAAACGATGATCTGATACTCTTTTTCCATGACAGGGAATCCAAACTGCATTGTCAGCCTAATGACAGGCTTCAAAGGAGACGCGTTTTATTTCCGCAAGTGTCGCGGTACTTTAAGGCTCAACAGTTCGTGGAAGAGAATAGTGATTATAATCTCATCCGAAGTCGAATACATTTCGAATCTTTTTTTCCTTTTCATTTATTTCTCTCTTCCTCCGACCAAACAGTGTAGCAAGCTGGCTTCATTCTTTTTTATCTGCTCATCGGCAGAGAGGAACAACTCTTGGGATATGTAGGGTTTGATAGACCTAATTGGCAATTGAATGGCGATTTGTCAACGTGATGAGGAAATGATGATGAACAATTTTTGGACTTTTCACAGAGTAAATATAATTACAATGGAAAATGACACCGAATAAATCCACGAGGCGGCTGCTGAGATAGATTTTTAAACATACAGGGTTGACTCTGGTTGTTTTTTTATTATGTTAAATATTAAACAGGTGTTCGTATGTATACATGAGAAGAATTTTAAGCGGTTTGGTTTGATGCGAATTTGAATAGATTTGGCTTAAGCTACCAGCAACATTAACCTGTTCCTTACTGGGTGGGATAGCATGTATCCCAAGAATACGGAACCAAGAATGAATATATATATTATGGTAATGTGGCCCATAGCGATCCATAACCAACTTCGTGAAACAAGTTAAAACACGACACGGAATAATTTGAGAAGGAAACTTGTTTACATATGTACAAAGGTTTTATTAAACCTTAATATATTTACAAAACATCATTTATTACAAGAATTTCCCTGGCTAACACAAGCCAAATATCCTTATCCACGGTCTCTGTTCCGAGCAAACCCGTGCAAAATCTCATAAGATTAATCACAGACCCGGCGCACTCCAGCGCTGTCGGTCTCACACCAGTCGATCAGCTAAAAAGCCCCCCAGACAAAGAAGGGGAGTCCTTTTATCCTTTTCTTCCAATTTTCTAGAAGAATCCAGAAGACTCCACAAATTGCTGGAACAACCTGGACTTCCGGGCCGATGGAGGTCACTTCCGCTCGTGCCGACCCTTTCAAGGAAACCTGAAATCCATTTGGGCCCGGGACATACTTCATTGTTAGTATAATAGATGCCGCCGCTGATCGGCAACATATGTGCAGACTGCGGGAAGAAGAAAAGAAAGGTTATTTGGCGACTTTTGCACATTAGCGTTCCTTTTGATGTGCCTGCAACACATGTGGAAAACTCATCAATTCCACCGGCTGAGTCGAAATAAGGAGTGCCGATGTCCACGATGTGACAGCTCCTCCTCCCATCAAGTCTTTTTATATTTTAAAAAGACTAAGGTCACAGGTGTACGTCCAAACGAGGTAATCCTTCGGAGAGGTCTTTCACACAATGACTTATTTGAGCCCTATCTTAATGGCTTAATACCAGACCTACCGCGCACTCGAAACTCTAACACCAAACCCTTCTTAGTACTCAGTTCGAGAGCCTACCAGTCAAACCTTCGTCTCTACACATTATGTTGACACATCAGAAACATTTTATAGCGGTTACAAAAAGAATAAACACAATTATACACTGAAATAATTTCTACTCACAACTTCTTAGAACATGAGATTAAAACACCGCTACCATACTTATATAAAAACATACAGTCACTTTACACTTATTGACATGCTAAAAATTCCAATCATTTTACACATAATCAGTTTACAACTTAGCACCTTTAACAATAGTACTTAAAACTTCACCTTAAAAATTCAACACAATGATAACTTACAACCTGCTCGTCAAACGACTCACAGTTTTCTTAAATTTTTCCATTTAGTCGTTGGTTCACAACTGACTCAACCACCAGAATTTACACAATTCATTTGGACTTTCCTTTGTCCGTTCAACCTGAACCAGACATGACAATAGGCAAAACCGCCTCACATTCTATTCACGGAACAGAAACAATCATACTATTAGACCTAAAATACTAACAAATAAAAAAAAACCTTAACTAATTTTCACTGTGAAACGCAATACAAATCTTTAAATAATTTCCATAATCAAATAATCAAAATTAATTGGTCCACTTACTTATGGATGCACAAACAAATTAAAAATTAATTACTAAGATTTCATCACAATGGATTAATTTCTCCATTCTTAGGTTACGAATTTACCATCATACCTAACGTAATACACTTCATTACAATAGAACACATTCAATTCTTAACTAGGTATTCACACTCACAACCAATTTAATACATTTCATCACTATAATTTAATAACATTAATTTTCTAAATTATGCAATTACAACAATACCCAATTTCATACAATTATAACTCACATTTCATACCAAAAATATGTACATACATAATATTCAGATAACTCTCTGAACTTAACGTTCGATTTCCCGAGATGACTGACTCGGTTCATCATTTTCACACAATTTTATTCCTTTAATTTTGGAATTAATCCTCCTCTAAGCATCTCGCTTACGCTGTATTTTCATGGTAACCCTTTCATTCGGCCTCCTAAAATCAACCTGTCCAGAATCTCCCAATGTCCAGAGTCCAATAATCTTCGCCCTCGCGAAAATTTTCAATTTTCGGTTTTGTCTCAGTCTTCCGAAATTTCTAGGTTGCCTTCCCGAGTATTTCTTACACGTTTTTATTTTGAATTCAACGGAATACTTTCTTCCCCTAAATTTCCTCTTAAATTTTACAAAACCCTGGCTTCCCGCCTTTTTTCTATGCCTTACGCAATTCGGCGTCCTAAATGCTACCAGAAATAATTCCCGTTTTAGTCCATTAGCCCTGAGTTTCCCAACCTTGGGTAACCTCCCAGTCCAACTGTATCTAATCCGGCTCGCTGTCCTTCTATTTTCTACATTCATTTTAACCAGACCAAACTGCCAGAATTTTTCTAATAATTCCTCCGAGTCCCCCTGTTTCGACTTTGTAACTCGCACGAGTCTATCATTCTCCCTCGTGAATTCCCCCGGGTCACCTGTCTTTACCTTTTCTCGTATGACAGCTAACGTGTGACATTCCTCTTGTTCCCGCGCTAAATCCTCGGGGATTTCAACTAACGGAGACTCTGAATAGGGGCCGTTTAGAAAAACTTCGGGTTTAGACTCCTCTATTGTCGGGCTCGCTTTGACCATGTTTTGTTCAGTCTCTTTAGCTGGGCTCCGCGTAAAAACCGCATTTATTGGAGCACTATTTAATTTTTTCTCAATTAACTCAGCGGTCTTATTTCCCAGCAGATAATAACCCTGGTCAACCCCGTTCGGTTTGACCGCCGCTTTTGTCCAGACGCTCCCAAAATCACTCTCAATTTGAACCCAAGCCAAAGGCAAACGAATACATTTATCGTCCAGAGGTTGTCTTACCCAAATGCCTTCTCCTATCAGGTCCTCATTCGTCACCCATGACCTATCACATAGATCAATTTCCGCCCCCGTGTCCCTCAAATATTGTCTGGGTACACCGTTGATTACCGCCTTTTTCAAGTAAGGATTAAAGCAACTGCTTAGATCTACCCCCGTCACGACATGGTTAATTACTTCGCCTTTCGTTGAATTTTTTTGGTATTTCGGGCACTCATTCTTGAAATGCCCATTTTCCCCGCAAAAATAACAAGTCAAAGCCTTCTTCCTCTCATATGACTGCTCTTTTCGCCAATTCGTGTTACTCGTTTCCTCATTTTTATTTCCTACCTCTGATTTAGATTTACTCTCGTCTTTATTTTTGCCGTAAGTCTGACCTTTTGTTTTTTCCTGGCCCGGTTTTTTTCCCCATAACCTTTCGTCTTGTTTTTTTCCATTATAGTGTACGCTTTCATATTTGTCGCATTTATCCGTGATTATAGATACATTCCTCAACTCGTCCCAATCTTCTACATATTTTTCCCTAATTTCCATCGGGACGCGTTTTTTAATTTGTTCCGTGACCATTAGCTCTTTCAAAGCCTCGAAATCGCTAACGTTCACTGACTCAAGCCAATTTTCCAAATATCCTTTTAACTCATAAGCTAGGTCGGACCACAATGCTCCCGGTTTCCTTTGATGGGTTAGGAACTTGGCACGCAAAGCACCCGTGCCTAGTCTGAACCGTTTTAATAACAGCGATTTTATGTGAGGGTAATCATCCCCTTTTTCTCCCGGTTCCTTCACAATAATTTCTGATATTTCAACCGGTAATAGCGGGATCAATTGACTGACCCAATGGATAGAGGGCACCTTTGTTTTTTCCGCTTGTCTTTCGAAAAGCATAAGGAACAGCGTTATATCTCCTGAGAGGGGGTCAAATTTGGGGACCAAATCTCTCAAACTGGTTCGAAAACCTCTATCTGTCTCTAAGTTAGAGTCGTTCGAGCTTACACTGCTCGTTTCGACAGTACCCTGGATGCGCATTTTTTCCAACTCAAACCGCCTATCATCCTCCAGCTGTTGCCTATAAGCCTCTTGCTGTTCTTTCTCACGACGCCTATCAGCCTCTTGCTGTTCTTTCTCACGACGCCTATCAGCCTCTTGCTGTTCTATTATCGATTCTATAAATGCTTCAATTACATTTTCTTTGAAATCGGATGCCCCCATAATTTTCTTTGCAAGCGCTAACTTTTTGTCGTTTACCGAAACCTCAGTATCAAATTCCTCGGCCAAAGCCAAGAGAACATTTTTAGTCTGTTTGCACAGAAAAGTTTCCATTTTTATTTTTTTTTTTGTATTAACCTAACCGGTCACCCCTAGTACCGTAACACAATTTTCCCGGTCTAGAATACACTAGCTACACATATACAATATCCTAGCACTTTAAAAATTTAGGCATATATCACCTTCTACCAATACGTCTAAAATATAGAACCAAAATCACACTAGCACATATATCACACTAGAACATATATTACACTATACACCTATAAATATTTTTATAGCACAATTCAAACAACGTCTCCCAAACTGAGTACCGTTTTTCTCTTTCTGCACAAACGTGCTGTGAGATTCCGTATGGATTACTCACACATACCTTGATTACCACTAATCAAAATTCTATCTTCCCCTAAGGGATTTTTAGTTTTCCCAAACTAATTTTTTATTTCACGCGCCTGGCGACTTAAACTCAGACCTCTCTAAAAAGATTTTCGAATGGACTCACCTTCTTATTCGTTGCATCCAGCTCAACCCGCTGATTGACTTTCTCTCCAAGGTGTCCTCTTTTTAGGCTGCTCGGTCTTGCTTCTATCCTAGTCTCCGTGCTGCTCCCCGATCAGTGAAGACTCCACTTCTCGATCCTCTGGAACTGCAGACGCACCGTCCTACGTGGACTCAAATTCCAATTTATTGTGGAATACTCCCAACGGACTGCCACCAGCTATGGTAATGTGGCCCATAGCGATCCATAACCAACTTCGTGAAACAAGTTAAAACACGACACGGAATAATTTGAGAAGGAAACTTGTTTACATATGTACAAAGGTTTTATTAAACCTTAATATATTTACAAAACATCATTTATTACAAGAATTTCCCTGGCTAACACAAGCCAAATATCCTTATCCACGGTCTCTGTTCCGAGCAAACCCGTGCAAAATCTCATAAGATTAATCACAGACCCGGCGCACTCCAGCGCTGTCGGTCTCACACCAGTCGATCAGCTAAAAAGCCCCCCAGACAAAGAAGGGGAGTCCTTTTATCCTTTTCTTCCAATTTTCTAGAAGAATCCAGAAGACTCCACAAATTGCTGGAACAACCTGGACTTCCGGGCCGATGGAGGTCACTTCCGCTCGTGCCGACCCTTTCAAGGAAACCTGAAATCCATTTGGGCCCGGGACATACTTCATTGTTAGTATAATAGATGCCGCCGCTGATCGGCAACATATGTGCAGACTGCGGGAAGAAGAAAAGAAAGGTTATTTGGCGACTTTTGCACATTAGCGTTCCTTTTGATGTGCCTGCAACACATGTGGAAAACTCATCAATTCCACCGGCTGAGTCGAAATAAGGAGTGCCGATGTCCACGATGTGACAATATATATATATATATATATATATATATATATATATATATATATATATATAACCCCCTTCATGACCGTTCTTACAAAGGGGGTAAGAAATTTCTCGTTCTAAAGAGGGAATCGGAAAAATGGGTCCCGTAAGATAAAGGATAACTTAAAATTCAGCTGACATCTGTATACGTATCAGACAGTGGCGGCTCCATGCCAGATATTTGGGGGGGGGAGCAATGTCGGCTCTTAGGGCTATATATATATATATATATATATATATATATATATATATATATATATATATATATATATATATATATATATATATATATGAGTATGTATAAAAGAAATAAACATCTTCTCATTTTAAATTTAAACTGATTTAGTATTAAGTCTACGATTATATAATTTTAGGCTATGAAAAAAAAATACGCCAGGCTTTTTTTTTTGGGGGGGGGAACTACCCCTACTGCCCCCCCCCCCCCTTGGAGCCACCCTTGGTATCAGAGCGTTTGAGTGAAGCTACAAGAATTATATTTATGGTGCCCAGTATAAAGGGCTTAGTCAAAAACAGTGATTTAAATATACCAAGTTTTTGGCTTTTATACCAATCGCAGAGCAATAATTCCAACTTTAGTCTTTTGTACAAAGAAGTGTACTTTTGTATACAAAATTGATAGACTTAAGACTTTTATACAAGTCAAAAGTTTTTTTTTTATCAATACTAACAAATATCTAAAAATCAATTTTTTGACCTAAGTCCTTTATACCGAACTTCATAGATATATGCTTACAGGGTTTCATTGCACTTATTTGTATATTTTTAAAAAGCTTGCAGATAGTTTTATAGATAGTAGCCGATTTCAAGAATTATATAAATGCTGACATCAAAAGTGGGCTGAAAATTACGCCAGAATTTTTTGCAAATGCACGAGTACTTAAAATTTTCACTAGTATAATTATTTTGCTTCGCTTAAAAGTTTTATCGCTAATAAAATAACCTACAGAAATATATTAGCAAATAAACAAAAAAAGTAGGTAGGGGGAATATCAAAATTGCCAACCCTTCAAAATTAAGGTAATTTAATTATAATTACTATTCATCAAGGGCTCTTAATTATCTTTTTTCTAGGGATTGGGACTTCAGTTCCCCGTTGTAGAGTGAAATAAATACAAAATGATCCATGAACATAAGATAATAAGGCTGAAAATCTATATTACACACAAAAAAAAATCATGATATAATTGTCTACATGACACAAATATTTGATGGAAACTTAACTATCACAGTTTCTATTTGATAGGCATTTTCTCTTATAGTTTGATTTGCTTAAGGTATTTCTTTTCAGAATCCATTACGCCTGTCATCCTGTTTGTTATTCTATATACTTTAGTAGCCAATTTTATTTATTTATTTTAATTTTCTTTTGTGGTTAAATCTAAAACATTTTGTTGCCCAGTCTTCTCATCTTGACCCTGGGTCTTCTCATTTCGAGACAGGTGTTCCGCCAACGATTCTATACCAGTGATAAGTGGGATATAACAAATGAACTTTTAAATAGTCCCATTTCCTCTACAGAAGTAAAACGTTATGAGACTTGGCATATGTATAGCATGCGGTAACTTGAAACCATTTTAAAATTCCATGGATAGTATGAAATTCCTAAAAATATTATAAAATAAATTCTCTATTCCCTAAGAACATTTTGTAGCTAAATACTCATTAGACTACAAAAGTAAACAAATTTACATAAGACGTAATCTCTGACAGTTCGAATAGTGGGAAATATATTTAAAAAAATTTAGTCAATTGAAATTGCATTTCATAAGTACCATATGATTGACACCAAGATATCTATTAACATGGTAACTGAACAAGGTAACTGAACTCTAACATGGTAACTGAATGGTAACTACATGGTTCAGTTACCATTACAAACATTTACTTAAGTAAAGTTATAAATATGGTGTTATTAATTAGAGTAATATCAAAGGTTATAAATGAGGATCTAATTCAGTTCTCTGTGAATTTATTTGATAGTTACAGTAATAGGCGGGGTTAAACTGTGTACATATTGATTTAGGACGTGTTCACAAGTTTATTTGCGCAAATATCTCAATTACGTGTCTTCTTACGTTTCTTATCCATGCTCTACTTCCACGTAAAGGATCACAAAATGTTGGAAGATTATTCAAAGAATGCTACTAATACCCCTAGAACAGCCTGAGACACATTTTTTCGACTATTAACAGAACTGATGGCTCTACTGGCCTGTGTGACGCAGGATGGCCCTGCTGTCAAGAGCGAGCGTTGGAAAAACAAAACTAAACCACTCATAGAATGTTCCGTTTGATATATTGCGCAACGAGATGTCTTGGAGTTCTTTGGATATGTAATATCTTTGAAATATTCATAGATATACCTTGAAAGAAACACTACACCATCTCATTCTCATTTATTCTTTCCAACAGAGGAACAGAAAGATCTATGGATGTTGAACTTCTACCATCAACTCGATTACGAATTTTGTCACGACCAGAAAACCTCCCCATTATCCTGTAGAGTAGGGATGTGACGAGAAAGCAATACAGTTATCTTTATCCTCCAAAAATAGACATAAAATTTAGAAGGCTTGTTTACGAGGGTATCACTGTCTGCGAGAGGAGTTCTTTCAACAGTGGGTGTAGCTAACCATCAAACGACTTCTGAATACCAACAACTTATAAACAGTTCAGAAGGAGGCCATTTGGGCGGATAATTGCCGGCCAATAAGGAATCGAAGATAAAGGTAGAAAGTGTCTACGCCAGCGAATGTATTGTAATCGTCTAATTATGATGATGCTTATCTGGGCACGACCGAAACTCTCCCGGTTGCTTTGTCAGTAAACGATGCGCCAACTTTAAAGGGAGTTGCAAATCAGGGCCTCAAATGGTGCCCAATTGATTTGCATGCAGCAGAAACGGGGTTCTTTCTTTTTACCACAGTTTCGATGACAATTTGTATTGTCGGCGGAATTTAGGAGGAGTGTGTTTGGACTAGTTAAGATAAGGAAATTCGAGACTGATCGTCCCGAGGACAATTATTGAGATGAGTCAAGAAATCTTATCCATTGTTAACAAGATACTTCACAGTGAGAATTTTTATTTTTGTGTTTATTTATTTACTAGCTGATACCCGTCAAAACATGATGGCTAGATAGTAAATAAATGTACTTATACACAAATTATACTCAACACATCATTGCCAAATGTTGAAAATCATAATAATGCGCAGAAACAAATTAATGTGTTTAAGCGACCTTGTGCTTATAGTATCTAAAGCCAGATTTAAAAATGTCACTGAGCATGCGCAGAAAGCAATTTTTTTAAATTGTAAATTATCGCTAATTATACAGCGCGAAATAAACAATTTCCATGAGGTTTAATCTTATATTTCACAAACATGATTATCATAAAAATAAAAATGGCAGAGAGAGATCTAGAGAGACTCCTCGGAATAAACGTGTTTATCATTAAAACTTGTCACTGAGCATGCGCAGAAACAGTGAGTTTCTAAAGACAAATTTAAACATGCCACTGAGCATGCACAGAAATCAATTTTTAACTGTAAATTAGCGCTAATTAATAGAAATTGCGGTTACAAAAACCAAATTTGACAAATCTACAGATTACGATCTTCCGTTTAAGACCAAAATGAAGTAAATGGATGCAGTACTTTTCTGTCACGGACTGCCCAAAAAGTCGGCTTAGCAACTTAAATATATAGATTATTTTTTTCGATTAGTAATTCCTTATTTCCCATGGCATGGCATCTGTCTAAAGCAGTGGTTCCCATGAGGTGAGAGCCTCGGGAGTGGTCCGGCACCACATATAAAAAAATTTCCAAAAAAATGTGGATTTTGAAAGCTATGTTCATTGAACTAGATGGGCCGAATATATCCGATGACTATCAGGTGTTGAATTAATTTTTATGTATTTTTATGTAATTTTTATGTATAAAAATTAAAGAAATTGTAGTTAAAGTTGCATTGTACACTGTACAATATCAATAATAAATAATGTGTTCTAAATACTGTTTTACTTAATCATCCATGAATCAATCATTATGTTTCAATTTCAGCCTGAGATTTAGGCTATCTAATTCTAAAGATTGAAAACAAGGTTGAAACAAAAAGTGAGTATTTAAATCCTGGATCCCTGTGCCTGAGGGATATTCTATACCCCCCATAACCCCCCCCCTTAAGTCGGTGGGTGGGTGGGTGGCTCGCACATGGTTCAATATCTGGCTTAGTGGTCCGCAGATTTCTACGGGTTGGAAACCACTGGTCTAAAGGGAAAAATACTTTTACAGGGAATCGGTGACTATTATAAACGCCTAAACTATTTTAAAAAGATAAAAAATATAGATTTACGACTCCACTTTTCCTCCTTTTACAATTGCAATGACTTCAAAATAGCTAAAGTCTGTTTTAAACATTATTCTACTTTGAGCTAGCATGAATAATTTGAGTTAATTTGATTAGGTTTACTCCGCAAGAGCACTTTTCTACGAGAAAGTGTGTTTGTACTAACGTTTAAAGCCAAAAAAGAGTAGTGCAAGCAACTCTCCTCAGCAGTATTTGATGGTGGTAACACCTGGGTCAATGATTGTCAGAATTAGGTGAAACGGGAATCAGTTATTTAGAGCCAAAAAAGAGTAGTGCACGCAATTGTCCTCAGCAGTATTTGATGGTGGTAACACCTTAGTCATTGATTGTCAGAATTAGTTGAAACGGGAATCAGTTCTCTAGAGCCAAAAAAGAGTAGTGCGTGCAACTGTCCTCAGCAGTATTTGATGGTGGTAACACCTAAGTTATTGATCGTCAGAATTAGTTGAAACAGGAATAAGTTCTTTTAGACCATTAAACTGTCTGTCCTAAGACAACTGAACGCTTATATTATGTGATTTCTTTGAAAACTCTATTATATATTAAATACCACCTTTTTAAAATGTTTGAAATGTTACTGTTATTTCTAAGGAAATTTGACAAAATAATAGATTCACCTTGGATAAAAAGAAACTAAAGTTTCTGAAAGAATTTCTTGGAAAAATCAAAGATCAAATATTTCTTACATCACTTAATAAGCTGTTATATATTCGTGTCATTAACAGTAGATTTATGTTACAAATTTTAATTAACTGTCTTGAAGTATATAAGAACCCTTATTTGAATTGTCCTGTGGAGTAAGTAGTATTTTTATGCAAGGGTCATACAAAACTACTGTATGTATGACCCAAGCATAAAATCTTCTGAAAACCTAAACCGGATAAAGATAAATTTCAACTTTTTTTTTAAATAAAGCCCCTAAAACCCGCTCTAGCTATGTTGATTTTGAGTTTTAGCGAAATCAACATCCATCAAGTCTGGAGCAGTTTGTTACTTAAAGCTCCATGTGTGAATATGTTTTGAATTTTTAATCTATTCTAATTATCACAAAATTTACCATAGTTCTTAGAACAAAGTCCATTCAAATTAACTTTATAAACCTTTCAGCCTGATCTTTTTTAAACAAAACGTCTGAATCTATTTTAATATACATTTTCTGATACGTAGAGCCCGTACAAGTCAAGAACCTTGTCAAGCCGAAGTTGGGGTCGTGTTATGAACCACTTTGCTATTAAGTATGTCTCATGAACCCGCATTATTATCAAAAGATTCCTGGTTTAAATTAAGTTGGTTGCTTAAGCATACAAACCACAGTTTTATATATCTCTTAGTTTACAAATAGACTAATAATGGGAAAAAACATAAAAAATACATTAATTGTATACACATGCAGTTTATATTTCCTTCTAGACAGTTATAAATAAAGTAATGAGAAAATTAGCTGCATATTTGCCAAGCGTTATCTCTTATTGATCCCAAAGAAGAATTAAAAAACAAATATGCAATATTAACATTTGATCCCATCTATCTCTGAAAGGTCACTGAAGGTGCCTAACACTACAGACATTTTAAACGTTTACTGTGCTGAGCATTATTCTAGCAGCTGTGTCTTGGACTTCACGAGTCGGGTCAGCGGATCACTCTTTGAAATAGGACAGAAGTATTCATTGCAGTAATCTCAACATCGAGCCCTTAGGGAGCCATTCAATTAGAGTTCTGCAAGTTCATCAGATCAGCAAGAAGCACTTCTCCTAATCATAAATTGATTTCACTCCTGGGTCGATATTTCATGACAGGGAAGGCTGTTAATTTATAGTGCCTTTGGTAACATTGTTGCGACACTGCAAGATGGGTTAAACTTGGCCTGCCTGTGGCAAAATGCCTTTTTTTCTAAGTTTGTAGATTCCGAATTTATGGCCCAATAGAAGAGAAATCGTGTTGTAGCTGCTAATCAAGTACCTTAAGAGCGTTTGGGTTACATTGATAGCCAGAGTGATGAATTTCAAATAGGAAAATATATAAATATATATGGGACTCGAAAGACAACTGATAATTTATAGAGTTCTGTGGAATAGCTTATTAGATGTGTTTAATGGTTTCGTGCATTCTTTTTGCTGGAGGTGAAACCTTAACTGTTACTAGATTCTTAATGGAGGGATATGTTAAAAAATTAATAAAATGAATTGTAAAGTAATTATTTTTAAGAAGGTCGGTTTTTGACTAATATTTTGAATCTGGTAGTTTTCGTTTGAAGATTCAATAAAAGTACTTGTACCATGCACTACCATACCTTTAGCTTCTTTCGTGGGTGCGCTATTGAGGCTGACATGATTACAGAATGAAAGAAGCAATTTGGATCACGGCCATCAGTGAGAGATAAAACGAATGTATCAGCAGGTAACAAATTTACTAAATTTCATAAAATGATGTTGTGTAAAGATAACCATATTCATTTAGAAAAAATTGCATAATTTTAATATAGCAGTAAACTACAAAAATCAAAAATATTAAGAAAGAATGTTAAATTAACTACTGATTAATTAGATCAGCGAAAGTGATTTTCTTTCAGCTAAAATAAACTTTGAAACAGAGAGAGTAGTCTCCCGCATCTGTAAAATATAAAGATGGGATTTTAATATTTCATTTCTAACAAATCTCTGTTAAAAATATTGCATGAAGTGGCCCAAAGTAATACTTTAAAAATTTCTCTTAAAGAAATGTTAGCAAATTTCGGACAGTACGTGCTACGAACATAGTAATATTTTGTTATAATATTTGTCATCCGATACTTATCAACCGATGTAGCTGGGGGTCACTTAACCCCTAGCTACGTCGATTCTCTCTCATGCTCACAGAAGCAAAGTAGACCTACCTCCACGTGACGCTCTTGGGCAACAGCAGGACCGGATTAAGACATTGTAGACCTCTGAACTATGGTACTTTGAGGCCTCCAGTAATATCAGATTGGGCATAAGTCGCTTGACAAATGTTTATTTTAGTATTCCTACTACGTCTTTATATATTCTCATTTTTTTATATAGAAGCAGCTTTGTGCATTGCAATTACGTGACCCATTATTGTTGTTTTAGTTATTATTGCTGTTTACTGATTCTGCACATTGCTAGTTCTCTAGCCATCCACCGAAGAGACTAATAACTGCTAGTGTCAAGCGACTTTTGCCCCACTCCGTATTTTTAAAAAGCAAAAAAAAAAGTTAAAAACAAAAATTAAATTTATTCTTACGTGATTAACAACAATAAAAATTTGAGCATTTGCTTTGCGTAATTTCTTAGCAAATTTCTCTAAAATATCGGTAAGATTCAAGATATTACGCCCCCCCCCTCTTTCGATGATACAGTAAAATATCGGTAAATTGTAAGTCCTGTAGAATATCATTTTCAGTTGTCAAAAGAGCAAGTCTCTTGAGTGTCCTTTGTGCTATTGTCGATCTGTATGCAATCTTCAAATGTTTCATCTTGAAGAAACTTCTTTCTCTGGTCACATTCGTTATCATCAAGTACATGTAAATCCCCAGGGTAATTTCAACTTTATGAACTGAAGAAGTTAACCCGTTGTCTGTGACAAGGGTGTAGATACAAGAACCTTTAGAGATCCATGCTTTTGGCTGAATTCAATTTTGGCTTTTCTCTATCTTCTCGAGGCCTCCCAACGTGAGTCAAGCGACGCTGGGAGATGGCCGAGGCCCCTGGGCTAAGCCCATTCCTTAATCCGGCCCAAAGCAATGGTTATATGTAAACGGCAAAATGGTCTACGATTCTGCCATGAATTCTCTACGTTCACCCTCTAGGCGGGCTGACGAGAGAGCGAAGCTGCATGTTTAACAATGTCACAAACTGTGAATGAAAACTGTTTTACAATCAAAGGAGGAAATGACAACCCAAACGGTAATATTCATACTTTTCAGAGAACTTTGCAACTGATGCGTGAAGTATTCTGAAAGCGTTTTCAAATATTCAGATTTTTATAAAATACATAAAAAGAGTATATGTAAGATATTAAGGATAAGATGTATTAACTTCCTACAGAGGAATAAATTTCATGCACTTTGCTCTAGAGATTGAAATAATGCTAGGTTTTAACCCACGGCATTAGTTATTGTGGTTAATATTATTCTCTGATATATACATATTTGTTACTATCTGTGGTCTTTTTGAGGTATTGAGGGATTAAGTGAAAGTTAACGTTTTAGCTTGCCAAATAGTCAAAAAAAATGATATACATTAAACAGATGGAGGCAATGTGTAAGTAGGCATGCATTTGGATGATAAACGTATATATAAAATAAACGTATATACATTCTATATAGCATAATCCTCAAAAATTTTATCTTTTGAATGATGCAACATATGCGTTGAGAAGTTTAACAAAAACCAAAATATGTCACATTCTTTCTATAGATTTTCTTAGGAGCACTGAATTTTCGTGATCCTGTGAGATATCAATTCAGGAAATTTAGGTAAAATCAACAACACCAAGTTCACTTGAAAAGTTTCCACGTTGTATATACGTGCAGTAGCCCTTGGTAAAAATTATTCGCTATTGGGTATAAACACACAGAGCACTAACCAGAGAAGAACACACGCATAAAAGCATAAAAAAATATAAATAAAACTTCCAATAATTGTTAAAGAAGCTCAAAATTGCTAAAAGTCACAGTTTTGTAGTTCGTTAGAGTCAACTAATCTGTATAGCTCGAAGCCGCTTTCTGACCCGCTAGTGTTTATTATAAATATTCTCAGGTAGTCTTATCAGTTTTACCTCGCCAGAATAAAAGATGCCCTGCATCCATTATACACCAAACTTTACATGAAATGTAGTTTGGGATAGAAAAGATTTTAAATAGGAATATGTAGTAATTAGCCCCACAGTCATGCCTAGTTTCCAACCAACTTTATCAAGGTAATTTGGAATTCTATCAAGAGTAAACTACCAGTTTTTATAATTAATCTTTTCAAACAACCTTTTTTTTATAATTTTTTAAACAATTCTCACAAATGTTTAATAAGCTATTGTGTCTTTTGAAAATACTCAAATATCTGTAAACTTCGTCGTCAAAGATATAGGCCATCTCGTTACTATAAACACTACTATATAGTGAGAAGGAACCCACTGCAGTATATTTTTAAGCTCAAATTTTAGAAGTCCAAGATTGTGTTTACAGCTTTGAAACGGTAGTAAATCATGCCCGAATAACAACACGTTCCCACCATCATTACATGAAAATTTCAAGGTAAAATATTACCTTTAAAATCTAGGGTTTTAAAATTGGTTTGCGCAGAGTTAATACGGACATTTTGCCTCAAGAATATACACGATCAGTGCGCTGTTAGCTACACCTTAATTGGCTATAATGTTTAAGAAAAATATGACAATATGAAGAATACGCATTGTCAAGGTTGAATTAATTTTGAAACTTTTTCAAGGATGTATTAACTTGGAACATTGTTGACAGGCGATGTGCTGTGGTTTCCAACGGATATAGAAACCATTAAGGAGAAATTACGAGATCTTCGGGAAGACGTTTTTTCAGGGTATGCTTAAAATTGTCAATATCTTTAGCCGTAGTACCTTCTAGTGAATCAAAAGGACATTGAAATAACGCAGTTTAATCATACATTGAAGAATCAAGAACAGAGATAAGAATTCAAAAATCCACAGATTTCCTTTTATCAAGGACACCGATTTTCCACTTCTTTCAGAGGGTTATAATATATATATATATATATATATATATATATATATATATAAGAATAAGATGAAAGAGAAAATCAGTAATAGCTCTAAAGCTACTTGCAGCCAGGAACAAACAACATGTAAAGAAAAGTATGAATAAGGTTTTTGACAGCATTTCTTCATCAGCGGTGTCAATCTTTATATATAAAAGGCAAAGTCTGTGTGTGTGCGACCGAGTTTTTGTCTGCTCGCGGCGCAGCGCAAAGACGGTAGGTCGGACAGTCTTGAGATTCGACACGAAGATGCCTCCCGAGGTCTCATTATGCACCTCGAAGCCCTTTTTTCGATTTTTTAATTAGATTTTCCGTAATTAAATATTTAGTCGCGATTTGGAGCTCCCGGACGAGTGAAAGCTCCATAAATCCTAACGTATCCGTCCAAGAATTTTTTTTTCGGACGAGCCTATACGGGAAAGATGACACTATACGGAAATCACAATTAAAATTGTCTGTCTTAATTTATCGATTAATTGTGATTTTTTTTCGATCGCCTGTACGCACCCGTTTTTCGGAAAAAAACGCGATTTTGTCCGTGACCCTTTTTTCCAAATTGTCGAATCGATACGTAAATGTCGTTACATTTTTACAAAATTTTTATCTCAGAGACCCTAGACATCACAGTTTCGAAAGCCAGAACCAAAATTAATTTACAAATTGTAGTTATTTTTTAATAATTTATTTTATGATTCGGAAACTCTTGCAAGAAATCTCATTTTGGAGATTTCGTTCTTCATTTCCGGACAAAGGTAAAGCGGGTGAAAATAGGCGTGACTTTTTCGACGTCATGCACGTGATGTGTTGGGGCGTTTGTTTTCTATGAGGGATTGGGTGGTTAAAGGAAATCGATTACTATTGCAGTGATAATCGATTAAAAAATCACATTTAGTAATGCCGTAATTTTTTTGGCCAACACTTAGTTAATATCATATAATTTGTGGTGTATTTGTGGAAAAAATCTATGAAGATTTCAAAGAATTTCAGCATGTGGAGGATGTGATATATTCGCTTTCAAGGAAATCGATTACTATTGCAGTGATATTCGATTAGTAATCCTATGTCAAAAATTTTGCCAAAATGTGCCAGAAAGGATTAAATTTATATGGGTAAAATAATGTATCGTGGTGAGGAAAAGGATGACAGCGACGCCCATTAACAAAGGGTTAAGGCTACTAAAAAATTGGTAATTATATTACCCGAGCAACGCCGGGACGGGTACAGCTAGTACTGTCTAAAAACCAATGGATTGTTTCTGATGAGTATGATCTATTAAATAAACACACTCAGACACCGTACAATCCATTATTAACAGAAGAATTGATTAATAAATGAATTAAGTTTGAATAAAAGTACTAAACCAAAGAACACCAAGCCTGGCGCTAGTCAGAGTGGAAGTTAAGAACTTGTAACCGCAAGATGACTGACGTCATAAAACTTGCAACCATTGAGGTAGTGGAAACTCAGTTACAGACTTACTTAGGTTACCGAATTTTAAGACTATTATTCCTTTAATTATTTAGTTATTTTCGCTACTATGAGTTAATTTTATTATTATTTTATTTTACTTATGATTTTTATTTTTTTATTTTTAGTAGTTATTATTTCTATTTTAACCTATTGTTATGTTTAACATATTAATGCAACAGAACAAACTATTCATTAAAACAAAAACAACCAATTATGTTTTTGGATAGACTTACTGGGTAATTATTACGAGTTAGCACAGCTTTCAAGTCTATAATATATATATATATATATATACACAGGTGGTTATAAAAATAATGGAAACACCAATCAATATTAGTGGTATTTGTGAATGTGCTTCGTATTCCTTAAAAAACAAATCTGGCCACCGGTAATTTTTTATATAATATTGTGTTTGTACTTATATATTATCAGGTAGCAGTAATGAAACTTAGGGCATCGTGCTTTTGGGGGGAACATCGTAAAATGTGAAATCTTGTAGACCTTGCGAAAAGGGCAAATTGTTGGAGCGCGTTTAATTTAGAGTATCTGTTACTGCAACCCCCAGGCTAATGGGTTTCTTTCGAGCTATGCTATCGAAAGTCATGATAGCATACAGAGTGCACTGAAAAACATCCTTTGCCAAACAGAATAGTGGACGAAAGGGAAAGCTGAGTGAAAGAAACGAACGAGGTATTGAAGCGGATTGCGCCATGAAGAAAGAAAACAATTGCAACCGAAATGACCGAAGAGCTCAGTCTGCATCTGCATGTTCCGGTATCAACCATTAGAGGTACAAAGGAACTTCACAAACAAAGCATTTACGGAATAGTAGCTATTCCCAAGCCACTTGTAATCGATGCCAATATAAAATATCGTCCACAATGATGCCACGAGCGCAAATCCTGGTCGAGAAATATGTCGAAAAACAGCATTTGGTCAGATGAAAAATTATTCACATTGTTCCACACAACAGAACGTGCGTTTGCCTGGAGAACACCTACAGAAGCGTAAGATTCTGGCTGTCTCATCTAAACTATCAATCATGGAGGTAGATCTATCAGGGTTTGGGATGGCATCTCATGGTTTTCTTCAGGCCCTAGTGTAACCCTAACAGGGAGATTGAATGGGAAGGACTATGCCAAAATTTTAGCTCACTAGTCCATTCTATGGTGCAAACATTGTTTCTTGCAGGAGATGACGTTCTCCAGGATGATAATCCCCATATACATACAGCTAAATCTATCAAGTGTTGGTTTGAAGAGCGTGATAAAAAAGTCAAATATCTTATCTTGCCCTGTACAACCACCCCACCCCCCCACCCCGACTATATATTATCCAACCACCGTGAACTGTATAAGCGGATAGATCCAGGCATCGATATCCGCCACAGCATCTCTACAGGAACTTCCATTGTTTTTCCCTGAAGAATGGTATAATATATTCTTAACCACTATTCATGACTTGTATAATCCAATTCTAAGGTGAATCAGGTGGTATTACATCACAAAGGTGATCCTGCGCCGTATTCATAAAGGTTTTCATGATGTTTTTTAGTGTTTCCATTATTTTGATAATCACCTGTATACATAAACATATATATATATAAGACAAAGTTGAAAGTGAAAAACCAGTATATGCTCAAAACTACTAGAGCCAGGAACTAAAAACATGATAAGTGATAAATAGGTTTTTGACAGCATCTCTTCATCAGCGGTGCCGATACTGTATAAAAACCAATGGATTGTTTTATATATATATATATATGTTTTGTGTGTGTGTGTGTGTATTTTTATATACTATATTAATATATTAGCCCGTTATCTACCGAAGCCCTGCCAGTGGACTGTTTCTGTAAAACTGATATTAGTTGATAAATAGATAAATGTAGGTTGTTTACGTAAAAGATAGAAAAGAAGTCTCAATTTATTAGAATATTGAGGAAAATTAGCGAAAATATGCCTATCCAGGAAATCTAACAACCTTAGATCTAGGTTTTCCTTTTGTTGTGGGCTACAAGGCAATGCTAGGTTCAAATGTACGCTTCACGGAAAACATACCAAGTGCGAAATTACTGTAAATTATACTAGAAAATGTCTAAAATAGGGATGAAATTCGTAGATTAATTCAAACACCTTATATTGTACAATATATACTAAATTCCATCCCTACCATTCGGTAAATCTATATAATGTGTAACAACTAAAACTGACTCTAGATAAGAAATCTTTTAAAAGATTTTAATTCATATACAACTACAGCTTAGTTCAAAATCAGTTACTTTTTGAGTAAAAAAAAAAAAAAAAAATTGAATGGGAATTCAACATCTCCAGAATCTTCAGTTATATAATAAATCTAACTTTGTCGAACTCATGAATGAACAACCAACCGACTGTAGCACGGAATAAAAGAACAAAATTAATCATCCTAAAGCAGCACGCCTCTCACATGAGAACGAAAACAGGATTATTTTTTCCAGACAAATGGGTACATAAAAGGAAATAAAGTAGACTCAACTCAATAGCCATATTTATTAATTTCAATGCATCCGTAATCTCTTGTGGGTATTTTCAGTTGTATTTACGTTGTTTTCATTGGGTTTTTTTTTTTTTAGCACTTACGTCTTATTTTCTGAAGGCGTGCTGCATCGCACGTAGAATGGCGTAAATTTACAACCCTAACGTCGTAAAACTGGAGAGGAAAAACGAATCATTTTTTGAGCATACCGCTCTTCAAGCTGTTTAAATCCTTTGAGAACGGTTGCAGTCCGTTGACCACACTATGGGGAATTATTGCCCAGAACTGCACTCGAAAACACTTGATCGTTGATTAGAAGAAAAGATAAATACCCCCTCCTCAGTTCGCGTGATAAGTGCAAGTCTCTCACCTGCCATTATGTTTCTTTTCTGGTATTCGAGCAATTTGCCATCATTTAATTTATTTAGGGGATATGATAAATATTAGATTTATATATATATATATATATATTTCAGGGTGTGTTTTATATATTTCCGGAAATGCTTAACAAGTGAAGTTCTGTAGTGGTTTTATTAATGAAACATTTTATCTCTCTCTGATTCTTGGACTCTTTAATAGCTTCCGATAATATCCTTTAATGCTTACCGATAATAGCTTCCTAAAAAGAGAACTATGGTTATGATAAATATTTGATTTTTTATATATTTCAGGGTGTGTTTTATATATATATTTCCAGAAATGCTTAACAAGTGTAATTCTGTAGTGGTTTTATGAATGAAACGTTTTATCTCTCTCTGATTCTGGGACTCTTTAATGCTTACCGATATTAGTTTCGCATAAAAAGAGAACTATTCAGTAAAATATGCTTTTGGTCCTACATGTAGCTTAGCTATATCTCCAAACTGAACACTAATTTGAGAAAGTTAATTCTTTCCATCGGATTAAGAATGCATTGCCCCGATTTTGTAATCAGTGTGCATTCCTTTCAGTTAATTCTGCATTTATTCGAAGTAACAACGTAAAACCATTTATCTTCTTGTGTAAGTCATTAAATCAATTGCTATAAAATTACATTTCCGGTAAGTAAAGTTGAACATACTTGATTAGATAGGAACTTTAATGCTCATAGTTAACATTGGCGTATATTTCTTTCTATTTTTTTTTATTTGTCCATTGATCTCAAGTTTTTATTTTGTTTGTTTTGTTTGTCTATCGATAAGTGCAAGTCTCTCTCCTGCCATTCTGTTTCTTTTCGTGTATTCGAACAATTTGCTATCATTTAATTTTTTTTAGGAGATATGATACATATTAGATTATGATCAATATTAGATGATCTTAAAATCGTTAATTTATTTAAAACTAAACTAGTTCTTAATAATCCCATAAAAGTTAAATTTGTTCTTAAATAAGGAGCTTTCTGATTATTTTTAACGTTCTAGTGTATAATGAAGAGATTAACAAATCATTGGCATTTTTTCAGTTAATTATCTAATAAATTATCAATGTCCAACATTATCATTGTGCACGTAACAGCTCAAAACACTTTTTCCCTCTTACATCAAAAGTTGGTAAATCTGTTGACATAAGCTACGGTTTCTAAAAGTAAACTTTAAACACGTTTGATTTGACAGGGATGTTGGCTATATATTGTTATCACTGACATTCAGATACCACTTTAAAAATTGTTAAATTATTTAAGGGGACTCACGACTCCGAGGAAATAAGGCATAATTTCCTCGGAGCATAATAAAGAAGGTATAATAAATAAGTCGAGGAAATAAAGGATATTTTCATACTTTTTGACTCTTTGTAACTATTTCAATTTACTCCCATTTTTTCCAAATTTTATGTATATGATAAATTGATATATTTATTTTAATAAACAAATTTTCAACTCTCCAAATAATTTGAAATAATTTTTTTAAAAAATGCTTTAGATAGACCTTGTTTTTACAGCATTTTTATTGTATACTGGCTTGCGCGCAGAACTATGAAATTAATTTTATGTAATGTAATTTAATGTAAAATTCCTGTTTTATATTTAAAATAAATAATTCAAAATACACTTGAACATAAAACATTCAACATTAAAATTTTTTTCAATTTTTTTAAAACTGTTCAAAATATACATAAAATTTCCTTAAATTTTTGCGCTAAAATTTACCCCTGAAAAAATAACAAAATGTGCAGTGATTGCAATAATTCTAGTTCAGACGCAATAAAAATAACATGATTATGCAGTGATAAAAATTCCATGGAATTATGTTTCATAGTTTTTGAGATATCAGTTGCGGAATGATGCAAAATTACATTTTGAGAAAAATGAGTTTAAAATTTTTCTCACCATAAACTTGATCAGTAATTAAATATTTAGAATATCAATATCGCCGGAACTAAGCGGAATATTTTCATGTCGTTTGCTTTATTTTGTTCAGAAATGATCAGGCTTAAACATATATTTTTTTTGCAAAAAATCGAATGTTTTAAAGATTTAAGGGTAGTGAGTCCCCTTAAAACATTTCTCGATCTTAACCTTCCATCAATCGATGGTGGTCTTAAATGGTAGTCTTTTTATGCTTCTTTTTAATTATCCAGGGTTTAAGGAATGCATTACCAAGATTTTCTAATCGTTTTACATTCATTTCAATTGATTCTTCCTTTATATATAGGAGGTAATAACGTAACATTTTTTGTAGTATATTAGTCACTAAACGCTTGTTCGCATAGCATTCGGGGCGTTGCGTTTCGTAACTACGTTGGCTCCGAGATTCTTGATATGACCTGTGATTGGTTTGACATATCACGTGGTCAGTAAACCGACTTCGGAGATTTGTTAAAATTTTAACTCTGGCGCTATTAACGCTCCAGATTCAGTGTCAACAGGTCGTAAATCTGATAACATAAGTTACGTTTTCGATAAGTAAAATTTGGGCATGCTTGATTAGCCGGGGGGTATTTTTAAAACAGTTAAGGCATTTAGAACAATTCAAGTTCTTAATCATCCATGATCAATCGAAAGATATTTTTGGAGGATTTTCATTCTTTCCATGATATAATGAAAATATTACAGACATTATCTAATCATTGTGCATCATTGTGTTCATTTCAGTAAATTATGTTTCCTTTTACGCGAAATAACGCTTTAAATCTTTCCTTTCTATTGTATACACGTGTCTGTAAATCTACTGATAAGAAAAGTGCGTCTTCAAAAGGCAACACATAAATGCGCCTGAAGACACAGTGTTTATTAACTATTTATACTCAGAATGGGCATTTTATCTTCCTCAGTTGAACGTGGTCATTAATGGAGGTTTTTTAGAACAGCATTGTACTTAAAAGGATGTCATTTTGTGGCAAGTAATCGGCGCACATAAAAAAAAGTGGTTTGTGAATTAATAGAGTTTATGTTACGGAGAGAGAGAGTGGAAGAGAAATGATTCGTTTCCCTAATACATCTTCTGCTTAACGAGCCTTCTTTGTCATCTTTGTGGTTTGGATAGAGACAATAGCGTAAGATTGCGAGTTCGGCATTTATTAACATTTTTTTTTTATCCAATACTAAACGGGCTGTAGGTTAAACAACACTGAAGAAGCAGAAACACGCATGTTAGAAGAGAACAGTTAGAAGAAACACGCACGTTACATAAAATATTCAGCAGCATGGAGATGGCTTAGAGTTGTTTTATTCGTAAGTGAGCTTCAACTGATTCCCGTTACCCGCCAAAAATAACCCGGAAAATTTCATTAATTTCCTGCCTGTAATCGCAGCATTTTCTTTATATTTACCAGCCCTTTAATTTTAAACAGCACATTAAAGCTGCTGTGTGCTAACCCTATTGGAATCACGCACCCCAATGTTAACCTATGGAGAAAATTTGTCTACAATTTACAGCTACATATAGAGGCTGATAATCAAATAAAAATGGTATGTTCAGATAGCCTGAACTTTCCTGCACCTTGCAACAGGATTCCTTTTATAAATTTCGTCCACCAAAGGAATTGATAAGCGTTTAAAACACACTACACCAGATTTTTCGATGGATAATTTTAATTTTTAAATATTATTTGCATGTTTTTAAAAAAAACCAAAAAATTCCCCAAAGGTGTAAAATTTCTTTCTCTATTACGTAGTACAATTAAAAAAAAAGATCTTTAAATCCAAGTCGGCAATCCTTGGACAAATTTTCTATATACATAGGTTAACATTGAGGTGAGCGTGATCTGTCTTGTTTTGTATGAATATGCGAGAAATAGACCTCTGTTGTATTAATGATCTCCGTCTAGTCTAGTACGAGCATTACAGTTTATTTGCTTTTACTTTTTGAAGTATGCATAATTTGAGGGAACTTCAACTGCTCTCCACTGCGAGCTAAGTCGAAAAATTTTCCATCACCTGAGTATTCAATGTTTACATAATCTAATATCCATTTTGGCTGAAGATCCATTGATAAAAGCGGCTGCAGTCGTACTTTTTACTATCTTTCTCTTAAATGTTCATTAATGAGGTCGATATCAATATATGATTGGTATGGGAAAATGACAGAGATATCGAGATACTGCAATTGTGAACTCAGCATCTATGGACGGTTCCAATTAATGTTGTTCTATTCAAGGTACAGTTTTGAGCCTCAATATATATATACCTATCTATCTATCTATCTATCTATATATATATATATATATATATATATGTGTGTGTGTGTGTGTGTGTGTGTGTGTGTGTGCATAGTTTTATATCAGTTAGTTTTTCTATTATATATATGTACGAAACATTTTACTCTGACATTCATTTTAGGGTCGGAAATTCTAGTCTTATCTGATACATTTTATGAACACGGACTATGTTCAAAAGGAATTAAATCTGTCACGCAAATAGAGGAAATTTAAAAAAAAAAAAGAAAGAGAGAGAGAGAGAGAGAGAGTAAGTAAAGGACGAGCAAAGATGATGAGAAAAAACAGATAAAAGAACTATATTGCAAAAAAGAATTTGTAACGTGAACTAAGTAGCATACCATGAGTAACAGACACGTCTAATGCTGAATTTCATTAGCATAGTAATGTTTATACTTCATCGGTGAGGATAAGTATAGTGAATGCTTAGCAAAAAGCAATTTAAAAGAACACTAGTTTGATATGAGAATTTGAGAAAACATTGTTTAGATCTGAGCATATTATTTAAATGTGAACACAGATGTTGGACAGTGATATGCTTTCGTGATATGCTTTCATATCCTGACAAAATCCTCCAAGTTATCAAAATTCAGAATACGGGTTCAGTTATACATATGTAATAACAAAATCCGATTTAACTCGGCCGAAAGAATACTAAACAGATTTGCAACAAGTTAATCTCACCTCATCCGCTACGCCTCAGAAAATAATACTCAAACCTGACTGGAATATAGCGCCAATAATAGCTCCTCTCACTCCACTACATCACACATTCATCCTCCGTGAAGAAATGGCAAACTTTCACTACAAAATAAACAATGTTTCCCTTTCTATAGTCGAATAAGATTTGTTTATTTAAATCCAACTGCCTTCGGAACTGATTGTCTTTGACGTTCATAGCACTTATCCATTGTTTCTGGAAATGGTAATCATTGTTAGGGGAAAACTTCATCCGATCATTCGGAGTAGCTTTCCATCTAAATACATCAGTATTTTCGTTATTTAAAGTAAATAATCTTCTTTTTAACATCATTATTCAATAGGATGAATCCTTTTTCACTGGCATGGCTCGAGGTAGTCTAGTGGTAGCGCGTCGGCTTTCGATGCAGAAGGTGTTCGAATCGAATCCCGACAATTGCCATAGAATACCTCTGTGTCTAGGCCGGATATGGGGTGAAACCCGCAGACCGGGAAGTCCCTCTATGAGGTGAGAAGGGTGGGAGAGGGTACGATCCCACCCAGATGCCGGCCCTAGGGATGCTCGATCAAAATTGCAGTGGCACCTGGCTAAATCAGACTCCGACCCTTGTGGTGCCATTATAAACTGGAGCTGCACCCCTTAGTCCAGCCAGGAGGCACTGGAACCAACAACAACAATAACTTTTCACTGGTTCAATATATGCGTATAAATCAATCTTATTTGTGTTTGACTATTTTTACGCTCTAATACTCTCATTGAATACAGATGTACAAGAACTGCTAAAAAATAATTACTAAGTGATTAAAACAGTTCAGATTAAGTTTAGATGGGTGGTCATAGAAAACATTTCTAGTTTGATCCTAGTAATGTTAAATAAAATCTTAAAATTTACACAAAAAATTCCGTCTGCAAAATTCGGTTGACAAAATTACAAGAAACATGCTGCTCTAAGGTGGGATCTGTAATTTACAAAAATACGGAATTCTAGTGTACTCATCTCAGTACATTTGGTTTCTCTATCATTATTAGTTCCTCAGCATGGCATAAAGTCTTCATCTAACTAAATTTTGTACCTTGGACTGGGCACAACCCATGGTCCTTTCCGTTGCCACCTGGTTTGATTGAAAATCGACTATCACCAGTAAAAATTTTCTGTTTTGAAACTCAACATCAGCCTCCGTGTTTACCGGCTGTTCCATGCATGACGAGTTCGTGACGAGAGTGAGAAGTTAGTCCATTGTTTAAGGCTCCATTGAAACTGCCTTTTGGGGCAAAAGATTGTTTTATCTAGAAATTGTGTTATGAATTTTTTTTAATGAACCACAATTCCCCTTTGATTTATAAGTACATCCTTTTACACATAGTTCAACTGCCGAGAGAGACATTTTTTTTGTGTGATGATTTTGAGGTTTTCAGGAAAAGGACTGGTTGTAACTACGAAACGAATGACCTGATATTTTCAAATTAAATTTTTAATACTTTTATAAGATTAACGTTTTATTTTCCTTAATCAACTTAATTTTTAAAGTATTTAAACTATTCAATGCTTAAAATTTGATCACACTAATAAGCTTCTCTAAGCAGGACCGACCTCCATTATAAAAGAACTCGGATAAAGAAAACGGTTCAAGAACCTAAACAATTTTTCAACAGTCGGAAAACATTACATATTTTCACGTAAAAAGATAATAATTATAAAAAATAGAATGTCGCATAAAAAAACAGGTCGAGTTCTAAAACGAAATTAATTTTAATCACAGAAAAGCTTTTCGCTCTTATTTTTCTTCTTTTCCAATTTGTTGGACCCCGGATGCCTTCTACCACCTGCACCCCTCTGTGACCGGCCCTGCCTCTATTCATATAAAAACTAGATTTACAACTCACTGGTTTTAGATTTTGCACTGAAATTATTATTCCTTCTTGTATGCTTTTTCTTGTTATCTTTACCCTTGTTTCCTTCCTATGCATTTATGGTGCACTAGAGTAATGAGTATTTAATCTGCTAAGGAGTCGATAATGAGTATGAAACCTTGATCTATCGTATTTACAGGTATGTTTAAAATGTCATTTCAGCATTTCAAGAAGGATACATTTCCGTTTTGGACCCTTAAAGATAAGATAAAAAATTCAAGAAAAGGAAATATTTTATATCACGTGTAACTTTAAAAGAAAATTATTTAAAATATATCTAGCCTGATGCCTTCGACCAGCTGCACCCCTCTGTGTCCGGCCCTGCCTCTACTCATAGACATATAAAAACTGGCTTTACAACTCACAGGTTTTGAATTTTGCACTGAAATTATTATTCCTACCTGTATGCTTTTTCTTGTTATCTTTACCCTTGTTTCCTCCCTATGGTGTACTAGGGTAATGAGTATTAAATTTGCTAAGAAGTCGATAATGAGTATGAAACTTTGGTTTATCGTATTTAGGTATGTTAAAAATGCCATTTTCAGCGTTTCAAAAAGAATTCATTTCAATTTCGGACCCATAAAGATAAGATAAAGGCTTCAAGAAAAGGAAATCTTTTATTTCACGTGCAACTTTAAAAGAAAATTATTTAAAATATATTTAGCCTTTTGAATGCAGAAGAATGATTTAAAGGTCTTCAATACTAAAAAAAAGGGGTTTATAATGTAATCTATTTATAAGAAATTCACGAGCAGTGGCCTGCTGTAAAGAATAGCATACATGATATTACACAGCTGAACAATGTCCGTTTATGATATTTTACTCGTTAAAATAGCAAATAATAATTGATAACGAAGCTCATTTAGTAATAAAAAGTTTAATTTAGTTTTAAGTGAGTAATATACAGTTAAAATATAGCTTTATATGCACCAATTACATTAACATTAAGTATGTACGACATGAAAAAAAGCCAAAGCGTTCTCCTGTTTAAATATTAAAACACCCTTTTTTAGCCATCTTTTAGCTTTAGAAATACTTATTATTTTAATGATTACGCTTAACAGAAAGTTTAATAGAATCTGTACTTTGTTGGGCATGCATCTCTTAAAAAAGTGAATGAAATAGCAGTCTAAAATTACTAAACTTAAGTAGCTCTTTATATGTGTTATAAAATAAATTAATACCCTGTTCTCTTAAACTCTAACACAATGGTTAACTGTTAATGCAGAATTACTATTCGTCTGTGATTCTTTTTAAAACCCATTGCATCCGGGAACTTTATGAATGCGCGTTTGTTTTAAAAAAGGCGATAAATCCTTAACAATCTCCTCTCTTTCCTGTTTCCGATGAAGGATTTTGAAATTTCTAAGGTCACTTTGGGTGGCAAGACTTCTAAAGCATAGTCATCTATTGCAAACGGAAGCTCATATTTAAAATTATTATGAAAACATATAAAAAGTTTATAGCCTTTTGTAATTGGATTAATCGTATCTGAACGCAGTAGAGTTCTGCAATATGGAAAGAAATCGTGTTACAAGTAATTAGCGATTAGCATTCGGAAAAGCCTTTATGTACATTATTATCATTTTAAATATGTAAATAATATGTTTCTTGTTATTAAGAATGTGAGGTTTCTTTAATTTTTTGTTACATGAAACCTCACATTAAAGTTTGGTACAGATACTAATATCTTTGAAGTTTAAATTTCATGATTTTTTTTCATCCAACGTAATTTTGTAATTTATATAAAGAATATATACATCTTCCTGGTATTTCCCATCAAGGAAGTTGAAAATAATTAGAAAGGGCGATTCCCATATCAGGAACGAATTTAAATTTAAATTTTTAATTTTGATCAAAAAATGGCAAAAAATCAGACTAAATTTTTTGACTTGTTATTTTATGAAGACTTTAGAGATTCCCATATCAGAAACGAATTTAAATTTAAATTTTTAATTATGATCATAAAATAGCAAAAAATAGGACTAAATTTATTGACTTAATATTTTACGAAGAAGACTTTAGAGATTCCCATATCAGAAACGAATTTAAATTCAAATTTTTAATTTTGATCATAAAATAACAAAAAATTGAACTAAATTGATTGACTTGTTATTTTATGAAAAATGCCTTAGATGGGAATGAACTTAAATTAAAATTTTTAATTTTGTTCATAAGATAGCAAAATATTGGACTAAATTTATTGATTTGTTATTTTATGAAGAAGACCTTAGAGATTCCCATATCCGAAATGAATTTAAATTTAAATTTTTAATTTTGATCATAAAATAGCAAAAAATGGACTAAATTTATTGACTTGTCATTTTATGAAAAAGACCTCAGAGATTCTGATATCAGAAATGAATTTAAATTTAAATTCTTAATTTTGATCATAAAATGGCAAAATATAAGAATCAATTTTTTGTCTTGTTATTTCATGAAGAAGACCTTAGAGATTCCCATATCAGAAACGAATTTAAATTTAAATTTTAAATTTTGATTATAAAATAGCATAAAATCGGACTAAATTTATTGACTTGTTTTGTTATGAAAAAGACCTAAGAGATTCCCATATCAAAAACGAATTTAAATTTAAATTTTTAATTTTGATCATAAAATAGCAAAAAATCGGATTAAATATATTGACTTGTTATTTCATGAAGAAGACCTTAGAGATTCCCATATCAGAAATGAATTTAAATTTAAATTTTAAATTTTGATTATAAAATAGCATAAAATCGGACTAAATTTATTTACTTGTTTTGTTATGAAAAAGACCTAAGAGATTCCCATATCAAAAACGAATTTAAATTTAAATTTTTACTTTTGATTATAAAATAGGAAAAAATCGGACTAAATTTATTGATTGTTATTTCATGAAGAAGAGTTTAGAGATTCCTATATCAGAAACGAATTTAAATTTGAATTCTTAATTTTGATCATAAAATAGCAAAAAATCGGACTAAATTTATTGACTTGTTATTTCACGAAGAAGACCTTAGAGATTCTCATATCAGAAATGAATTTAAATTTAAATTTTTAATTTTTGTTCATAAAACAGCAAAAAATCGGACTAAATTTATTGACTTGTTATTTTATGAAGAATTAATCAAGTATTACTAAGGAATTATATAAGAATCAGCTGTTATGTTAACAAACAACCTTTAAAATTTTTATACGAATTTTCCACAATGTTAGTCGCGTCAAAGTGATACGTTTCTGTCGGATGTTTTTCTACCCAAGTCATAAGCAAGTTAAAGTTTCACACTTCGCCTCTAACAAGCGGTGCAGATACAGCCCCCATTCATGCAGGTGTGTAGGTCGTTTAGGTTCAGTGGGGTTCACACATTCCCTCCGAACATGTTTTACTAATTGGGGAAACAAGATATCTTATTAGACGAAAACATGTCCTCACATTACAGAACGTCACCGATTAGTGAAGTCATGTAGACTTGTGCGATATGTATTCGTACGAGAAATGTCTCAAAACTGCGGTTTAAGGCTGATGTGTACTAACCTTATTGGATTCGATTACCTCAGGGTTAACCTATGGTCAATATTTGTCCAAGGATTGCCCACTTGGATATTTTTTTAAATTGTACTCCGTAATAGAAAGAAATTTTACACCTTGGAGCATTTTTCGATTTTAAAAAAATGCAAACAATATTTTAAAATTTAAATTATTCGGGGAAAAATTTGGTATAGTGTGTTTCAAACGCTATTAATTCCTTTAACCGTTTTCCTTACGGTGGGGGATACATTTATCCCAAGAATACGGGCCCTAGAATGAATATATATATATATATATATATATATATATATATATATATATATATATATATATATATATATATCCCCCTCTTAGTGGCCGTTCTTAAAACTGGGGTATGAGATTTCCCGTTCTAAAGAGGGAATGGGTAAAATGGGCCCCGTGTGCTAAAGGTAATGGACGAAATATATATAGGGTGTCCATAATTAAAGTCCCACTTTCAAAAGGCTGCAAAAAAAAAACCACTGGTCAGAATGACTTCAAATTTGAACTGAATATACTGGAAGAAGGGAGAAATGATTTGGCATAATAAAAAAAAAGTTCCAAAATGTTAACTTTTTTTTATTATACCAAATCGCTTTCCCCTTCTTCCAGTATATTCAGTTAAAATTTGAAGTCATTCTGACCAGTGGTTCTTTTTTTGCAGCCTTTTGAAAGTGGGACTTTAATTATGGACCTGTAAAATGAATCCTGTTGCAAAACGCAGAAAAGTTCAGGCTATCTGAAAAATAATATTTTTTTTTTTTGTGGATTATCAGCACTTATGTAGGCTGTAAATAGTAAACAAATTTACTCGATACGTTAACACTGAGGTGCGCGAATCCAATAGGGTTAGTACACAGCAGCTTTAAACCGAAAACATGTCATTGAAAATATATCGATTATACTAAAACCCATATTAAAGTGAAAAAGAGTAAATTTAGAAAAACCATGCCGATTTTTTTTAAAGGGAGATAAAGCACTTTTTAACAAATGCTATTTACTACAAAGGAAAAAGGGTCTGGGGTTATTTTTGTACAAAGTTTTTAAAATCCATTCCATTCCAATCCATATCCATATCCATCATATATATATATATACATAATATATATATATATATATATATATATATATATATATATATATATATATATATATATATATATATTTATATCACCCCCTTAGTGGCCGTTCTTAAAAAGGGGGTATGAAATTTCCCGTTCTAAAGAGGGAATCGGTAAAATGGGCCCCGTATGCTAAAGGTTAATGGACGAAATATATATAATGAATCCTGTTGCAAAGCGCAGAAAAGTTCAGGCTATCTGAAAAATACCATTTTTTTTTTTTTGGATTATCAGCATTTATGTAGGCTGTAAATAGTAAACAAATTTACTCGATACGTTAACACTGAGGTGAGCGAATCCAATAGGGTTAGTACATAGCAGCCTTAAACCGAAAACATGTCATTGAAAATATATCGATTATACTAAAACCCATATTAAAGTGAAAGAGAGTAAATTTAGAAAACCATGCCGATTTTTTTTTTTTTTTAACAGAGAGAAAAAGCACTTTTTAACTGATGCTATTTACTACAAAGAAAAAAGGGTCAGGGGTTATTTTTGTACAAAGTTTTTTAAAATCCATTCCATTCCAATCCATATCCATATGCATTATATATATATATATATATATATATATATATATATATATATATATATATATATATATATATATATATATATATATATGTATATATATATATATATATATATATGTATATATATATATATATATATATATGTATATATATATATATATATATATATATATATATATATATATATATATATATATATATATATAAATATATATATATATATATATATATAAATATATATATATATATATATATGTATATATATATATGTATATATATATATGTATATATATATATATGTATATATATATATATATATATATATATATATATATATATAAATATATATATATATATATATATATATATATATATATATATATATATATATATATATATATATATATATATATATATATATATATATATATATATATATGTGTACGTGAAAACTTCTTTGAGTCAAACACCTTTTAGTCAGCTTTCTACCATAAGGAAATATTTTGTTGCTATATTTGAATTTACTTTATAAGGGCGGAGTAAGCAATCTTAGATAACTTTACTAAAGTTTAAAATATTTTACAGAAAAATTTCATTGTTTTTTAAAAAAATGATTTATATACAAAATGGAGACTTGAGGGAAGAAGTAAGACAGTACAAAACTGTGAGTAAGCCCGGATTTCCTTTCCAGATAATAGAAATATTATTCCCACACACTTGGTTATGATGAACCCTGCTCATGCTTGAAACTGGGTTTATTTACCACCAAAGAATATGTCGCTGCACGTGCATGGAGAGCTCAGGTGTCCGGGTCGACACGGTTCATTCTGCATCCCTGTTCCTCCCTCGGTGGCGATATCCTTGCAAAGGTTCGGCACCACCAGTGACATCCCAAGAATTCCGAATTGGTTACGCTGTTCACTGTGACCCGCGGTTCAACCTCGGGAGAATGTACCCTCAATGAGGTATCAACAAGGGTGTGAAATAATGATGCATCTGTTGGCACGGGAATATTGCACGTGTGGTTCATTTAGTAAAGATCTCAGTTGACTCTTGTTTTGTGAAAATTTCTGGCCTCCCGCGTAGTGTGAGATTTCATTTAGGTCATAGTTATCTGGATTGTGTCCTATAATAATCTGTACCCAGGAACAATCAAACCTCGTACTTTTGGGTTGGAAGGAAGGCTAATTCTCCCAGGTGTTCAACAATATTTACGGAGTTCTAAATTTGAACTTTTCGACAGGGAAACTGTCGAGAACTGGTGTATGAAAACTTTGTTACGCTGTTCACTGTGACCCTCGGTTCAAAATTGGGAGAATGTACCCTTAATGAAGTATCAACAAGTGTGTGAAATAATGATGCAGTTGTTCGTTCTAGAATATTGCACGTGTGGTTCATTTAGTGAAGATCTCACTTGACTCTTGTTATCGTGCAAATCTCTGATCTCCTGCGAAGTGTGAGATTTCAGTTGGGTCATAGTCATCTGGATTGTGTTATATTATTCTCTGTGCTGAGGAACGATCGAACCTCATGCAAGTTGGTAGGAAGGAATTCTCATGTTTATTCAACAATATTTTCCGAGTACTGAATTTAAACTTTTCAACGGGGAAATGCCTTGAACAGATCTATAAAAGATTGAACCGCGGTGGACCGCGGTTCAACATCGGGGGAATGTACATGCAATGAGGTATTAACAAGGGTGAAATAATGATGTATTTGTTGGTGCGAGAATATTGCACGGGTGGTTCATTTAACAGAGATCTCAGTCGACTCTTATTTTTGTGAAAACCTCTGGTCTCCCACGAAGTGTGAGATATTAGTTGGGTTAAACTCATCTGGATTGTGTCTATTATTCTCTGTACTCAGGAAGAACCTCATACAAATGGGTTTTAAAGGAAGGCTGACTCTCATGCTTAATCAACAATATTCACTGAGTACAGAATTTAAACTTTTCAACGTGGAAATGTCTTGAACTGATGTATGAGAAATGAGAAAGATATACAAATAAACAAAGAGGAGCATATATATATATATATATATATATATATATATATATATATATATATAAACATATATATACACACACACACATATATATATATATATATATATATATATATATATATATATATATAAATATATATATATATATATATATATATATATATATATATATATATATATATATATATATATATACACTGTATACTTTAAAAATTGCATACTAGTCTCAAAACTAAAAAAAAGTATAATAACATGAAATTGTAGGTAAATGGAGACTAGAATAGTATCCTGATTTAGGTGTAACTTAATATCAAATTCAAGTAAAACTCATTTTTTTTTTTTTTTTCAGGGATCGTAAAACCTCACACAATCTAAGTGTAAAAATAACTATTTCAAATAACTGTGCAATGCACTTTCTTATAAGAAATATTTTTTTAAATACGGAAATTCCTGGTTCCCTCTATTCAGATGCGGAACACCTTTCTTCATCAACGTTCTTCATTCACACGCAGAGAGCTCCGAGTCAAGAATTGGCCAAATGTCAAGCGTTCGTTACTAAGCCATTATTCAGTGACAGCGTTTAAGCCACGATGTTTTGTTAAATTAAACTCCTTTGTATCTGCCACGAAATCCGGGGCGACGGATTGAAACCCAACAAATCGGCTTTGACAGCAGCCGAATAACCGATCCCTTGTGTTCCAACGATCAGCCTCCCAGATTACGGCTCTGCTGAATCGGCCAACCCCCGGTTTAAAAAGGCACGGGGATCTCATGTCACAAAGGCCGACAACCGACTCCCCGAATGTGTTCCAAACGCCCCCTCGGTGAAGATTAGAGAGCGATTTTTAAATGGAAAAGTCTTCAGGATGACTGGACAGCAATGGTCGCCGCCGTAAAAGGGCAATTGTGCCACCACGCGCTCAAAGTGGGGATTAACCAGAAGTCGATCATTGAAAAGTCATTCAAACATTTGGTGGGCGTGCGAAAGCAGGGGAAGTATCACCCCTTCTGAATTTCGGCTTATTTCTTTCCGTTGGCAGTAACGTTCCCTGTCTAATACAAACCGTGAGAAAAGAGTTTTGGGGGGATATAGACGTAATGAAACGAGAGTCTAGAACTGAGCTCAAGTTCGACAGAGGCTTCTACTGAGCTTTATGCACATCCAGAAACCAAAATAATAATAATAAAATAGCTGTAGCAAGATTATCTGATTCAACATCTGACATCTGTCAACTGAATATTGAAAAAAATTACAGAGGCCCACAGAAAAGTCAAGCGGAAGAAATAATTTGAATAAACTAACAACAAACTGTCTGATTTAAGATTTAACTCAAGTTGAGGCTGTCACTGAATAATTAATGATTTTAAAGGCCACCATAAATAGCTAATGGAAAGAAAATATCAAATTAACTAATCATTTGTCGTCTTATTCTATTTCTATCTGTAGGCTGCTCCCACTGATTGTTAAGTACCCACAGAAGGCACAGCAAGGTGATCTAGAACAAAATTGAATTAATTAATGACAAACCATATTTAGTCTTCAGAACATATATTTCGATATGGAGATTCGGAATGAAGGACATCCTTAAGTGGCCAAGGCGTAGAGCTGTTGCTGTATCGCGGCCGGCCAGGGCTGTTTATTAAAATATCTGTATAGGCTGAAAATCGCCGCCGATCCTTTCTGCGGGCTCTGTTAACCATGGGGCATAAAAGTTTATCCAAAAAGTTACGGTTAAGGTGTTATACTTCTGGAACGATTTATCGAAGAATCTGTGAGAGAACAACAGTAGAAATTTGTAAGACTAACATTAAATCCTTTAAGTATGCCAAATGTGGTTTTTTTTTTACTTGCAAGGTTGTGGAAATTTGTCGGATTTTAGTGTAAGTGACAACGTATAGTATTACCCTGAAAGCTCAGACAAAGGGAATTATGAAAATAATGTCCCCGTTTGTATGCGAGGACATCTGCAAAGTAGAAGCTCGAAGGACTATAATAATTCTTATGATGAATTATTGCATGCGCATAAATGATCGGCATGTAAAATATACTGGATTAGCTGAAAACCCGTACTTCGCTACTGAGTACATTCAAATTAAATACAATGGTCAATGTATGCAATTAATGCCAATAATATGTGTATATATATATATATATATATATATATTTATTTATTTATTTATAATAAATACAGCGATCAATATATGCAATTGATGTAAAAAAACGAAAAAATATATTTATAAAAAATCGTAACGGATATTTTTATCGACAAAATAATGTAGAAGAAAATATTTAATTTAAAATCTAATTTAACATACTAAATAATATAGTACAGTTAATATAGTATAGTTTGAGGAATATTTCTTTTACTGTATGTTAATATTTTTTTGGATAATGTCCAATCGTCTGCCGCATTAGCAAGAAAAATATTTTTTTTTGTCTATTTCCTTGTTATGAACGTGACGCAAAATTAAAAGAAAAGAAAACCCGTGATCAGCATTTAATAAATTAAATTCTAAAAATTAATCTTTAAAATTCACTAAAAATCAGAAAATGGAGGTAAAGATTCGAAAAAGGTTTCATTTTAAAGGAATTTTTATGATCTTTCTCATGATATAAATTTTATAACCCTTGGATTATTATTTTAAATGCAAACTTTAAAGAATATTACAAAAACAGCTTAAAAATTTATTTTAAAAAAATCTAAGAAGAATTCTTCAAAAATCTCTCTTAGTGCACCCCTACACTATAAGAAGAATCACCATGCAAAATTTCAGCCCTTTATGTCCAGCGGTTTGGTCTGTGCGTTGTCTGTCAGCCAGTCAGTCAGATACGGAACTGTTTTATATATGTAGATTATCTTTACCAGAGGACTTTCCGTTATATTATACACCCTGGAAATTTATCTCTTTGGTTTAACAATAGAATCTTACTTATTCAAATAAAACCTTCGGTGATTTGTTTCAGTGTATGTAGCCTCAAGTCCCTTTTGCATTTTTTGGATAAGTCTCTGGAGTGAATGTAAGGGCATGTTCACACAGAATCCGTCAGAGACAGCGTTGCTCGTAGTGACATATTTTAAACCAATCACAGGCCTTAGAAATTTTGTTGCTAATCATTTGGAGGTTTCTAATTGGTTAAATATATTTCAATACGAGTAACGCTGACGCTGACGGATTCTATGTGAACAGGCCCTTATACAACTACCGCATCATTTGCAATTACATGTTAATTCCACTCTGTTATTTATAAAAAACTTTAGCAATCCGTATCAAAATGCATCATCTGTCAGCATACACGACTGCCACATGAACTGCATTCACCTGTTTATTCTACTCTATTACTTAGAAGAAATTTTAGCAATCATTTCAAAATCCATCATAGAGAGAGGGAGCGTTCTTCTCCCCAAAATACCGATTTTCTGTAACATTCATCGCCGGTCAATATGTACAGCTGCCGCCTGAACTGCAATTACGTGTTGATTTCACTCTATTATTTAAAAGAACCCAGCAATCATGAGAAAAACCACCCCATCTGCGTTGATTACGGAATGAGAAAGCGTTTTTCACACCAAATAACCGGCTAGAACCGTGTTGCGATGGAGATATTAGCCGAATTTGAATATGCAAATGAGATCAGTCGTGAATGATGTTTCTGGGTGTACAGTTTAACTTCGGAGAAAGATAATTATTTACCTGGAGCTGAAAAATAAGAAAGGAATGCATTCAGCAACGATATGTAACCAAATAACAGCATATTAAATTACCAGTTTTTCACCTCCAGAATCAATAGTATTCGCATGCTTACGAACTTTACAGTATTCCAGATGCTACCAGGAATTTAAAGGTCACTGCAGCAGTCAGTGGTAAAGTTTATAAAAAGTATAATCATTATCTGCCATCATTAGCCAGCAGTGTTAATAATTAGCATGAAGAAAATTATGCTAATTCAACCGCAACTGGTGTTTAAGTAATTTCGTGGGTTATTTCAGGGTCGCTATTTCTTGCTGTTTAGCGTCATTTGGATATATATTTAGAAATAATTTAGGACCTAATTGAAATTTTTTCCGTGTTTTACCAACTGGTTTTTAAATGATGTATTTAAAACCTCGTGTTGAAAATAATGAATAATCCTCATTAATGTATATTTAACCATAGTATATCTATGGTTTATGTCTGTTTAGTTTCGATATAATTAATACTGATTAATTGAATATTTTTCCTGCTTCAGGATATCAATTTATAAGCTAGTTAAATTCTTAAAAAATTAAATGAGGCTAAAAGAGTAAGTTCTCAATTAATCAAAATCGTAAACAAGATGCAATTAGAAAAACAAATTAACTCCTTCATAATCCTAAATTAGCCAATTTAGTCTGCAAACTCTCAACTTGCAATCGCATTATCTGTTTAAGTCTGCTGTGCACTAACCCTATTGGATTTTCTCACCTCATGGAGAAAATTTGTCTACTATTTACAGCTACATAAATGCTGATAATCCAATAAAAATGGTATTTTCAGATAGCCTGAACTTTTTTTCACCTTGCAACAGGATTCCTTTTATAAGTTTCATCCACTGTAGGAATTTATGAGCCTTTAAAACACATAATTGACACGACAGCCCCACGTGGACCTTGGCCTTTTCTAGAAGTTTTCCCCAAACTACCCTCTCACCAGCCTTGGATCTCCAGTTCTTGACCTCCATGTCACTAAAGCCCGAATCCAGGTAGTTCTTCCATCTCTTTTTGGGTCTTCCTCTCTGTCTTTCACAGAAGGGGACTGCAGTAAAAACTTTGAACGGTGCTCTCTCTGAATCCATTCTCCAAAGGTGACCTGCCCATCTCATTCTGTTCGATTTCACAAATTTCACTACGTCTTCATTTTTAAACAGATTGTATAGTTCGATATTGTGTCTCCTTCGCCAAATATCATTATCAAGAACACCACCAAAGATAGCCCTCAAAACTCTCCTTTAAACAATTACCAGAGCCTTCTCTTCCCTTGATGTCAATGGCCATGTCTCAGAGACATATGTTAGCACTGGTCTTATGAGAGCCTTGTATAGAAAGATCTTTGTTTTTCTTTTGATAAGATGAGATTTCAGCTGGTTTCACCCACAGAAACAGCGTCACACCACAGGTCACCACACACCACAGGTCAGCCCACAGAAACAGCGATTAGTTGAGATAATTCATTTCCTGATTTCTGGGTAAATCTCATTCTGATATTCACCTTTAAAGCACTAAATCAGATCCCCCCCCCCTCCGAATAATTTAAATTTTAGAATATTATTCGCATTTTAAAAAAATTAAAAATGTCTCAAGGTGTAAATTTTTTTCCCTATTACGGAGTACACTTAAAAAAACTTTAAAAAACTTTTTAAATCCAAGTTGGCAATCTTTGAGCAAAGATTTCTCCATAGGTTAACATAGAATTGAGCGTATGGAATAGGGTTAATACACAGAAGCCTTGAGAGATGCATCACAGGTTGAATTAACAGTCCCGAATGGGGAAAAATATGCTCTACTAACGAATAATAGGAAATTAATTCGTAAATAACCGCATCACATAGACAGGAACTGCGCACTGAGCTTAACTGGAAGAATGGCTATTATTAGTATAAGCTTTGATATTTCTGCTCGCGAGCGCAGTTTTAAGAAAGAATCCTAACCTGCTAATTTAGCCTCTTAAATATTTAATATAAATAGCGAAGGAATTGTTTTGTGACCGTGACAAAAAAAGTGCAGATATCTTTTTACGCGTTCTTAAATATTTAAAAGAAGAGTATATTTTTATTGAAAAATCTTTGAGAATATAGTTTACTAGCTGAATGCCCGTGCTTCGCTACGGAGTATATTCAAATTAAAAAAAGGTCAATATATGCATTAATGCCAAAAAAAAAAACCAAAAATATATTTATAATAAATACAACAGTCAATGTATGCATTTGATGCCAATATATATATATATATATATATATATATATATATATATATATATATATATATATATATATATATATATATATCAATATTTGTTTATTTATTTATTTATTTATAAAAAAAATCGTAAAGGATATTTTTATAGACAAAATAATGTAGAAGAAAATATTCAAATTAAATACAACGGTCAATGTATGCAATTAATTTGTATGTTTAATATCCATAAAACATACTACTTTGAATTAAATTCTTAAAAAACTTCCATCTAAATTAGTCTGGTGGTTAAATTTTATCTTTTACTGTATTTTAATTTTTTTTTGTCAATTTATTTCGTTATGCACGATATTAATTTATTTCGTTATGCAAAATTAATTTAAAGTATCACGAAAAGGAAAGAAACCACGTGATCAGCCTTTAATAAATTAAATTAATCTTTAAAAATTCACCAAAAATCAGAAAATGGAGGTAAAGATTCAAAAAGATTTCATTTTAAAGGAATTTTTGCGATCTTCCTTGTGATATAAATTTTATAACCATCAGCCTATTATTTTAAATGCAAACTTAACAAAAGGTTACAAAAACAGCTTAAAAATTTAATTTTAAAAAATCTAAGAATAATTTTTCAAAAATCTTTCTTAGTGCACCCCTACACTATAAGAAGAATCACCATGCAAATTTTTAGCTCTTTAGGTCCAGCGGTTTGGTCTGTGCGTTATCTGTCAGTCAGTCACGGAACTGTTTTTTATTTATAGATTAACGGATGGTAATTCCCGGAAATTAGAACTAGGCTATTTCTCTTAATATAAAAAGTGATAAAATGAAAAAAAATAGCTTTCTTTTCCATATCTATATCAATCAACCTATATATGAGTGTACTTTTGTATGTATATAGATTTAACTAATTGGGGATTTTCTTTGAATTAAACAAATTACACTAACTACATATATAGTACAAATAGATATAGTGCGAGCAATAAAATGCTTACTCAATATGCAACAATATACACTCATGGACAAAAAAATTAGCGCACCAAGAAATAATTGCGGGATCGTAACGAAACTTGCAATGAAGGTACATGTCGGGGAGATATGCAAATGATTAGAAATACAGCGTGATTGCGCATTACGTATAGCCGGTAGAGGGCGGTGAACATCGTACTCTGTGGAGTATAAAACAGGTAACCAAAGCTTGTTTGAGTGTGCTGAATCATTTACAAAGGAAGAGCTGAGATAGACATGCCATTACGCCGTGTTCGAAGACAATATATACAGTTGTCGCAGTTTGAGAGGGGGAGAATAGTCGGGATGATGGAAGCTGGGTGGTCAGCTAGGCGAGTAGCTCGTCAATTAGGCCGCTCTGATTGTGTTGTGAGGAGGTGTTGGGACCAGTGGACCCGAGAGATGTCATGTACACGAAGACCAGGCTCAGGACGCCCTCGACAGACCAGTCCTCGAGAAGACCGCCACATCGTAAGAAATGCACGCGTACAGCCAACTGCTTCATCGGCCGCCATCCAGGCACAGGTAGCACCTTCAATAGGGGCCTCTGTGTCTTCTCGAACCATACGAAGGCGCCTGGCTGAAGGACGGTTGGTATCACGGCGCCCATTACGTGTGCTGCCCTTGACGCCCACCCATCGACGCCTCCGTTTGGAGTTTTGCCACACACGAGGAAACAGGACTGTAGCGGAATGGAACCAGGTCGTCTTTAGTGACGAATCCAGATTCAATCTCGGCAGTGATGACAATCGTGTTCGTGTGTGGAGAACCCGTGGTGAACGCTTCAATCCTGCCTTTGCTGTACAGCGACACATCGTTCCCACAGCTGGTGTGATGGTATGGGGTGCCATTGCCTACAATACACGGTCACCCCTAGTATTGTTCCGTGGCACCATGACAGCCCAGCGGTATGTTCATGAAATCCTGCAACCACATGTGTTGCCACTCATGCAACGGCTCCCAGGAGCCATTTTTCAACAAGACAATGCTCGGCCTCATACGGCAAGGGTGTCACAAGACTGTCTCCGCACTGTTACTACCCTTCCTTGGCCTGCCCGATTCCCAGATTTGTCTCCAATCGAGCATATCTGGGATCATATGGGACGACGAGTTGGGCATCCCACGAGTTTGAACGAACTAGAGGCAAGGTTACAGCAAATATGGAACGAAATGTCTCAAGACATCATACAGAACTTGTATGATTCAATGCCCGATCGTATCGCATCGTGCATTCGCGCTAGAGGGGGTCCAATAGAGTATTAACTCCTCCGTTCTTTTGCCTTTTTCTCTGAAATAAATTATCTTTTTTCTTTGATTTTCTTATCATTTACTTATATCAAAGTAGTCCTTACGTATGTAAAATTTCGTTTCATTTTGACGACTCCTTCTTGGTGCGCTAATTTTTTTGTCCATGAGTATATTTCTCTGTATAACTATTTTAATCTTCATATGCAAACCAAACGCGGTAGATAGTAAAATTATATTGAAATTTAAGTCTGCAATACTTAATGTAGCTGTATGATATCTTTCTTTTTCTGTATCGTTATCTATCGGTATCATTATCTATATGTGTAAGTGATTGTGTGCTTATATATTCATTGCGTGTTAGGTGATCTGATATGTTCATAGGAGTGGCGCAGCCAGGGTTAATTTATTAATTTATTTATTTAGGGAGGAGGTTGTACTTCGTAAGTATCAAAACTATTACAGATAACGAAACGTTTCCGGCTTTATTGTAGATAAACATAAACAGTTTAGGGTTTTAGGAAGTAATTCCAAATTCCTACCTCCCTCATTTTATCCCCAGTTTATACATCAATTGTTTTACTCCTGAGAATGACGTGAAAGACACATGATCACTTTCTATTGCACTCTGTACAATGTTTCACATAACTGACTTATTTCTCTTGAAACGTAGTTCTTCCTACACATTTCTACATTCATGCTAATTCCGTGCAAATGTGCATTGTTCACATCGTCCACTTTTCCTTTCTTCCAGGTCCCACTGGTCACAGCACAACACGCGATTCCGCGTCCAGCCCCGATGTGACCACACTGGACGATGACATGAGCGACGAGCATTCGCTGTCCCCGGAGGAAGCAGACGAATCCCAGGGTGATGGCAAGTCCCAGGACCGGGCGGGAGAGGGCGGCAAAGCGGGCCGCAGGAGACGGACCGCCTTTACCAGTGAGCAGCTGCTGGAACTGGAGAAAGAGTTCCATGCGAAGAAATACCTTTCACTCACCGAGAGATCGCAGATCGCACACGCACTGAAACTCAGCGAGGTAAGGCATGCTGTCAGCGATCAATGAAACAATTACGCACTCACCCTAGTTGTTTTGCCTCAGTTGCGTGCGTGATGAGTACCGAAAATCAGTGATCTGAATGATATTTCTATTACTTTTATAGTGAATGATATTTTGACTGCAGAAATATCAATCACTCTCTACACTTTTTGCCGGAATTTTAGCCAATGGATTTGCTTCAATGTCATTAAATCACAAGCGACTTAGCATCCTTAATTGAGATCGGGATGACCGCCAAATAGGTGCTTCTAGCTTTCATTAGATTCAATTCACATTAAGAAGGAATTAGAAACGGAAAGTTAAAACTAAGTATTGAATTACTTTTGCTGAGAATCTACATATGTATTTCGAGTGACTATATATATATAACAAATAATTAATGTATTAAAATTATTCATCCTTTCATTTGCAAAACAAGCAGAAAGTACACTTTTTCAACAAAATCAAGTACTGACTGGAAAATGATCAAAATTTCTGCAACATACTTGTAAAATTCGAAAGAATAGGTATTTTTATGATACATTGACGAAACGTCAGTCTTTTGGTTTTTAAGAGCGTCATAGTCGTCCTTTGAGGCAACAGTGATAAACAGACAAGGTTCCGTTTAATTTCAGAACGGATGTAAACATCTGTACTAACCGTAACACTGAAAAACAGAACTTTGGCCATTTGGCCATCATCCACTTTTGGAGGAAAAAAGGTCGTGCATATATAAGTCAGCCAAACTATCTCGAGACATTATTTTTGAATGACACCAACTCTATACTTAGTCTCTGTAGAATATTCTGAACAGATTTCTTTTTCTTCAGAAAATATATTTCTCTATAAGAAGGAAATTCTTCTTTTTCATGCTCTCTTTTCCTCCTTGACGTTTTTTTCGCTATTTAATATTCTGTATATCGCATGACATTTTCTAATCAGTTGATCGGTCCAAGCTACCAATTCGAGTCCCCAAACACCCAAGGGGAAAGACACATTAAAAAAGAATTAAAAATAGTCAAAATTAGGGCCTCTTTGCAGAGACTGGTGTAATCACACGAACGACAGTCAAAGTTGTTGCGTCGAAAGAACGACATATGTCATTAGACACGTTCGACGGTATAATTGTATTACATCTTCTATCCACCAGCTGTTATCATTAAAAAAGAAATATCAATGTCAGAAAACATTGTAAAAAAAAAAGCCATCGATGTTTTGTTTGAAATTTCGAGGATTATTTTTTTGCCACAGAATTCACTTGGGTTAAAAAACTACCATTATTTCAATAGCAGAAAAAGTTCTTTTCAGTGTGAATTCGTGCTGGTAACTTCCTTTACGTGGACAAGAGGCTCTATGCTTGTTCCATCAGTACACTGAACTACCGATTTTAAGTATTAATTTATGCTTGAAAATGAGCTTGGAAAGCACGTATAATCCAAAAATGACCATGTATTCTGTAAAAAGTTAATGAGATAACGGTTTTTAAATTAATGCTACAAATTATGTAAATGCTATAAATAAAGTAAATAATGTAATGCTATAAATAATGCTATAATGCTAATAATAATGCTATAAATAAGTAAAGCTTAGTTAAAATAATATTAAAAAACCCTCATAGTTTTTAACTTAAAAAAACACTAATATATTGTTTATCAGCCATGTCGACATTCTTTAGGTAATTTTGCAATTCATTCAAAACTTTTTCTTCTTTCATGAAGACATAATCCATTTAATTGATAATTCCCTCCAAAATAATCGATTTTGTGTATTCTTTGTACAGGGTGTCCGGGCTAAAGGTATCCCAAAGTTATGACTTATTTTTATTGAACTACCCACTAAAATTTAAAAATATTTATTTAAAAAGAAAGAACATCTCACCAAGTTTTAATATCAATCATAGATTTCGATCATAGTATCATAGATTTCGATGCGTACACCTTTTGTAGCACGACTAACGTCTAAATGGTAATCCAGTTCTCTAAGCGTGTCGTAGCATATCAGGAGTTATTAGGCTTTTTTTCTTGGGGATTCATTAAATCCGTTGTGTATAAACAAAAAATTGAAACTGTGGATGAGTTGAAGAAGCGTATCATTCAAGCAATTCGTGTAATAACTCCTGATATGCTACGAAACACTTGGAGAGAACTGGATTACCATTCAGACGTTTGTCGTGCTACAAAAGGTGCACACATCGAAATCTATGATACTATGATTGAAATCTATGATTGGTATTAAAACTTGGTGAGATTTTCTTTCTATTTAAATAATTTTTTTTAATTTCTAATGCGTATTTCAGTAAAAATAAGCCATAACTTTTGGATACTTTTAGCCCGGACACCCTGTATATATTACCAACAGGAGAATTCGTTAACATTAACTTCCATGAGCAGGCATTTCTGATTTAGAGACAACAACATCTATTTTTATCGATTGTATGTAACTCGACAGAATGTAACCGGTATGTAAGGAATATTTTTTAGAGATATTTTGCTCTCTATGCGAGATATTCAATGTTCTTTCCTGGTCCTGTTACGGATATCATACGTCCACTAGTAACTGCAAACACTAGATTAAGATTCTCGTGTTCATAAGTGCTGGAATTATGAATATTTTTGCCTCATGATGAAACCTTTACAACTCAGGGTTATCCAAGAAAACAAATTTTAAGTTACTTTAATGGAGAAAACTGCCAGTGTTCTTGATTGCAATCGAAAATGAAGTGAATTTAGCTTATTATGTTTGCTTTAGTATCTATCTCTAAAACTAGCAAGAGTAATCCTAAATTAGTAAGGCAAATTTCTCTGATTAGTGAACACTAATAAGGCTCTTGAATAGCACAATAAAATGGTATTTTCAGATAGCCTGAACCTTTCTGCACCTTGAAACAGGATTCATTTTATAAATTTCGTCCAAGGGAATTTATGAGCTTTTAAAACATACTAGACCAGATTTTTCCCCCGAATAATTTAAATTTTAAAATACTATTATTTGCATTTAAAAAAAAACGGAAAATACCCCAAGGTGTAAAATTTCTTTCTTTCTCTATTACGGAGTAAATTTTTTTTAAAAAAATCTTTAAATCCAAGTCAGCGATTCTTGGAGAAAATTTCTCCATAGGTTAACACTGAGGTGAGTGAATCCAAAAGGGTTAGTACACAACAACCTTAAATCCTGGAAACTGTCTGGTGATCTTAGCAGCTCTTTGGTAAGGTATCGCCCTATTGTATTGTAATCCTTAAGTTGTTTTAAAGATTATCCAAGAATACAACTTTTAAGTTACTTTTAATTGAGAAAACTGCCAGTGTTCTTGATTGCAATCGAAAAAGAAGTGAATACAGCTTATTATGTTTGCTTGAGTATCTATCTCTAAAACTAGTACGAGTAATCCTAAATTAGTAAGGCAAATTTTTCTGATTCGTGAACACTAATAAGGCTCTTGAATAACACAACGGCAAATGTAATTGTTGACATGATACCATTGTAAGTATTGTAATTAATTCAGATACTACTAGATTCCTACTGACGTATTTGTAGCTATTGGGCAATATTTATTATAAGTAAGCGGAAAAGGTCAAATTACAGATGTTTGTAGTCTGCTGTCATTAAATGTCGTTAATTTTTAAAGTTATTATTAAGTTTTTAAACGGGGTTTAAATATGAAGATTTCGAGATATGCATGTAAGAATGTTCGCAAAAATAATTTAATTTATTATTGCAATAGGATGTTTCTGTTGCAGACAAAATGATAACTGAGTCATGTCCATTAAGGCAGAGTTGGCAAGATACCATATGAATTGTGATAAGCTCCTAAATAGCAAAATTGAAAATGCCACCCAAAAATTTCTTACATGACCTTTTTTTGCGAAAGTTATCATAAAGATGTTAATTGATTTTCCTGCTTGGACAATTTTCTCCATCAATTTTAAATTATAACTTTCCTAAAAGAATGTTATATATGTGATAACTTTAATTTTTTTCGCCTCTTGGAAATTTTTTGAAAGGCTGTTTGAATCGAACCTATATCTTCTTTTATCCACTCATAGACTCATCGACAATCGAAGTCCAATGCATTTTAATTGAACTTGTTTTTGTTAATAAATATTAAATATTAATAAGATAGATATTTTGTCGTATAAAGTACTAGCAAAATTATTCCTCATATACAATAGGTGTTTACCCTTTGTAAAACGAAATTAGAGATATTTAAAAGAGCAAATTTTGCCTGTAAATAACGAATACAATAGGGCGATACCTTACCACAGAGCTACTAATATCACCAGACAGTTGCCAGGATTTAAGACTGCTGTGTACTAACCCTATTGGATTCGCTCACCTCAATGTTAACCTATGGAGAAATTTTGTCCAAGGATCGCTGATTTGGATTTAAAGATTTCTTTTAAAAAATTATCCGTAATAGAGAAAAAAATTTTACACCTTAGGGCAATATTCATTTTTTAAAAATGCAAATAATAATTTAAAATTTAAATTATTCGGGGAAAGAATCTGGTCTAGTATGTTTCAAAAGTTCATAAATTCTCTTGGTGGACGAAATTTATAAAATGAATACTGTTGCAAGGTGCAGTATTCATTTTATAAATTGCAAAGGTTCAGGCTATCTGAAAATACCAATTTTATTGTATTATGGGCATTTATGTACGGGTAAATAGCAGACAATTTTTCTCCATAGGTTAACATTGAGGTGAGCGAATCCGATAGGGTTAGTACATAGCAGCCTTAAGATAGCTGCTATAGTTAGATCCATAATATTATTAAAATATTGATGTAATACCCTTTACTAATGTTCTATGGGGCAGTATTTTATTAGTCTGCGCCTTTTCGCAGCTTACACACGTAGGAGTGAAAATAACAAAGCAAAATATTACCTACCAGCCAATAAAAGTCGAAGCTGCATAGCAAACCATGCAATAATTCGTTCAGCCAACTTCAGCAGTTGCGCCAGAGGAACAGCCCAAACCGGATGGCACGGTAGTCACGTAGTGGCATCTATTGTTTTTGAAATACCAATTTAACATCATAATAACACCTATTTATAGATTAAAGTGAAAATCTTAGCTCAGATAGGGCTATACATAGTCATTGTATCACATTAAATAAATTCGGGATGAAGCTATCATTTTCCTTATTAAAATTTTGCTGTTTGGAAAAAGGTTGTTTGTTGTTAGGAAGGTTTTGTTGTTAGGAAGGTTTTTGTTGTAAGTTGTTGTTTTGGAAGAGAAATTACAATATTTATTTAAGTCAGGGTAAATTAAAAATACTTCTCATAGTTAAATGTTAGAAAACTTAGTGTTTTGAAAACATAAAAGAGTTATTAATTCTTGATTTTTCAATTTAATTTTTATCTTTTAATTTTTGTGACCTATAGTAAGAAATTTCTATGAGTGGCGTGTTAATAAATAGTGTTATTTGTAGTGATCATTGAAAGTTTCTTATGCAATATTTTTCAATAGAACATGATTTTTCTAATACTTGACTCTTGGAATATCTTTGGTATATTAACTGATACGGTGGATATATAAGCAAAACTCTATACATACATATCTATCTATCTAGCTATCTATTTATCATATATATATATATATATATATATATATATATATATATATATATATATATATATACATACACACACACACGCACACACACACACACACACACACACACACACACACACATATATATATATATATATATATAAGATGAAAGAGAAAACAAGTAATAGCTCTAAAGCTACTTGCAGCCAGGAACAAATAACATGAAAAGAAAAGTATGAAAGATGTTTTAGACAGCATTTCTTCATCAGCGGTGTCAATGCTGTCTAAAAACCAATGGATTGTTTCCGATGAGTATGATCTATACAATAAACACACTCAGACACCGTACAATCCATGAAAAACAGAAGAATTGATTTGTAATTGAATAAAGATTGAATAAAAGTACTTAACCAAAGAACACCAAGCCTGGCGCTAGACAGAGTGGAAGTTAAGAACTTGTAACCGCACGATGACTGACGTCACAATACTTGCAACCATGGAGGTAGTGGATTCTCAGTTACAGACTTACTTAGGTTACCGTATTTTAGGACTATTATTCCTTTAATTATTTAGTTATTTTCACTACTATGAATTTTTATTATTTTTATTATTTTTACTACTAAGAGTTATTTTTATTATTATTTTTATTTTTACTTATGATTTATTTTAATTTTTATTTTTAGTAGTTATTTTTTATTTTATCTTATTGTTATGTTTTACATATTTAATGCAACAGAACAAACTATTCATTAAAACAAAAACAACCAATTATGTTTTTGGATAGACTTTCGGGGTAATTATTCCGTGTTAGCACAGCTTTCAAGTCTAAAACATGCTTAATCCTATTGTCTTTAGAACATAGCCTATTTATACGAACTAACTGATTTACAATAATGTTATTAAAAACAGATTTATGTAAACAGGTTAGATAATTTTGAAATTTAACAATATTAAAATTATAGTCAGATCTTTTGTCGTATAAGTCAAAAGTAAATTTGCTGTGAGAATTTAATTTAATATTAATATCTAAAAAGTTTACATTAATATTATCATGGCTACTTTTAATTAGTTCCAGATTAGGAGGGTAAAAATTTAAGTCTATAGGGTTATTACTTTTATTAATTACTATTATATCATCTATATGTCTAAATATATTGTAATTGCAATTTTCTATATTATTAATTTCAAAATAATATAAGTATAAATTAGCTAGCATACTTGAAGCATTACCACCTTGTGGTACACCTTTGGACTGTAAGTATATACTATTATTATGAACTATGTAATTATGTTTAGTTACTAAATCTAGGAGCCTATTGAAACGAGTTAGTTTAATTTCGTTGCCTAAGTATTGAATATTATTTTGTACTAACATTATGATTATTCTATTTAAATCAATTATTTCGATATTATTAAATAGATCTTTAAAATCATAAGTTACTACATTTTTACAGTTATCTAATGTTTGTAGTTTTCTAATTAGACTAAAGCTATTATCAATTATACCACAAACACCAGATGTTATATTTTTATAGATTAATTTAAGGTACTTTAATAATAATACACTTGCTTTAGTAGCATAAGTGTTGTGACCACAGGTTACTGCTCTAAAAGCAATAGGTGTTTTATGAAATTTAGGAACTAAAGTAATATAAGGAAAAAGATAATTGTTAGATGATATACCTAGTAGTTTATATTTTGCTATTATTTTCTTAATAATAATACTAGTAGTTTCTTTTATTGGCTGAAAAAGATCACAATTTTCTAGCTGTTTTTTTAAACATATGGCAAAATATTTTTTACAAATTATTGCATAGTTGTTGGCTGCTTTATCTACATAAGTGACTATAAAGTCATCTTGTAATTTTGTAATAGCAGCTTTAAAGTGTTTATGGGAATTATTAATGTTATAACTATTATTGGGTAGTTTAGCATGTATTAGTTTTAGTAAATTAATTTTCCATGGGTTGAATGCTTCTGTAGGTATAGAGTAATTAATTGCTGTTTTGTAAATAAATTTATCTAAATCAGCATTTAAGAAACTTATTATTTTCTTATTATTATTAGTACTAGGTAATCTAAACTTAGTTCCCAAACTCATCAACTCTCGCAGTGCTACATCTTCCACAATATCCAAATTGCCTGTTATTACATGACCATGTGTCGTATCTACATAACTATTGTAAATGGGCAGATACTTAAAAATAGTTGATATAGCTTAATGATATGTTTTTTAACGATAGAAAAAATCCAAGCTTTTAATTTTTTATATTGATAAACCTTTCTTGAAAACTTATTAAGGCATTTTTATATAAGTTACAATCAAAAGTCTTACTTTTATTATAACTTTTACCTCTTTTAGTTCTTTTTGAGGACTGAGTATCTTCGATTAGTTCAGGGTAAATAGGATGAGCTGACACATCAGTAAAATTAAATTTAACTATATTTTTCTGTTTAAAAATTTGATTAAAGCCATATGGAAAGAGAGTTTTATGCTTTTGCATATATATATTTTCATAATATAACCTTTCAGAGGGTGATTTAATTATATCAAGAATGGAGATAACAATATTTTCAAAATTATGTTTTTTGAAGTGATCAAATTCAATGTTTAGTGGTTGACTATTTAGTGTGTTATATTTTTTTATATTAGAACGGTGTAAATTTATTTTAATATGTAGTGGATTAGAAGTTTGTCCTATATATTCCATATGACAACAACTACAAGTGATTTTGTATATGCAATTATAAGTATATATATATATGTATGTATAATGATTTACAAAACAGAAAATTTGAAATATAACATATAACAATATTTGTTACATAACATATGACAATATTTGTTAACGTCATACTCAAGGAAATTTCTTACTGAAGGACTTAAATTTAAAAATTGCAGCTAAATATAATGAAGACTAGTCTAATTAAAATTCTTTTTACATTTTTAAAGCTTTGTAAGTTTTCTATAACCTTTAAGATTATATTCTTTTAAGTATAAACGGTTTGAATTTTGTTCGTAACAAACTGAGTAAATTTAATGTAAACCTCGAAAAAAAATCAGCTATTTGCCGGCCCAAAAATCTGAATTTTATTGGTTTCATAAATCTTTAATGTTTTTCTATGTGAGTCTCTCATATATATTTTATAAATTCCGTTTAGAAAAATGCATCTTAAATATTGATAAAATGTTTAACGTCATCATTTGATAGACTTTTTCATTTTCTTGGCAACTATACGCACACAATAATGATACATAAGGAAGTGTCATATTTAGAGAGAAATGTTCTAATGGATGGCACTTCATAGAAAGAAGTGACTGTTTCTGACCAACACATAGGAAATTTACATTGGCCATTATCAAAGAAAACTGCAAATACTTGCCGCAAGAAAACATGCACAGCCTATATATGAATAAACATCAAAAGATCTGTTGTAGTATGAATCATTTTATGTTATGTGAATATTTGATATAATGCGATGCAAATCCTGTATCATTAAAACAGATAATGTATTTTTTGCTTTCTAATGTATTCATTCAGTGGCCTTAAGGAAACAGCAATAAAATAATGTTCGGAAGTGCTATGGGTCAAAGGAATTATCGTTTGTTATATTGACTGCCAACAAAGGCGGCTTCGGGTTCAAATTATTTTTTAACTCATTGCTCTTGCATTTGTAAGTTATTTTTTGTGATTATGGTTCCATAAGACTTTTTGTAATATAGTTGCCTTTCCAGTTCTAAAAATCAAGTCTAGTTGAGTCAATTAGATTTAAACGAGGGCTTCAGGTAGCCTAGTGATAGCGTGTCAGCTTTCGGTGATGAGGGTACTCGAATCGAATCCCGACAAGCGCCTTTAAACACCACCGGATCTATGCCCGATAGGGACACGTTAAATCTGTAGACAGAAAAGTCTCTCTATGAGGTCAGAGAGAGTAGGAGAGGGTACGATCCCCCCAAATATCACCCCTGGGGGCGCATGATCAAAATTTAGGTGGCACTTGGCTAAATTGGACTCTTGTGGTGCTATTATAATCCGGAGTCGCATACTTTAGCCCGACGCCTATATGGACATGGTCTGGAACAGCCGGCCAGGGTGCATTAGGAAGGTTGCTAAGCTTTCGATCAGATCAAATACCGATAAGTACATTAAACACCTCCGTGTTAAGCCGGGTATGGTCACGTTAAATCCATACCGTAAAGTTTCTCTAGGAGGTCAGAGAGGGTGGGAGAGGGTACTATACCCAAAATGTCACACCTAGGGATGCTCGGTAAAAATTGAGCTGGCATCTTGCTAAATCGGACGCTGACCCTTGTGATGCCATTATAAAACAGAATCCTCCACACCCCTCTGCCCGCTAGCCTATATTGACCTGGTATGGAATACAATTTCGGCCAGGGGGCATTAGAAACAACGACAACAGATTTAAACAATTTGTTAGTAAATGTATAATATGATGTATTCCCCAGAATGTATCAAATAATCCCTAGCTACAGTTAGCATTATGTTACTTAAATTGATTTTTTTTTTCCGATTCCCTTTCAGGTCCAAGTAAAAATTTGGTTCCAAAACAGACGAGCAAAGTGGAAGCGAGTGAAGGCCGGGCTTGCCTCCGGTCGAATCGGTTCCGCTAACGGAAATAATGGACCTAAAATTGTTGTTCCTATTCCCGTCCACGTCAACAGGATGGCCATCAGAAGTCAACACCAGCAAATAGAGAAATCTTTGCCAAGATGAAAACATACACATCTTATAACTACAGATCCAAAGAGCTATTTATGGCTTCTATTGTTTATAAACTCAGCAAGAGAGGTGGACTCAATGCAAACAGAATCTTCCATTTCGAGTTTTTATCACTTTGGGACTGAGAGCCGGATAACAGATCAGGAAAATACAGGTCACGAGATTGGCCGTGTGATCATAGTTCATTTTTTTTATTTTAGATTGATTCTATAACCTGGTAACGATATCATAACCAGATTTCGGACGAAGATACGGTCAAAGATAAACTTCCATCGAACTCATCTCAAACCTTGACATCCATTTGTCATAAGACAGCATATCAAGTAGTTTACGCCTGTAATTCTGATATGTCGAATAGACAAAAATCAAATCGGGAAACTGTCGCAGGAAAAACTTAGTCTGAATGTTTTACAAACATCCTGCATAGATGATGTATAGTTATTATTTGAATAGAAATATTCTTAATACATTAACTAATAATTAATTCAACCCTGAATGTAAAATGTTTGCTTAAATATGGCTACCGTGGTTTTGAGCGTATTATGAGAGTGGTTTTTCACATAGTATGTTTTCTATGAAAATGCTCTTAACGGAATAACCACATTTAAGGCATACTATGCATCTTTTAAAGCTGTATTATATGATGTCAAATGTAGAATATAAATTTAGATTTTTTCAGCTGTTTTTCGCAACATCTACACTGTAAAGATCTAATGCTATTTCAGAGTGTTATGTTTCTGGGCAGTGAATTTACCTGTTTTGGGTATCCCATATTTGTATCTTAAACAGGCTTTACCCTTCTAGTTATACTTCCATTTTTAATAAACCTAAAACAGTATGTACATAGGCTGTTTTAGGTGTATAACAAAAATGGAAGTATAACTAGAAGGCTGCGAAAGCATATTCAAGATACAAATGTGGGATACCCAAAACAGGTAAATTCGCTACCCAGAAACATTACTCCCTGAAGCAGCATTTCATTTTTACAGTGTATGTTCTAAAATTCAGAATTAAGTTCATATTCTTTCATCACTTTGATTTATTTAAAACACATTTTAATGGAATTAAACAAGCGTGAAAATAATCCACACTGTAAAAATGAAATGCTGTTTTAGGTATATTACCAAAATTGAAGTGTAACTAAAAGGGTACGATACCATGTTTAAAATACAGAAGTGGGATACCCAAAACATGTAAATTCGCTACCAGAAACATTACACCCTGAAACAGGTAGATTTGCAGACCTGAAGCAGCACTTCCTTTTTATAGTGCATATGTCACCAAGAAAATGGTACAGAATCGATGTCATAATTTTCCTCGATACCAGCATTCTTTTCTGTAAAGCAGTACCGTATATGATCTCATGCCTTTAACAATGTGCTTTATGGTGGAACTTAGGATCTTGAATTCGGGGCGGATATATATTACATTCTAATCAAACAGACGTGGAATAGTTTATTGAATCTAACTACTTCATAAGTTCTCTTTAAAATTATTTCAATGAGGTGCTATTTGTACAGATTTCATAAAATTGCATCTTTCTCATACATCACTTCAGTTCTGGAAATAACAAATTCGTTTCATTTATCTCAAAAATTACTCATAATATATATTTGATGTCGTTGTATTTGTGTTCATCTTCGTGTACATATTGCTTCTGAAATCATTCTATAACAAAAATTCTGATCGATTTTTTTTATTAATTGCTTTTATGTAGGGATTGTATATAAAACAAATTTACAAAGAAGTTGACAATCGTTCTCTAGACTTACAAGAAATGTAATTTTATATTGTGGATCAAAGAATTATTGTCTTATGCCTTTGTAAATTATCAGTGTTATGTTAATAAATATATAAACAAATTAATCTCGTTGTTATTACTGATTTCATACGTTCATGATACATCGATTCATCAATAAATACATGAGCCGCTCACTTGCTAAATCAATTAACTCCATAAAGCAAAAATCGGAGAAAAGTGCTAAAATAACATACATTGCTTTTTTAAAATTCCTTTTAAAATACAAATTTAAATACACAATGTAGAATGTATTATTGTAGATGTAGATTTTATCTAATGACATATGAAATGTATAAGATAGAATATCCTTAGAGTAATTCTTAGAGCAAAAATTTAGAGAAAAGTTCTAAAATAACTACATTGGTTTTTTAAAATTTCTTTTAAAATACAAGTTTAAATGCACATTGTAGAATGTATTATTGCAGATGTAGATTTTATCTATCAACGTATAAAATGTATCAGATAGAATATCCTCAGAGCAATTCTTAGAGCAAAAAGTGTCGAAAAGTGCTAAAATAACATGGATTGGTTTTTAAAATTCCTTTTAAAATACAAATTTAAATACACACTGTAGAATGTATTATTGTAGATGTAGCTATTATCTAACGACATGCAAAATGTATAAGATAGAATATCCTTAGAGTATTCGTTATTAGTATTACAATTTTTGCGTGATTAAGGGAGTTAATCGATTTTGCAAGTGAAAAAAAATTAATAACATCCAGTTCAGTCTTCAAATTATTTTTTATTTCAGAAAAAAATTGAAATAATTGTTCAATAATTCATGAGTATTTACTTCAATAGCAGTTAGACTGTAACTGATTAATTTATTTTACTTTTTTTTTGTGATGAAACCACACTAAACAATGTACCGTTATCATCCAGTACTAGCTTGTGCGTTTGAATTACATTGTTGCAACGATTTACATTAGAGTATGGAGTTAATTATATTGGCTTCTGAAAAATGTTACTTTTTATTCCATGGCCAAAAAAAAGTTTTGTCATTGAGTAGTGTTAATCCTTATTATTAAGGAAATATATTTTAGATATAAAAAGTTAGGGAATCCCTTAAGTGCTTTGACACTAAAATTTTTAAAAATTCAGAAAGTTGAGTTAATCGATTAGTCTTGTTAATGGGTCGAATATTTTTCTATTGGGCAGAAATTATGTCTATCTTAAACAGTCTTGAACCGAGGGCCCGGTCAGCAAAGGCGTCGGGCCAGTGATCTGAAAGTTGCTGATTCGATACCCGTGGTCAACAAAACCGCTGACGTGTGCACTAATGGCGGCTGGTGTACGGCGAAAATCTGTCATAGCTGAAACGATGTACTCCAAGTTCACAAACAATACCTCTGGAGGTGTGAGGTCAAGTGGCCCGGTCTCGTCACATGACTCGGTTCAAAATTCTCGGACCAGATAGAAGTCCAACCTCTCTTGAGGCAAGGGCACACCTCTTCTGTGGATAGTGCTATGCACTATTCGTAGACACGACAGCAAACAAACAGTCTTGAAACCAGTCTTTCATGATTAACTAAAATTAAATAATTATTAGCAGGAATGTAGACAAAAATAAACAGAAATCACGCACTTAGGACTCAACGCACTATAATGCAAGATTCTGTAGCAGTAACGGAACTAAACCATAGATCGAGGTAACCGACTGGTCTCGTCATCAGGAGGCCTAACCAAATCAGTTACCTCAAGGGGGAACCTTCTGAATAGGATGCAAGTCTAACTAAGGTCCCGAGATCCCCATTGAAACAGATAGTCAAATCAAATGAAAATAGACGGACATCCTGCACTCAGGGCTCAACACACCATAAATGCAAGTACACATAAAATTCTAACGAACACAAATGAAAAGATAGAAATGCAAAAAAGGCGCCCTCACCCTAATCCTAAAATCATTTAATTTTAGTTATATTTGTCCATTTTCAGTATGAGGATTTGTTGCAAAGTTAAAATTTTCATCGCTAGGGTAGGTTTTCTGTTAATTTGTTCGGCAGTCTATGCCTTCTTTATATGTTTTATTTCATGTTGAATTATTTACATTATTTGTTTCATGAATAACCATATAGATTCTAATCAAAAAAGTTCGAAATTATACTTTTGGAGCTAACAAAACTAAATACTAATTGTCATTAAGCAACATTTATTTCTAAATGATCTCGCATTGAAATTTCTGCTTTCTTGTTCAGATAATTACCTATGTAAAGAGAGTTTATCATCGTGTATTTTATTCTGTCCCGATTATAAAGAGTAAAATTATAAACTGCCACGCCCTTATTAATTATTTTATTCGAAGTTTAGAGATAATAAACATTTATTTAACAGATTACACTCCTTATTTTTTTGCCTTCCAAACTGTAAATAAATCTAAGTGGTTAAAATTCCCTAAAAGAAGTTGTCAGGAAGTACTTGTCCTGTAATATGCCATATAATATGAAATATATAGCTAAAAAGCAATTGACTGCCGTTCATAATAGTATCATGGAGGAACATTATATTTATAACATTACATCATGAAACTTTCTTAGAGTTTGCAATTCTCCTGTAAGACTAAGGGCTAATATTCCAATATATTTCAAACTAACTTTCAATGTTTTTATGCCATACATCCTTTTTGTTATTTTGTTTTAGCTGAAATATTACAGTTTACGATTCTTTAGTCTTTTATAATATGATCGAAGTTTATTTCACTTTTAATCTTATTTAAAGATGAATTAAAAATTTAAATATATCGCTCCTTTTAGGATCCTCTCACTTGCCAAATGGGTTAAGACCGTAAAACAAAAAGTGGAGAAGGCTGATAAAATAATATACATTTTTTTTTTAATTCCACTGAAAATATAAATTCAAATGAACATTGTAGAATGTCTCATTTTAGAAGTAGCTTTTTATCTGACGACTTATAAAATCTATAACATAGAATATCCTTGGATGTAATCCTTATTATTATTACAATTTTTGCGTGACTAAGGGACTTAACCGATCTGGCAAGTGAAAAAAAGTAATAACATCCAATTCTGCCTTCAAATTATTTTTTTACTACAGAAAAAAGGAAATAATTGATTAATAATTCACAACTACTTACTTCTGCAGCAGTTAGACTGCAACTGACACATTTATTTTACTTTTTTGTGAGGAAACAATACTAAACGATTTATCATTGATTCTGCGTTTGAAATGCAGTATTATAACGATTTACATTAGAGTATGGACTTAAGTTGATTTGCTTCTGAAAAAAGGTACTTATTATTCCATGGCCCAAAAATATTTTGTCCTTTAGTGGTGTTAATCCTTTTTGTTTGAGAAATTTATTATGAATGTAAAAAGTTAGGGTTCCATCAAGTTCTTTGACAGTAAAATTTTAAAAATTTCAAAAAGTGGACTTTTTGAAATTTTTTTTGAAATGATTCGGCTTGTGAATGGCTCATATATTTTTTATGTTATTGTGAGACTCTCACATAGTCTGAAAAGAGACTTAATACTAACTTTGGAAAATCCAGTCCAGATGTGACTTTTTGTTAAAGGAATCTTGCAGAACGTTAAATAGATAATGATGCGGCGGCCATTTCCTTAAGTGGAAAAAGGGTCCTTCGTTAGGAAAAGACCACAAAGAGACAATGAAAAGGCCCGGGGTGTCGGGTTGACCAAAAGGAGCGCAGCCTGAGGGTGACCAGCTGATGAACCCCTGTAGAGGAGATTGCATCAAAGACATGAAAGAATGGAACTTTCGAGAAACGGGGAAAAATGTATAAATGATGAAAAGACGATTAGACAGGGCTTCTTTTTAGACTAGACTTGGACTTTGCAAAAACGACGGGTGCGAGCGGACAGAATAGAGAGAGAGAGGGTCTCTTTTGAACTTTCATTATGAACCCCTCTCTCATGAATGTTATCAGCGCTCTTCGGAACAAACGTGTATATATATATTAATATTAGTCTAGATGTTGATTTTATAATAAACAAGATGTAAATAGACATGTATTAGTGTCCACATTAATATTACGAGTGGCTTATACATCGGATCCTGACGATCAAAGATAACAGTTATCAAGACTTGATAACATAAAAAATATATCTCTTTTAAAGTAGATCTCTTTTTAAAGTAGGATTACGTTCCTCCATAACGGTCCTGCGGAAAGGAAGATCAGACTCTAAAACTCTCGGTCCGCCCGTCCTCGCGAGTTATAATTTTGGCAGCGCGCCAAACCCAGTCTATCGCTTGGACAAGTTAAACAGAAAAGTACCAAGATGCGTCAAAATTTTTTTGACCTACATATATGTATATATATACATACGTACATATATATAGGTGCATATATACATACAAAAGAGGTAAGCAACGATAAGTAATCCTACGTTAATAACCTGCGGTAGTTTCATAAGAAGAGACTACCCGAATTTTTTTTAAAGAATTGAATATAGCTATAATTTGAATTAATTTTTTTAAAATTCTATTCATCCAAGTGAGGAATCCTAACCGCAACAGTTTGAGACGCACATACGCCAGATCACTTCCCATATTATCTGAGGCAATAATTTATTTAAATCCTTTTCTTTATTCTTTAAATAATTTTTAATATAACTTTGTTTCTGTGTTTGACATTAAAATTTTCTTCACCAATTTGCCAAGTTGTCTTGTACTGTGGAAATCCTAAGAATTTTTTCGAGGTAGATAACTAGACCCGCAGTTATGACCAGGGGGGGGGGGGGGGGGTACAATCGAAAAAAAAAATTCCAGAACCGCTTAATTTAATTGATTCTTTCAGTTATTACAGTGCAGCGCTTATGCAATAGATTTAGCATAAAATATTCCCCATTATATTTCCAATTCTCGCGTATGGGTAGTTCAAGAAGGTTAAACCCTTGTTTTGCTCATGAGATGGCTGCTGAAACTTGCCCTTCCACACCATCTCCCCCCAAACAAGCTTCAACATCAGTCTCAATAACGCATTACACCACCAATTTGCGCCCTTTCGAAAAAAAGAAAAAAAAAAGACGGGGGCTCCCGTGAAATCCTAGCCGACCTCATTTAATTACTTCTTTCCACAGCTCCCTTTTCTTTAAAATTATCTCATAATCACGGGCCGAGCCGGGAATAGATTTTTCGCACCAGACGGGCAACCGGACGCCCGTGGTACCGCGCGCAGGGCAACAGGGGTGTGAATCATAATGGAGATTAATGGCGAAACCAGCAAGGCAATTACTTGCCGAGGGGGAAGGGAAGGGGCGACATGACAAGCCCCCGGCCAGTTATTATATGGCGTTGTAAATGCTTTTCATCGCTTTCTTTTTTTTTTTATTTTTTCCTTATCTTTCTATTGCTTCCCCCCCCCCCCTTCCCCTTTAGCGGCGGCTGGGAGGAGAGCAGAGATTTTCATAATGATGAATACCTTGTCGACCCGTCCTGGCAAAATTGACACTTTAGATAAGGGATTTTCTAATGCTTGATTTTAATCTGCAGGCAGGACGACTCTGGAGTGTTTGATTGTATCCGCTGGTAATGTGCACGAATATATGGTTTTCTTTTGCCTCCAGCGGCTTCTTAAGATCCATGAGAGCAGCTTAGTATGTAAGGGATACCGTTAATAAGATAAATAAAAATAGATGGGGGGGGGGAAACCAGCATGCAGCTGGTTTTGTGAATTGGAACTTGTCAGACTTTTTAAATGATGAGTTTAGCTTAAATTGAGGGGACGATAGAAATCAGTCGGAATAACTGAAATGACGAGTAAAACTTGATGTGAACTGTGAAATGAAACTTGTCAGGATATTTTGATAACGATCAAATTTTAACGTAAAATATTATAATCCAGGGTTAATGGTTACTGGTGGGATTATACGCTAGTAATGTGCCCGAATATATGGTTTTCTTTACATACAGCGCCATCTGAAGATGCATGAGAGCAGCTTAGTATGTAAGGGATACCGTTAATAAGATAAATAAAAATAGATGGGGGGGGGGAGTAGAAATCCTTCTTCGTTGGATGAGTGGGTAAAGGCGGTGAGAGACGTTTGATCACACACACACACAAATAAAAAGATCGTATTCTTTTTAGCTGCTAAACTTTAATTCCTTTTTAAGGCAACACATTACACAACATAAACAATAATCGAAAATACAACATATGCAGCTCCTCACGTCAGCCAACATGGCCGCATCTCCTTCTTCGTTTCTCTAAAACTAAACTCGAGTTGAGTTGTCTTTTCACAGTTCTTACAACTCCCATCGGGGCTAGCACATCCGTCACATGAGTGTCGATGTTGCTAAAGAAAATAGAATTCGGAACAAGTATTCGTTCTATCACACACAAGAAAAGATATTAAGGTGAGAGCTCTTCATTATGCAGCTCCCACTTAATATAAACAACCTACATACAAATTTATAAACATAATACATATATATTCTAATAAAACATTAACAAAATAACATAATCAATAGCAATATTATATTACCACACCATTTAAGATCAAGTATATACATGAAGAGATAAATTCTTAAAAATTAATTAGGAGAATCAAATTTTAATCTAGACAAAGCATCAGCATTACCATGGCGACTACCCTTTCTATATGTGACGCTCATATTATAACGTTGTAGAGCTAATGCCCAGCGAGAAATCTTTGCACCATGAGGGGCACTTTGAGTTAAATAAGTCAATGGATTATGATCAGAAATTATTTGTATTTCAGCACCAAATATCCACGTATCAAACTTTTTCAATGCCTCAAGGACACAAAAAGCTTCTCTCTCAATGGTTGACCAGTTCATTTGGCATGAATTCAACTTTTTACTAAAGAATGCAATGGGTACTTCCTTTCCTTGTCCATCTTTTTGAGCTAAACATGCACCGATTGCTGTGGCCGATGCATCTGTATATAACTGGAAGGATTTATCAAGATCTGGAGTATGTAAGGAAGGCATTTTTATCAACTCCTCCTTGAATTTCGCAAAAGCTTGATCAGCATCAGTACTCCACAGTATGGCGGTTGGCACACTTTTCTTAGTCAAATTTGTCAAGGGTAACACAATTTGTGAAAATTGTGCTATATAATCACGGTAGTAGCTAGCTAGCCCAAGTAAACTTCTTACTTCTTTCTTCGTAGTGGGCTTTGCTAATCTTTTTATGACTTCAACATTCTCTGGATCTGGGGAATGTTGACCGGCTCCAATCAAATGACCTAAGAACTTCACTTGAGTTTTACCAAACTCACACTTTTCTAAGTTTACTGTTAAACTTACTTCCCTTAGTGTCTTGAAAACGCTGTTTATGTGATTAAGATGTTCCGCCCACGTTTTAGAAAATATGGCCACATCATCAATATATGAGCGACAATATGCTTTATGAGAAGCAAGGGCCTTGTCTAACGATTTCTGGAACGTACTCCCAGCATTTTTCATTCCAAAGGGTAACACGTTCCATTGGTAATGGCCAGAATGTGTCACAAATGCTGTATAAGGCTTGGATTCTTCCTTCATTGGAATTTGCCAATATCCCTTGGTGAGGTCGATTACAGTAATAAATGTTGCTTGTCCTACCTCAAATAACAGATCTCTAGCTATTTTCATGGGGTAAACGTCTGGGATTGTAAAACTATTCAGTAATCTAAAATCAATGCATAACCTAACGCTTCCATCCTTCTTAGCGACACAAACTACTGGATGAGCTCATTCACTGTCACTTGGCTCAATGAGGCCCATATCTAATAACTCTTTGATCTGCCGATCTACTTCTTTCTGTAAACTAATAGGGACCCTATACGGTTTGAGTCTCTTTGGCGAACAGTTCTCCGTAACTTTGACAGAGTGTCCTTCAACCTTGGCGTGTCCGGGCTTGGAACTGAATATATCTACATATTTCCGGAGAATATCAAAGAGTTCCTGGGTTTGTTCCCCTGATAAACTAGTACTTTTCCTATTATGAAGGTGTTTTCTGATATCTTCAACATTTTTATTCCTCTTGTCAGCAGGTGCATAGTGAATTGTCCCAAAATCTTCATCAAGTTCAAAAACCATACCAACATGATTTATTCTTTGAATGTAAGGTCGGAGCTTATTTATGTGGAGTTCCCTGATACTCCCATCTTCCATTTCGACTTTTGCAGAATGTGGTCTAGTAAGTTGTATAACTGTGGCAGGTCCAATCCAAGTATTTAAAAGTTTTTGAGAGGACGAAGGTAACAGTACTAAAACCTTTTCGCCAACAATAAAAGATTTTTCCTTCGATCGAAGATTATAATTAGAAGAATATCGTTCTTGAGACTTCTCTGCATTCTCAGATGCAATTTCATGAGCTTTTCTTAGGTTTTCAGTTAAATTTTGTAAATAATCTACAATTGGATGAGATGCGGTGGTTGAAATACTCCGTTTGCCTGTCTAAACTTGTTTTAACAAAGATAAAGGACCCGGAGGTAATCTCCCATAAACTAACTGGAATGGTGACAACCCAGTAGTGCTATGTGGTACTTATCTATACGCGGATAAAAGATAAGGAAGATGTAAGTCCCAATCTCTGCCATATTCTTGAATATTTTTGTTCATCATCTCCTTTAAAGTTCAGTTCCAACGTTCGAAAGCACCCATACTCTCAGGATGTCCTGGAGTGGAAAAACGTGGAGATACGCTTAGGAGATTTTCAAAAGCCTGAGTGAACTTGAATGTAAAATTTGTGCCTTGATCGGTACAGATCATTTTAGGGAATCCGGTCTGAGTGAATATCTTCATTAACACGTTACATGTAGTTTTGGCACCATCTCTTACTGGTATGGCTTCTGCCCATCTAGTGCAAAGATCCACAGCACATATTACAAAACGATGTTTTCTTCCCGATGGAGGTTCTAATGGTCCTATACAATCTACGCTCCATACTTCAAACGGAGTTTCAGGTCAGACAATAGGTTGTATAGGGATCCTATCCTTATATGTAGCCACTTTTCTCATTTGACATTCTTTGCAACTTCCACAATATCCTTTTACGTCTTGCTTGACTGTAGGCCAGTAAAATGAGTATTTAATCCGCTGAGTGGTTTTCTTTTCCCCAAGATGGCCAGCTAGTGGGATTTCATGTGCCATTTTTAACACAATGTCCCTCTTTTCTATTGGTAATACGACTTGTTTAATATTTTCACCACAGATGTATTCATTATGATGTAAAATTCCATGGTCAATAAAATAAGAGTTTTCTCGTTTTTCTGCCCATTCAAAACATTTCTTAATCGTTTCATCATTTTTCTGAAGTTTGACGAACTCTAAGTTTGTCTCTTCTATTGTGCGATCATCTTTTGCGCTTTGTAGAGACTCCTTCCCGCTCACTGCTAACACTGTACTGGTTACATTTGGAAGTATGTCCTTGTCATCATTATATCCCGACACTTCATTATTCGGTTCTTTCAATTCTGAGACTGACGTCTCCAAACAATGACTATTCCCGTGGAGTTTGATATTTTCTTTGAGCATAGTGTACGCTGAAAAGCTTAGTAATAAATCGTTAGTAAGTCTCTTTGAAACGGCACAGGTGACTGGAACACCCCCATGTAAATCGTCATTAATTTTCATTCCAAAGATTCTGAGAGGAGTTGTTTCACTTTCCCCAAAAGCTGAATTTATTTCTATTTTGCCTTCTCCTTCATAAGGCATATCGGCTACCAAGTCTTCACGCACTACGGATATTTGTGCGCCCGTGTCTACGATACCATTCAGAACTACATTTCCACATTTGATTTCGAAGATTTTTAAATCATCCACGCCATCATAAATATCCACTGATTTGGATACTGGAATGGAAATTTTAGCTGTCAACACATCTGATTTATCATCTTTTATAGTAGTTGACTTTTGAACTAGGTTACTTTGTGCGGTAACAGGAATATTTTTAGACTGATGATTTTTCGTACAAAACTTTGAGGTGTGACCTTCTTTTCCACAAGTAAAACAAGTTGGTTTGTATTTGGATCTATATAAAGCCTCATTTCGGCGTTGTGGTGTCCATTTGGTTGTGTTTTGAGGTGAAGAAAATGGTTTACTCTTAAATGTCCGTTCTGGAGGTGGAGTATGAGGACGAAATTTTTCATTTACCTTGTCCTTAGAAACCGTTCCCAAGGATTTCTTTGCTGTACTGCGTATACTATCATAATCATCTAATCTGTCCGCCAACTTGGACGGGGAAGTAAATTTTGTCCATTCATCTAAGAGATGTTTTCATACTTCATGCGGTACCTTTTTCTTGAGCTGATCTGTAATGATCAGATTCTTCAATCCTTCAAAATCTTTGATATCTAGACCTCCAATCCATTCTTCTAAATAATTTGTTGTTTCATAACAAAAATCCCTCCAAGATTTCTCAGCCATCTTCTGATGAATCACGAACTTTTTCCTAAAACTTTCAGGATTCAATTTAAATCTTTTTAGCAAAATTGTTTTAATATACTCGTAATCCTCAAATTTCTCTTCCGATTCTCTACTAATTAATTGAACGATTTCGGATGGTAATAACGTTAAAAGACACGATACCCAGTCTTTATTATCTATGTTGACTCTTTTGGCCTGCCTTTCGAACAGAGATAAATAAATCGTGATGTCACCTTCACGCAAATTAAATCTAGGCATAAGCTTAATTAATTCTGAGCAATGTTGCCCACTGATATTGGAAACCGTAGAAGAGCTTGACCGACTTTTAGATTCGATTTCGAGCTTTCTCAATTCAAACTCCATTTGTTATCTTTTCTGCTGAGCTTCCAACTCTATTTGCTTCTACTGAATTTCCATCTCCAACTCTCTTTGCTTCTGCTGAACTTCCAACTCTCTTTGCTTCTGCTGAATTTCTAACTCTCTTTGCTTCTGCTGAACTTTCAACTCTATTTGACTTTTCTTGGAGACTTCTTCCTCGAGTCTGGTATTAATGATCATCTCTAATGTTCCATTTACAAATTCTTCATCATAAGATTTACTTTCTATAATAATTTTTCTGAGATCTACTATTCTCATTTCGGGAGTTGGTTTTTCCCCCATCTCTTCAGCCAAATTACGTAAATCTTCTTTTTTACCCTTAGTTAAAAATGCCATGATGCTTAGTGTTTAGTAACCCCTTATTTTATAAATAAATCTAGTCAAAAATATAACTCTTAGAACAAACAGGGATTTTTTTTTAGAAGCCCCGAAAAATAATATATATATCTGACGATAAATGATTCATGGGGTTAAATCTAATAATACACTTCTAAACATATACTACACTAATAAACACCAAAAACCAAAGTTTTATTCTTAACACTAACTCTGTCAACCCTTGAAAACAGTAATTAATACAAGTTCAAATAAATACCTAATAACACCCGAATAACCATTAATGTGTAATCAGTAAGTACTACACGTAAACAAACTGTTCAAACTAACGTGCTATAATATTGTAACCACAAAAACAAAATATCATACACATTCAAAAAATATTAACAAATCCAAGAACAAACATTAAAGTTTCGTTTTCACAAAACTGTAAAAAAAAAAAAAAATCTTTAAATATCAAAACTTTCGATAAAAATATTGTATGCACAACTCAATTTTGTAAAGTTTCCAATAATGAATGTTAAATGTCACCAACAGAACCGATAATATTTTATCAGAACACTATATAAAATAATCAAAGTATTTATTTTATTCCACGCTATTCGTCAACATTAAATATCCCACCTAAAATGTAATTATACAATCCGTATGCTAAGAATATCCATCAAGAATAAAACCCAAGTACGTATATCATACAGTAAAATAAAACCAAAACGAAATCCACAATTCTATCGAAATTATTCCATTTACAATATGCATAAACAATGATTTGTTACACACAAAAAAAGAACATAAAATCGTTCTTATTTAAGCTATTTCATGAAAACCGTTTAAAGTAACTTGGTATTGGGCCAAAACAGAACCAGAAGTTCTTAAGAATATACTGAAGTACAAAACAGAACCAGAAGTTCATAGACATGTTGACTTTCGAATTACTAAATGTAATTTCTAAACAAAATAAATTCAGACAACAAATCTAACTTATTTGATATGTAATATCTTCTAATTTAAATGCAGTGAATTAGATGAATTGTCGTTTGCAAAAAAAAATGATTAACCATGCGTTTAACAAAACTATTCTTAATTATCTGGGACGAAAATTCCAAATCGAAAGGAAAAAAATATTTTTCCCCTTGAAAGAACAACAACACTAAAAATTAAAATAAAATATACAAACAAATAAAACTCGGAATACTGACGTATTCTTTTAGATTTTCTCTGGTGAGAATTCGTTTTTTCTTCTCTAACGAGAAACAGAAACTTTATGTCCCGGTATGGAACAACTTTAAACACTATATTCCTAGATAATTTAGTCCAGACAATTAAAATATTAAAATGCGGGAGCATGCATCTACACAAAAAATAAGAGCTCTCACCTGATACGATCCTTCCGACTGCGCCAGTAGAAATCCTTCTTCGTTGGATGAGTGGGTAAAGGCGGTGAGAGACGTCTGATCACACACACACACAAATAAAAAGATCGTATTATTTTTAGCTGCTAAACTTTAATTCCTTTTTAAAGCAGCACATTACACAACATAAACAATAATCGAAAATACAACATATGCAGCTCCTCCCGTCAGTCAACATGGCCGCATCTCCTTCTTCATTTCTCTAAAACTAAACTCGAGTTGAGTTGTCTTTTCACAGTTCTTACAGGGGGGGGGAACCCCCCTGTAAGGGGAATTGAAACTTGTGAATTGAAACTTGTCAGGATTTTTAAATGATGAGTAATATTTTATGGAAAACAGCCAATTGAAACTTGTCAGGAATTTAAAATGATGAGTATGACTTAAATTAAGGGGACGATTGAAATCAGCCGAAACGACTGAAATGGCGAGTAAAATTTGATGTAAACTGTCGAATGAAACTTGTCAGGATATTTTTATAACGATTAAAATTTAACGTAAAATATTATAATCCAGGGTTAATGGTTACTGATGGCAGCTTCCGCTAGCAATGTGCACGAATACGTGGTCTTCTTTACATCCAGCGCCATCTAAAGATCCATGACAGCAATTTAGTATCTAAGGGATACCGTTAATAAGAAAAATTAAAATTGATTGGGGGGGGGGACTATCATGCAGCACTGTTTTTGTGAATTGGAACTTGTCAGGATTTTAAAAAGATGAGTTAAAACTTTATGAAAACAGCCAATAAAAACTTGTCAGGATTTTTAAATAATGAGTATGACTTAAATTAAGGGGACGATTAAAATCAGTCGGAATGACTGAAATGACGAGTAAAACTTGATGTAAACTGTCAAATGAAACTTGTCAGGATATTTTCATAATGATTAAAATTTAACGTAAAATATTATAATCCAGGGTTAATGGTTACTGATGGGAGTATCCGCTAGTAATGTGCACGAATATAAGGTTTTCTTTGCATCCAGCGCCATCTAAAGATCCACGAGAAAAGCTTAGTATGTAAGGGATACCGTTAATAAGATAAATAAAAATAGATGGGGGAAAAACCAGCATACAGATGGTTTTGTGATTTGGAACTTGTCACGATTTTTAAATGATTAGTAAAACTTAATGTAAGAAGCTGATTGAAATCGGTCGGAATGACTGAAATGACGAGTAAAACTTGATATGAACTGTCGAATAGAAACTTGTCAGCACATTTTGATAACAATTAAAATTTACCGTAAAATATCATAATCCAGGATAAATGGTTACCGAGAGTATATATTGTATCCGCTAGTAATGTGTACGAATATATGATTTTCTTTGCGTCCAGTTCCATCTAAAGATCCACGAGAGCAACTTGTAGTATGTAAGGGATTCCATTAAATAGGATAAATAAAAGTGATGGGGGGGGGGGGACTATCATGAGCACTGGTTTTGTTAATTTGAACTTGACAGGATTTTCAAATGATGAGTAAAATGTTATGAAAACAGCCAATTGAAACTTGTCAGGATTTTTTAATGATCAGTAAAACTTTACGAAAACAGCCAGTTGAAACTTTTCAGGATTTTTAAATGATAGGTATAACTTATTAAGGGGACGATTGAAATCAACCGGAATGACTGAAATGACGAGTAAAACTTGATGCAAACTGTAAAATGAAACTTCTCAGGATATTTTGATAATGGTTAAAATTTAACGTAAAATATTGAAATCCAGGGTCAGTGGTTACTGATGGGAGTATCCGCCAGTAATGTGCCTGAATATAGGGGTTTCTTTGCATCCAGAGCCATCTAAAGATCCATGAGATTAACTTAGTATGTAAGGGATACCGTAAATAAGATAAATAAAAATTGATGGGGGGGGGGGGGGGGGACTCTCATGCAGCACTGGTTTTGTGAATTGGAACTTGTCAGGATTTTTAAATGATGAGTATAAATTAATGTAAGATGTCGATTAAAGTCGTTCGGAATGACTGAAATGGCGAGTAAAACTTGATGGAAACTGTCAAATGAAACTTGTTAGGACATTTTGGTAATGATTAAAATTTAACGTAAAATATTTTAATCCAGGATTAGTGGTTACTCATGGAAGTATCCGCTAGTAATCTACACGAATATATGGTTTTTTACATCCAGCGCCATCTAAAAATCCATGAGAGCAACTTAGTATGTAAGGGAATACTGTTAATAAGGTAAATAAAAATAGAGGGGAGGGAGACCAGCATAAAGTATTGGTTTTATCAATTGGAACTTGTCAGGATATTCTAATAATGAGTAGATCGTTATGAAAACAGCCAATGAAAACTTGTTAGGGTTTTTGAATGAGTATAACTTAATGTAAACTATCAAATTAAACTTGATCGGATATTCAGATGATGATTAAAACTTAACATAAAATATTATAATCCATGAGAATGAAAAAGCACTTTTTGTTTTTAATACAGAAAAATTCTGAGAATTTTATTTCTTAATTTAGAAAAAGTTACATTTTTAGTGCAGAAAAAATATACGAATTTTACTTCTAGAGGGATGAAGCTGTAAAGATTTCTTTTTATTTGTCCTATAGATTTGAGATGTCTGCTAAAGTATCTGGATGGAACGTCATCACTAAAAATCATGTGCTATAACCAAAAATTACGTGATAGGAAATGAATAGGATTGAACTTCCTATCTCGCCTGCCCACAGTCTACTTTCTGCGGTCTGAAATAAAATATGGGTTCGGGTGTTTTGTTGGATGTTGGGTAGTTCTATATGGATACGTTTGTTTTTATTTTTCGAGAAGCCTTCTTTAACTTCATCAGATTAAATAAGCATTGTCTTTGAATGTTTCTTAAAATTCTGTCCAAGGTCAGTTTCCAAGTTAGGAATAACTTTCCATTTACAAAACCAAGAGGAGGTAAATATCTGGGTAAAAATAATAATTTCAACACTATTTCTCATTTTCCTCCAAAACAGGACCACCCCTCCCATTTCCTCCTTTGAAGATTCTAGTAGCGTCACTGAGACATGAACGTTGGTTTCTGGACGGGTAGTCTTATATGAGACGGCATTTAAGAACAAATCACTTTTTCCTTACATTGTCTAAAATGATTTATAATGAAAATAATAATATTAAAACTCTTATTACTGATGAATTGCTTTTGGCTACATGTTAGACACAACCCCCCAGGCATGTCATTTGGAAATCGACAGCTCTACTCGACACCCTTCCACTCTCGAGACCTTGGCCCTGACTCCGTTGCTTCCTCCAACCTGGCTTCCTTTTCTTGAGACTCTCAAGACAATATTCATATCACTTGACTGTTCAGCTGTTGTCGACGGTATTTTAGGATCGATAATAACATACGGGAATCGACAACAACTGATTTCCTATACTTTTTAAGAAAGGAATATGGATAAGGATGCAAGTATGATATTCTCTGAGCAGAAAAACTACGGTTAAGGCTGCCTTTAGTGTACTAACCCTATTGGATTTGCTCACCTCAATGTTAACCTATGGAGAAAATGTGTCCAAGGATTGCCGACTTGGATTAAAAGATTTTTTTAAAATAGTATTCCATAATAGAGAAAGAAATTTTACACCTTGGGGCATTTTTCATTTTAAAAAAAAATGCAAATAATATTTTTAAATTTAAATTATTCGGGGGAAAATATCCGGTATGGTGTGTTTTAAACGCTTCAAAATTCCTTTGGTGGACGAAATTTATAAAATGAATCCTGTTGCAAGGTGCAGAAAAGTTCAGGCTGTCTGAAAATACCATTTTTATTGGATTATTGGCATTTATGTAGCTGTAAGTATTAGACACATTTTCTCCATAGCTTAACATTGAGGGGAGCGAATCCAATAGGTCTAGTACATAGCAGTCTGTAGCGTTTTTAAGACCAGAAACAAGCAGGTCTACTGTATTTTAGGATTCTGTTTTAAACCCGCCTTTAAAACAACCAGAAGACCCCCCCCCCCCCCCCCCAATGTCTTCAACCCACTTAGCTAGTTGGAGTTAGTTGGAGTCCTCTTATTCTTAAGATGAGAGGCATTATTTTCACTGGATTCTGTTGAGAAGTTTGCCTTAAGAAGCTTTTCGCGTGCTATTGATATGTTAGCGAGATGGACTGTTTCAGTAAAGGGTATCCTTTCTTAACGTGATCAATGTCTCAGAAATGTGATAATAATTCAACTTGTTCCTCAGCTAAGATGCAATTATTTCATAAACTTACAGTTTCTGGTTGAGACATTGCTAGTATTGGAAAGCTTATAAAAACATCTTGAAAACAAATAATTTTCTCTATTTTTCTATAAGAGAAAGGTTTTTTGGCAAATTATACTTCCCAGAGGGAATCAATCTAAGTTTCTTGTGGAGCTCAAGATTTTTAAAGCAAATTAAAATACCTCGAAAAATACATTGTCTCTTTTCTGATGAAAAGCTCGAGTTTGCGGCAAACTGAAACCTCTTGGCTACAAAAATTTATCTCCTTTAAAGATTACATCCTTTAAAGATTACATCCTTTAAAGATTACATCACAAAGAAATGCAAGACTCCCGCCAAAAAGTACCTTTACTACCTTTATGCCTTAACCTTTTCCTTACGGGGTGGGATAGCATGTATCCCTAGAATTCGGGCGCAAGAATGAATATATATATATATATATATATAACCTCCTTAAGGGCTGTTCTTACTAAGGGGTACGAAATTTCCTGTTCTAAAGAGGAAATCGGAAAAATGGGCCCCGTAAGCTAAAGGTAAACTTTAAATGCTGTTGACCATCCTTAGCACCATAGGGTGAGAAACACAATAAGAACAGCAGTAAATTTATTAAAGTTTGTAAAAAACGATAACATGCTATAACTTTGTTATGTTTTTAAAACTGCAAATATTTTAATGCTGCAGTAGGCTTCAAAACTCAAATAATTCTCATTAGATAACTGATAGCAAACTCGCAAATAACAAAGGACTGTATCTTCTACCTTATTTATATTCCTTTTTTCCAGTCTCCATTTTCGGTTATTATCTATTTAATTTTAATTTTATGCTGAGATTGTATGTAATAAACTGTAATAAAAGTTTGGGCTTCTTTATAACTATACTTCAACTGTGCCTTGTAATAAATAATCAAAACGTTTATGTATTGATACAAAAGCATGTAAAATCAAGATGGAATGGCTTTGAAATATCATCTGACTGCAACTTTAGAAATGTGATAAAAGGATTTATCAAAAATCACATTTTTCTTTTTCTCTCTCTCGGATATTTATGATGATAATAATAAACTTTGATTTATCTGTTTGAATGTAATTCATCTGAAACTGTAACTAATATTTCAGTTCGTATTGTCTGTGGTGAAGTCTACCAAACATTTTGTATAAATCATGACCAAATCAGGGAGATTTTTCGGCACATGAAAGCAAGTTGAGGGGAAGCGGTTTAATGGAGATGGATGAGAAAGAGAGCAATTACTTAGAGCGGAAGGGGAAATGTTCTAACCCATGCTTATTCATTACAGGATTATGTGGGAGAATTTCGTCATAGTTTTCCCATTTAATTTATCCCCCCTCCCCCATTGCAAGCGGAAATTTTTATGGTAATCACGAGTTAATCACAGCGAAGTTCCTCATAAAAGACCATGCAGAAAATCAGAATAAATGATATTTTATTTATAAGAAAAAATAAAACCTCAATCACACCTTCAATAACTTTAAATAAGAAACTTGGTTGAATAATATTTTTGCTAGTATTGTGTAAATTTCAGTTTTTATGATAAAATGGTATTGTTAAACAAATTTTGCAAACGTTTAGAATTATGTTGTTACAAAAAATAATACACACACACACATACACACACACACACACACACACACACACATATATATATATATATATATATATATATATATTCATACTTTTCTTTTCATGTTATTTGTTCCTGGCTGCAAGTAGTTTTAGAGCTATTACTGGTTTTCTCTATCATCTATTTCTTATATATATATATATATATATATATATATATATATATATATATATATATATATATATATATATATATTGCTTGAAATCGTTAGATTTTCCTCTTAAATTAACTATTTGATGGATGTACAGGAAATTGCAATCAGGAAATCAATCCATTACATTGTTTTCTCGAAGTTGAGTTAACACGGTTTTACATCTAACAGAAGAAATTATATTTTCCTTCATGACTGAAACTCTATCTTAAAGAACATCGTTTGCATATTGCCCAGTGATGAATGCTAAAGATAATTTTCTAGAAATCGCATAAGCGTTCTTATTCCATCTCATTATGTTTTATTTCACTGCTTTAAGGGATAGTCATTAGACTTAAAACTTAGTAATATAAAGTTGATTCTGCCCATGACTGTAAAAAATTGGGCATAAATTTTAGCGCATTTTATCCAAGTTATATGAACTCTTGGGGTGGAAATTAACCATGAGAAAAATCTTTAAACATTGACTGTTATGGGAATTATTTTCAGTAAAATATTAGGACGGGAGCAAGAAGGCAATTAAATATTTATACAGTCCGTACAGTATATCCTTTAATATTTTCTTAGAATTAAATATTGGTTGAATAATATCCTCTGGTTAAAAACAAAGATTTTTTAATTGAAGCAGCTGAATCTTTGAAACATTCAACAGTTCGTGCTAATGACCATGTTAAATTATTTTAAATTTATTTGGCAAAATAAAGAATCGATAAAGGATCAAAGGTTATAAGTAGACAAATTTAAGGAATCTCAACAAAATTAGAAATAAAATGTAATATGTCGCAAAATAAAGAATGCTATGTTTTCATAAATAATATAATTAGAGATCTTCAGATATTCCTGTCGCAGAGATTTTAACGAGCATTTCATAGATATGTTTTTACACACGAAAAAAATGTCGTACATAAATATCCAATTTCCAATCTTAAATCTTATAAAAATATGCAGTTGATTTTTAAAACACTCCTATGCTGTTATTGTGTTCATTTAAATTTTATGTACAGAATACATAAAATTTAAATGAACAATAAAATTATTTTCTATACATAAAATTGTATTAATGTATAATTGTATTCATTGTATTCATTGTATTCATTTTTATAATTGTTCTATACATAAAATTATTCTTATGTATAGAATAATTTTATGTATAGAACGTACGGACAAAAAACCCGACGGGAGTCATTATATTCAATCCAGATACCAAATTTACAATCTAAATATCCCATGTCTCACAGAATTCTTTTAAGTATCATATCCTTGTTGGCAAATAGAAAGACTAAAAAAACAGAAGGGAAGTTTTAAGACCTTCAGTTCTCTTTCCTACTTGATAACTTAATTTTAAACTTTGCTACTACGAAAAAAACATTAAAACTTAACATGTTCTCCTCCATTGTATCAAGTCACAATTTTAATGCATTTAAATTTTAAAAAAAAAGAAAGACTGGGAATTTTTTTTCACTTTATACACATATCTGGTCAGGCTTCCTAATGTTGAACCCGTTGACCCATCCATGCAAAGCGAAAAAATGGCAAAGCAGGAGGCAAGGGTCTTCCATTAATCACATCCAGACTTTACTCTCTTCCTTCGCACGTTTAAGGCTCTTCAACAGGTCTATCCGCAAATCTGTCGTCCCCTTGTTTCTAATCGGCCGTGGCCAAAACAAGATGGTTTTCTAAACCTCTAATTTTCACCAGCTAACACTCATCACGCTTCTTTGTGAAGCGAGCTCCTTGAATAACGAGCTTGCAAGAAAATTACGGAGGGGTGCATTCATTTTATCCTCCTTGCGATATGACAGCTCTAATAGAAGGGGATCAATGGGACGGTAGGGGGGCATAACAGGTGTGAAATGTATTTATGGCCTCTCGTGAGTGGTTTGAGAGCTGACAAGATGTGTCGAATGATTCGGCAGATATGTTTAACAAAGAAGGGGGCCCCGCAGAACGCTTCTTCACGTGTGAAGACATGAATATTAAAGAGTTAGACGGCGATGTGGTTAAATTTAGGAAAATATTTGACTTTCAAATAAAAACTACATGGTGACAGGTGGTATAGGTACGAATTTAGAGACGGACACATTTGACTGCAGTCTTTCAGAAGCGAGACACTTATTAAATATGAGACGAGACTTCGTTTTTTCATCTGAATCTTTTATTATTGAAGAAGTTAAAATATGCGTTGTTTTCCTTTCTACTGAACGTTCATTTGGTACTACGATGCATTGTACCAAAAAAATATACGGCAGGTATTTGGAACATGATACATCGTAGGTTATCATGGCATAAACATTTACCGTAAAATCTCGAGTATAATACGCACTTTTTTTTTCACATTTTAGTCCACAAAAATGAGGGTGCGTATTATACTCGCGTGCAAAAAAAAAAAAAAAAAAAAAAAGTTTTAAACATTGGATAAACGAACAGCAGCTGTAAGACATTGTCGCAACACGGGTGTGTGCGCATCTGTACTCCGTGATTCATCCACCCGTTTGCTTAGCAGGTATTCCCTTTAAACAAACGGAACTCACAGTTCGTATCGTCAAGTGAAGATGATGATGGTGATATATATTACAACGGCAACAATAATTATGAATGGACGCAACAACAATAGATGAGCTATATTCTAGTGAAAGTGATTAAGACTGATAATTTGACAGTATTGTTTATCTTGAATTAACAATTTAAGTTTTTTTCTACCGAATTTGACGTTTTCGTTTCTTTTTATTACAAATTTTATTTATGTTAATAAATATTTGAGCAATTTTTAAATAAAACATTGAAAAGTTATGGGTGCGTATTATAGTCGAATTTTAATTTTTTTTCCGAAAATTTCGCGCAAAATCAAGCATGCGTATTATACCCGGGTGCGTATTATAGTCTGGATTTTACGGTATGTTAAATCTATCTTTACGGGCAAGCCCTGAAGTACATAAAGAAGCGTCTTTTCGCCAATTTTTGCAATTTCAAATATAAGGTGTAAAATGTTGCTTATATAGACTGCACATTCTTAAGAGGCAAATATTTGGATACTACCTAACCTGAACTCAAACCTGTAACAAATTTTGATAATTATGCTATCGAAAAGTTTTCCAGTTCTTTCTGGACACTCATCTGGTTGCTTGAGCTTTATACTTGGGGTATATTTGCTTCTGAATTCATAAATAAAATATCAAAACATGTAATATTTCATCTTATAATACACGAACTTGAATGTTGCCCAGAATGCAGCTTGACTCCTAACACGAAAAGCATATTTAGCAATGATGTTTTTCATTGGGCATACATCTGGATTCTGTAAAATGATTTAAGATCAATGTTTGCATCTCTATCCGTATTTAATGAAAATATGTGCTGCTCCTTCTTATTCAGCATATAGTCTGATATTGCCCAGATGGACGCATTACTCATAAATACGATGTATCTTTTGGTAATTATTACATCCAATATACGCTGTAATGGATTACAATTCTTTTGACTGAATATATAGAAAATTTATAGAAAAAGTAAGCTATCTTTGCCTTGTGGTTTCGTGGTTATACAGCTGGCACACTTCCAGCTTAATAAAAAGTTCATGGAATTTTAAGGAGCATTCACAAACTTAAAACGGCAAACTTTTTATACACTTATCTAGTACTTATTGTGCTGTACTGAGTAAAACTGAAAATTTTGCGAGGTTTGATGCAAATGAAGAGAACCTCCAATAATTAGCAAAACACTTCAATTACCGTATGGCATAGATTTTACCTCCATTTCCTTTGTTCTGGTGATGAGGTCATAACTAATGAGGAATTCGTCCAAGAATGCTGGTTGAGAAGTAACCTCGCAGCACAAAGATATTATACTAACAAATGCATCAAATAAAAGAGATTTAGCATCGCTAAAGTACAGTAAAAAAAATGCGACTTATTTCCAAGGAATCTATTCTCTATAAATTATGGCACAAAAGAATTTTCAGTTTTGGCAGAAAATAAAGATTTATTCTTTACCCTCTGCGACAATTCATTCTATCGATTCATTCTAAGTACATCTTCAGTGTGATGACAGAGGATTTTCTGAAAAAATATTTGCAGTTTTAATTATATTGCTATTTGATTATAGTTTTATTCGAGTGTGTTCATCAAAAGTCGTTATTGTGTGATAGAGCTCAGTTACGGCAGTATTTTTATGTTGTTGTTGTTGTTGTTGTTTCTGATGCCCTCTAGCCGGAATATATTCCAGACTAGGCCCATATACAGAAGGTCGTTCGCACTTTATGGAAACGATAGTTAAGTTTTATGTATAAATGCCATATTTTTTGCGGCGATTTGCTTCTATCTGATAGCCATGGTTCTTGACAATAACTCTATTTGGAATTTTCCATGAAAGTCAACTTTTTCTTTGTACTGTTATGTCAATTTTACCCCATTCCTCTTGGACCGTTTTCCAAAGTAGGTTCAGTGTTCTTCGATGCCGTTTTCCTAAGGCTCGTTTTAATAAACCGAAAGCGCAAAAGTCCATTGGAGAAACGTCAGATAATTTTACAGGTATTTCATTATATGGGATACACTTTATTCCTGTTTCTGATTCTTTCTTTGCCAAATAAGCGGCAATTGATTTAGACGTGTGACTAGAGGCTTTGTCCATATGAAACTCAGCGTTATCAATGTCCTTTCCTTATAAGCCTGGAATTTCTTCCTCAAAAAAGGGTTCTAAAATATTCTAATGATAGTAGAGTGCATTAATCTTGGCTTTGCTTGAGACTTTTTTGATTTGCAATTTGTCGTTGCAACAAAATACTGCAACTATCATGAATTCCTTAGGGAACTTTTCTGTACACTGTCGAAGCCATTTCGTACGGTCATTCCCGTCAGTTGAGCAACAGAAAATTGATTTTTTTCATTACAGTCACTTAAATACACCCATGCCTCATCGAGTGTTACTACAAATTTTCATATTTCATTAGCTTTGTGTTTTTCATATAATTTTCTACAATTTGTTTTTCTTTCAGCAATATTATTTGTCAAAAGCAGAAGAACTTTAGGGAAGCGGCTCCTGTTTTAAAATGGCACCACAAGGGTCGGAGACCGATTTAGCCAGGTGCCACCTCAATTTTGACCGAGCAACTCCAGGGGTGACATTTGTGAGATCGTATCCTCTCCAACCCTCTCTAATCTCATAGACTTTCCGGTCTACGGTTTTAACGTGCTCTTATCCGGCCTAGACAGAGAGGTATTTAATGGCGCTTGTCGAGATCCGATCCTAGCACTCACAACACCGAAAGCCAGAGAGCTACAACAAGGCTACCTCCATCCAGCAGTTTTTTTTGTGAAAATACTAAAGGGAAAGGAAGTGAATAAATAGAGTTAAATAATTCAGTGAAAGCTCTCATCATAAGAAATCTAAAGATATACGGAAATAAATTATCTGTTGCATAAATGGATGTAGCGAGAAACGGCATAAAACTGAATGATTTTAAGGTTGGAACTTCGTTTAACAAGGTTCCAACAGAGAAGTTTTCACATCACATCTAAAAATATATGTGTTTGTACGCGTAGATGGATGAAGGCAATAAGCTTGCGAATAAAAATATTTGCGTTGAAACGACTTCCCGCGGCGATCACATTATATTCCGCTCTATGACAGCACGGTTTTCGGGTAATGATAGAGGAGTGAAATACGACGTGTAAAATACTTTCCACGCCTATCTCACCCGTTTCATATCTTTTCTAATCACGCAGATTCGACAGCCGGGTGTGGAACTTACGCTCGTTTTGCTCACTTCTCTGGGTGGTGATTATGAAGGTGAGTTAGAGAAGCGTGATGTTCGGAATGTTTTATCAATTACTGCCATTGAGTGCGTTGAATACGTAGCTAGATATCACCGAGTAGGAACTCGAAGTGACCAAACGGATGACCGTTTGAACTCTTCCCCGGCCTAAACCTGAAATTTAATAGCGTAAATGGAACGCATTTGAACGCGACTGGAGTTAAAGAACCTCGTAATATGCAAATCGCTGGTAAGTTAAGGTTCGCCCTCACATGTAGAAATTAAGATTAAGGAGCGGGTAAAATGTGAGAGTAATTTGAACAGCTGTGATCGATTATGTAACTGCTGAATTTGCGCACGCCATACTGTAAGGAAAACGCTTTGCAATTCGTTCTACATTTTAACATGATTATACGAATTGTGATATAAATGTGAGGCCGTTGCGCTATTTGGTAAGCAAAAGACCTCAAATAAGTTTAGTTTTTCTTAAGGCTGCTGTGTACTAACCCTATTGGATTCGCTCACCTCAATATTAACCTATGGAGAAAATGTGCCCAAGGATTGCCGACTTGGATTTAAAGATTTTTTTTTAAAATTCTTCTCCGTAATAGCGAAGAAATTTCACACCTTGGGGCATTTTTCATTTAAAAAGAAATGCAAATAATATTTTTAAATTTTCCCTGGAAATAACGAATACAATAGGACGATACCTTGCCAAAGAGCTGCTAAGATCACCCGACAGTCGCCAGGATTTAAGGCCTGTGTACTAACCCTATTGAATTCGCTCACCTCGATGTTAACCTATGGAGAAATTTTTCTAAGGATCGCTGACTTGGATTTAAAGATTTCTTTTAAATAATTGTACTCCGCAATAGAGAAATAAGTTTTACACCTTGGGACATTTTTTTTAAATGCAAATAATATTTTAAAATTTAAATTATTCAGGCGGAAAAATCTGATATAGTGTGTTTTAAACGCTCATAAATCTATGGTGCTCGGTATCAAGGGCTTAAGTAAAAAAAAGTGATTTTTAGATATTTGTTAGTATTGATTAAAAAAAAATATTTTGACTTGTATGAAAGGCTTAAGTCTATGAATTTTCTATACAAAAGTACATTTCTTTGTACAAAAGACTCAAGTCGAAATTATTGTTCTGCAATTGGTATAAAAGCCAGCTACTTTGTATATTTAAATCACTGTTTTTGACTTAAGACCTTTACACTAGGCACCATAGGAATACCTTTGGTGGGCAAAATTTATTATATGAATCGTATTGCAAAGTGCAAAAAGTTCAGGCTATCTGAAAATACCATTTATATTGGATTATCAGCATATATGTAGCTGTAAATAGAAGACAAATCTTCTCTATAGGTTAACATTCAGGTGAACGAATCCAATAGGGTTAATACACAGCAGCTTTAACAGAAGTTGAATTGATTTGGAGTTACAAAAGGATAAAGGAACAACGAAGTAAAGATTTGAAGTTGTTGTAGCAAAGACTCACACTACCTATAGCCCTCCGTTTGCGATAATAATTATTGATTAGATAACATCTTGCACGTTCTAACCTAAATTCCACCTGTAAGTATATATTGAGCCTGAAATGCTTCGTCATACTTGGGGAAGGATCTTCCGGTATCTCCCCAAATTAGTTTCATCAAACAGTTCTCATCGTTTCCATGAAATCTAACCTGCATCGAACTGATTGTTTATTAACATGGAATGAAGACTTTGTTGAATTTGCTGAGCTTGTGTGGAATGACATCCAGAGTTTCTTATTGTTGTTCCAGTTGCACTAATTTGGAATAATTGTTATGAGTGTTCATCGGGAACAAAAGCCTTTGTTTCCTATTTATTGCTTCTGTACATGCTACATATTCATTTGGGAAGCCTGATCAAACTGCTTTACGATACATAGCTCTGTACTTGCTCGTATGATGATCTGTCTCTTTCTATGATTAAAAATGCTATATGATTAAATTTTCCATTGTTTTTATAACTACTACCTTTTTCTGAATACCATATTTAAAAGAGGAAGTCAGATATTAATCAACAAAGTGGATCTACATAACTGAATGTCGCAAAGGGTGGTGATTAAGAACATAGTCGCGGAAAAGGATTATTTTAGATATGTTCTATTTTTATTTTTTTATTAATGGAGATATTATTGTATTGTGAGTTATTGTTGCCCAGAAACTAGAGTCTCTAAAAACGCTGTTATATGAAGGAAAAATAAAATATTTCTACGTGGAAAATTTGAACTAAAATGTATTATTTGTTTTTTCCCTATTGTAATGCTCACCGAAAATATATACCCGCTGTGCTTCATATTTAAAAATAAAGTCCTTTAACTAAGATACCAATAATTTACTATTAAACAATAACAAACATTGAATTAACTCTCAGCCTTAAATAAAGTAAATTAACGTTGAATATTTAATCAAATGCTTGACTGAACAATAAACACTTTTCGTGTCACTTTGTTCAATGAAATCTGAATTGTCAATGCAAGGAAAGGAACTTTCTATATTGCACCTCAGAAATTGGCAGCACATTTTTGCATCCTTAAGTAAAAAAAAAATATGAATGAATAATTCCATGCAGGAATATACCTTCCCTAAGAGACCGAAAAAATACAATCAAAGATTTTGGAATCCTGTTTTGATGAAGTCTGTTCAACAGTACTTGATTCCACCAAATATGAAAGAAAATTTCAACTGAGGCGTAAAGCGAAATCATAGTAAGGCTGGATTTTAAGGATGGAAAACACCATATCAATAGCTAAAAAAAATTCTCAAATTCAATTACATTTTAAACAATCTATTAGTGGGAAGCTACTCTACTGCATTTGTAAGTAAATCTAATTGCAGGAACATACCTAATCTCGAAGCCCCGATCTAAAAGTATTTGTCTCAAATACGGAACCAATGTTTGATGATTTGACCAAGGTTATAATCACATCAAATCAGTTCCAACTATTTCAGTTAGTAGGAATTTCATTCTATGATTAAATTCCGGGTTATAGTAAGTTATGCTTTATCTATTAAAGGTGTTGCTCAAATTTTCGGCTTTTTCAAAATATTGTAGCGAACTGAGGTTCGTAGTGTCAACCAGTAGATGAACTAAACACACCAGGTATACATCACTCATTACATAAACAAAACAATTAAAATTTATTAATAAAATTGATGATGATGAGATATGTACACTGCACAGATGTAAGATGAACTTCGTAACTTAGCTAATCACACTCGATTTAATCGGCGTGGGGCGGAGTAAGAACACAGAAGTCCGCTAGGTTAGCAGAACTGGCTCTGCTTCAATGATGAAGAAACGGCACTTCGTCCTGATGGGAAAGGGCTCCCCAATAATATCAACGGCGGTGACCACAGCACGCACCCGGTAGCGCTGAAAATATTAAATTAAGGAGAAAGGACTCCTCACTGGAAAATAAGGTAGCAAAGGCTCCTTCCACGAAGACTGGTCTCCGACAAATTAGCGGAGTATGTTTACTCCTGCAGGAACTAAATCGTCGCTGCAAACAGTCACAAGGGACTCAACCTCTAAGGGCGGCAAACCCGGCTGCTCTTAAAACTGGATCCGCTACGTGTCAGGAACTAAAAGACGCAAGCCATGACTGAGGGGTCCATTCTCTTTTATAGAAGAACCTCCACCGGATATTGCATCACTCTCCAGAAAGTCGAACGATCTAGAACAAGTGAGCAACGGAAATGGGTTTCCTGGGGCGATAATGGAATATTTTCCCCGGGTCTAAAGCGGCCGCCTTTTTAGTTTGTCCTCCAAGCCACTTCAAAGAGTCTCAAAGGGCCGCTTCGGTAAAGGGCACGAGTCCTTTTGTTTAGGCACGCGACGCCTCCAGGATGCTGCTTAACAATTGATAGTTCATGAATGAAAGCACCTGGGGTCTCCTGTCATTTATAACTCACATCAGCGGTGTCACCCGGTGGCGATGACTAAATCAAGAAAAATGACCGATGTCCCCTAAGGTTCTGTGGAACAAGTCTATCGGATGAACAAAAGGAAAATTGCCGTCAGCATTTTGCCACCTAAGTTGTCGGGATTCTTTTGATGAGTCTCAGGCCGAGATAGAAGGATTTCTTTTGTTAACGGAGAGGTTGAAATGCAATACTCTACAATATATTTCTCTTCTTTTTCAATTTTATTTATAAAATGTCAGTTTTAGAAACTTTCTCGCTAACCATGTGAGGGATTGCCCACCACAGTGGTCACCCCACCGGTTTTAAACACCAATTCAAGCAATCCTTTAATGGAATTTTATCTGTTATTGAAGGAAGATTGGTTCAATGGTTTGGAGCACTAAGGCCATCTTATGCAGTGGAAGAACTAAAGAAACCAGGACCTTCAGCTTAAAGCGGATGCCGAATGGTTTCAAACACTAAAGTCTCTAACGGGATTCGAGCCCGGGTCGGGATCAGAGTCCGAAACTTCAGAGCCTTAGCCATTCGACCAACATGCAGCGAATCTTCAAGCTTTCTCTTTTTTTTTATCATACATGAAATACTTATGAATTTGAAACTACCACATTGTTGTTTAAGATATATATATCAAATTACATAAAGATAATATTCAGTATTCATACAGTTTTGGAAATTTAACATTCATTCAATTTTATCAAAAATTTCTCACATGTTTTAAACACTCTTTCGATTACTTGCTTTTTATTGAGCTACAAAAAATGACTAAAAATGACTAAGCGGCTAAAAAATGACTTATCAACATAGGTTAACACACCTATTTTTCTAATCTATTTATGAGAAGGAAACTGAACATTGAAGGAAAGAGTTATCATAACGCCTTTTTCGTAATCAGCTTCTATATCTGATCAAACAATGTATATCGGCTGCTATATCTTACTAAACAATATCCATCAAACAATGTGGCACTTCGTGAAATGTTAGTTTCGAATGCTAATATATAATGACATAATTGAACAGAGAAAATTAACTAGTTTATAAGAAGTTAATAAGTAGTAATTAACTAGTTTATGTCAGGAGAAATACTTTTATTACTACACTGAGAAGGGAAGTCTGTAATTTCAATTAAATAACACAAAGTAGATTTTGTGATTTAATTAAAAAATATATAAACTAATTCCCATATGTCCGTTCTCCTGTTTATGAATGGGATGTTTGGTGGAAGATGTCAAATCGCTATGACCATTACTACTTGTAAAAATTTTAATTTTCGTTTCAAGATAATGTTGTTTTTTATAACGCAAATTAATATTTTCAAGTGGTGAGAGGCATAGGAATATTGCCTTTATCATTCTTTCTATCTCTGTGTGAACATATCTTTCTACAACTTCATTTGTGCATTAGCTTCTCGATTTTCTCATCGTTGAAATTAGGAAAACAATGCTTTTCAACAGCTCATAAACGTTTCATTTCGATCATGGAATTTCGTAGTGTATCTGAATATCCTGTTTGGGGCTTACACTCGGAAATTTCAAACCTTTTTCTGCTTCATGAATTGCGAAGTCTCCGAAGCGTTTATCTAATGATTTTCTTGGTTTTTGAAGGCATACATATATAGCTAAATTCCGACAGGAAAACATCCAAAAATATTTGTAAATTGTACCTAAAAATAGTTTCATTTACATTTTAAAATGTGCAGATTTAAGACGTTGGCTTAAAAGCCAGTAAAATGTCTAGCTTCCCCACCATTATTTCGAAAAATTAATGGCTTCTATTATCGTGATTCTAGAAAGAATTATAAAGCGAAATTCCGACAGGAAATAATACTCTTATTGGTGATTACCTTGTGTAAGTAAGCAAGAAACATACATAATTATGTCACATCAGATATCATAGATTTACTTTCAAACTACAACAATCATCGGATTAACAAAGCATGTGTAAGAAAATAGAAGAATTGTGTCACGGGTATCGATTTTCTTTTTTTGACTGTAACGAATATTTGATTAACTTCTAATAAAACTAAAGTACGCAGATCGTAGATTTAAGTCAAAGATAATTCACGTACATTATTTTTTAACTTAAAAAATATTCGATAAACAAATTCGATAAGCAAAAGTAAATAAGAGAATTGAGCCACAGATATCATTAATTTACTTTTTAATCATAATGAACTTTGGATTAACTCCCAATAAAACTAAAGAATGCAAATCGTTGATTTAAGTGAAAGATATCAAGCACATTATTTTTTAACTAAGGGGGGAGATCACCTTAAAACCTTCAAAATACTCAATTTTTTATTACGATTTAATTTTAAAGAATGGAGTGTAAGGAATCTTTAAAAGACATTAAGTTTATACTACCATTAGAACCGATTTTATGGCCAAATGTATAAAGTTAATAGTACAGAAATTTATAGAAACTTTAAACTTTAAATGGATTTTTCTAAAATCTGTTATTTTCAAACTTGTGCGAACTATTTCTTCAAAACTAATGGTCACAAATTGCTAAAATTTTGTATACATGTATATCTAGTATCTCTCTATTCTAAAAAAAAAAAAGTAACTCCCGCTGCCGCTGTCAAAAGCTTGTCACACTATCTCCTCCGAAACCGCTGGGGGTATGGGGTCGAGAGTGATACCAATGGATGCAGAAAAATAGGGGGGGACCAAAGTAAGACATGTCTCATCTTCGTCGGACTTTCAGTTTTTTTTTATTTTATGTTTTGTGGGAAAATATTGACCTTTTCATCTTCAGATTACGATAACTCGCCAAAAAATGATCGTAGAATTTTGATCTTTTTAAATCTAAGACTACAGGCATTTCTCTTTCAAACTAGACCTCATTTGTTTAAAAATATTTTAAAACAGACAAATATTTTCATGAAAAAATGAAACACAGTTTTTCAAGAAATATTGTCCCCTATGTGGATGCAATATCGATGCTCCTCGGGTTTTTATCTTACAAAGAAAATATTTACATCATCTGGAATCTGAAAGCTTTCTTAATCATATAAACCTCATTTCAAGTCTCTATCTTAAAATTTCGATTTTTAATTGAATTTTAAAGCTGATAATTCTACAGTGATGAATAGTCCTAATAATAAATTCATAAGCCCTTAATTAATTCATAATAATAATAAATTCATAAGCCCTTCGCATAAGGGTGACAACAGTAAATGGATGGAAGCTGTTACATTGCCCGAGAATCACCCCTACGTATCTCGCTATTAGCCCTAACAAAGGAGCGAGCGTAGCGAGCCTAGGGGCGAAGCCCTTAGTGTTTATACAATTTCCCCCTAAAATTAGGTAAGTACATAATGCTATTTTTTTACAGCAATTTTTTGTAAAAAAATTTATATTTCTTGTACATTACAATGCATTTGCCTGAAAAAAATATTTTTATGTGAACTATGGTAATTATTTTAGGTGTAGATTAAAGTATAACCTACGGATAGAATATATACAAATAATTTAATATATATCTTTTTTAAAAAATCAGCACGTAATGCATTCATTATTCATAAAACATTAATTTTTTTTACATAAAATAATTTCTAATAATCTTCTAAAAATTATGCTTTTGTTTTCTAAAAGAAAAAGCTTCGTACAATTCCTCCTAAAAATTGGTTTAAATTAATTACAAATTAACTGTTTGACAACACATTAAACCTGGTAGTAAAAACAGTGCATTTTTGCGACAGCAAAAGTAATCTGCCCCCCTTTTAAAAAATATTCGATAAACAAATTATTCATAAAGCAAAAGTAAGTAAATAAGAGAATTGTGTCACAGATATCATTTATTTTCTTTTTAGCTATAATAAACTTTGGATTAACAACTAATTAAAAAAATTAAGCTATTAGGCGAATAGAGTCACAGATAACATTCCTTTACTTTTTACTGTAGCAAATATTGAATAAAAAATTCTAAATTGATTTGATGATTCCACAGAAGATACCAAAGCCACCTGTAACTTTTTAGTCACCTAATGTTAAAATTTGCAGCAAATTCAGTGATTCCGATAACATCTATTCAAGTGATAAGAGAGGCACTTTCTCCAATGTGTCTGTGTGAACATGTCTTTCTGCTGTTTATGGGCATTTACCCACAAATTAATATCGTTAAAATTAGGTCATGGTGGGCCAAAAGTCCATGAAGTTTTTGTATTTCATAAAATTTGATAGTATTATCTGATCATTCAAAAATCCTTAATTTACTTTTTAATTTTAATAAACATTATGAGACTCCTAATAAAGCAAAAGTATATAAAGAGAAAAAACTTGCCTTTGATATCATTCATTTTTTTTTAACTTTAAAGCTCACTAGATTAACACGTAATCGTTCATAACACAGAAGCAAGCAAACAAGGGAATTGTGTTACAGATATCATTTATTTACTTTTTAACTACAACAAGCATTGGATAAATTTGAAATACGTAATTACGCTACAATAGCGAGTGTATGTATATATATATATATATATATATATATATATATATATATATATATATATATATATATATATATATATATTGTAACGAACAGATGGTGGCGCTGCACGCCTGTTTTTTTTATTTATTTATCGTTATTTTTTTATGAGGAAGCTCTAGGGAGTCGAAAGTGATGGACGTAGACAAAGGAGAAAGGTGGTAAAAGAATTGGATTTGGGAGTGTGTATATATATATATATATATATACGAGTATATATATATATATATATATATATATATATATATATATATATATATATATATATATACTATCTTAAAAGAATTTGGTTTGGGATTAGGAAGATTTGCTGTATGTGCTTCTCTGTTTTGTGTAAAGTGGGATAGCCTAAAATAAACCTGAAAATTGTACTATTGTCTGGACTTTATGAAAACCAACGCTACCCTACAAACTGCGGACTTTTGGTAACTGTGGGATTCAAACCCACGCCTCCGAAGAGACTGGTGTAGTTTTAGTATCTGTTTTACATTTGGTTTAAATTGATCACCACGGAAAGAATCACAACAGCAGGCGATGGCTCCTTGGATTGAAAAGTTGTAGTTTGGCTAAAGCAGCATCAAATCCCAGTCAAACAGTACAGTAGATGGGATTAACAAATTTATTGATTCTAGCACATTACTGATATTTAGTTGGTTGACACTTAATGAGAAGTATAAAAATTGAGAATTATTTACAAAAACTATTTAGCACTGAGAAAGTTACAAGCGTCCTGTTCACCCCATTACCAACACCCTAAGTGACGCGCAGTTCGACTTTTACACCAGAACAAAGGAAGGTAAGTTTCGTTTGTCCTCGTGATCATCTATGGTGAAATATGCCCAGCGACAGCTAGGCGTCACACAGAAACGGAAGTAGTTACATAAGAGGAAATACAATATTAAAAGTAAAAAAATGAAATTGAATTAATAACTGGTGGGGTGTTATTATTACATCTATATAAAATTTGTATAGGCTTCTTTGTAATGACTTATACTCAGCTACATTGTCTCGCTCAAAATTTTCTGATATCATTTTTAAAAAATCGGCTAAATCGGAATTCTTACTCCAGTCCTGTTGTTTTCCTGTCATAAGTAGTGTAAAAATGCACCACTTGACCATACCATGATCTTTTTTGTTCTATATAATATGCTAAGTATGCAGAATACAAAAATGTCCTCTTCAAAGTTGTTTTTAAATACTACTTCATTTTACTTTTATAGATATCTTACACTATGAGTAATAGAAAATTATCGTATATTCTTTTAAGTTACCGATAAAAATAAGTAAAGACAAAATTTTCTAGCTTGCTCTCAGAATATCAGTTTTTCCACCACTTATAATTACTGGTGATATAAGTGGCTGGAAGCCCGCTTTTAATCATACGCTCTTATCTTTTGATCTGGAGATCGCTATGCCCCCCCCCCCCCCCACACTTTCGATAGCTTTTCAGGCAGGAAGCTATTCTAACTTGTCGAATTAGGCAACAAAATCAGACCACAGAGCCACGAATTTATGGTATATGGCGGCTTGTTCATAATTCACTGCAGCACTAATGGCCGATGAAAAATTCATTGGCCGTTAGATAATCGTTGGAACGATTTCCCGGCGGAAAATTCTCCAGCAGATTAGAGCTTTTCTTTTCTTCTTTTTTCTTTTCTTTTTCCGCCGATCACATCTCGCGTGCGTTGATTCGCATACGCATTTAAGCAAGAAGTTACTTCTGCCTCGCTTATTAGATCGGTGTGTCTGAGCATGAAATTGTTCTTGGGCAATATCTTTCGATAAAAAAAAAGCACGAGGATTATTGAATTTGTAGCGAAATAAGGCTGTGATTTATTCTGGCGAAGTTTTAGCTCTCATCTCGGAAAACATTTATGATTTCTTCAAACGGATGCCGATCGACGGGAAATTACTAAAGGGTTTCCATTTCATTTCACTCTCGGGATCTACTATCGATCAGATCTTCGTAAATCACATCTTGTAGAAAACTGTAGATGTTCTTTTCACGATGTTATGTACACAGCGCTTGCAAAGGTTCATATTCTAGTAAGCAGGGTGAAATGAACTAGGAATCTTGCTTGTTCAATTTGGGGTAGGCAGTTTAAAGCATGTGTATTTATTGCAGCGTGCTGGTTTAGAAATACAAGGTGCAGCCATTAATTTCCAGGACTGATCTAATAACTCCAGAAAATATTACATGAAATACATACCCATTTAATATGTTTCGAAGTAACTCCCACCTGCCGTAATGCACTTCTGTGTTCGGCTGTATAAGTTTCGGAAACAACTTTTAAATGCGTATGCTAATCAAAGCCCGCCATATGAAATCGAGAATTTATTGTACTACAATAAGTAAACACAGTGTATACACCGTACATATATGGATGCATGCAATATAAGTATGCACGCGTCCATTTATTGCATAAAAAATAGGAAATTTAATGTACTGTTACTAATTATACAAGGTGCGACCATTAATCTTCTGGACTGATCTAATAAGTCCAGAAAATATTACGTGAAATACATACCCATTTAATATGTTTTGAAATAACTCCTACCTGCAGTAATGCACTTCTGTGCTCGGCTGTATAAATTTCGGAAACAACATTTTGAGTCCTCTTTCGAAATGCTCTTTAATGTGGGCATCAACGTTTTCTTGATGGCTTCGACATCCTCAAATCTTGTTCCCTTCAGCAAATCTTTCAGTTTTGGAAACAAGAAAAAGTCTGCCGGTACTAAGTTCGGAGAGTATGGAGGATGGCCAATCTGCTGAATGGAACGAGATTTGAGGATTTCGAAGACATCAAGAAAACGATGACGTCCACATTCAAGAGCATTCCGAAAGAGGACTTTAAGCCAGAAGTTACTTCTGCCTCGCTTACTAGATCGGTGTGTCTGAGCATGAAATTGTTCTCGAGCAATATCTTCGAATAAAAAAGCACGAGGATTGTTGAATTAATAGCGAAATAATGCTATGATTTATTCTGGCGACGTTCTTTCTTGCATCTGGGGGAATACATATTATTTTTTCAAACAGATGTCGATCAAAGGGAAATAACTATAGCGATTCTATTTCATTTCACTCTTGGGATGTACTATCTATTAAATCCTCGTAAATCACATCTTGTAGTAAATTTTCGATATTCTCTTACGGATGTTATGTACAAAGCTTAAATAAATTGGGAATCTTGCTTGTTCAATTTGGGGTAGTCAGTTTAAGCATGCAGTCTATAACAGTGTGTTTGTTTATAAATTAATAGAAATGGTTTGAATTCCCGATTATCCATAAAATAAATGTACTTTTATACATATGTTGTTCATGCATACATAATATGTATCCATATATGCACATAAAAAGGTGTATACACTGTGTTTACTTATTGTAGTACAATAAATTCCCGATTATCCATTCCATGAGACAAATAAATTTGTAGAATATGTTATAAACTTATACATACATACATACATACATACATACATACATATATATATATATATATTTGTGTGTGTGTTTGTGTTTATTTGTACCGGTAAATAAAAAAACAGAAGGATTATTGAATTTGTATTGAAATGATGCTGTGATTTATTCTGGCGACGTTTTCGCTCGCATCTCGGGGAATATTTATGATTCCTTCAAACAGATGCCGATCGACGGGAAATTACTAAGGCGTTTCTCTTTCATTTCACTCTCGGGATCTACTATCGATTAGATCCTCGTAAATCACATATTGTAGAAAACTTTCGATATTCTTTTCACGATGTTATGTACACAGCTCTTGTAGAGATGATATTGTAGTAAGCAAGTTGAAATGAAATTGGAATCTTGGCTGTTCCATTTGGGTTAGCTACTAGTTTAAAGCATTCGTAATTGCAGCAGCGTGTTGGTATATAAATGAATAGTAATACATTACATTCCCGATTATCCATGAAACAAACGAATGCGTGTATAAACATGTACACATATATACGCGTATACACGGTGTTTACACTGTGCATACTTATAATACTGAATAAATTCCCGATCATCTATCGCGTGAGAAAAATAAATATGTTTTATATACATACATACATATATATATTATATATATATATATATATAAATATGTATATATATATATATATATATATATATATATATATATATATATATATATATATATATATATATAAATATATGTGTGTGTGTGTGCGAGCGCGCGTGCGTGCGTGTGTACGTGTATGTATTTATAATCAAACCCACTCATATGTATATAGATATGCACCACATTAAAATAAAATAATTTCTCTCTCTCTCTCTCTATATATATATATATATATATCTATATATATATATATATATAATTAACTATTCATTATTCTGATGTAGAATATTTATGTGCCACATTTACTTACTTACACACACACAAAAATATATAAATAAATAAATAAATAAATAAATAAAAATTCCAATCAATAGTATTAGTGACATGCATCGGTTCTCTTCCCTTTTTATGACCATGTTTTTATTAACTTGCTTTCTTGTTTGTTTGTGTGTGTGTTTGTCCCTTACAAATCTTCCAATCGAATTTTAACTAACTTCCCGACTAGCTAGACATTTGAAACTTTTAGAATAGCTCAGAACACGATGACAATGCATGTTTTTAATACTTTTAGCCCTCTTTAAGCAGATTTGAATTCATTTTCAGTTAATTTTGTCTTGTAGACTGGTGCAGCCGTCTATCGGCCGGGACGGGAATGAAAAGTTAAACGCAAGTTAACTTCCAATTAACTTCATTTTCTTTCAAGTTGATGGGATAATTCACCAAAAAAAATTTTTAAAAAGTATTTATTATTGCATAGAATTGTCAAATTTATATGATTCATCAGAAAATTTAAAAACATGGTATATAAAAAATTCTTTTTATCTTGTAATTATTTCGAGTTAAGTTGACTTGCTTGAGAGCTCTACGGTCAGCTTGGGCACGGTGGCCCAATTGGCAAGAGCAGCGGGCCAGTGATTTGAACGTCTATGGTTCGATGCTCGTCGCTGCAAAGCCACCGCCGTGGACACTAATGGCGACCGGTGCACGTAGAATCTGTCGTGGCTGCAATGTCCTCCAAGTTCTCAAATTACTTCTGGAGGTGCTGGGTCAAGTGAATCAGTCTCGTCACTTGCCTCGGTTCTAAATTACGGGACTCGTCCTTTAGACAAGTTGGCCTCCGACCCTCACTGTTCTATTAAAAAAACTGGAGCCGTACCATTCTGCCCAATAGCCTTAATTGGACTTGAACTGATAGACACTATCGGTCAAAGGACATCAGAAACAGCAACAAGGTCAAATTTCTTTTTCAAGAAAATACTTAGGGGTATAGCACGCTATCGATGAAGGTTCGATGTTTCACAAAGACTATTTGCGCTATTGTAAAGTATTTTTCTTATAATCTATACTTTTCTGTTATTTTCAGATTATCAGGCGAATGTATAAAACCTTTGGCTCTGCAGGGGCTTCCAAACAACTTCGCTCATTAAAAGTGCTATTCGTCACGCCTATCCACTGTTTGTCAGTCATCGAAAGTCACGAAAAGACGAGTAAGATACCTTGGTATTAGTGACCTTTAGCTCTGGGAACAGATGCTACACCGCAACAATTATCTCTGTAGCATGCAGAACTCTCTGCAGATGTCCGAGATTGACGAAATTGATAGATAGCGAGCATTTCCTGTTACACAAAAGCGAAGTTTTTCTGCTGAGGACAAGCGAGATTTTTGGGGTGATTTTCAGCCGAAATTTTCTTTTATTTCATGTCATTTCCCATCTGGGAAGTATACAAAAAAAAAACAGCCTTTCTCTTTACATCGTCTTATCAATCCCTCCATGTACTAATTGCCGTAAACGGCGTGTTATTTTCGATAGCTGGTGGCACATTGGGAAGGCTCGATTCCCACTTCTCGGGCCGTAATTTGTTGGGCGTGCACCTTTTGAAATGAGAGGTACCTACTCATTACCGGATCATGTATAATCACAGAAATTTCACGGAATGATAATCGGTTGACGTTCCAGGTCTTCGATAACAACCCTTTCAAGGGAGGGGTGGGGTGATTTCACACACCGGGATCGGGCAGAAGCGAAGGTTAATTCTTGATGTTTTACTATCGTCATGCGTGACTATTATGAAATAGACTTTTAACGCGGGCAATTGGTTGGAGTCATCATCTATGCGAATTACTATTGATTTACGAGTGATTTTTTTAGATTGTCTAATTCGTTTAATACTCCGTAATCGCTTTTGCAAGTAAGATTTTATGCAATGCAAGCTGGGACCAACATCTTGGACAGGGGTGGCTAGTTTATCTAAACATTTTGCGAGTTGTTTAGAATGAATGAGATACCCTTGCTAAAGACCAAAAGAAATGGATACTGCAGTTTTTTCGCATTTTCTATGTCTAGTCTAAAAGAGATGAAATGCAAAGTCTAGTTATTTAAGATAAGTAATTATAAACACAAATTTATTCAATCGTAATATTATGTCCCGATGGAAGATATTTATAAAGTTGTAATTTTAATTTTTAATAGAATGTTTCAATTTTCAAAACTTTTATTTGTGAATTTTTAAAAAATGTCTTTTACATACAGTTTTACACTAACAGTCATAATACTTAAGGGGTTGGTTGGTTTGAAGCCCTACTTATTTAAAAACATTAATGAACGGAACAGATCAGAATTACTAATATATGCAGATTCTAACAAGAATGTTGAAAACTGACTAATAAAGTAAACTAGGAAAAAATTAAAGACATGTCTATTAGTGACTACCAAGGTTTGTTTGATGTAGCCCCAGAAAAGAAAAAAGAAACAAGTTTGTACTTTGTTTAGTTTTCTTTCAATAGCCCTGCAAAGTTGGGATATTCATTTATGTACACAATATATATACAGGTGGTTATCAAAATAATGGAAACACCTATCAATATTAGTGGTGTTTATGAATGTGCTTCGTATTCCTTAAAAAACGAGTCTGGCCATCGGTATTTTTTATATAATACTAGCTGAAAACCCGTACTTCGCTACGGAGTACATTCAAATTAAATACAACGGTCAATGTATGCAATTCATGCCAAATATATATATATATATATTATATGATAAATACGACGATCAATGTATACAATTGATGTAATATATATATATATATATATATATATATATATATATATATATATATATATATATATATATATATATATATATTTATGAGAAAATCGTAAAGGATAATTTTATAGATAAAATAATGTAGAAGAAAATATTCAAATTAAATCTAATATACAGAATACTAAAGAATATAGTACAGTTAATATAGTACAGTTTGTAGAACATTTCTTTTACTGTATTTTAATATTTTTTTGGATAATGTCCAATCGTCTGCGGCATTAGCAAGGAAAAAAAATATTTTTTGTTTATTTAGTTGTTATGCACGTGACGATAAATTTATTTAAAGTATCAGAAAAAGAAATCACGTGATCGGCATTTAATAAATTAAATTCTAAAATTTAATCTTTAAAAATTCACCAAAAATCAGGAAATGGAGGTAAAAATTCGAAAAATTTTCATTTTGAAGGAATTTTTACGATCTTTCTCGTGATATAAATTTTATAACCCTCAATGTATTATTTTAAATGCAAACGTAAAAAAAGTTTAAAAAACAGCTTAAAAATTTAATTTAAAAAAATCTAAGAAGAATGTTTGAGAAATCTTTCTTAGTGCACCCCTACACTATTAGAAGAATCGCCATGCAAAATTTCAGCCCTTTAGGTCCAGCGGTTTGGTCTGTGCGTTGTATGTCAGTCAGTGAATGAATGAGTCAGTTACGGAACTGTTTTATATATATAGATAGTGTATGTATTACTCTACTATCAGGTAGCAGTAATGAAGTTAAGGGCATCGTGCTTTTGGGGGGAATATCGTAAAATGTCAAATCTTACAGACCTTGACAAAAGAGCAAATTGTTGGACCGCGTTTAAATTGGAGTATCGGTTACTGTAACTCCCAGGCTAATGGGTGTTTTTCGAGCTATGGTATCGAAAGTCATGATAGCATACAGAGTGCACGGAAAAACATCCTTTGCCATACAGAATAGGGGACGAAAGGGAGAGCTGAGAGAAAGAGACGGATGAGGTATTGAAGCGGATTGTGACACGAAGAAAGAAAACAACTGCAACCAAAATGACCGAAGAGCTCAATCGGTATCTGCTTGTATCAACCATTAGAGGTAGAAGGGAACTTGACAAACAAAGCATTTACGGAAGAATAGTTATTCCCAAGCCACTTGTAATAGATGCCAATACAAAATATCGTCCACAATGGTGCTACGTGCGCAAATCCTGGTCGAGAAATATGTCGAAAAACAGCATTTGGTCAGATGAATCATTATTCACATTGTTCCACACAACATGATGTGCGTTGCCTGGAGAACACCTACAGAAGCGTAAGATTCTGGCTGTCTCATCTAAACTATCAATCATGGAGGTAGATCTATCAAGGTTTGGGATGGCATCTCATGATTTTCTTCAAGCTCTATGGTAAACCCTAAAAGAGAGATTGAATGAGAAGGACTATGTCGAAATTTTAGCTCACTAGTCCATCCTATGGTGCAAACATTGTTTCTTGCAGGAGATGGCGTTCTCCGGTATGATAATCAACATATACGTACAGCTAAATCTATCAAGTGTTGGCTTGAAGAGCATGAAAAACATGTCAAATATCTTGCCCTGCACAATCTCCCCGACTATAAATAATCCAACCACTGTGATCTGCATAAGCGGATAGATAAAGGTATCGATATCCACCACAGCATCCCTACAGGAACTTTCATGATTTTTCCCATGAAGAAGGGTATAATAATATATTCTTAACCACTATTTATGACTTGTTTAATCCAATTCCAAGGTGAATCACGTGGTATTACATGGCAAAGGTGATCTTGCGCCGTATTAATAAAGCTTTTCATGATGTTTCTCAGTGTTTCCATTATTTTGACTGACTGACTGACACACACTCTCTCTCTCACACAGAGAGAGACATAGACATAGAGAGAGAGAGAGAGAGAGAGAGAGAGAGAGAGAGAGAGAGAGAGAGTAGTAAATAATTTTCAGGTACATTAATCAACTCTGCAGTTATATAACTAGACGACCCGGCTTCTTTTTCAACCCAGTGTCTATTCTCAGCAATTTGTCTCTGTTTTAAAAAATCATTTTTGACCACTTTGAAGAAGTAGGCGAACAAACTTCGTCTAAACAAGGCGAAATATTGTTTACAGCCTCGGGGAAGCGAATTGCAGAATGATGTTCATTTTTACAAAATGGATAGTAAGAACGCACGATAGTAATACCTATAATAAAAGAGTTCAATCAGCATGTAGAAAGAGCTCTCGAAATGTTTCTACATGTTGCTTTTGAGGACTGCTTTCGAGGTTCGAAGTGACACCCAGTAGTCGGAATCGTTCCTGCAAATGATGACACCTTTTTTTTTCACGCCTGGAGTGTCATCTAACCATCCGAAATGCGGTGATTTGCAGGGCGTACTTTCTTGAACAGCGGCGAAAGTACTCATTACTCGGTCCCCCTAACCGCAGGAATTTCGAAACTGATGAACTAAGACAAATTTTACGTTGGCAAATCATCCGGCTCCGCGATGCATTGCTTCTTCCGCATCTGAAATCCTAAGTGAAAAATTGAGGAAAATCCCTGCGAAAAGGGCAGCGGCATATCAGAGGATTCTGCGAGTCCGACATTTTTTTTTTTTTTTTGGGGGGGGGGGGCATGATTGACGTTGGTGAATGACGTTGATGACTGACTCGTGAAAATATCAAAACAGAATAATAGCTGTAAAACTTTTTTTTTTAAATGTGTCAATTTTTTTTAAATGTGTCTTTTAGTCGAGACTAAAAGTGTGTTGTACGACCACGACAAATTTTCTAATGTTTAAGTCTGCTGTGTATTAACCCTATTGGATTCGGTCACCTCAGTGTTAACCTATGGAGAAAATACTTTACACACTAACTTTTTCTTTATGCTAACTTTTCTTTATGATATACACTGCTGGCTACTGTAAATGCAACACCCTGAAGGAAACATGCAAATAACATGAAATTTACAACATGCATTAGCGGAGGTGAGATATGCAAATGATTAGAATTTCAGCGCAGACGCACATCACGCGCGCCTGTGACGCCACTTCAAAGCGCTATTTAAGGCTTGGAGATTTCGACGATTTCAAGTTCGGCAATTGTGTTATTCTTGTGGTTTTTTCAAAAAACGATCAATTATGCCTCGTCGAAAACAGCGATCATCGTTTGATCAAGTATCCGAGTTCGACAGAGGAAGGATAGTGGCCTACCGAGATTGTGGATTATCTTTCAGGGAAATCGGTAGTCGTGTTGGACGAAACCAAACAACTGTAATGCGGATATCTGATCGTTGGATGCAGGAGGGTACGACGGACCGCCGTGTTCGATCGCATCCACCTCAGCGCACCACTTCACGTGATGACAGGCAAATTGTGCGCATGGCAGTGACGGATCGCTCAGTCACATCACGAACCATAGCACAGCACATGCAGTCTGTAACGCATTATCCAGTGTCTGCGCGTACCATTCGACGCCGTTTACAGCAGAGTGGTCTGTCCGCAAGACGTCCATTGCTTTGTCTACCCTTGACGCAGAACCACAGACGTCTCCGCCGCCAATGGTGCGATGACAGAAGGATGTGGACGGCAGAATGGAATGAAATTGTCTTTACTGACGAGTCACGCTTCTGTCTGCAACACCACGATGGTCGCATTCGAGTCTGGAGACACCGTGAAGAGAGGATGCTGAACAGCTGCGTTATGCACCGCCACACTGGTCCTGCACCGGGTATTATGGTATGGGGCGGTATTGGATATCACTCTCGCACACCTCTAGTACGCATTGCCGGTACTTTAAACAGCCAGCGCTACATCTCCGAGGTGTTGGAGCCAGTTGTCCTTCCTTACCTTCAGGGCTTGCCCACAGCCATATTTCAACAGGATAATGCGCGACCACACGTGGCACGCATTGTCCAACGGTTCTTCGTCAATAGCCAGATTGAATTGCTTCCCTGGCCGCCTCGCTCTCCGGATCTTTCGCCGACAGAAAACATGTGGTCCATGGTTGCTCTACGATTGACCCAGATTCCATCCCCACTGCCACAGCAGATCAACTTTGGCAACGTGTGGAAGCTGCTTGGTCTGCTGTACCCCAAGAACTCATCCAAAGTCTCTTTGAATCAATGCCGAGGCGTGTGGCAGCGGTGATCTCCAACAATGGCGGTTACTCTGGCTACTGATTTTGGCAGGAACCACACTTCACAGAAGTCTATAAATTTAATCATTTGATACTTGGTCAACATGCTATCTACAAAATAAATTTTGTTGTGATATCTCTTGTCTTTCTTGGTGTTGCAATTTGGGTGGCCAGCAGTATATATATATATATATATATATATATATATATATATATATATATATATATATATATATATATATATATGTTGTAATAGAACCTTAATAAATTTATGCGTGCATGTGTTGGGATAGTATTTAAGTACAAGATTATTCACTTTATTAATCTTATACTTAAATACTATATATATATGTATATATATATATATATATATATATATATATATATATATATATATATATATATACCAGTTCCGTACTAAATGACTGACATATAACGCACAGACCAAACTGCTGGACCTAAAGGGTTAAAATTTTGCATGGCGATTCTTCTTATAGAGTGTAGGGGTGCACTAAGAAAGATTTTTGAAAAGTTCTTCTTAAACTTTATTTAAATTGAATTTTTAAGCTGTTTTTGTAACTTTTTTCAAGTTTGCATTTAAAATAATAATCTAAGGGTTATAAAATTTATATCACGAGAAAGATCACAAAAATTCCTTGAAAGTGAAATCTTTTTCGAATCTTTACCTCCATTCTCTGATTTTTGGTTAATTTTTAAAGATTAATTTTTAGAATTTAATTTATTAAATGCTGATCACGTAGTTTCTTTTCTTTTTTTGATACTTTAAACTAATTTTGAGTCACGTGCATAAAAACGATATAGACAAAACAAAATTGTGACAGATGATTGGACATTATCCAAAATGCGACAGACGATTGGACATTATCCAAAAAAATATTAAAATACAGTAAAAGATATGTTCCTCAAACTGTACTATATTCTTTAGTATGTTCTATTAGATTTCATTTGAATATTTTCTTCTACATTATTTTGTCTATAAAAATATCAGTTAAGATATTTTGATAGATAGATAGATAGGCATTAATTGCATACATTGACCGTTGTGTTTAATTTGAATGTACTCCGTAATCTGTACGGGTATTCTGCTGGTCTCTTATATTTCTCATCAGTAAGCTTATGTAGCATCTGAGTAAACAACACCAAAGGAATTTATGAACGTTTAAAACACACTATACGGGATTTTCTCCGAATAATTTTAATTTTAAAATATTTCCATTTTATTTGAAATACGAAAAATGCTCCAAGGTGTAAAATTTCTTTCTCTATTACGGAATACAATTTTTAAAAAAAAAATCTTTAAATCCCAGTCTGCAATCCTTGGACACATTTTCTCCATAGATTAACATTGAGGTGAGGAAGTCCAATGGGGTAAGTACTCAGCAGCCTTAATGTTTTGAAAATACTCAGGAATATGATGCAAATTATTGAGACGGATTTTAATACTTTCAAAAGAAACATATCTGAAAAAATAATATTTATTTCGTAAACAAATTATTCAAAGTACCCATCTTTTGCTAAGACTGTTACATCGGAATGAAAATTTTATTGTGATTGGAAAAAAACGCATGATTTTATAGTAAAGCTTATCATTAATCATTTGTATAGGGACTGGGGCAAATTCAGTCAAGCTAAGAAAATTATATACAGTACTGTGCAAATTATTTGAAATAGGCTTAATTTTTCATAAAATTCGTCCTTTCTCAGTGATTTTCTGCCTGAAACCGGTTTCAACTGCCTTTTGTTAAGAAGGGAGGTTGGCCTCGACTAGTCTAAAAAGGTTTGACCACGTGATCATCACACGCAGAGCATTTTCACGTCAGTTGCGTCAGTTTTTTTTTGTTTTCAAGTAAAGAAATTAACAGGCCTGGTAATTCTCCAAATGTAAACCACATCGAAAATTTCTGGAGCATTGTGAAAAGGCGTGTGAGTAAGATGGATTGCTCAACCAAGAGGAAAAAGATTGAGAATGTCATACAAGTTTGGTTTAGTGATGATGGCGTCAAACATTTATGGTCTAAATTAGTGGAATCCATGCCGAAAAGTTTACATAATATCATAAAATCTAGAGGAGGACATATTTGCTACTAGATTGCTATACCATGCGTGTAAGTGAACTTATACTAATTAATCAACATATGTGAAAATTTTTGTGTTTGTCCCAATTAATTTGCACAGTACTGTACACATCAAAAATTTCTGGAAACTTTTCTACAGAGTTTATCCGTGGAGATAAATTTTAGGGTGTCTTCAGGAATTATTTCAAACACAGGTGGACACTGACCTCAAAACCATCTGGATTATGAAATGCTATCATAATATTTCATACTTTTATTAAAACTAAGATTATTTTAGGCTGAATAATGAGGTTTCGTTATAGGTGAGTGACTAAGCGGTCATCGCCGCTGAGCTATGAGATCTGCGAAAATTGAAGTCTGCAGATTTTGCTACTACAGAATTTTCCAGTTTATAGTTACACCACTTTTTCATACTTTCCTGGTACGAATGCAGTACGGTTTCAGTTAAAAAGCTATCAACGTAAGGCACCCTTCTGGTTGCAAATAGCCCTGAAGGAACGTCTTCCAATCACGATGACGGGGCTTTAGTTAGACTGATTAATTCTGCAGTTCATGGTTAAGGCTTCTTGGTAGTAGACGTGCTGGACTCTCCTACCTGAATGTTAACCTGTGGGGAAAATTTTTCCAATGATTGTCTACACCTGGATTTAAAAATTTTATTTTTTAAATTGTACTTCGTCATAGAAAAAATTATTTTTCTACTCAGGTATCTTTTTCCTTCTTTAAAGAAATGCAAATAATTTTAAATTTGAATTATTCGGGGAGAAATGTGGTATACTGTGATTTAAACTCACATTTCCTTTAGTGAAGGAAATTTCTAAAATGAACAAGATAGCTGAGTTATAAAAAATATTTCACGTAGTCTCTTCTAAAGAAACTAGCGGGGGTTATTAACGTAGGATTTTTTATCGTTGCTTACCTCTTTTGTATGTATATATGTATCTATATATATATATATATATGTGGGGCGTGGTGGCCTAGTTGGCAAGAGCAGCGGGCCAGAGATCTGAACGTCCCTGGTTCGATGCTCGTCGCTGCAAATTCACCGCCGTGTTCACTAAGGGTGGCCGGGACACGTAAAATAGGTCGTGGCTGCAATGTCCTCCAAGTTCTCAAATTTATCTCTAGAGGTGTGGGGTCAAGTGTTCTGGTCTCGTCACTTGACTCGGTTCAAAATTACGGGACTGGTCCTTTGTCCAAGCCAGACTTCTACCCTTGTGGTGCCAGTCAAAACAGGAGCCGCACCTTCAATGCCCATTACCTTCGGGACTTCACCTGATGTTGCTGTAGGTCAAGTGGCATAAGCAACAACAACAACAACATATATATGTACGTATGTATATATATATATATATATATATATATATATATATATATATATACATATATGTATGTCAAAACTTTGACCCATCTTGATACTTTTCTGTTTAACTTGTCCGAGCGATAGACTGGGTTTGGCGCGTTGCCAAAATTATAACACGCGAGGACGGACGGACAGACGGTTTTGGCGTCTGAAATTTTCCTTTCCGGAGGACCGTTATGGAGGAACGTAACCTTAAAATCTTTCTCTATTACGGAGTGCAATTTTTTTTTTATAAATTTATAAATCCAAGTCAGCAATCATTGAAGAAATTTTCTCCCATAGGTTGTCATTGAGCTGAGTGAATCCAGTAAAGCAGCTTACCCAGAAGCCCTAAGATAGCTAGATTCATTTATAAGAGTTGAAAATGTTAAATCGGTTAAAATATTTAAATTTTTATATGTTTATTGCAAGCGAAATTAGATCTCACGTTAGCTTTGGCTCTAATACACTAATACGTAGGGTTTCCAAATATCCGGACTGTCGGATCGTCGAGACCGGATGTATAAATGTCTCGTAGAATTAATGGATGAATGGAGAAGTGGCTCGTATTTACATCTTGTTTAATATGAAATATTTACAGTAATCATAATATACAAGAGTTTGTTCCGTAGAACCATCATCACATAGATTAGAGGGAGCGGGTACACAACACAGTCCAAATTTAAGACCTCAGTCCCTTGATTCTCAGCGCTCTCTCAGTACGTCAACATAATCGAAGCTGAGTCTATAATACCCCTCGCCTCGGGCTGTCTCGTTCCTTTTCACCTTCATTCGAAAAGTCTCGTAAGTTCTACCCACCACCTGTAGTATACATCATGCTTACCGAGAGTCACCTTTTCAATCCTTTGTCAGCAGTCCGCTTCTCTGCGTTTAAGTATTCATAGACTTTTGTCGGCCGCGTCAGATCGGCTTTCCCATTTTTACGTCGCCTCTCTTCCTGCTCTAACGATCTTTTGCTTAACTATTCTAAATTAGATGTCCACTCCATTTAGTATCTGAATTGACTTCTTTTGAAAACTTTTTTGAGTTGTTAATGGTCCTGTCGATCATACTTAAACTAGTCACGGCTTTCACAATGAAGAATCAGTCAGGTGCGAGCTTGACACGGATTTTCTGTAAACTCGGTTATCGGATAGTAATTTTAAAATTATCCGTCGGATACTGGATAACCGAATAGAAATAAATATTACCGAACTTGATAAATATTAACTTTTATTTCTTTTAAATTTTAAAATACAAAATTTTATTCATTTTTTAAAATTTTAATAATAATATTTCAAAAATATGAATTCATTCAGTGATGCGCAAAAAAACCCAGATATAATTTTTGTACAGAAATTTACAGAAACGGAAAAGGCTCTTTCCAAATCTGTTGAGGTCGGTTTCACTGCTTTCAGAGCCCTATACAGCAATTCAAAGTTATGTGTTCTCTTAGAAGTTCTCTTGAAGTTGTTAAATTTCTGCTTTAAAGTATAAGGGAATGGTTGACATTACAATTTTTTAAATTTTTACCCCAGAGATATGAAATTTTGCATATATATTCATTAAAGTACAACTATATCAAAATTTAAAAATTTAAAATTTTATTTTATTTTTTAAAATGTTCCTTGCGATTTAATTTTTAACTTCCCCTTTAATTTTGCATTTTTATTGCTTATAAATACATTTTGAACTTACCTTCAGGGCTTGCCCACAGCCATATTTCAACAGGATAATGCGCGACCACACGTGGCACGCATTGTCCAACGGTTCTTCGTCAATCGCCAGATTGAATTGCTTCCCTGGCCGCCTCGGTCTCCGGATCTTTCGCCGATAGAAAACATGTGGTCCATGGTTGCTCTACGATTGACCCAGATTCCATCCCCAGCTGCCACAGCAGATCAACTTTGGCAGCGTGTGGAAGCTGCTTGGTTTGGTGTACCCCAAGAACTCATCCAAAGTCTCTTTGAATCAATGCCGAGGCGTGTGGCAGCGGTGATCTCCAACAATGGCGGCTACTCTGGCTACTGATTTTGGCAGGAACCACACTTCACAGAAGTCTATAAATTTAATCATTTGATACTTGGTCAACATGTTATCTACAAAATAAATTTTGTTGTGATATCTCTTGTCTTTCTTGGTGTTGCAATTTGGGTGGCCAGCAGTGTATTTTTAAAATATTAATATATCCCCCTAAAAATTTCCAATTTTTGTTCAATTTTAGTAATTCGAAAGTCCACTATCCCTTACATCATTTGATATTCCTACACGTATAACGTTGGGTGCGTTTGTAAAGTATGAATTTAGTTCCTCATGTAATACTTTTTCTGGTTCATCATGAGGAGCGAATTCTTCACACAAAAGGTCGTCTCATCCTCAAAATGCTGTATAGTCTCTTCAGGGAAAAGTCTCTTCATAAGAGCTGTTGCAAAACTTAGACCAGATTTAGTTGGAACATTTGTAGGATCACCAAAATATTTCATTAAAGCCGTAATGTTGCCTTTTTTTCTCAATCCAAAATGATTGTGAAATTGGAGTTTTTCCCCTTTATACGAATTGAATGCAAACTTTTGTTTTAACGCACAATGTTTCTTGAATAAATTTCAAAAGCTGGTTTCACAAATATTTCACAAACTAAAAAGAATGTCAAAATTCAAATTTCAATGCCTATTTTATATGGAAAATTTAAAGTCTTGTCTAACTAATCAGTCATGACCAACCTTGATAACATTTCACATCAGGGGAAGAGCATAATTTTGCCACATACGGATGTGCCCAAAACCTTTCATGATTTTTAAATCCTCTTTCTTCAAATATCCACTCTAGGTGATGACTCGCTATGTAAAAAGGATTCTGTAACGAAGCATGATAAAATGATTAAAAAATATCTAAGACGGAAGAAGCAAAATTAAGTAATAATTTCAAACAGAATTAAAGTAACTAAATGGTGCTTTATATCTTCTAACCAATAATACTTTAGTTACTCTGTTGATAAAAGTAAATTTGAGTACTCACAGGTTATATTTTTATGAAAATTAAACTAAACAAATTCATCCCCGAAAAATGTGGTAATCGGTAATTTTTATTCAAATTGATAATCAATGGTATATCTATTCATTTCTCCGTAACTAATTTAAACTGCATTATTCACTACTTTTTCTTTCTGTACATTTTCAGTGTTTAAATGTGCGCAAACACAAGTTATCCTAAACTTTTTTTTTTTTGACAAAATTCTTTACCTTGAACGCATCTTCTCTCTCACACACACACACACACACACACCAGTCCTTTAAATGCATCACTTTTGACGCATGTGTGTGAATGCGCATGATTATTACACTGAGTGGCCAATTTATTATGGACAATCAACAATTATATATAAATCAGCTATGATATCGCCCCGTTGCTGATAGAGAGTAAGGGCCTGTTCACATAGAATTCGTCAGCGTCAGCCTTAGATTCCGTTGGAGCTGATTGGTTAAATGGGTCAATGATTGGTAAATGATTGGTTAAAAAAATTTAAGTTAATGCTGATGGATTCTATATGAACATGCCTTTAGAAAGATATTGAAAGGAATTGTCTGCTGATTGTAAAGACAGTTGACGTGTATTGCTTGTGAAAGATTGGGTTAAAAATGTGATTTTTAACTGACTTTAAACTTGAAAGGATTGTAGGTGTAGAAGCAGTAAAGCGAATATCAGCGAAACTGCTTTGCTTTGGAAGTGTGTGAGAGCCGTTGTTGTTCATGTTTGCATAGAATGGGCTACCGATCAAAAAACTGGGTCTCAACGTAAGGCATGTGTTCGTTACTTGGTACTGAATGCTCAAGCTGAAAAGAGTTTGCAGACTTATCCAGTCCAACAGAAGGGCAACAGTTCATCAGATTACAGCAAAACTTAATCAAGGATCAACACTACTGGCCTCACAAAGCACTTTTCACCGCACCGGGCTTAGAAGCCGCAAGCCTATTCTTAAATCTTTGATGTTTGCAGCTAACAAGATCAAACGTCTCCAGTCCGCACAGGATCACAAGGATTGTACAGTTATGGAATGGAAAAGGATAATGCGGTTCGAGAAATCATGCGTTCAAGTACACCACACAGATGGCAGGATGCGAATAGGGAGACAACAACAATAAAGCATCGATCTTAAGAGAATTGCCATAACTTAAGCCTAAGAGCCAATACTTCAAGCTATTGGAGGAAATGTTTTCGTCTGGAGGATGTTTTCTTGCCCTTTTGGGGGCCCTTTAGTTCGTGTGCAACAACATCTGTATGTCAAAAAGTATTTAAATATTGTCATTGACCAAGTACATCCAGTTATCCAATGGTTAATTGTTTATGGTTTATGGTAGTTAGTGGTTTATCACAAGTTAATGATTTGCCCAAGAGCTGTACACTTCCAGCAAGACAATGCTCTATGCCTTAAAGCGCACGTTTTCCAATGATTTAAAGAGCATAACGAAGACTTCAACATACTTTGTTAGCTTTTATCATCCCTATATCTCAATAAAATTGAGCAATTGTGGTATGAGGCCAAAAGGAGCATCACACAGCTGGATTCAGAACCAGCAAATCTTAGGAAGAGGAAAGTACAGTTCATCGGATATGGTCTGAAATTCCTCAAGCCACCTATTCCTCAAGCACCCAGGGGGGGGGGGCCCAGGGGGCCCTGCCCCCCCCCCCAAGGAAGTAGAAATATTGATTTTGCATTACAAATATTTTTATTCGTTCATCTTGGCCCCCCCATGCATTATAAATATGTTTATCCATTCATCTCGGGCCCCCCCCCCAAGAAAAAATCCTGGATGCGCCACTGACTAGCAACATCTCATTGAGTCCATGCCAAAGAAAATCACAGCAGCATTAAGAACAAAAGAACCCGACAATGTATTGAGTTGGTGGTCATAATAAATTGGCCACTCATTGTATATATCTTACTATATTGCTGCACTAAGCGTCGAGCTATGGACGTACTTTTTAATTGTTTTAGAGTTTGAATTAATTTTGGCTTGCAATAATCTACTTCAGCAACTTTCGGTTCACACGTATATGTGAAAGATTTTAGAATGAAAGTTTTAAAAAAATACTGTATTCCGAAGATGATAAAGATGACGCAATCTCGCTTATTTGACTCTTCATTTTGCACCCACCTGAATTAGTAGTCAATTAAAAGGAAAAAAATTCCAAGAAACAACAATGTAAATCATGTAATTTGAACCTCGTAATTAATCCCTTGTAATGGCTTTTACTTAAGAGAATCTGGATGAAACAATACGTTCAAGGATTCTGTTGTCGGAACCTGATTATCTTTTAATCTCGAGTGGAGCTATCAGGGTTAAATGGGGTTCAAGAGCTGAAAAAGCACACACAATAGAGATTGCACTCACCTCGAATCTCGTCTATGTACCACCGCCCTGTCACGATTCCTTCACACCTCTACTCTGCTTCCATACATCTCAATAAAAGGGGTGTATGTCGAAAGAAGTCTTTCACCACCTTGGGAGAAAAGATGAAAAATAAACGAGAAAAAAGGCTGTTGAAAGCAGATGTTGCTCCTAAAATGGACAATTACGTGCTTTGAGGTAAACCAGTTGCCTGAAAAAGATATGAAAAAAAATCATTTATAGAGTAACGAATATTCCATTATGTGGTGAGAATTTTAGGATTAATTTTCTATAGTATATTCATTAAGAAATAAAGGATAATTATACATATCGTTGAGCATCAGTTTATATATTTCACCATGATATTTTTTACAGGACCCCGCTTGACTTTCTTCGTCACCCACTATTTACAGGTCAGGAATAATTCAAGCTAATTTAAATATTACATTGAAACAGTGGTTTATTTTGATGTTTGAATGTTTCAAATCATTTGTGTTAATGATTTTTCATAAATTGGAATAACCTATTCCTCATTGTTTTTTAAAAAGAATGAGTTAATGCAGCCAAAGGAAATATTACTCACTCAGTTGATAGTAATGAAACTGGAAATGAAGTCATCCTTCGATAAGGTGATTTAAACTGCACGACGAACAAATTATAAAATATAATTTAAAATACCCATGACCTTGTAACCGCAGCCCGACTTTAACAAAACTTGTTTCGTTTTGTTTCTTCTAATTTCAGGTGAGCGTAAAAATGAGACGCAAATGCCGGTTTTTACTTGCTGAATCACAGAAAAAAACTGAGGGTTTCAGAATTATATAGAGAAATATTCAATATGACTCAAAGAATTTGTTTTTATACTCACTGAAAGAAAACCGATGGTCTATATCTTTTTGAACAGAGAGTAATTTATTAATTTCTGGTGAGCGTATCAATGAGACAAAATGTTCAAAGCTTTTACGAGCTGAATCACAGAAAAACAAACTGAGAATTTCAGAATTATATAGAGAAATATCCAATATGACTCAAAGAATTTGTTTTTATACTCCGTTAAAGAAAACTGATGGTCTATATCTTTTTGAATAGAGAGTAATTTATTGATTTCCGGTGAGCGTATTAAGGAGACACAAAGTTTCATCACTTTTACAAGCTGAATCACAGAAAAGACAAACTGAAAGTTTCAGAATTATATAGAGAAATATTCAATACCACTCAAAGAATTTGTTTTTACCCTCGCTGAAAGAAAACCGATGCTCTATATCTTTTTGAAGAGAGATCAATTTAATAATTTCTGGTGAGCGTAATAAGACGCAAATGTGCACTGGTTTTATGGGCTGAATCACAGAAAAAACAAACTGAGAGTTTCAGAATTATATAGAGAAATATTCAATAAGTCTCAAAGAATTTTCTTTTATACTCACTGAAATAAAACCAATGGTCCATATCTTTTTGAATAGAGAGTAATTTATCAATTTCTGGTGAGCGTATCAATGAGACGCAAATGTACAACTCTTTTACATGTTGAAACACAGAAAAAACAAACTGAGAGTTTCAGAATTATATAGAGAAATATTCAATATGACTCAAAGAATTTGTTTTTATACTCACTGAAAGAAAGCCGATGGTCTAAATTTTTTTTAATAGAGAGTAATTCATTAACAATGTTACTTCTATCCCACTATCTTTTTTTCTTTCTATTATTTTCTCTTCCGTAAGCAAAATCACGTTTCATCCAAATAACGATATTCTGATTGTTGGTTAAATTGATGATTGATAACGTGATTGTTGATTAAATTGATGAAAACAGTTTCTAAAAACTATTTGAATGAGAGATTTCCGCAATATTCTAAACATTTGTTCATCAACCGGGTATGGTAAATTAAAACCAATTAGCAAAATACTCACTAAAAACACATGAGTTATGGGATTCCATATCCAGTATTATTTTAAAAATTAAAAGTAAAATCACCCTAGTTCTAATAACCTAAGTTAATTGGCATAGAAAGTTATTGAGTTTTTGTGTTCTCTTTCCATTCAATACACACGCACATATATATGGGCATATCAGCATATTACTCTACCTTTAATTAAACAATAATATAAACTTGAAAAATTTATTCAAGTACTTTCTTAGTTATCATTAGATAAAGATACTACAGCTTGTTTAATATTTATATAATTTCCCAACATAACATATAAGCGAAAAAAATTTCTCTTCTCTGTAGCACTTTTAAATTCTCTATGAATTTCCCTTTTTTTTTAAACTTTTATAAGCATTTCATTGAAAGTTTCATTGTTTCAAACCTGCAGGCGTGGAAGAATTTTTTCATTGCTCTAAAATCAAATTGTCCTACCAGTTTTTACCCTGAATATAATTTTTAATGGAAGTTTACAATTTTATAATTTTACAGATTGTGGTTACGTTAAATATTATTCATACAAGGGAAAACTTGAGACGCGTGATCATTATGAAAATTGTGCTGTCAGCTCAACGTGATCCAGTACAGATAGTAAAAACTTTCATAGGGAGTTTTATTAATCTTAGTCAACCACGTTTCATGAAACTATATAAATTTCTTGACTCATGCTTACTTCCAAAGAATTAGATTTACAACATAAGGAAATATTTGTGGACAAAATTTAGCCCCAATAACTGAACTTCTATGTTCCACAACAATTAAATAGAAATTTATACAGTAAGTTTTGTGACTTCTTTCATCAAGACATGCTTTTAGCTGGAAGAAATCTATGGAAACTGAGCAAAAGATTACAGCCTCTTAGCACAATGTTGACCAAGTAAACTCGCGTTTTTACACGCAAATGTTAAAAACAATTTTGGATAAAGCAAAGACATATTGGAGAAATTTTCGATCAACTGAACATTGCTTTACTTGGAAATTATCTTTACTATGTGTATGACCTGAACGAATTTCAGGCAAATCCTCATATTTCATCAAGACATGCTTTTAGCTGGAAGAAATCTATGGAAACTGAGCAAACGATTACAGCCTCTTAACACATTGTTGACCGAGTAAAATCTAGTTTTTACACGCAAATGTTGAAGACAATTTAGGATAAAGCAAAGACATATTGGAGAAATTTTTGATCAAATGAACATTGCTTTATTTGAAAACTACCTTTACTATGATCTGAATGAATTTCAGTAAAATCTCAAATTTTATCATTTAAACTGTGAATCTCAGACCCCCAGATAAACAAAACCGATATCAGAAAATAAGAATGCTGTACTTTATTTCAAAATTTCAGTCTCTACCGGTGACTTGCGTACATATTCAAATAAAATTGCCGATCAACAATGGGTTAATATGTGAAATTGAAAGAAAAAAATAGCATCTTAAGATGCTGTTATTTTCTCATTCATCATACTTTTCAAGTTTTCTTAAGTAAAAGCAAAACTGTTTTAATTGATTTCTTGAGAAAATATTAATTTCTTTTGTTTGAGATTTGTCAACATGATTCTACTTGATTAACTTGACAAGACAATAAATTTCACTTGGGTTGTAAAAAAAATCACCTTTATAGTACATTTTTAACTCAATTGATTAAATCAGACATATTAACGAAGTTGGTAAGAAGAAAAATGCATTGGTATTCACGAAAAATTCGTGAAAGTCCTTGACCAGAAGGAACAATTAAATTTTCATGGTAATCTAAGAACAATTACTTTCTGAGTAATTATTGATAAACGTGCAAAGTTTCGTATTTGTTTCTCTTCGAAATTTGTTACGAGTTTTTATAAAGCCTAATTCAGGGAAGCAACTATTTTCGATATCGAAGGATTTTTGCTTCACTGAAATTAGGACTGAAGATACTTTGCTTCTTTTAAAGCAGCGTTACCAAAATCAAGATTTTTAAAGACTAAGGACCTGTTCACATAGGAGTCCAGTAGCGGAAGCATAAAGGGAAAGATGGTGCTGACACGGAAATAAACCAATCATAGGCGTTAAAAATTTCGTTGCGAATCGTTCGGAGGTTTATCATTGGTTGAATATATTTTATTACTTCAACGCTTCCGCTACCGAAATCCTATGGGAACAGGCCCTTAAGCTTCATTAAATTTAGTCAGTCTGAACAAAATTAAATCAGTCGTTTGTTTGAGGCTGAAAATTACAGATCATTAAAGCAATCAAGATCTTAAATTCTATATAATAATTTAATATCGCTCTTAAATTTGATATAATTCAATAACCAGATTTTAAATTCAATAAAGATATCGATACTGAAGTTATCAGTTGCATTAGCATTGCAAGTTAAAAAGGGGAAAAATAGAAACGTTGCTCACAGCCAAAAAATAAGACTTTTAGTTCATTGTTAACAAAAAACGCGTAATTACAGCGGGTATGTTGTGGATTTTAAATTAGATTAAAGTTTTAGCAATACATACTTAATGGATTATAATAACCCTATAAAAGAACAATTTATGACTCACTACAATATATCGATAACATGTATCAATATATCTTTTTTACATGTATCAATATATCTTTTTTTCAGTCGACTACTGATTGTTTTTAACTTTTTAAGAATGTTGAAGATACAACGAATGTTGAAGAAGCAAAGAATGTTGAAGAAGAAGATGGAGATTTACCTATCGCGATGCGGATTGAAAAAGCACAAAATTTCATCATTCTCAGATTGTGAAATGCAATTGTTTGAAACATGTGATGATGAAGTCATTACATGGGAAAATCCAACAGATGAAGATATCGTGGAAAAAATTAAAATGAATCATTCTGAAATCGAAGATTCTGCATCTGATGTTGATGAAGAGGAGCAGATAAAGGACGAAATCCCCACCATCTCAGATGCTATAGCAACGATGCGTGTAATAAATAAGTTCTTGTCTACACAAACAGTGGAAGAAAGAATGTTAGAGTCATTTGATGTATTGGACAAAGAAATTCATAAAATGTGTTTGAAATCGGCATCACGTCAGCATATTACCGTTTATTTCTGTATCAAAACAGTGAGCAACAATTAAAGGTAAAATGAATTTATTTCCGTTTGTCTTCATTTTTAGTTAATTTAATTAGTATTGTGTCAGTTTAATGCAATCGATTTTAGTCAATTTAATTCATTAATGATCATTTTTAATAGATTTTATTTTTAATACATCATTATTGAATACACATAGCAACAAATGAGTTATTAATTTTGCGAATTCTAACATTTTTCTTAATGGTTCGGATATAGCGAACCACCGGATATAGCGAACAAAACCTTTGGTCCCTTGAAGTTCCTTATAATGGAGTTCGACTGTAGTATGAAACCTGATTAACAAAGAGTAAGTTATTTTGCTTTGTTTCTTATGGACACTGTAACTAACGGAAATGCACTAAATAAAATCCCATTTGAGAGGGGTTTTTTTTCTGCCAGATAAAATTCCTCTTTAATATAAAAACACTCAGGATTATTACTAAAACAAAACTATCGACTTATGATCTCTCTTAGAAGATGAAAAAAATATTTCTCACGCAATATTCAATCAGCCGTTATTTTTTTATAGCACTGGCTCCCAAACTAAACATCATATGCTGAATAAGACTCAAAAGTATCAAAAGCATTTCATCCTTGAGTACTAGGTATTATATAAAGAATATCAAAGAGTTAAAAGAAAATGTCCCATGACACATCTTATCTGCATAAGTCACTATATTGATAAGATCTACATGAGTCATTTTGCAGATAAGATCTACATAAGTCATTATGTAGATCTACACTTTTCTTTCCTAATGTTAATTAACATTAGGAGAGAAATACTAATCCGAAAATTGGCATAGGGATGGAGAAGCAACTATATTACTTTCAAAGGAAAAATAAGTATACTCAAGTGGAAAACTAGCCAGGTGACAACGAGGAGGAGAATGACTCAGAAATCACTGAAAATTGTAGATTAAATCCCAGGTTTTTTTTTTCTTTCTATATTTTTGAAGGCAGGGGGTGTTTCCTTTACCTTTATCACATATAGCTAAAGAGGAAAAATTATTGTGTATATATTTGTAAAAAAAGTCAGGTGGCAAAGACGAGAGGAGTGGCTCAGAAATCACCGAAAACTGTGTCGAAAAATTATTATGTATATATTTGTAACTAGCTGAAAACCCGCACTTCGCTACGGAGTACATCCAAATTAAATACAACGGTCAATGTATGCAATTAATGCCAATATATATATATATATATATATATATATATATATATATATATATATATATATATATATATATATATATGTGTGTGTGTGTGTGTGTGTGTGTGTGTGTGTGTGTGTGTGTGTGTGTGTTAGTTACCGGCAAAGTATGAAACGCCGGCATTGTATATAACGCCGGACGTTTTTAGGCAAAGTATGAAATATGAGAATTATTACGTACTTTCCCTAGGCATTGTATATAATATCCAGGCATTCTATAGAATGACAAATGCTATTTAGGCAAAGTATGAAAAAAGGTTCTGATAAGGCTATTATATAAATGACGTGCATTCCTCAAAAATACAAATGTTATTCTGAAAAAATAATGAGAGTGCCATTAAAAAATTTTTATTCAAAGTACGTAAAGAAAAATGAAATTTGTACAAAACAAAATTTGCCTTTCTTATTAAAAGAAACAAAATTTTCATATAAAAAATAAGAAATTAAAATTAACCTACTTGTTGAAACATGGTTGGCTTGAATGACATTTTAAATTACATTTCATTACATTTTTTACGCAAAGACATTTCATATTTTGGCACTTTGTTTTACACATACATTTGGCGAATCCTTGGCCGCTTCCACTGGACTGAGCAATTGCAACTGACCGGAGAGGAATTTCGTGGTCAGGAATATCTTCAATTCTAAGCAAGTTCTTGGGGCATAATGTGAATTGTGATCTCGCATATAGTTGTTTTAAAATTCCCTCAGAAGGTCCAAGTCGGTAGAAACCATCCTTTGTCACACTCATTACAACTGCCAATATATTGCGCGAATCACCTCGGCCCTTGTCGACGTCAGAAATAAGAACTCGCACAGTAGTTCGCAAAGAAGCAGTGGGAGATTTTTTTTCCGAATTCATTTTAATTTTTTTTTTTTGGCTTGTATTTCCAGATTTGTTTTAAAATTTATTTACGTTCAATAGCATTTTCAGGTTTGAAACAAAGGGTGCCCAAAATATGCATTTCATCATCTTTACTAGCATGGCCACAGAAGGTATGAATTTTTGACCACACTTTTTGCATGCAGGTGCATCACTCGTTTCTTTTAAACACACACAACAGGTATCAGAAACAGAATCTCTTCGGTAAGCATGTCTTCATCATGTTGGTTTAATCCACTATCGACTATAATCTCATCCATGTTTTTTTAAACATGTTCTTTTTCTTGCATAATCTGATTAGTTTCACCTTTTTCGATTTCTATTACTTTTTCTAGCTGCTCCTCTGTATTTGTCTTTTAAAACATCTTTGGGTATAAATGACATTGTGAGCCCTACTTTAGGTTTGCAGCCAGAGAGAGCTTCGTATGGTGTTCTTTTGATCCCAGAATAAGCTCTATTTTTCATAAATTGAACGAAACGCAGTCCTTCTCTCCAGCGGTCAAATTTGTTGTCCTGCATCCAAGTACAGAGCATATTTTTGATATCTTGATTAGCTCTTTCGACACTACCCTGGCTTTGTGGCGAGGCTTCCCATGGAAGATCTTCAGTGCTGGCCAAAACTCCTTCAAGCTGGTCACCACATTATTGGCAAATTACCTACCATTGTCAAACTGTAATAAAGATGGCGCTCCAAGCAACGAGAATATGTCCACTAGGTTGTAGGCTACTTCTTCAGCTCTCTTTGACACTAGAGAATCACAAATTTTCTGAAGTGATCTTGGTGCACCATAATACATTTGTATTCTCTGTCTGGCTGAGACTGAAAGTCTATAAGATCTACCTGATAACGGAAATTAAATTCGGAAAAATTCATAGGTTTAACAACAATGCACTTTTTAATACCTTTCTGGTTTTTTTTTTTTTTTTTGGCAAGTTTCACAAAGGTGGATGTACAATTTAATGTCATGATTGGTAACGTTTTTGTATTTGGTTGAAAGTTCTTTCAACATTCTATCACGTCCTCCGTGTCCAATAGCCAAATGAGTTTCATGAAGTACGAGAAATAACTCCATATGAGTCCGTGACGTAATACTGTATAGTACTGACGCCTTCTTTAACAGGATAAATAAGTTTACTTTTGTTTTCCACAATCATCACATCATAGCGATTCAGCAACAAATAGTCCCTGGGTTCCTTCTTAGTAGGCATTTTGGTTTTTGTACATCATTTATTAACTTCTGGTAAGTAGTTTCGGTTAAGAAAGAACTATTTTTTGTAGCATTAACTCGAATTTTGTACAGTTCATCGTCGAATCGTTGTTTCATGTCTATAGACCATGACTTCTTCTCCAACACTACTGCTTGCTCCTCCATTTTCAAGCAGCACAGCAAGAAACTAATTTTTTGTTGAACAAATTTAATTAAAATTTCGTATTTTGACACTCCCGAACAAACCGCAAAGTGCAACTGTCAAATTCTGAGCCTGAGCCGCGCGTTAAAAGTCGAGTACCTTACCACGTGATATTTGAAACGAATCTGAGATGTATTACATACTTTGTCGGTTTCTTATTAGGCATTCTATAGAATGCCTAGGAAATGTGTGAAATATGAATCGTTTCATACATTGCCGGCTAGTTTTAGGCATTATATAGAATACAGGATTTCATACTTTGCCGGTAACATATATAATAAATACGACGATCAATGTATACAATTGATGTAAAAAAAATATACATATGTATATATAAAAACATATACATTTATATATAAAAACATATACACAACATATACATTTGTATATATAAAAATCACGTAAGGGATATTTTATAGACAAAATAATGTAGAAGAAAATATTCAAATTAAATCTAATAAGACATATTAAAGAAAATAGTACAGTTAATATAGTACAGTTTGACGAACATATTTTTACTGTATTTTAATATTTTTTTAGATAATGTCCAATCGCCTGTCGCATTAGCAAGAAAAGAAAATTATTTTTTTTGTCTATTTCGTTGTTATGACGTGACGATAAATTTATTTAAAGTACCAGAAAAAGAAATCACGTGATCAGCATTTAATAAATTAAATTCTAAAAATTAATCTTTAAAAATTCGCCAAAAATCAGAAAATGGAGGTAAAGATTCGAAAAATATTTCATTTTAAAGGAATTTTTATGACCTTTCTCGTGATATAAATTTTATAACCCTCAAAAAATTATTTTAAATGCAAACTTAAAAAATGTTACTAAAACAGCTTAAAAATTTAATTAAAAAAAATCTGTGAAGAATTTTTCAAAAATCTTTATTAGTGCACCCCTATACTATAAGAAGAATCGCCATGCAAAATTTCAGCCCTTTAGGTCCAGCGGTTTGGTCTGTGCGTTGTATGTCAGTGAGTCAGTCAGTTACGGAATTTTTTTATATATATATATAGATTATAAAGTTATATTTAATGTAAAATTTTTAAAAAAACTATAAAGATTCCAAGAGCAATGAAAGAAATGGAAGGGCTTTTAACTTTAAACAGATGATTCACAGTTTTTAAAACAGTGAACTGTAGAAATCTTATTCACAGCGATATTTGAAAATCACTGGTGATATCACGTTTCGCTTCTGAGCAAATAAAAATATGATTGAATGCTGATCTCTCACAGTGGAATTCTCTATTTTACGATAGATTCCAATGTTTTGACAGCTTTAAGTGATATATCTGTCAAAATTTATCTTGCAAGGAGGGAATTTTAACTTCCAACTCGACTATCATAGTTTTTGAAACAGTGAAAACTCTGTAAAAACCTTATTCAAAAAAGCTGTATTTGAAACACACTAGCGATATCACATTTCTCTTTATGAGCGAATAACAAAATTAATGAATGCTGATTTCTCACAGTGGCGTTGTCTATTTTAGGATAGTTTTCAATGTTAAGTGATAAATCTGTCATAATTTAACACAAGTTGGAATTTAAAACATAAGTAGGGATACGTAATTTTCGTATTTACGAAGTAAATGCGAATAAATGCGAAATTTGCCGATATGAGCGAATAAACGAGAAAATTATTTTTTTACTACTTTTCGGCGAAAACTAGGTGACAAACGGCGTTTTAAGCGAAATTAGGTAATAATAGCAATAATTTATTAACTTAATTCCTTAACTAGAACCACCCACGGTCTTTAACTGAGAGATCTGACTCTCCAAATTTACTTATAAATTATTGCTAAAGACTTAAGGCAGAGAATGGGGAGACTACTACAATGTTAGCTTTTAACATATAATTTTGATACTTACTTAACCAAGTAAGTAAAATTGTGATTTTTTTATGCGAAATTTTTAAATTTATATATATATATATATATATATATATATATATATATAAGCTATTAAATATTGAAATAAAGGAGTCAGAGTGAAAAGCAAGACTGCACAGAAAGCTAGTGCCGATAATATAACAATAGTACATCGGAACATGAAGGCCTTGTAGTTAATGACCGGGAGTTGTGACCCCCCTCTCCGGTTAAAACATGTTTTTAAGCCATGGCAACACTCCCGGAGGTCACTACAATTCCAGAAAGCTCATAGAAGCTGAAAACTTACATAAAATTAATAAATTAGAAATGAACTGCAAAAGAAAGCACAACAGCCAAACCTGTCAGAACCTCAAGGCATACCCTTATCAAATGAACCTCACACCAAAACTTCAAATACAAAAAAGTCAACACTCACCTCAAACACCAGCTTCAGCCAACACTCAATCATGGTCACAGTCATTTGCTTTCAAGAACTTGGTTAATATGTCATTTAGAAATAGAAGTGGAAATCCTCTTTCACGTGCCCTTCTCGTGAAATTGTATATATTGATGCTAAACTCCACAATATTTGAATGTAATTTTCTACTTCTAATTATATGATTTAAAATAATATTCCGTTTTATGTTTTTATGTATATTGTTGTCCCATGACATAATTCTGACTGTCTCAAATCCATATTCACCACGTTTGTCATACATACTGTAAGTTAAGTTATACTGATCATCGATGTTCAAACTCAAATCCAGAAAGACCAGATTACCATTTTTGTCACTTTTAGACTCCACAAGCCTAAACATTCAGGGTAAAAACACAAACTCAGTGATATAATATTTTCATTAAATACAATTAGTACGTCATCAACATATCAGAAATAAAGAAGCTCATTTAAGAGCATTGCTTTTCTCTCATAAAAATGCAGATATATGTCGGCAAGTGCAGAGGAACATCCTTCTCCCATAGGGATACCCTGCACTTGCCTATAAAAACCAGTACCATTGTATAATATAGTCTCATGCAAAACCAAATCCAGTAGAGCCCGAAATTTATTGAACGTAATATACGCTTTTAGCTTTTAGGTCGTATTGTTCATACAATACTATGATTATTTTATGTAGGTCCTTTAAATCTATTGAGTTAAACAAATCGGTAAAATCATAACTTTTTATATCCTTTACATTATTTCCATAGTACAGTCCTCTCCATTATCAGAACTCCTATATATTTGACTTCTATGTAAATTAATACGTACATTTAAAGTATTTTTAGTTTGACCTATATATGCTAAATTACAAATTTTACATTTTATCTTATAAATACAGTTGTATACTTTACAAAAGGTTTTATAACTTTTATCACAACCAATTTGACATTGGTTAGCTTTAGGGCACAATTTGCATCTCCTATCCCCACATTTACTATATAGGAATTTTTTCATATTAGGATAATATCTATGACGTGTAAGATAAGAACCCTGACACTTCGGTGTATTAAGGCCCATGTCGACATCAATTACAATTTTTTTGCTTTCCCTCCTATCAGGACCTGAACTCTTAAAATAATTAGTAATTAAGTTGGGGTAGCATTTTGACCCCAGTAGTAACATACCGAGCACCTGGTAGTAAACTACCAGTCTTTCCAGTCGCTATAACCTTAAGAGACCTATCCATGTTTATATTAATGTAAGAGCAAAGTATATTACTTTAAAAAGCTTAAAGAGGAAATCTTGTCAAAAAGACATTTTGAGCACATTATAAATTACCTCCTTGACATTACACATAACCTTAAACTCTAAATTATCATAGTCTATCATTTCAAGACAAGTAATATCCACCATATATATATATATATACACTGCTGGCCACTGTAAATGCAACACCCTGAAGGAAACATGCAAATAACATGAAATTTACAAAATGCATTAGCGGAGGTGAGATATGCAAATGATTAGAATTTCAGCGCAGACGCACATCACGCGCGCCTGTGGCGCCACTTCAAAGCGCTATTTAAGGCTTGGAGATTTGGACGATTTCAAGTTCGGCAATTGTGTTTTTCTTGTGGTTTTTTCAAAAAACGATCAATTATGCCCCGTCGAAAACAGCGATCATCTTTTGATCAAGTATCCGAGTTCGACAGAGGAAGGATAGTGGCCTACCGAGATTGTGGATTATCTTTCAGGGAAATCGGTAGTCGTGTTGGACGAAACCAAACAACTGTAATGCGGATATGTGATCGTTGAATGCAGGAGGGTACGACGGACCGGCGTGTTCGATCGCATCCACCTCAGCGCACCACTTCACGTGATGACAGGCAAATTGTGCGCATGGCAGTGACGGATCGCTCAGTCACATCACGAACCATAGCACAGCACATGCAGTCTGTAACGCATCATACAGTGTCTGAGCGTACCATTCGACACCGTTCACAGCAGAGTGGTCTGTCCGCAAGACGTCCATTGCTTTGTTTACCCTTGGCGCAGAACCACAGACGTCTCCGCCACCAATGGTGCGATGACAGAAAATGTGGACGGCAGAATGGAATGAAATTGTCTTTACTGACGAGTCACGCTTCTGTCTGTTACACCACGATAGTCGCATTCGAGTCTGGAGACACCGTGAAGAGAGGATGCTCAACAGCTGCGTTATGCACAGCCACACTGGTCCTGCACCGGGTATTATGGTATGGGGCGGTATTGGATATCACTCTCGCACACCTCTAGTACGCATTGCCGGTACTTTAAACAGTCAGCGCTACATCTCCGAGGTGTTGGAGCCAGTTGTCCTTCCTTACCTTCAGGGCTTGCCCACAGCCATATTTCAACAGGATAATGCGCGACCACACGTGGCACGCATTGTCCAACGGTTCTTCGTCAATCGCCAGATTGAATTGCTTCCCTGGCCGCCTCGCTCTCCGGATCTTTCGCCGATAGAAAACATGTGGTCCATGGTTGCTCTACGATTGACCCAGATTCCATCCCCAGCTGCCACAGCAGATCAACTTTGGCAACGTGGGGAAGCTGCTTGGTCTGCTGTACCCCAAGAACTCATCCAAAGTCTCTTTGAATCAATGCCGAGGCGTGTGGCAGCGGTGATCTCCAACAATGGCGGCTACTCTGGCTACTGATTTTGGCAGGAACCACACTTCACAGAAGTCTATAAATTTAATCATTTGATACTTGGTCAACAAGTTATCTACAAAATAAATTTTGTTGTGATATCTCTTGTCTTTCTTGGTGTTGCAATTTGGGTGGCCAGCAGTGTATATATATATACCGGGTGGTTCAAATTAAAGTATCTTTGTTTGGGACGCCCTGGCGAGAAAGCAGTGGACGTAACGCCTTCATATTTGGAGGGTATACATATCAGGCCATACGGAATTGATTGGTGGGGAAAAACGATTTGTTCCAACAAAAACCGCTAGGTGCAAATGAGGCGCTGCGATCGGTTGAAGGTAAGGAAAATGAAACATGACTGTACGAAGAAAGGAAAGAATACGAGGTGTCGGTAATTAACTTTATTAGTACAGTTCGTTACACATGCAGGAACTAAACTACGCTGACTAAGCTTTATGTTTGAAGCGTATGCAGCGTACGCGTCATGTTTCCTGTGTAGCAGCATCACAACTAAACTTCCAGCCCTTTTCGCTGTGCTGTAGTTAAGTGAGAATTTGAATATTCGACTGTGCGCGCAGTATCGGAGAACAAAATTTGCTTAGGAGCTGGGCGAAAGAGCCGTTGTAACAGATGGAAAAGAGGGCTCACAGGTTCGGAAAACCCTTCGACCGCCACGATGGTTATTTCGTTGCCAGAGCGTGCTTTGCTGCTAAAGTTATTTTACGAAAACGGCGATAACGCCGCCAAAGCTTGTATCAAGGCTCCTCGCTTGTACCAAGGACAGAAAGCTTTGCGTACGGGTCCAGTAACACCATGTGCCCTGCGGCGAATGGTGAAACGTTTCGAGGAAACAGGTTGCTTTGCCATTCAAGCAGGCCGATCGTGATAAAAACGGATACCGCAGGTGATGGATGATGTCGGAACCGCTGTCGTGGAACAGGTAAATTCGAACACAGCAGGAACATGCAGTGCTCGTATCAAAGCAACTCGAATTGTCACACACTATGGATGGAGGTGCATGCGGAAAACACTCAAAGCCTATCCGTATAAGCTCAATCGCTTACAAGAGTTAAAACATGGCGATTACGATCTGCGTCAAACGTTCGCTTTAACGTTCTTGGCGCATATGGAGGTGAGCAGAATTGGCCGTAGAACATCCTATGGGCCGATGAGGCTCACTTTTCCATGTGCGCACATAACTGCCATTCTGGTCCACTGAGAATCCTCACTCGGTCCACCAAATGCCCCTGCATTCACCGCATATAACTGTATGGATCGGCGTCACTGCGACCTTTATGATTGGGCCATTTTTCTTTCAGAAAATCACCCCGCAGGAACCAAAAACCTGTTCCGTGATTGTAGCACGTTATCGGGCTATGTTTCAAGGTGTGGTCATTCCAGAACTCCAGCAGCGTGGATGTCTCGCTACAACGGTATTCCAACAAGATGGTGCCCCTCCTCACATTAGACGTGAGGTTCAACAATTGCTGCGACATCATTTTACGGAGGATCGCATTATCAGCCGTGCATTTCCTACCAGATGATCGCCACGTTCACCCAACTTAATCCAGTGCGATTTTTGGCTTTGGGATTACCTAAAAGATAAAGTTATCGGGGAAACATAGGAAATCTGGCGGATTTCAAGAACAACATCCTCTTGCATGTACGCAACATCGGTCCCGACTTGTTACACGGCGCTGTGAATCATGGTATAACACGATGTCATGCGTTGGCCCTGAAGAATGGTGGACATACTGAAAACCACCTGTGAAATTCTTTGTGTGCTGTTGTTACTACGAGCATGCCTTTCGTTTGCGCCTTCACTAACATTTCTGTAGGATCGACAGTTCTTGTGTATCAAACTGTACTAATAAAGTTAATTACCGACACCTCGTATTCTTTCCTTTCTTCGTACAGTCATGTTTCATTTTCCTTACCTTCAACCGATCGCAGCACCTCATTTTCACCTAGCGGTCTTTGTTAGAACTAATTGTTTTTGTCCCACCAATAAATTCCCCATGGCCTGATATGTATACCCTCCAAATATGAAGACGTTATGTCCACTGCTTTTCTCGCTAGGGCGTCCCAAGCAGGGATACTTTAATTTGAACTACCCGGTGTATATATATATATATATATATATATATATATATATATATATATATATATATATATATATGTGTGTGTGTGTGTGTGTGTGTGTGTGTGTGTGTGTGTGTGTGCGTGCATGCGTGCGTGTGTGTGTGTGTGTGTGTGTGCGTGTGTGTGTGCGTGCATGCGTGCGTGCGTGTGTGTGTGTGTGCGTGCATGCGTGCGTGCGTGTGTGTGCGTGTGTGCGTGCGTGCGTGCGTGTGTGCGTGTGTGTGTGGTATTTGTCTTCACGCCCAATTTTAACGTAATACTCTGAACTTCATCTTCTACTTGGCAGTCGGTGATCCGGTGGCGAGATAACTAATACCTTGTTAAATTCCAGCATTGCAGTCAACTAAGCTCTAAAACTCACAAAGACCAGTCAGTACATTTTCCGAAACATATTTATTAAATCAATTTCAGGTGCTCAGCTCAATAATTAAAATAAATTGATTCCCATCCCTTCCCGAAACGCGTACCGCCAAGCGGCATTTCTATATCGTTCCTACATTTCCACGGGTCTGAAATTAACCCCTTTGTTCACAAGCTTTTCATTAACTACGCATACCTCAACTGACGCGTTATGACGCTCATTACTTATACGTGACATCAAATCGAATGCTCTATTGCTGATCAAACATTTTCTTGCTTGGCGCCAATCTCAAGGCTATTAAGATTTCTCCTTGTGGATCTTCAGAAATTGAAACAAGTCGAACCCTTTACTCTATTTTCACCGCAATGCATTTACTCCGATTATTTGAAATCTCCCAGTCTTTAATTGATAATTCTTATACCTTCTAAACAAAACCCCGTTTTAAGCTCACGCGATCGCCCTCCCCCATATTTTATCCGTACAACTTCCCCCCCCCCCTTACCCTGAAGGAGTGCACACAAAGAGGAGCCAACTCTCTGCAGCAAGTCTCCAGAAGAGGAAACTAAAATTAAATTCAAAACCTAACTGACAAAATGCTGAGTAGGGCTGCAGTACCTAGTCAACAAAATTAAATATTAAAATTGACAACTGAAACTTACTCTAATTCTAACTTGAGTCAACCCATTTAAAATAACTAAAATTAAATTCCCAATTGTGATTAGAATAGGGCGATAGTCCCCCTGAAGGCGTGCACACAAAGATTCGTGACTTCTCTGCAGCACGTCTCCAGAAGAGAAAACAACTAAAATTTACCTAATTTATCATCAACTGAAAGATTGCTGCACAAGACGGGCCCTCCCCGCCTAACAAACTCAGAAGAAACCCAACTAATTTATTACAAAAATATTTTATTGTTTGGTCATCATCTGTCATTTTTTTAATTAATTTTTCGATACCACAAGTAGGTACTACCTCATACCGTTTTAGTCTTCTGTAGTCCTTAGAGGTGAGGGGCTGCTTGTTTTTTCTTTTCTCCACACTGCTTTTCACATCCGCAACTTTTCATGTTTTTCGAGCGTGAAAACACAACTGTTGTCGCCCGAACTTTCTAAAACACTACCCAAAGATTCGAGAAATTTACCTCTCATTTCATTTACACTCGTAGTTGTGGCCAATTTAACACTCATCAACAGAGGACATCGTGAACATCTACCACTTACATCTACCTCCATTTTCGCCCATCCTCCAAGTGTGAAATCGGACTTTACTCACTACTGATTTGCCCGATCACGAATTGATCAAATTCAAGTACACAAACTCCGAAATAATGTAACACTTCGGACTTGGCACATTTTCCAGTGATCCATTCGCGATGTGAGCAAATTCAAGTGCACAAAGTCCGAAATAATGTCACATTTCGGACTTGGCGCATTTCTCAGTGATCCATTCGCGATTTGAGCTTCTTTTTCGGACATTGTCCTATTTCGGAGTTCGGTTCCAACATACATACATACATATATATATATATATATATATATATATATATATATATATATATATATGTAAATAAATGCGAAATTTTATATACTGTAAATTTTTTATTTTTTATTTTTTATTTTATTTTTTTTTTTTTTGCGAAATTTCGATATTTTTTTGAGAAATTTACGTATCTCTAAACACAAGGTTTTAACTTCCAACGGGTTTATCATAGTTTTTGAAACAGTGAAAACTCTGTAAAAATCTTATTCAAAAAAGTTATGTTTGAAACACACGAGCGATATCACATTTCTCTTATGAGCGAGTAACAATGCGAATGAATGTTGATCTCTTACAATGGCATGGTCTATTTTAGGAGAGTTTCCAACGTTAAGTGATAAATCTGTCATAATTTATCTTCCCCGAAACGACGTTTCGAAGAGAAAAAAACGGATCTGTATCGCCGATGCCTCAACCCTCTCACGATTCTTTCGCACCTCGCAGATGCGCGTACGTCTCAATAAAAAAGGGGGCCCCGCGAGCATGGCCCTTTGACCATATCAGATTACCATCAGCCGAAAGAGAGAGACTGAAAGCAGGCCGCCAAAACAAGGGGGCGGATACAGAAACCGGGCGTTGGAATGCCGCCTCCCTACTTTCTAATTGCCCACGGAAGGTCAATTAATTATCCTCCTGTGAAGGAGGCGGGGGGCGTTCATCAGTCATCCGGAGAAGGGGTAGCAGTCCAACATGCGAGGATGTGCGGGAAGAAAAAATCGAACTGGTCTGAATGAAGATCACTGCAACAGAGCGACCATAGTTGGGAGTTGCTGTGTTAATTTTGCACCCCTTTCAAAATCACGTATAACTGATGATCGATAACATGTTAAAATTTTAACTGCAGCAAATATCATTCGGGACTGAGCTGTAAAATGATAACTCTGTCATTCTATCAAATGATGGAAATTTTAAGGATTGAATTTTAGAAGATTTTCGTAATTCGCTTTAAAAGGCTCTAAAATGATGATTTACTTCTTTCCCTGGCAGGAGTATGTGGCACAAAATATTACTTTACATGTGCTAAAGTACACGTAAAGGAAGTTTTTAATTCTTCATTCTGTTCCCAAAATATTTCTATCTCAAAATATTTTGCTGTTAATTCCCAGAATTGGAGCTTCTTCTTACTTGGCGAGTTTTTCAGCCATCTTGATCATGCAAAGTTGGCCTTTGTCAACAAGGTTGGATCAAACAGCATGCAAACTTTGAACCTGGCATACCTAAAGCCAGATTTAAAAACAAAACAAAATATAAGAAATTGAGAAGTTACTGATTATTGCCTATCTATGTATGGCAAATATGCTTATCAATGTTATCATCCTTTTAAACATAACTGACTATTCCTAAAAGTGATTCCTAGACTCTCTTCGTTTGAATTAAAAGCCTCAGTTAACGTTATTTATATAATTGCATCGTAAAACTTAAAGCACACTTCTAGAATCTTCCATTAACAAAAATAAATTCTCCCAGCTTTGAATCTTCTGCTGGTTTATCTTTTTGACTGACCGAGCAGAAGCATAACACTTGCAATTACTTTGTCTCACACAAGACAGTAGCCCAGATACGTGCAAGGGATAATTTATCATCCATGAATATTTCTCCTAAATCTTCCCGTTAACTGTCAAAACCGTCTTCGAATTTAAAAACATTATTAGCACCCATTTTGACTTCACTATCCACTCCTCAGAATGACATAGCCGTCAAAAACACTATAAATAACGAAAACGGCAATTTGTAGTCACATATGCTGTCAAAACTTCGTGGATACTCACATTAGACAACAAGGAATGGACTTTTAGAGGATAACGTAGCAGTTCACATGATGTCTAAACCCCGTGGATACTCGCTTCAGATAGCAAGAAATGGACTATCAGAAGATAACTTAGCAGGTTACCTGATGTCAAAACCATGTGGATACTCGCATTAGACAAGAAGGAATGGACTTTTAGAAAATAACATACTAGTAGGTCACATGATGTCAAAACCACTCGCATTAAGAGTACACAAACTTATTACAACAATAAATAAGCCATTTGCTTCTACACAAAGTTTAAAATAGCTTTCTGATAAACTGAAATGATGAAGATACAAAGGATCATCACAAATGCTCCACACTCTACAAGAATTTCAGTGCCACAACATGATGAAATCTCATGTTAAGTTCTCATGGCGCAGGGGTTTGTTTGTATTTACTTGAAAGTTGCCAGAAATTTCTTTTTCCTCAAGGTAAAACAGTCCATTTACAGAATTATTATCCTATATTTTCATTACTAACTTTTTTTGTTCCTAGCAGTTTTTCTTAGAATCATCTGGGGTACCTTTTTTCAAAATATTAATTAAAATCGTCACATCATTACGAAAAATAAAGATTACACAAATTTTTTATAGTTTGTTGTTTAGTGAACTTTATTTTACAACAAAAAAAAAATAGAAGAAATTTACTTATCTAATATAAAAGCCTATACGAAATGTTTTTAAAAAATACATACTTTGAGAAACTTTTTTAAGTTTGTGCTGTTATATTTTTTTATTTTTTGGGAAATGAAATCACATATATCACTGAATACTTGAAAATGTGCACTTGCCAATAAAAAAATTGTGAAAAGTTCAACAAAATTGTGTTTAACCCAAGTTATGGAAAATCATTCTTCACGGATGGGTAACTTGACTTCATTATATGCTCACGGTAGTTTTCCTTTTTTAAAAATCTTTTTGTTTTTGTGTTGCAAACCACACAGTTATTCTCTTTTGTCTAGTGTAGTTTTCAAATGCATATTGACAAGAAACCAACTGTGGTGTAAGCACTGATTTTTTTTTTAAAATCAAATCTTCATCCGACATCTCAATTATCTCCTCAATAAACTGATACCTGGTCATTTTTTTTCACTAAAAAGTGTTCTCTGAAAAAAAATACTAACAGCTTAGGATCATCTACAAAAATGATGTTGAAAGTAACGTTTTCCAAGTATTTCAAAGTCTGAACTCTCATCTAAATAATAACAGTAAAGCAAAAAAACCAAAACAATAACTGACTTCGCGTGCTTCAAGAAAATAGTATTGAGAAACCAAATCATCGATCACGATATCACTCAAGCTATTGTATGAAAAGGACAGAAAAACAACAGGAAGAGATGGAAGCATAATTATTCCCCTATGCTTTTGGTGTGCGTTGCATAATCGAAATATTTATGATGTCGTGAGTCCCTGCATCATTTCAGGCAGAGAAGTAAACCCTTATTTCAACCCATGAACCTATCGATGATTTCTAAATCCAATTTGAAAGGATCATTGATTTTTAGATCATTTTTTTCTAATAAACTATTTGGTTTTGTTTACCATTCATACATGTTGTTAAAACGCGTAACTCTCACTGGCGGATAATATAGTTAAATAACAAATCATTTGCCCTGGAACGAAAAAGGTGCAAGTGTTAATAATTTAAAGTACTGTTATGTTACTCAACAGCATGATTTTTACGTTATATCAATCACTATTTAAAGACTATCATTAGAAAAATCAATGACTTAGATTTATTTACAAAGCGTAAATAAAATAAGACCATTAAGAGATAAGTATCTCCAGCGGGATGGAGCAGCCATGGATTTAAGTTTGTTCCCCATTATAGGCTCCTCACAATGACATGGTGGCAAAAAAAATGCCAAAATCAGATTTCTCTAAAATGTGACCAATGGCTTAGAAACTTCAGCAAATCCAGCCCACAGCATAAAAACCAAGAATGTTGCACGGAATGTTACTAAAGTTTTTTTTATCTAAAAAGTGGACTTCTCCAGCGTATCCAGCACCTAGGTTTATTAATCATTATGGGCCACTAAGATGTGTATAACTCATTTTTTTTCCTCTTCGAGCTATCTGAATTATGCATTACAGATTGTATCGCCGATGCCACATGTTCTGGAAACCACAATAAGGGATCCATAATTTGAATTCGCAACATGCTGAGTACGATGGAGACATCTAAATTTGCTAAATGATCCCTTTTACTAGGGTGTGTTCGTTACAACTTCCCCTGAAAAGGAAGGTTATTAAATGGCTATATGAGAACAAACTCTTGTTTGGTATCAGAATGTTACAATAAATACTATTTTAAGAAAAATATGTTAAGATTAAAATAGGCATTCTCAAGGTACCTGCAGCCATGGGCCATAGTTTAGTGCTAATAACAGGTTCTTCAGAAAGGATAGGGGACGAGGGGCAAAAGGTGACACATGTGTAAAGACAGAATAGATCAAAATAATTGCTGGGGGACTGTCAATTTGCAGTTTATCCATCCTTGATTGGAATGATTCCTCTCAATCATGATTTGTGGTGCAATACTAGTGCAAAATTTTGCCTGTCACCTAAAACTTTGAACCCCAGACATGGATAGCAGACGCATTGAGTAGAATTAGGAAGAAATTGAACATCTGACTTGTTCTGTCACGAGCCACGGAGAGAGCACTCGTACAATGACTAGGACACAATCTCGTTGTTCGCAAGTTTCGTACGTGATTGTAACAATTTACCATAGGTTACAATAAGAAAAAAGTTGCTTAGTAACTGTAACAACTTTTAATCGTTTAGAAACATTTTCTGCATATATGGCAGAGGGTAAAGTTGAAATAAAACGAAAAAAATGTTTTAAAAAGTTAATACTAAAACTAGGAATCAAGGTCAAAATATGGTAATTTCAAATCATGAAAGACAAAAGAAATGTATTTTGAATTAAATAAAAAATAAAAAGGGTTTATTTTTAAATTGATGCAATTTCTATTATAAAATATTGGATTTCGAGGGCTTGTGGCGGCCCAGTGGTACAGCGCGCTGGTTTTCGGTGCTGAGGGTGCTCGGATCGAATCCTGGCGTAGCGCCACGAAAAATGCCTCCGTTCGTGTCGTTCCTTCATAGGGGGTAATGCTGTCCGCCTATATGGTGCCCCCCGTAATAAAATGACCAGTAAAATTGCTGCGTAGTATAGGCGAATGTTTGACGACAAGTGCCTCCGCATTGTAAAAAAAAATATTGGATGTCGAATATCTTTCATAAGATTGATATATAATTACTTTGAAAAAGACATATCAATAAGCCAAAATAGATTTACTTGTCATCATTTTTCTTTGATTATTTTGAATGAAGTTTATTACGGTAATTAAAGTTTCATTTGCGAATGTTGGAAGGCTATTTAATTGGTCAATCTCAGTTTCTTTTGTAAGCAACTGGAGTTTTTTGCTTAAGTAGTCTCAGTGTTCAATTATTCTCTTTCCTGATTTTTTTTTAATTATTTCTGATAATAAATCGCTTTACACTAGCTCAAAACCTTTCTGGAAGATACAAAACTTTTTTTTTCACATAGAAGTAGAGGAAAAATCTCTTAATTGCATTTCAAGGTCTTCCAAATTAAGTCACCCCAAAATCTATCGTTCGAATGCCAGCAAAATTAACTTACATGCCATTTCTGAGGTACGTGTGTCATTTATGCACTATTGATTAATCAACGGTAAATTTTAATTTATTTTCCTTTTTATGTCATTGTGATATAAATTTGGCTATTACTGGGACATAAAGTAAACGCTTTTCTCCACTTTGAGTTAATTATTTATTAATTTATATTTTTATATAGCCTTAAAAATTTTGTATATGACAATAAATAAATATGGAAGTCATATTAACCCATGTAAACAGCAAAGAGCCTCATCATTATATACATATTCGAACTGATAGTGAATTAAACCTGTGCACTTCCCTATTATCAAGCCTTAATCTTTATTCAGAAAAATAGTAAAACAAAAGTTATCAGCATGGCCGAATAGTCTTTCCTAACCCATCTTTATTTTTTTAACTTAAACGTAACCACGAAAGCTAGCTTAAGTTTGAATGAAAATATTAAGCATGATCACGAAATCACTCGCAACATGTCATGGAATGATTATAACGTCTTTAGCATAACTAGATGTAGAACTTCATTTCGTCACTTATCCAAACAAAGCTCTCACGTGAAATGGATATTACCATATATTAATTGCATTAACCAATTACCGGCTGGGAGAAAACACCTGTTCTGTTTACAGATCTCGAACAGATCGAGGACCGTCAGGCAAAACTCGTATCAATAACCGACCACTTAAAGAATAACCATAAGTTGTAATTTCAGATTTATTATAAAAGGCTGGCATATTTCCGTGTAAGCGCAGATTTCCGTGCGAGAGGAGATTATGTGCGCTCTAAAATTGCACCTCTAATGGCTGTTAATGCATTAGAAGAGCACAACCTTAACAGATAGGGGCGAAATCGAAGCGTCATTGATAACTAGCCACAGTTTAATGGAAGTTAGAAAGAATGTCAGCGCCTTTTTTTTTTATATCGGGCGGCCAGATGCGGCTCGAAGGATTCTAAGACATCTGTTGATAGTACTAACGGATGGGCTAAAGATGGATATTACGTTTAAGAAAAGTTATAAACAATCATTTGACGAGCGGAGGCTATTTACGTTAGGGGTTTAGAGCAGAGTTGTTTGAATGTGCATTGCGAAGTGCCCTTTCATTCACACCCATTACACTTTTGGTTTTGGTCATTAAACAATGACATGATGGAATTCAGCAGTTCATGGATTTTAGAGATTTATAGCTTGCGTAAGGAGACCACCTGTTCTTATGCTCCTCTTGACGCTGGTGCAAAGTTCGTTGAGACTTCTGAAGATGAATTTTGTTCAAATAGACAACATTTATGTAAGTATTTGCTAATACTTGCAGGAGTAAGTGAATTTGTCCCATTAATTCATTATGACAATATGAATTAATGGGACAATATTATTTTTCTAACAAAATGAATTAATGGGAAAAATAGCATATTCATTTTTCTAACAAAATGAATTAATGGAAATGGGACAAAATCTATTGGTTAAAACTTTTATCCAATCATATACCAATCAATGATCGACCCATTTAACCAATCAGCGCCAACGGAATCTTTAACGCTACGCTGAAGGGTTCTGTGTGAACACGCCATTAATCCCTATTCAGAAAAATAGTAAAATTAAAGTTATTATCATTGCCAACTAGTCATTCCTAACCCATCTTTATTTTTTTATTTAAACGTAACCAGGAAAGCTAGCTGAACTTCGAACGGAAATATTAACTAATAAATATCTTTTTAAACGAGCGATCCATTTAAATCAGTTTATACTATCAATGCTAACATTTTTTTAGTATTTTAGGATAAAGCATTGGAATGACTTGAACTTTATGTAACAAATTTCTCTTTAAATAAATAAGTAATATAAAGAAAAGTTAACATAAAGTGAAGACTAATTGTAAGACATATTGTTGCTGCAATGAATAAGCAATCGAGTGGTGAATTAATGTAAAATAAAACTTTGGTAAAATAAAATTAATGATCTCAATTAGAGAATCATGCATGAGGAACTTTTTTTTTTTTAATCCTACGCCAGACCTTAGTTTCTTCAAAATGAGTCTCTGCCTGTCCGCCCAATACAATTTCGAAGTATTAAAAAAAAATTAAGATCAGAATCTGCAGCATTATTAACCACAAGGGAAACAAGGTCAGGATAACTATTGGGATGGGTTCCTGTCATATCGCAGAGGCCACGAAAAAGGGCAAATTGGAGAATCTGCCAGGCCGATTCGGTTCAGATTTTCTTGAAGGTAGTTGTGGCCAGTTAGGATACAAAAACAGGCGATATCAATGGCTCTTAGTAAGTCCCGTGGAAAGTGGGACGTTAATAAGGTGCTCCAGTATTTTTCGTTGAAAAAGTTTTGGTTGATATTAAATCTGCATAGTTTGATTTCTGTATTTTGATTGTTTGGTAATCAACGGGCGGTGTCGGCTGGGAGACCGACTTAGCAAAGTCCTACTTCAAGTCATTATTATAAATATCACAATGACTAGAGATTCAATGCAGTGTGACACGTCGACTACTATCTATAATTGAATGTAGTTTGGTAACTTAAAAATGATTCCGAGTCGCAGATAGAGATAGATGTAATGGCTCTGATAGTAGCCTGATAATAATCAATAAAAAGGATTATATTAGTTTAATTTATCTTCTTGATATCCCCCAGAGACAGATAATCAACAGCCAGCTGATCATCAAAATTGTTCAATATGTCCTACACCGCTGCTAAGCGTGATACGCATCGAGTGTACCCTAGAATCGAGTGTACCCTAGAATCGAGTGTACCCTAGCATTTCGAACGGCATCAATATCGGAGACAACAAGAACTAACAACCAGTAATATAGGTAAGTAGATGTCGAAAATTATATCTTAGATTTTTTATGAATAAGAAGCTCAGAATGTCCCTTGTTTAATGCTTGCAAATTGTTTTACAGATTGTTTGATATTACTGAAGGTAAAGGAATTTTGTGAAAGCATTAAATGGACCAAAAGTAGACCAAAAGTCTGCCTTCCTTCAGATTTTGTATACTGTCCAAAATCCGATTATATTAATAGGTCTGATGCTGACAAAACTTTTAAACATTTATCCTATTCGCGAATTTTTTACTAAACTATACCGCGCAGAAAATTACATTAAATATTTCTCTTATAGCACCATTACAGTCTAAAAAGCAAGGCACATAAGATTTATTGCAAAATTATTCTTGTTATACTAACACGATTTTGAGCTGGCATGAATATAGCAGCTATAGATTGCTTTTAAGTGGTATAGAAATCATATACAAGACTATACATGTTGCCCATAATAACATAATCGTGGCTTTAACTAATGAATAGCGAATCATTAACAAAAATTACTTCAAATGTTATCAATTAAATCCAGTAACATAATTCACTTATACAGATTTTCAACAAAAATTAGAAGCTAGTTATATGCTCAGTTATTTATTAGAATTTTGTTTTCACTGTAATTTAACCATGTAGTCAGTTTGATTTTAACTTTAGCAGTTAAGTTCAAACCAAATAATTATAAATTAATAATACAAGGAACATGGCTGAAAAGTAAATTTTGAGGACACAAATTAATTTTAGAGGATCTATCTTTTCATCGTAATGAACAGGAAGATGTGATAGCATGTTAGCATCTTTGCATTAGTCAAAACAATCGCACACGGATACAAAGTAATACGTAATTTTCCTACATGCCTTTAACTGCATATTTGGTTGCATAAATAGCCACAAAAGGTCCACTATAAATTCAAGCGTACTTTACTATTTTAGAAATAATGGGAAGGTTTTAACTAAGATTATGATAATAATACTGCAAATGTAAAATCAAATACCTGAAGTAAAAAATGAGTTAAAAAGGAGTGAAATGAGTTAAAATATGAAATCAAAATAAGCTTACATCCAGCCTTGTCATTAGTTGAAACTAGCAGATTATTCTCAAAAATATAATTTGAACATTTCACTAAGCAATTTAACACATGAAATTTTATAAATTGACAACAATTGTTATTTATATTAAGAAACAATTTTTATTTGTATTTCAATGTATAACTTTATCTATAAAATCTATATTTTGGTCACAAATTTTATAAATTTACTGTAGTATATTAATATCTCTATTAATATACTTAGTACTGCTGTTTACTAACTCTATTGGATTTGCTCACCTCAGTGTTAACCTGCGGAGAAAATTTGTCCAAGGATTGCCGATTTCGATTGAATTTTTTTTTATGTACTCCGTAACAGAGAAAGAAATTTTACACCTTGGGGCAATTTTTGTTTTTTAAAAAAAATGCAAATAACATTTTAAAATTTAAATTATTTGAAGAAAATATCTGGTATAGTGTGTTTTAAACGCTCCTAAATTCCTTTGGTGGGCGAAATTCATAAAATGAATCCTGATGCAAGGTGCAGAAAAGTTCCGGCTATCTGAAAATACCATTTTTACTGGATTATCGGCATTTATGTAGCTGTAAATAGTAGCCCCTTTATCTCTATAGGTTAATATTGAGGTGAGCGAATCCTATAGGATTAGTACGCAGAAGCCTAAATGAGAGTATGTAATAAAAGTTGATATTATATCTTGCAAATTATGTTGCTCATTGATTTTTCCACTTCTTGGTGTTAGAATGAACTAAGTAATAATTTACGCAACCATACCTATTAAGGAATAATTTAGACATTTTTTGCCTCATAAATGTAGACAGCAATATAATTTTTCTTCCTTCTCTTTTCACATCGTTTTTAATCCACTGTTTATTTCTACTACCCCAGTTAACCACAGATTGATTATACGCTTTTGCAGATTATTCGTACATCCCAAATGAAAAAGTTTTGAAATAAAGTACAAGTTATAAAAGACAAAGTTACAAATTATATTTTCTTTCTTCATGTAGTGTGTACAAGTCGTTTTTTCACCTTTTCCATTGACAAACATTTTCTCAGCAGTTAAATAGAATATATTTAATAACACGCAAAAATGGTGACAGCAAAAAAGTTTGAAAGATTCAAAACTTTAGCAAATTTAATTAAACTTAATAATTCCTCAAATGACTTTTAGATGAAGATAATACTAAAATAAAATTGATGCAACTTTAATTCCTTTTTATGTGTGACACATTTTGTTTCATCTGATATTTTCTTAAATTCATAATTGTTGTTGTTTCTAATGCCCCCTGGCTAGAATCTATTGCGGACCAGGTCCATATAGGCTATTTGGCAAAGAAATGCGGCTCCTGTTTTATAATGGTAACACAAGGGCCAGAGTCCGATTTAGCCAAGTAATTTAGCCAAGCTTAATTTTGACCGAGCTTCCCCAAGAGTGATTGATATCTGGGGGATCGTACACTCTCCCACCCTCTCTGACCTCATAGAGGAATTTTCCCTTCTACGTATTTAACGTGCCCATATCCAGCCTAGATACAATGATAGTTAATGTCGGGATTCGATCCGAGTACCCTCAGCAGCGAAAGTCGACGCGTTACCACTAGGCTGCCACTAGGCCTCAAGCCCTAAATTCCTGATAACTTACACAAGCTTCTTATATCTGAGGTAGTTTTTTTTCCAGAAGTCGGAAAGCACAAAATCGGATGATACAATCTTAAAAAATATACTACCCTCAATTTAGTGAACTAATATAAATTCTGGTCTACGTACAAAAGCAATAGTCATCTGGCATAATGCATTAAAAGCAGCTTAAACAGGTCGTGTTTTGTAGTAAAAATAACGAAATCTTTAAGTTAATCATTTTTGTTTTAGTTTTTTAGTTTAATAACGATATGGGAGAAAACATACAGTCTATTGTTCTATCGAGTTTTTTTTCTTGTTGTCTAAGTCAAGGAAATTATTAACCAAATATATATCGCAATGATATCAAAATTCACTGTATAGATTAATATATTAATAGATTAATATAATAATAACTTAGCATAAAATTTTAATCGACAGAGTTACTAGTTTAATCTGCAAAGCTATTTCAACTTAGGGAATTAAGAACTTAGGGAATCCATTGTTTGCTACAAGGGTGTCGATATCAGAAGTCTCTAGAGATTCGTATTTTTGTCTACTAATATCACTTTTATTACACGTTGAATTTATGCTGTTTTGCAAGCAAAAGTGGACCTGCAGTTCATTAATAAAAACTGCTGCAGAAGTGGTCTGTGTTTCCATTATTTTGAAAACCTTCTGTACTTTCTCTGTTATTAATGCAACAAATACTAATAGGAAAATACTAACTAGAATTTTCATATTTAAGGAGTGTTATTAAACAAGAAACAATTAGCTTGATACAATTAATGAAACCATCCAATCAAAAAAAAAACTTGATGGAACAATAGGCTGCATGTTTTTCCCATATCAAATTGAGGAATAACTGCAATAGTACAGAAATAAATATCTCTGTTCAGAATTAATGAACAAGGAATGAAGCAGAAAAGTGATATTACAGCAAAAATATTGAAGTAGTATCTATTCATGTGAAATAAAATAGATTAATTCTCAACGACCTCAACAGTGATTGTCCTTCATGAGACTTTCACACTTTAAAAAGTATTCGTGCTGTATACAAAAATTTCTCAAAATTTATTGAAGCAGTTTTGCATTTGCTAAGGAAAATTCCTGGATAACTAACACAATATTTTATTTATAATTGCTTACCCAAGAATTTGTCTATTATTACTTATCTTATAACGTTCTCATAAATGTAGATATTATCCCCTATTGCAGATTGGAACATAGATTAGATTTCTATTTGAATCAGAATCAAAATCTTCAACAAAAGCATGCTTAGCATATTCCTAAGCTATTCTTGAAATATTGTGAGGTTTACGCTATTTACTGAACTAGAAGTCAAGGAAATCACTAGTCAAATATATATCACAATGATATCAAAGTTCACTCCATAGATTAATATAATTGAGCACGAGATTTTAATCGACCGTTTGAGACTGTTAAGAAGTGATATATTTCATTCCATATAAAAATATATCGCTTCCATATTTTTGCCGTAATATCACTTTTCTACTTCATTACTTGTTCATTAATTCTGAACAGAGATATTTATTTCGGTATTATTTCAGTTATTCATCAATTTGGTATGGGGAAACAATATGGGGAAAACAGACAGCCTATAAAGTTCGAGCCAGACAGTTCTATCGAGTTTTTGTGTCTAAGTGAAAGAAATTACTAACTAAATATATATCGCAATGATATCAAAATTCACTGCATAGATTAATATAATTTAGCACGAGATTCTAATCGACTGTTTGAGACTGTTGAGAAGTAATACATTTCATTCCACATAAAAAGATATCGCTTAAATATTTTTGCCGTAATATCATTTTTCTACTTCATTAGTTGTTCATTAATTCTGAACAGAGATATTTATTTCGGCACTGCTTCAGTTACTCATCAATTTGATATGGGGAAAACAGACAGCCTACTGCTCTGTCAAGTTTTGTGTCTAAGTGAAATAAATTACTAATCATATATATACGAAATGGGACTATTCGGGGCGGCCTTCGGCGAAAATCTATTCGGTGATGGAGGTCATTCAGGTCATTCCATTTTCGTCAAATTTTCGTGAAACAACGTAATTTGTGATTTTTTTTAATGCCTGAAAAAAATTATTTTAAATTATTTATGAAAGATATTAAAGATGAATAGAATTTTGCGCAATTTAAAGGAGACAGCGATAAGCTGAGAAAAGAAATTAATTTTTGCAGTTAAAAATTATTAAATTTAGTGTTAAACTACAGTATGAATTGGGAATGCAACACCCAACTATCTGGAAACTGACAGACGGACTACGCAAAGTGCAAAAAGGAAGGGATGCTGATTTTGAAAAATTGTTAGCCGGTCATGAACCAACCCCAAAGTTTAAAAAAAAAATAGAGATGCAGACGAAGGATAAGATATAATATTCTTAAATTTGATTCTATGTCTGCAATAGAGTATCTGAGGAGCATTGCTCACAATTATCAGATGGCTAATTAAAGTAATAATGCATTTTATAGGGAAAAAAATTTAAATTTTTACAAATCCTACTAACGTCTCCGTGTTTATACTTTGTTTATGAATTTATTTTTGTACATATGTACAGTACATATGTACAATGTAAATTTTTTCCGTTTGGTTTTGTGGAAAAGCACTACCTCATTCTGCCTCCTGGCTAATTTCTTTCTTAAACCGAGAAAAAGATATTTCAACAAGATTGTAGAACGTCAAATCCTCGTAGTTACCTCCCCCTATTCTTTTTAAATTAATAGTTCTTACACTTAAAAAGTTCGGACTGCAAATATCTGGCGCCGAAACAACTGCGCCGAATTGGCCAGCGCCGCAACGGTCGAGCCGAATCGTACCAAACCGATATATATATATCACAATGTTATCTAAATTCACTTCATAGATTAATATAACTTAGCACGAGATTTAAATCAACTTTTAAGACTGATGAGACGTAATCTATTTCATTGCATATAAAAAGATATCGCTTCCATATTTTTGTCGTAATATCACTTTTCTACTTCATTACTTGTTCATTAATTCTGAACAGAGATATTTATTTCGGTACTGTTTCAGTTACTCATCAATTTGATATGGAGAAACGATATGAGGAAAATATACAGCTCATTGTTCTATCAAATGTTTTGTGTCAAGTCAAGGAAATTACTAGCCAAATATATATCGCAATGATATCAAAATTCCCTGCGTATAGTAACATAACTTTGCTCGAGATTTTAATCTACTGTTTGAGACTGTTGAGAGCAATTTATATCATTCCATACAAAAAGATATCGCTTCCATATTTTTGCCGTAATATCACTTTTCTACTTCATTACTTGTTCATTAATTCTGAACAGAGATATTTATTTCGGTATTATTTCAGTTATTCATCAATTTGATATGGGGAAACAATATGGGGAAAACAGACAGCCTATAAAGTTCGAGCCAGACAGTTCTATCGAGTTTTTGTGTCTAAGTGAAAGAAATTTCTAACCAAATATATATCGCAATGATATCAAAATTCACTACATAGATTAATATAATTTAGCACGAGATTCTAATCGACTGTTTGAGACTGTTGAGAAGTAATACATTTCATTCCACATAAAAAGATATCGCTTAAATATTTTTGCCGTAATATCACTTTTCTACTTCATTAGTTGTTCATTAATTCTGAACAGAGATATTTATTTCGGTACTGCTTCAGTTACTCATCAATTTGATATGGGGAAAACAGACAGCCTACTGCTCTGTCAAGTTTTGTGTCTAAGTGAAAGAAATTACTAATCATATATATACGAAATGGGACTATTCGGTGCGGCCTTCGGCGAAAATCTATTCGGTGATGGAGGTCATTCAGGTCATTGCATTTTCGTCAAATTTTCGTGAAACAACGTAATTTGTGATTTTTTTAATGCCTGAAAAAAATTATTTTAAATTATTTATGAAAGATATTAAAGATGAATAGAATTTTGCGCAATTTAAAGGAGACAGCGATAAGCTGAGAAAAGAAATTAATTTTTGCAGTTAAAAATTATTAAATTTAGTGTTAAACTACAGTATGAATTGGGAATGCAACACCCAACTATCTGGAAACTGACAGACGGACTACGCAAAGTGCAAAAAGGAAGGGATGCTGATTTTGAAAAATTGCTAGCCGGTCATGAACCAACCCCAAAGTTTTAAAAAAAAATAGAGATGCAGACGAAGGATAAGATATAATATTCTTAAATTTGATTCTATGTCTGCAATAGAGTATCTGAGGAGCATTGCTCACAATTATCAGATGGCTAATTAAAGTAATAATGCATTTTATAGGGGAAAATTTAAAATTTTTCAAATCCTACTAATGTCTCCGTGTTTATACTTTGTTTATGAATTTATTTTTGTACATATGTACAGTACATATGTACAGTGTAAATTTTTTCCGTTTGGTTTTGGGGAAAAGCACTACCTCATTCTGCCTCCTGGCTAATTTCTTTCTTAAACCGAGAAAAAGATATTTCAACAAGATTGTAGAACGTCAAATCCTCGTAGTTACCTCCCCCTATTTTTTTTTAAATTAATAGTTCTTACACTTAAAAAGTTCGGACTGCAAATATCTGGCGCCGAAACAACTGCGCCGAATTGGCCAGCGCCGCAACGGTCGAGCCGAATCGTACCAAACCGATATATATATATATCACAATGTTATCAAAATTCACTTCATAGATTAATATAACTTAGCACGAGATTTAAATCAACTTTTAAGACTGATGAGACGTAATCTATTTCATTGCATATAAAAAGATATCCATATTTTTGCCGTAATATCACTTTTCTACTTCATGACTTGTTTATTAATTCTGAACAGAGATATTTATTTCGGTACTGTTTCAGTTACTCATCAATTTGATATGGAGAAACGATATGGGGAAAACATACAACTCATTGTTCTATCAAATGTTTTGTGTCTAAGTCAAGGAAATTACTAGCCAAATATATATCGCAATGATATCAAAATTCACTGCGTATAGTAACATAACTTTGCTCGAGATTTTAATCTACTGTTTGGTACTGTTGAGAGCAATTTATATCATTCCATATAAAAAGATATCGCTTCCATATTTTTGCCGTAATATCACTTTTCTACTTCATTACTTGTTCATTAATTCTGAACAGAGATATTTATTTCGGTACTGTTTCAGTTACTCATCAATTTGATATGGAGAAACGATATGAGGAAAACATACAGCTCATTGTTCTATCAAATGTTTTGTGTCAAGTCAAGGAAATTACTAGCCAAATATATATCGCAATGATATCAAAATTCACTGCGTATAGTAACATAACTTTGCTCGAGATTTTAATCTACTGTTTGAGACTGTTGAGAGCAATTTATATCATTCCATATAAAAAGATATCGCTTCCATATTTTTGCCGTAATATCACTTTTCTACTTCATTACTTGTTCGTTAATTCTGAACAGAGATATTTATTTCGATACTATTTCAGTTATTCATCAATTTTAGTGCGACAACATACATATAATTTACATAATTAATCGAGATAGATTTATTTAATTTCTATATGCATAACTTTGATGTCAACAGCAAACTGATTACTATTTAACGTCACGTAATATGTTTTTAGCGTGGGCACGGTAACAGGACATTCATCAGACAAATTTATTTTTACCGCATTCTAGCTGTCATTTTTTTCTGATTTTTAGATACAGCACATGATGTTATTTAAATTGATGGCATTTAAGGTAATATGATGGCAATTATATATAAGTTGTAGATATTTAGTCCATTCCTTTTCAACATTTAGAGTGTTTAATGGAAGAGAAAATAGTAGTTTTTGAATATGGTTCTTTTAAGGAACTTCAATACTTTTACTTTTTTCGCTTAATATGAATAATCTAAAATCTCTGATAATTTCTCTTCAAATCAATCACTATAAACGGAAATTATATCCTTTTGACATAACTATATAAATAGGTATTATGTTTAAATTTTACATTAATAATAATTTTTTTTCTGATATATCGCTTTCCAAATCTATCATTTACAGCAGGGGTTCACAAACTTCTTTGCCTACATTGTAAAAATGAAATGATGTTTCAGGGTAGCGAATTAACCTTTTTCGGATATCCCATATTTGCATCTTAAACATGCTTTTGTACTGTTCTACTAGTTATGCTTCCGTTTTTGTAATATACCTTAAAAACAGCATGCATGCGCTGATACTATATATATATATATATATATATATATATATATACAGAGGCTGTTCACACATTTTTTAGACGATGTATATTGTATTCACAAAACTAAATTACATAAAATTCTTGTGTTTTAAATGTTCTGTTTGACATCCATTATTCTGAACTATCTTTCGACACCGCAATTTCCAGGATAATAATGCCTTTTGAAGTGTCAGAAGAGGTATTCTATCCCATTCCTCCTGAACAGCTTTCCAGAGTCCTGTAAGGGTTTTGGGACGACGTTTGGATAATGCAGATTTTAAAGTCCGAAAGCACAAAAATCCATAGGTGATACATCGGGAGATTTAGTAGGGATATCAGTGAAGGGTATGGCCTTGATACCAGTTTTTTGTTCCATTTCTTTTAGGAAATTTTCAGTGGATTTTGATGTGTGACTGCTAGCTTTGTCCTGATGGAGTCTCACAGATTGATGGCACTGTGGGTAAAGCGATGGTATTTCATTCAGGAAAATTGGCGATAAAATATGTTTCTGATAGTATTTGGAGTTAATCTTGACATTTTTTTTCCACTCTCTTTATTTTTAACTTGCCATTATAAGAAAAACCAGCAACAATCATGAATCACTTAGAAAAACTTTCTTTCGATTCTTTGAACCATGTACTTAAATTTTTTTCTCCCCTTTTATGATAATAAATGGCTCTTTTTTTGTTGCAATCGTTTAAATACATCCATGATCCATCTATTGTGACAATTGTTTTCCATTTTTCTTTGGATAAGTGTTTCTCATATAGAATTCTGCAGCGTGTCCTGCGTTCAGCGATATGATTTGGAAGAAGACGATGCACATTGCTTTTTTTCGCTTTCTTAAGATTTAAATCAACGTTTATCATTTTGTTTACAGTGGACACCGATCATTTTAATAATTTTGCAACTGTCCTTTGACTAGGGGGATTTTCTTTTAACATTAAACAACGTACCTTTGCAATAGTCGAAGATGTCCGTTTTTTCCTTGGATACTTGTTTGGAATTTTTGTCCCACTTGAGGCTCGAATTTGACGTTTATTTCCTTTCTTGTTGACGATATTACCTATCGACGATTTAGATATCACAAAACCATGACTCTCACATCGTTTTTGGATAACGGAGTATGCATATTTCTCTTCGGAAAGAGCATAAATGTAGCCTTCGAACCACTGCTTTATTAAAAATGCCATTTTGAATAAAAACAAAACTTTCAAGCCGCTGACGATAATTTTGACTTTAAAAAACATATTACAATTGCAATTATTTCTTTTGCAGCAAACGATTTTCTATTACCGCTTACCAAAATCGTCTAAAAAAATGTGCCAACAGCCTCTGTATATATGTATATATATATATATATATATATATATATATATATATATATATATATATATATATATATATATATATATATATATATATATATATATATATATATATATATATATATATGTATATATATATATATATATATGTATATATATATATGTTTATATATATATATATATATATATATATATATATATATATATATATATATATATATATATATATAAACATATATATATATACATATATATACATATATATATATACATATATATACATATATATATATATATATGTATATATATGTATATATATATATATATATATATATATATATATATATATATATATATATATATATATATATATATATATATATATATATATATACACTGCTGGCCACCCAAATTGCAACACCAAGAAAGGCAAGAGATATCACAACAAAATTTATTTTGTAGATAGCATGTTGACCAAGTATCAAATGATTAAATTTATAGACTTCTGTGAAGTGTGGTTCCTGCCAAAATCAGTAGCCAGAGTATCCGCCATTGTTGGAGATCACCGCTGCCACACGCCTCGGCATTGATTCAAAGAGACTTTGGATGAGTTCTTGGGGTACAGCAGACCAAGCAGCTTCCACACGTTGCCAAAGTTGATCTGCTGTGGCAGCTGGGGATGGAATCTGGGTCAATCGTAGAGCAACCATGGACCACATGTTTTCTATCGGCGAAAGATCCGGAGAGCGAGGCGGCCAGGGAAGCAATTCAATCTGGCGATTGACGAAGAACCGTTGGACAATGCGTGCCACGTGTGGTCGCGCATTATCCTGTTGAAATATGGCTGTGGGCAAGCCCTGAAGGTAAGGAAGGACAACTGGCTCCAACACCTCGGAGATGTAGCGCTGGCTGTTTAAAGTACCGGCAATGCGTACTAGAGGTGTGCGAGAGTGATATCCAATACCGCCCATACCATAATATCCGGTGCAGGACCAGTGTGGCGGTGCATAACGCAGCTGTTCAGCATCTTCTCTTCACGGTGTCTCCAGACTCGAATGCGACCATCGTGGTGTTGCAGACAGAAGCGTGACTCGCCAGTAAAGACAATTTCATTCCATTCTGCCGTCCACATCCTTCTGTCATCGCACCATTGGCGGCGGAGACGTCTGTGGTTCTGCGTCAAGGGTAGACAAAGCAATGGACGTCTTGCGGGCAGACCACTCTGCTGTAAACGGCGTCGAATGGTACGCGCAGACACTGGATGATGCGTTACAGACTGCATGTGCTGTGCTATGGTTCGTGATGTGACTGAGCGATCCGTCACTGCCATGCGCACAATTTGCCTGTGATCACGTGAAGTGGTGCCCTGAGGTGGATGCGATCAAACACGCCGGTCCGTCGTACCCTCCTGTATCCAACGATCACATATCCGTATTACAGTTGTTTGGTTTCGTCCAACACGACTACCGATTTCCCGGAAAGATAATACACAATCTCGGTAGGCCACTATCCTTCCTCTGTCGAACTCGGATACTTGATCAAAAGATGATCGCTGTTTTCGACGAGGCATAATTGATCGTTTTTTTTGAAAAAACCACAAGAAAAACACAATTGCCGAACTTGAAATCGTCGAAATCTCCAAGCCTTAAATAGCGCTTTGAAGTGGCGCCACAGGCGCGCGTGATGTGCGTCTGCGCTGAAATTCTAATCATTTGCATATCTCACCTCCGCTAATGCATGTTGTAAATTTCATGTTATTTGCATGTTTCCTTCACGGTGTTGCATTTACAGTGGCCAGCAGTGTATATATATATTATAGGTTAATTCTTCTATGGCACTATCGGAATTAAAATATGCAGAATATTATGTATATGATACAGAATATTATGTATCAAACGCTTTCGTAAACCTTTCTTATAATTCCTAAATGTCTTCCAGAATACGTTTACCCATATTTGTTAGATGCAAGAAACAGCAGAGTGGAATTGGAGAAGGAAATTTGGCGTATGAATCCCGAGTATAAGGGCCTGTTCACATAGGAGTCCGTTGCGTTGCGTTAAGGAAAAGATGACTTTGAGACGAAAATAAACCAATCATAGGCCTCCAAACGATTACCAATGAAATTTTTAACGCCTATGATTGGTTTATTTTCGTCTAAACGTCGTCTTTTCCTTAACGCAAAGCAACGGACTCCTATGTGAACAGGCCCTAATGCAGTAAGTTTATAGCTGCAGAAAAATGCATCAATAATTGTACAAATATTGAGTAATGATCCCCATTTTTTATCTCCCCTTCACTCATATTTTTTCTCTCATCAAAAATGAGCTATAGACGGAAGCCTATGGATACCTTCGGCACCTTGGGCGGATATTCTAACAATTTAACTACCGTGTCCTGTCGTTCATCAGTTTTACAAATAAAATTGCAAAGAAGGCCAGAAAACAGAGATTCTTGATCCAAAATTTATCTTAAAATGCAAATTTCAAGGACGATATTTAACTATATAAGGATTTTTAATACAGCATTTAGTAGTGAAAGAACTCCATTTAAACAAAATTATTGCTTTCTTCAATATAATTGAGTTGCATTGTTAGGTAATTATGTTGCACTGTTAGTTAATCATTATGGATATTTTGTTATACACAGTAAGAAGTCATAAAACAAACTTCCACTCAACAAATTCCTCGATGAAAGAAATTTTTATGCGGAAACTCGGGTGGAACGACATATCCGCGAAATTTTTCCCCATATAATGAAAAAAAATTCTATACAACGAAGGTTATTATTTTTTCCATGTAGATACTTTTGATGTAATACAGTGGAAATTGCAATTTCAGAGAAGTATCAAAGATAAAACATTCCGATCCTAATTTATAAGTAAAAGGTTTAAAGAGAAAGTTTTACAGAGCAGAAAAAAGCTCTATTTTTTAGGTTTAGGAATTCATATGAACAGCGAAACATACGAACTTATGCAATTTATCATGTTTGAAAATTTAGAAACGTCTTTCGTAATAGGAAATTTCCTTTTTCCTTCATTTAATTTATTGGTAAAGTATCTCTCTCCCTTTCTTAAGCATTTTTACGAAACGTACGCTCTTCATTTTATTACATTAAAATTATTCACCATATTTTTCATTCTGACAATGTCTCATTATATAGTAAATTCACCCTCATTTATATGAAATTTTATGAACTTCTGATGGGATTCTTTATGTTAACTATCTGTAATACTTTCATTTATATTATAATATAACATTATATTTTACCATGCATAGCCATTCATTCATGTTTGTACAACTTTTGATTAATTAAACATTTCATGAGACAAAAGAAAGTAATAAAAGACCAGAAAGAAGTCACTTATGAAATGAATCTAATGTCTTTCTATTCGGCAAAATGCATTAGCAGATATTTTCGGACATTCCATCCCCAAACATAATCTGCCACTTCTCGTACTATTATTCATCCCCTATTGGTAAAGCTTTGACGTATATTTATCCAGTAGCTTGATCAATATTCGTTTAATTGTAAGACAAACGTCCCGCCTGACATTGTGTTCATATATTTACGGCGGTGCCTCGGGGCATTCGGCATAACCACAACATAGCACATTCGGAGACATTTTCTCCTTGGCAACTCCTTATTAATACCTGGGAGTCCCTCCTAGGGCCCCTCAGAATAAATACTTTCGGCATTTAGCACTGACATCCATAAATCAATGCACGTGGTCGTGCAATATAGTGAATCACCATTCCCTGCATGTTGGCAAAAGGGTGGAGCATAGGTTGCCTTCCCTTACGGGCATTATGGTGCGGACCCAACCCAAAGTGTTGCATATTTTGCACATCAGTACAGAGGCGACAAATTTTTTCTTTTAGGCGTCTAATGATAACTAATAGACCTCGTATATATTAGCACTGCATGTGTGATTTGTCAGCACAGATAGTTTTTTTCAGAGAGTAGTCTGAAATATTAATGTGATTGGATTACTTATTTTTGTCTCGGGAAGGCCATGGAAAGGAAATTTCGGGAGAAGTCTTGAATATTCAGACAGGCTCATTAGCTGAGACATTTTTGGGAGAAATATTCATATGAAATATTCTGTTTAGTTACTAGTGACTTCCCTTGCCATTTTCAAACCGAATGGAAAGGGCTACGGGCTCGATTTTAAAGTTCACTCGACTCATACTGGGTGATAAACTTATTTTATGACATATATTTCGTCAGAAATTTTAGAAATTATTCCTAATATCAGTGCAAATGCTAGTACGTATGGTTTGTCAGATGGTCATTTCAGAGAGTAGTCTGAAATATTAATGTGACTGGATTACTTATTTTTGTCTCAGGAAGGCCACGGAAAGGAAATTTCGGGAGAAGTCTTGAATATTCAGACAGACACACTAGCTGAGGCATTTTTGGGAGAAATATTCATATGAAATATTCCTTTTAGTTACTAGTGACTTCCCTTGACATTTCACTTTCGCTTTTATTAACAACTACACTCTTAAGTGAACTCTAAAGCGAACAAGTGAGACACGGAAGCTGGGCGATTTTTGCATCGCTCACTGTGGCTGTAATGTCCAGATTCTTCTTTCTGAGAATCCGAAGAACGTTTTCTCAGAATCGATAGAACAGTGGCGTAGCGAGGGGTGGGCAAGGGGCTCTATCATGCCCCGGTTGCCACTCACACAGGGGCGCCAAATGGTCCTTTTCACTAATTCTATACATTATATTACTATATGTATTTTCAGAAAGGGGGGAGCATAAAAGGTATCGTGCACCGGGCGCCAATTATGCTCGCTACGTCACTGCCATAGAATGGGGAGAGCTTGCGATCCTAGGACCAAGGTCATCCCATCCCCTAGACCCCATGGGGATTTCCAGTGTGGGGGAGTGAGTTGAAGCTATTTGTCTGCGAAAGATGTTGGAAGCTGTTCGGTTTCGGCGGGCGACTCAAGTTTGGGCAGAGCAAGCTGCCCCGGGTAGTAATTGTTGAGTGTTAATCTCTCGGTTTAAGACTGGATAGTAGTTTTAGAATAATATGTATACAATTCTATAATAATTGTACATAAAGGTTGTAAATATTATATGCTTCTCGTGTTCTCATTTGATGAGCACGTAACGTGGCATTCGCTGCGCAAACTAGCGGTGCGATATCTGAAGTTTGCTCTTAATTCGAATTTTAGCTCGTAACTCGAAGCAAAGAATCTGCCGAGAGAATGCTCGTATTTCGAATAACTCGTAAGTCGAGACACTCGTAAGTCGAGGTACCACTGTATATATATACAAGGTGCGCCCATAAAGTAACCGGACAATTTTTTTATAAATAAGAAAAATATTACTCACCTTCAAATTAATTTATTTCCTTCAAAATAATCGCCAAAGGAGTCTATACAATTTTTCTAACGTTTCTTCAAGTCATCGAAATACTGTTTATAGGCGTTGGAACTAACCGTTCGCAAAATACGCGTAACATTTGATTTAATATCCGAAATGTTTCAAATCTCTGACCTTTTGTAGCCATCTTAAGCTTCGGAAAAAGGAAAAAATCAGCTGGCGATAAGCCGAGAGAATATGGTGGGTGATTTATCACTTTTACTGAAAGCTTAGAAAGATATTGTTTTACAGAAATTGCTGTATGGGGCCTAGCATTATCGTGTAAAAGAAACCATTGCCCAGAATCAAGCAGTTCCTTCCTAACTCGCCTTATCCACTGTCTTAATAGAAAAAGCAATTCCTTGTAAAAATACTGACTAATTGTTTGATTTTCAGGAACAAATTCGTGGTGAATAGGTCCTTTATAATAAAAAAAATGCAAAATCAATGATAGGACAGAGATTTGAAAACGTCTCGGATATTAAATCAAATGTTACGCGCATTTTGCGAACGGTTAGTTCCAACGCATATAAACAGTATTTTGATGACTTAAAGAAACGTCGGAAAAATTGTATAGACTCCTTTGGTGATTATTTTGAAGGAGATAAATTTATTTGAAGGTGAGTAATATTTTTCTTATTTATAAAAAATTGTCATATTGAGACCAATTAGAGTTCAGCCTGCCTGAAAAATCCACGCTTTTCTCAATAATTCCGTAGCTTTGTGTGCCTGCTCTCAACCAGAAAAGATGTAAGTTTTTCGAGCTCCCAAATTGCGGGTGGGGTCCCCGTTCCCCGTCCACTGCGCGATGCGTCTTTTGATTTATCCTCCATGCCTGATTGTAATTATGAGAATCTCGTGATGAGCAGAAATGTAATAAATTGAAACTGTAACTCCGTCTAGAAGAACTGTTCTACAAATAAAATGACTCATTGTATGAACCGTTTGGATTAATGATTCGCCATTTGCCTGTTTTCTTTGGAACGACTACAAAGATGGTATGGGACGCTGAGAGCTCACCGGCCTGTTTTCCATTGTGATTCCGTAAAAATCATCACACATATATTTATAATAAATACGACGATCAATGTATACAATTGATGTAAAATATATATATATATATATATATATATATATATATATATATATATATATATATATATATATATATATATATATATATATATTTATATGTATTTATTTATAAAAAAAATCGTAAGGGATATTTTTAAAGACAAAATAATGTAGAAGAAAATATTCAAATTAAATCAAATAGGACATACTAAAGAATATATTACAGTTAATATAGTGTAGTTTGAGGAACATATCTTTTACTGCATTTTAATATTTTTTGGATAACTAGGGGCTTCGCCCCTAGACTCGCTACGCTCGCTCCTCTGGTGAATCAAGTGAATGAATGACTCAATAGTTGTTTACAGCGATTGAGTCATTCATTTGTTTAGAGTTAAAGCTTCCCCCCCCCTCCCGGCAAAATGAATGAAGCCCGCCTATGGGTGAAAAATTGGATCTTCTTTCATGTCCTTCTGCAAAGGAAGAGAATAAGAAGATTTTTTTGGAGTATTTCTTTAAAATTCAATTAAAAATCGAAATTTTAAGATAGAGACTTGAAATGAAGTTTATATGAATGAGAAAGCTTTCGTCTTCCAGTTGATATAAATATTTTCTTTGTAACATAATAAGTCTGAGAGCATCGAATTTATATATCTTGAAACTATTTTTTCCAAAAAGTGGGTTTTCAATTTTAATAAAAATATAAGTCTGTTTTAAATTATTTTTAAACAAATGAGATCTTGTTTGAAGGAAAAATGTCTGTAGTCTTAGATTGTAAAAAAAAAAAAATCTACGATCCTTTTTTGGCGAGTTATCGTAATCTGAACATGAAAAAGTCAATATTTTCCCACAAAACATAAGATAAAAAAAACTTAAAGTCCGACGAATATGAGACATGTCTTACTTTCTTCCCCACATTGTTCTGCATCGATTGGCATCGGTCTCAACCCCATACCCCCAGCGGTTTCGGAGGAGATAGCGTGACAAGCTTTTGACAGCGGCGTTGCCGGCAGCGGCAGCGGCAGCGGCAGTGCCAGTTACTTTTTTTTAGAATAGAGAGATGTTTAATCGTTTGCAACATTAGCAAAAAAAAAGATATTTTTTGTCTATTTCGTTGCTATCACGTGACGATAAATTTATTTAAAGTACTAGAAAAAGAAATCACGTGATCAGCATCTCTATATTCTAAAAAAAACTAACTGCCGCTGACGCAGCCGCCGCCGCCGCCGCCGCCGCCGCTGTCAAAAGCTTGTCACGCTATCTCCTCCGAAACCGCTGGGGGTATGGGGTCGAGACCGATACCAATCGATACAGAATAATGTGGGGAAGAAAGTAAGACATGTCTCATATTCGTCGGACTTTAAGTTTTTTTTATTTTATGATTTGTGGGAAAATATTGACTTTTTCATGTTCAGATTACGATAACTCGCCAAAAAAGGATCGTAGAATTTTTTTTTTTTTACAATCTAAGACTACAGACATTTCTCCTTCAAACAAGACCTCATTTGTTTAAAAATAATTTAAAACAGACTGATATTTTTATTAAAATTGAAAACCCACTTTTTGGAAAAATGTATGCGTTTCGAGATATATAAATTCGATGCTTTCAGACTTATTATGTTACAAAGAAAATATTTATATCAACTGGAAGATGAAAGCTTTCTCATTCATATAAACTTCATTTCAAGTCTCTATCCTAAAATTTCGATTTTTAATTGAATTTTAAAGAAATACTTCAAAAAAATCTTCTCATTCGCTTGCTTTGCAGAAGGATTGAAAGAAGATCCGATTTTTCACCCATCTTCATCCGGGCTTATACCCCCCATCTACCCGGGCTTCATCCATTTCGCCGGGAGGGGGGGGGGAGCTTCAACTGTAAACAAATGAATGACTCAATCGCTATAAACAACTATTGAGTCATTCATTCATTTGATTCACCAGAGGAGCGAGCGTAGCGAGCCTAGGGGCGAAGCCCCTAGTTTAATAAATTAAAGTCTAAAATTTAATCTTTAAAAATTCAAAATCATAAAATAGAGGTAAAGATTCGAAAAAGGTTTCATATTAAAGGAATTTTTATGATATTTCTCGTGATATAAATTTCATAACCCTCAAATTATTATTTTAAATGCAAACTTAAAGAAAGTTACAAAAACTGTTTAAAAATTTTATTTAAAAAAATCTAAGAATTTTTCAAAAATCTTTCTAGTGCACCCCTACACTATAAGAAGAATCGCCATGCAAAATTTCAGCCCTTTAGGTCCAGCGGTTTGGTCTGTGCGTTGTATGTCAGTCAGTTACGGAACTGTTTTATATATATAGATGATGCAATATGATACAGTGGTATAATCACAGGGAGAGAGAGGGGGGGGGGTTAAAGGTCCTTGAGCCTTAAATTAGTAGAAAGAAGATAGTTTCCCTTTTAGATTTTATCGCCAACCCCCAAACGATATTTATTCAGTCGGAAAGAAAACACTCTCCCTAGAAATGTATTTTGGTTGCCACACAAATGTATCTTATACTTAAATAATAATTTTAAAAAATCTGAACATTAATTACCGAAACATGTGTACATAATACCTTTTTAGTTCAATACCAATTAACACGTTTTTTATACATAAAAATCATTTAAATTTCCTTTCAAAATGCGCTGTCGAAAAAATGCTTGCATTAGGAACTTCAAGCACGAAAAATGTATAAACAAGAAGTAGAATATTTTATAACGTTCTCTGTATTTGATGAAAATAAAATAATAAATTTCTAATTATCAGATCACATTAAACAAGAAACACCAAAAAAAGAAAATAATGTAATAGTTGATATTTGCACAGTTCTTGAAATTATCTAAAAGTTCTGTTTAAAATCTACAAATCTGCATCATTCAAGTCTGCTAAGTTATGCCTGATTTCAGATTGTGACAAAAATAATCTATTCACCCATCCTTAGAAATAATTAGCTTCTGTAAATCGAGCACTATCCTTTACAAAAATACTTCGACAGTAATGATTTTGTAAAGGAAATTAATCATTCTTAAATTGTCGCAAGAAAAAAGAAGATAATTATAAGCATTTTTAAATAATTTTGTATAATTGTTCATTATCATTATCCATTTTTCTAAACTGTCTGCTTAACGGTTTCATTAAAGCCATTGTTCGTAGAAGGAAAGAAAAGAAAAGATTTCGGATAATTCGTGTATAATTATCCAGTCCCGTGCTTATGTATTTATGAAAGGCCATCTATCTCACGCCATTTTGTTTCTTTGAATGGCTTATATCAGAGAATGAGTTTGCTCTGTAACAAATTTTCTTGACTTTAGACTTTTAACATACTGTCGGAAGGAAATGTCAGTGATTTCAAACATGATAAAACATTTATAAAAATAAATTAAAAATATATAATAATTAATTTAAATTTAATTTATTGAAACTTTCATGTAAGGATCTTTCCATGACAGCTTATGTGTATTTCATTATATTTTCAAAGTTACATATCTACACATCAAAAACTATATTTTTTCTTAATTTAGGGTCTTATCATATCGTACAGTGTTATTCTTTTAGTTTTTAAACATGCTTAAAACTGGATCAGGAATCCCAGCAGAGCTTCCCAATTCGCATACATTTTAACAAAAATTTCTGAATCAATAAAATTAATTGTTTTAAAATGCATTACATACATGCATATTTCTGATTTTCAGCTTCGAAGAGAAGTTTAATTTTCTCCTTACATCTTAATGAATAAATAAATAATGAATAAGCATCTTAATGAATGAATAAACGTAGTAATTCTGTAAGCTCGGGTCTATTCTCTCCATTAAAAGGAGCCTAAAGTTTGCAAATTTAGGTTTTTATAATCACCCCGTCCCCCCTTTGAAACAAAAATCTGGATCAGAAACCGGAAACATACCCTTCTTCTGGAAAATATGAGATTCTGGTTATGCCACTGACGAATGTAAACATTGTTTTTACTGAATATTAAGAGAACAAATTAATTCTCCGCAAATTAAAAAGAATCATCTTCATTTACACTTAATATTATTGCTGACAACTGGGATAATAATTTTTTCTCACGCTATTTATATTTTTTTTTTCTATCTATGCCTTTTTTTCTATCTATATATGCTTTAAACGTTGACAAAACGTAGAAGAATAACAATTTATAAATTATTTACAATAAAATCATACGCAATTTAAAGCTATTCAAATATACAGACCTTGGTAGGAAAAGTGACATGACCCTATATATATATATATATATATATATATATATATATATATATATATATATATATATATATATATATATATATATATATACATAAGTACAATGAAGCTTCCCTAGTGGCCATATTTGCTATCAAATTTTTAACTTATTGTTAAACTTTTAATTGCACCTATTAGCCTCTAATAACCTCAGGGGGTAAGGATTTGTTTGATTTCAACCATGCTTAAAGAGGTAATAATGTACAATCAGTCCATCCATCAGTAATATGCAAGTCATTTAACGACTGACATTTTTGGTTTATTATTTTCGTTGGGTCTCATATTTTTCAACACAAATCAAGAACTCATTAGCAAAAATTTGAAAGTTCTTTGAAGGGAGCTGAATTTAAACACTCATCCTCTAATGCCAAATAACAGTGTAACTTCTAATGAATACTTTTAAATCCATAAATTCTTCCGCATTTAGCTTAATAGGTTGTTTTTAGTGGCTTTTGTACACACAGTTGCAAAATCTATTATTTCATCAACAGGTCTACCCGTAGGATAGTTTGGAGTTTTACACGTGTGTTCAAGAACAATTTTACATTTTCAAGACATCTTTCCATTTGTAATACTCGCGTAAATTAAGAACCAAAAACTCTTTTTCTTTCTTCTAAATTAGATGTTTCTTGGATTTAGATTTGTCTTCCCCAAAGGATATCGTCAGCTCTTTAAAAATATAAATTAATTTTTCATACACTCTGAAAAATAATTAATCCTGTGCATCACATTAAATGAACATCGTTATTATTAAGTTTAAATTCAGTTGCCATCTGTACTTGTGAAAATGTTTGAATACTCTGTACAGTGAGAAACATAATGCAAACAATACATGTTTAGCAGCAATGTAAATTTGTACGGGTTCCCTCTTTACTCGGGGCATCACAGAGCTTGGGAAGAGATGGGGGGAAGGTAAGTTTTCGAAACGGAGGTGAAACTTTTCGAACGATTTTTTCCTCCTTTTCCACCCCTGTTGCCTTTTTGACCGATTGAGTTAACTAGAGAGGGAGCAGACGATAATAAGGTGAACGATGATGATGATCGTTTGGCGCCTTGCTCCAACAGCAAAAAGAGTGAGACATTTGGCAACACCCGATCAGAATAGGGGGGGCAGAGTATATATTAAACACCGATTGACAAAGGATCAAATTTCGGTAAAAATTTTGTTTTAACTTTTTTCATTTTTTTTTCGAGACAGCTTTGGCCGGGACGAAAACCACTTGTACGATGCGGGTGGCCCTTCCAAATATGTAAATGAATAAATAAATAAATATATATATGTGTGTGTGTGTGTGTGTTCGTTCGTGTGTGCTCACAGTGAAAGCTAAACGTTAGACATAACGTCCACAAATAAGAGAAATTCTCACAATCCTCCCTCAAGTGTGCAAAAGTTAAAAGTGGGTGGTAAGAATTTGCTTGAGCCCTGACTCCTTCATTTAAAATGATGCTTTAAAAATGATGTCCAATCAGGTAAATATAAGATTATTTATTCGTTAGTCTTTTTATTCAAAACATCAAAGCAAATTATTGTATAGTCATTAAACAACCAAGAGAGAACTTAATGCTTTATCCCTGATAAAGATTCCGGATGAGAAAACCATAAAAGGATAATCTAGACATAAATCTATATATTTAAGTTGCTAAGCCGACTTTTTGGGCAGTCCGTGAGAGAAAACTACTGCATCAATTTACTTCATTTTGGTCTTAAACGAAAGATTATAATCTGTAGATTTGTCAAATTGGGTTTTTGTAACGCAATTTCTATTAATTAACGACAATTTACAAGTAAAAATTGATTTCTGCGCATGCTCAGTGACATGTTTTAATGATAAACATGTTTATTCCGAGGAGCAGGGGCGCACCCAGGATTTTTTCTTGGGGGGGGGGAGAGATAAGCGGATAAAATATTTATAATGCATGGGGGAGGGGGCCGAGATGAACGGATAAAAATATTTATAATGCAAAATCAATATTCCTAATGCAATTTCTATTTCTTTGTGTTGGGTGGATTAAACCGCATAATTTGCCCCATACCTAATTTTCTGAAATAAAAACCTTTCACAAGAAAGTAGACTTGATGAGGCTAACTAAAATGCCTTTATTTTTCTTATTTTACATAAAAACATAGTAAAAAAAGGGATCGATTTGATCCAATAGCTTGGAAGAAAAATATTTACAAAAACTTAACCATTAAACAAAAAAAATACAGATAAGCGTGTCATGAACGGGCGAAAAATAACCTATTTAAATTTTGAAAACACTACTTATACTGAATGGTAAAGCTTGGGATAGTTATAGGAAGAAAGAAGGGATACAAATTTAATGGCTCGACAATTCGTCGCTAACACATCCAAACATCAAACCTGCTGCGAAAACAGCTACAAGCACTATGGCTGAAAGTCCCAACTCACTCGCAGAATAGCTACTGCTTAAAAAAAACCCCACTCGCTGACAAAATACGTACATCTTAAATACTTGTTGTATTTACTTGTACAAACCCCATTGGCTGTGACGCGAGAGCTTCGTAATTCGAGTCCTGCCTTCAAAGTTTAAAAATCTGCATATTATTTTATTTTTATTTTAAACCATCCGTTCATGACACGTTTTTAAATATCGTGTTTTCCGACGAAGAGAGAACAAATACTACACTTTGGGGGGGCAGAGCCCCTTGTGCCCCCCCCCCCCCCCTGAGTGCGCCAATGCCGAAGAGTCTCTCTAGATCTCTCTCTGCCATTTTTATTTTTATGATAATTATGTTTGGGAAATATAAGATTAAACCTCATGGAAATTGTTTATTTCGCGCTGTTTAATTAGCGATAATTTACAATTAAGCAAAATTGCTTTCTGCGCATTCTCAGTGACATTTTAAAATCCCGTTTTAGATACTCACTAAGCACGAGAACGCTTAAACACATTAATTTGTTCCTGCGCATTATTATGATTTTCAACATATTTGGCAATGATATGTTGAGTATAATTTGTGTATTAGTACATTTATTTACTATCTAGCCGTCATGTTTTGACGGGTATCAACTAGTATCTACTTAAATTGAATTATATTCTTGATAATTATAATAAATTATACCCTTATAATTGAATTATTCGCTTGAATGAAGGAAAAGTATTCTGGAAGGCGGCAGACTTTATTCCCCCTATTTTTAATTAAATTTAATGTACACACACACACACACACACACACACACACACACACACACATATATATATATATATATATATATATACTGGGGGTGGTGGACTCTGGGTTGTAAATCGCTTTATTGATAGGAGCAATTAAGAGGGAAATAATTGGTTGGCTGATTCAGAGAGATACTGTCACTTTTTGCTACGCGAGGGTTAATTCGACCGGGACCTACTGATTAAAGCCGATTCCGAACGGATACTAACATTCATGCCAATAGTGCCACTCGAACCCACAGACGTGGAACAGCATACTAGCTCCCTAACCCTGCGGCCGTCATCTGGCACTGGAAACAAAAACTGTAGGCCCCAAAAAATAGTTAAAATATTTTGAGTGTATATTTTTCAGATGAACTCCTCTGCAGACCTTACCCCTACCGCTAACGATCAAACTTAACGATTAACTAATTTCCATAGAAGAGAATCTATATATATAAAACGCGTAAGTATGCGGCACAAAAATGGACGATATTTATACACTCCGAATGGCAACGGCTGCAACTACCAAATGTAAACATTAGCGGCCGTCCGCAATTTTCAACCTTGTGTCAACATGGATTTAACGCTCTGAAATCAGGAATTCTCGAAAGCGAGCTACACGATTAAGTGAAAATCGGGAACGGTCTCAATAAAGAAAGCAAAGAAGTAATAATTCATTAAGAGAGAGGCGTGAAAGAGAGAGCATAAATGATCGCGAGGTTAGACTTAATCGTCACCGGCACAGCAACCGACAGCCAGTAATAGTTAATTTCCTACACTTTTATCAGTACCTTCTGAATGTTTATTCCATTTTATAAGTGAAGAAATTTTCCCAACAATTTATTTTTTGATATGATTAAGTGGAGATATCTGAATTGTGAACAATATTACATACAGAGAGTGATGTAATCCACGCAATATTTTAGTACCTGCTAAATTTTTACTCTATTTTTTAAGGGAAAAAAATGTTCACCAAAAATTTCTTATTTGATGTAATGGTAAAGTGTATATATCTTAATTTTCAAAAATAGTGCATGTAGAGAAGGATGCAATTTTTAAAATCATCGGTGTTGGGTTTCTTAGTTTTATCTATAACTCTGTTCTGAAGTAATGGAAAATGACATTTTTTAATCCCGATGTTTTAGAATCAGCCTTACAGAGAATACTCCTTAACAACATATATTTATGATGACAGGTAATGGTAACATTCCTTATATAGGGTACTTTCAGTTGAGTTGTTTTGCAAAAGAAAATATAAAACTAAAAGCGACCATGCTGGTCGCGCAGCGGCTAGTTTTGAAGAGAAATGCAGTTGTAGTTAGGAAGTAAAAAATTCAATTTCCTGCTCCAAACATCTTGGCCATCATCCAAAGCGTCACCATTGTATAAAAAATATTATTACTACAACACCTTAGGAATTATCTCACACGAAGACAAACGCTTGGGAACTCAAAAGAGTTTTATTACATAGTCCTAAGGTATAATATATACAAACAATATATGTACAACAAATTAAATTGCCGTGGGCAAGGTACGGTGGTAGTTAATTTGGCATCAAGATGTGCTTACAAAATCTCTATAAGAAGAGATTGTTTCTCCATATTCGCGTATCTCCACACAAGACTCCAGACAAAGGGAGAATACTGGGGTGACGCTACCATAAGGGTACGAGTGCGGGACAGTGGTCAACACGATCTTGTGATCACGTGATCCACCCTTCAACCCCAAATATTTAACACATTTTACCACGGTGTCTCATAACCATTTTAAAACAATCATAAGGATTCTACTAGGGCAGTGATTCCCAAACTGAGTGTCGCGGCACTTTAGGGTGCCGTGAGATTGACCAGGGGTGCCACGGGATATTTTGAGGGATAAACAAAAAATATATTAGTAGGATCCACTTGAAACAAATATTAAGTTGAATTAGTTTCACGCCCGACAGATTGTAACACAAATCGATTCATTCGTGCCAGGGGATGTATTAGTTACTCTCCAACCCACAACTGTTAGGCCCGGTATCAAACGTATGTGCTTGAAGCATCCATCGTAAGTTTCACATTTGTAAAACAAAAATCTTTTTAGCGATTTAGCGATTCTCTAGTGTATTACCGTACTGGACCCCCATGGCTATTTTATACTGTATTAATATAAGCCATTCTGGTGCTTGTTGCTGATATCTTTTAATAAATTAACAATATCAGTAATGGAGCAAGTACATAGGATGGAAATTTAATAGTGGCAACTAAGTATGTACAAAGTATACGGAAGAGATACAGGGGTGAAGCTTTTATAACCCTTCAAATTAGTAGCCAGCGTTGTTTAGCGCCCGTTGCTAACATTCTGGAAGCTGCAGGATGACGTTGGCAGCCCGATCTGTTGATCCTTCGAATGGAGTGGTCTATAGCCTGCAGAATCTCTGGTGGTATCCACGGAGCGGTTCCTTCGTCTTGGGGATCAGATCAAAGTCACAGAGATTAAGTCCGGGGAATATGGGGGACGGTAGAGCACTTCCCAGCCCCAAAGAGCAAACGCATCAGCCACAGTGTGCGTACAAGCGTTTTCCTTCCATCAGTGCGATGCAATAGATTATTTCGCACGATAGACTAGAACTAAAACATGGCTGTGTTCATCCTGTCACTATGCAGGCGTGTGATGTTTGTGGGGAGAGCGCATTCGCTCTGAGGTAAGGCAGGTAAGTGACGTACGTGTGGTATAAGCTGTTTTCATGGGTTCTACTGCATGTGGGCTCTACAACAGTGTTGCCATTATTAAAGTTCCATCCCTCGTATTTATATGAACTTAAATTTAGCATTTTTCTGATGTACATTCTGCTTTTCATAATTAAAAAACTGAAAAACTAAAATTCAAGCAAGGTTGCTTCAAGTCTAAAATCTCATTCCCACAGGTGTTGCAAATGTAAAAAGTTTGGGAATCCGTATACTAGTGTTTCAATAACAATGATTTCCATCGGCAAAATTCAAGACTACGAAGAAAAGAAAATTTAATTTTTAAAATCAACTACTGTGGCCTTATTTAACAGATATACGGTCACTTGCGAAATTCCAATAAAGACTCGATGACCTTACAGATCCATGGAACGTCCTCGAACAGTACTCAAGAGGAAGGTTAGAGCGGCATGAACGTCTTCGGTACGTAATTATCTAATGGTGCTTAATGTTTTTCCTCTGAAGTAAAAAACAATATGATTGATGCTACTGCAATACGTGCAAAGATTACTAACTTTTTATGGTGCTTCCTAAAAATATCGTTTTTATATTTTTCATTTGAACAGCAGTTATTATAAAAATTATTTGAATGATTATCGGTGTTTATTATTCTCCGCAAATATTCGATAGTCATTTGTCTCATTTTAACAGGTTCCCCAAAATTTTAAATGTCCCTTCCTTCAAGGAAGTTTATCTCTGACCATTTTTAAAACTAGCAAATTTTAGCTTTAAAAAAAACCAGCTTGAGTCATTGATAAAATATGTTTGTTACCAGATAAGGGATAATGTAAAAATAGCAATATGAGTATAAACTGAAAAAAATGTCAATTTACTTCTATAATGCTCGACTGATCCGCTTTTCGTGGCAGAGATGGGTTGAATATCCCTTGTAAGAGTTAAGATATTTCTTTGTAAATCAGTGAATATTTATTTCAATTCACCGCGTTCTTTAACGCGCGGTAGGTTCTTTTCCTTTGCTAAGACTGTCTGAATGTGCTTAAAAGTAGGCTTAGCCTTACGGTATTGAGAATGCAAATAAAAAAATAATGCTCTCCGGGACATAAAGTTTGGGATGCTTAGTAAAATAATGGTAATACTTCGCTACCCAGGCTCATAACTGTGAAAGACTGTTATTTGGTTCTAGATCCACCAAGTATGGTGACAATCGAGTCAAATATGTTCAAGTCTCAACAATGTTCCAATTTATGTTTCTTGTTCAGGAATACAACTGAATAAAAATGAATCCAAGATGATTAATTTGATATATTTTTTCTGCATTCATATTGTTGGACAGTACCCTTTTGGCGTATTGTTATTTTGTAGAGCATTTGTCTCTTTTAATCATTAAATATGACATGTTTAAAATTGTGTTTGATTTTTAAACTATGCACCGTTAATTAAGATCGGCGGAAATTATTTAGGTCCTCACAATTGTTTTGTACGTAGATGCTCGACAGATTACATTAAATTCAGAAAGTTAAAGCAACTCTGCAACGTCACATAAATCAAAGAGTGATCGCTCATTTGCACAGTCGTAGGTCTGAAAGCGAACGTTCAAGTATTTAAGGTATGTCGGATAGAAATAAAAGTCCCCATCAAAAACAGCATTGTGTTCATATTCCAGAAGTTGCAAAATAAAAAATTGTCAAAAATTTCCCTGGTTATGACATTTTAAATAAGTCTAGTAGGACCAGGAGATAAAAAGAATTGTTCACGTTTAAACAGGTGTCACACCTTTCCCTTGGTGATGTTAGTTTACTATAAGTACCCCTGAGTATTGCAGTGAAAAGCTTTCAACTCAATGACATTCGAAACTTTTTACAGCCTCTCATGATTTTATCAATGAAAGACTTATTTTAGCATCAAGAAAGAGAAATGGTCTAACCATCTACTCATTCCTGTCAGGCTAAACAGAAATCAGTCCGCACCAAGGGCATGAACTTTAAGCGCCACTCTTAGGGAATGATTTCAGTTTGCACTCACAATCCTGTATATCTTCTTGAATGTCTACTATTATATTATATTCAGCGACATAAATAAAGATGAACCCTTCCCCTAGAGATGGTTTCAAGCAAGTTTTGGGAATTTGTTATATCCTCCATAGGAAAAACATTTAGTGAGATATTAATGAGTGCTCTATATCCTACTTACAGCTTTTGGCTCTTAGTTGGTTCATCGCTGAGGAGAATATTTCTCTTGGTTCTAAATTCTTAATGTGGCATTTCAATTTCATTGTTCCATTTTATGTGTAAGGGCTCAATACCATAACCTACCTTACCCCCGAGTAAATTAATTAGCTAATGGTCTATACCGATAATCTTTACTTACTTCTAGGACTATCCTTATGGCCTCATAGAGCTTTCTTCAAATGAATAACCATTTCTTTCAGTTACTAAAACAATAACTACCCTCGATGATTATTTTCATCTTAAAAATAATCAAACTCTAATTACGTTACATGAAGTTTTCAGAATTCCCCCATCTTCTCCTGTCCCCTGCACTTTTTTCAAAAAAAAATCGGCGTTCTTATAATTCAGTGCGCATGGCAGAGTCATTTTTATCGGTCTGCACAACCAAAGAAAACACCAGTTAACTTCTCTGTCGGCATCCGTGCAGAGCTGCGGGCTGCAAAATCTTTTTGTTCATCGAATTCGTTATCAATTTATATGCCCCCTTCGGCTATTTATTATAGCAAATTGGCCACCGATCTTACTTGTAATTCAGCCATCAACCTTGGCCCATTCCATGGCGTGACGCTATTACAAAGCCTTTCCAATTAACGGGCGGCAGAAGTTCTAATCTGTATCGATAAACGCTTGCGATCCGGAATAAATAGCGAATTAAGGTGTAAAGAAGTTTCGAAACATCTGCAGAAAACTCATTCCGAGAAATCCCATCCATAATTCCCAGCCTCCCAGCCGCCCTCCCTTGATCATTCTCATTCGTCATTTATTTCTCTGCCTGATTAAGATCTGCCTGGTTGGGACACCTCCATACCGGCCACAGCTGCAGAAGTACATTGAATCAGTGTTGAAAAAAGGGGTGTCTTCACTGACGTTTTGTATTTGAGTGGTGAGGAAATTAATTTGAGGTGTTTAATTGGATTGGTATCAACGTCTGGTCGCTTGTAATGAAATGATTTCAGAAATGAAGCCTGGCAGATGCATCGAAATGTGCGAATCAATCAATTTATAACTTTTCGTTCTACTGCATGAAAAAACAGTAGGAAAAAATTGCTGTATAGTTTTCTCCCCCCATCTCTTAGGTACTTGGGCTGGTGAATGTTTCCGTAAATCAACATTAATAGAACAGGGGTTAATTTTTGTTTTGTCTTGTTTTCACAGACAGTGCGAGGGCTTCTTAAATTTTATAAATGCTGTTGCATTTGGATTATCCCAGAATATACTGAATGTAGTCTAATCGCAAGTTAGACGAAATTAAATCATCCAAGAATCTACACCTTACAGAAACCTGTTACTTATGAGGGATGTCATTCCAACTAACACTTTCTTACATTCCCCCAGATAGTTCAGAAGGTAGAATACCGGCCTCAAGATTTGGCAAGCAGCGATTGAGACAAATATAAAATCTTTTGTGGTAGATTTACGGGGCCTTTGAAAGATAAGTGTTTCTATATGTTGTAAGCTAAAAATAAAACAGGAGCTCAACTATAGAAAAAAAATTAAAAACGAAAACTGTGCAATGACAGTAAGAATAAAATATGTGAAAAATATAAAAATTTGAATTTTTTAAAACTAAATTTTTTTAATAAAAGACAGCAAAATATATTAAATCTAGATAAAAAAAGGTATACAATACTTCGCACTCTTTCTTTTTCTTTTAAATTTATTGAGTATAATTTAAAGTATCAAAAGCATTTAACACTCCTTGTTGTAAGTACAACAACGGCATTAAATTTCTATACATAGAAAAACACTTACAGGCACTTAAATATATATATATATATATATATATATATATATATATATATATATATATATATAATATATATATATATATATATATAATAAAATATATATATACATATATATATAATATAATATATATATATATATATATATAACACTGTATAAAAATAAAAAAAGAACGAACAAACAAAAAGTTTCCTAGCAAACCAATATCTCTCCCACACTGGCCCATGTCATCCCGTCGATTACAAAGCTTGCAAAAGGGTTCTGAAACGATATTTACATGGCAGAGATGTCTCTCTCTCTCTCTCTCTCTCTCTCTCTCTCTATATATATATATATATATATATATATATATATATATATATATATATATATATATAGTTTACAAATGTAAATTGCTTAATATGAAACAAAAGAGTAAATAAATTTTAGGCGCTAAGCTGCTCACAAAAATATTTACGATATATAGATATTTAAAATTAAGATGATTAAAAGGGCAGATGTGACCATTTAATACTCCTATAACCTGAAATAAGATAGACATATATAAATAAGCAAAAAACGGAATTGGAGGTGGTATAGTTGATGACTGGGGGGGGGGTTGTGACCCCCCACCCCGGTTAAACAAGTTTTATGCCAGGCAACACTCCCGGAGGTCGGCTATAACACCAAGACAGTAATAAAAAATTATGAAGAGGAAAAATATTTTAGGTGAAATAGATAAGTTAAACCAGATTTTTTTACTAATATAGTCAACTAAAACATAATTACAAGATGAATAGACTGAAAAAATCTTAATACTAAGTTACAGAAATAGAATAATACTAATTAACTAAATAATTACTCACTAACATATACACTATATATATACAAAATACTTAGCTCCCACCAAGCAATGAGACACGAAACCCATGCACACTCACATTTTTATAGACATAGTAGGGATAAATATCGCCGTATTAGGGACATTTTTAGTGTTGCCAACTTATTTTAAAACGATTCATACAATCTTTATTGTCTAAATTAGGAAATTGACTGGAAAACCCTGGTCAATAGCCTGGACGTCAGTATAATTAAATTCTTAACTATAGCTATTGACCAGGGTTTTCCAGTCAATTTCCTCGTATCTATTCTAACCCAGTTTTTTAATTTAGACAATAAAGATTGTATGAATCGTTTTAAAATAAGTTGGCAACACTAAAAATTTCCCTAATACGGCGATATTTATCCCTACTATGTCTATAAAAATGTGAGTGTGCATGGGTTTCGTGTCTCATTGCTTGGTGGGAGCTAAGTATTTTGTATATATATAGTGTATATATTAGTGAGTAATTATTTAGTTAATTAGTATTATTCTATTTCTGTAACTTAGTATTAAGATTTTTTTCATTCTATTCATCTTGTAATTATGTTTTAGTTGACTATATTAGTAAAAAAATCTGGTTTAACTTATCTATTTCACCTAAAATATTTTTCTTCTTCATAATTTTTTATTACTGTCTTGGTGTTATAGCCGACCTCCGGGAGTGTTGCCTGGTTTAAAACATGTGTAACCGGGGTTGGGGGCTCACAACCCCCCCCCCCCAGTCATCAACTATACCACCTCCAATTCCATTTTTTGCTTATTTATATATGTCTATCTTATTTCAGGTTATAGGAGTATTAAATGGTCACATCTGCCCTTTTAATCATCTTAATTTTAAATATCTATATATATATATATATATATATATATATATATATATATATATATATATATATATATATACACTGCTGGCCACCCAAATTGCAACACCAAGAAAGACAAGAGATATCACAACAAAATTTATTTTGTAGATAACATGTTGACCAAGTATCAAATGATTAAATTTATAGACTTCTGTGAAGTGTGGTTCCTGCCAACATCAGTAGCCAGAGTAGCCGCCATTGTTGGAGATCACCGCTGCCACACGCCTCGGCATTGATTCAAAGAGACTTTGGATGAGTTCTTGGGGTACAGCAGACCAAGCAGCTTCCACACGTTGCCAAAGTTGATCTGCTGTGGCAGCTGGGGATGGAATCTGGGTCAATCGTAGAGCAACCATGGACCACATGTTTTCTATCGGCAAAAAATCCGGAGAGCGAGGCGGCCAGGGAAGCAATTCAATCTGGCGATTGACGAAGAACCGTTGGACAACGCGTGCCACGTGTGGTCGCGCATTATCCTGTTGAAATATGGCTGTGGGCAAGCCCTGAAGGTAAGGAAGGACAACTGGCTCCAACATCTTGGAGATGCAGAGCTGGTTGTTTAAAGTACCGGCAATGCGTACTAGAGGTGTGCGAGAGTGATATCCAATGCCGCCTCATACCATAATACCCGGTGCAGGACCAGTGTGGCGGTGCATAACGCAGCTAGCTGTTCAGTATCCTCTCTTCACGGTGTCTCCAGACTCGAATGCGACCATCGTGGTGTTGCAGACAGAAGCGTGACTCGTCAGTAAAGACAATTTCATTCCATTCTGCCGTCCACATCCTTCTGTCATCGCACCATTGGCGGCGGAGACGTCTGTGGTTCTGCGTCAAGGGTAGACAAAGCAATGGACGTCTTGCGGACAGACCACTCTGCTGTAAACGGCGTCGAATGGTACGCGCAGACACTGGATGATGCGTTACAGACTGCATGTGCTGTGCTATGGTTCGTGATGTGACTGAGCGATCCGTCACTGCCATGTGTACAATTTGCCTGTCATCACGTGAAGTGGTGCGCTGAGGTGGATGCGATCGAACACGCCGGTCCGTCTTACCCTCCTGCATCCAACGACAACATATCCGCATTACAGCTGTTTGGTTTCTTCCAACACGACTACCGATTTCCCGGAACGATAATCCACAATCTCGGTAGGCCACTATCCTTCCTCTGTCGAACTCGGATACTTGATCAAAAGATGATCGCTGTTTTTGACGAGGCATAATTGATCGTTTTTTTGAAAAAACCACAAGAAAAACACAATTGCCGAACTTGAAATCGTCGAAATCTCCAAGCCTTAAATAGCGCTTTGAAGTGGCGCCACAGGCGCGCGTGATATGCGTCTGCGCTGAAATTCTAATCATTTGCATATCTCACCTCCGCTAATGCATGTTGTAAATTTCATGTTATTTGCATGTTTCCTTCAGGGTGTTGCATTTACAGTGGCCAGCAGTGTATATATGTATATATACAGTCGGACCACCATTCAATGGGAAAAGTGATCTGCAGCGAGTTCTTGGAAAAATGGACTCCATTTGTTATCAACAACTGCTTTACCAACACCTTATACCTTTTGGCCCATTTTTAGGAGGATCAAACTGGAAATTTCAGCAAGACAATGAGCCATGCCATGTGTATAAATCAACTAAAAACGGGTTTCAAAAAGAAAAAATTGAGGTCTTAAACTGGGCAAGCCTTAGTCCAGACCTGAATCCCACCGAAAACATGTGGAGCCATTTGGCTCGTAAAGTGTATGCAAATAACCGTCAGTATGATTCTGTGTATGTATTGGAACTAGCTATCATGGATGAATGGGACAAAATTCCGAAATATTTGCTCGAAAACCTAATTAATTCAATGAAAAATCGAGTATTTGAAGCTATTCACAAAAATGGTGGTTCAACATCATATTAGTTTTATTAAAAAAAAATCTTTTAACTAGTGGTCTTAAAATTTTGTTACAGATATTTGATTGGAAAAATTTGAAATTGTTGATAAAATAATTAGTATATTTAAATATCTCTTAAAAATAATATACATATATTTTATATTTCATTTATTAACATCAACCTAATTTAATTTTAAAAAATTATGCTATTTATAGTAAAATCATAAAATCCACAGTGTTCTTATAATTTTGTTACACACTGTATATATATACATTATCTACCAATAAGTATTTGGACTCCTGTGATAGAAAAGAAAAACAAAATTTATTCATATTCAATAGTTGGTAGAACCTCCAAGAGAGGCAATTACAGCCTCAACCCTCCGACGCATGCTTTCCACAAGTCCTTGTTTGAGGACTAGTGGTATTTCCTTCCACTCGGCTTGTAGAAGATATGCAAGTTCCTTCACCGATTTTGGACGGTTGTTGCATCCCTTATTTCGAAGATTCAACTAGTCCCAGAGGTTCTCGATAGAGTTTAGGTCTGGGCTCTGGGTAGGCCAGTCTATTCAGTTAACCCCATTATCGCCATACCAATCCATATATGTGTGTGTGATTGTGGGTGGGTGGGTGTGGCTTGCAGTATTTAAAAGTGCATTTTTTTTGTTTTGTTATGGGGGTTTTATTATTAGAGGTTCTCAGCATTATCTAATCAAATACTTATCTTGGCATACGCACCCACATGTTGGGAATGTGGGAAAAAAATGAAAAGGCATATAAAAGTTCATACCGACACGGAATTAGGAATTTTCATGTAATTTAATATGCATTAATTTCAGTTCATACTATATCTATCGAATTTAGATTGTATGTATGTAGCCACAATTTATTAACCTTTGGATCCCCTTGCTTTTCGATTTCATTACTTAGCCCAATTCCTTATAGATTCAGCAAACAAATTTGAAATAGTAGCAATGATTTCATTTGCAAACATCTTACAAGTATAAATTGTTCGATATGTGGAAACGGGGTCTGTATAGGTACGGGAGTGAAAAAGTTTGTGACCCACTGAATTACAGTTTAGTAAGAAAAAAATTCTGTAAGGAAAATCTTGTATTGTTTGATGATTTAACCATAAATTCCCCGATAAATTGTTTAATTTTTAAAGTACTTTAAATCCTGTAGGGTAAATCTTATTCACTTGATTTGAGCTTAGGTGTTTGAAATTGATTTCCCATTAAAAAAGATTTTTTACCTCTTCCCCCCAAAAAGTGGTGTAAATAAAATATATTCTGGGAATGTTTTTAAAATTTATTTTACCACAGTTGTTTTGATAAAAATCATCCCATGTACCAGTGAGGTTGTCAGTTGATGATATCGGAAAATTGTATGATAATTTTCCATCACTATTGTCGTAGGTAAAGAACGAGTGTTACTATAGATGTCTCAGTTCAGTGAATGTGTTATAATTACCATGTTACCAATTAAAAATAAATGTTAATCCAATTAAAATTAAAAATAATTTACTCGCAGTTCAAAAATATGTTTTGTAACAAAAACATATTTTTGTTTCAAAAATAATCAAAACTGTAACAAAAACATATTTTTGTAACAAAACATATTTTTGTTTCAAAAATGTTTTGTCAGTTGTGTAACCAACATTTTGCCTCACATTCTCACATTTATATATTGATATTTTTCCTATCTCAAAATGCAACTAGCTAGCCCTGGAATCGAATCTGGGATTTCAGAAGACTATTACAGTACTATAAGATGTCGACTTAGGACCTGTTCACATAGAATCCGTCAGCGGTAGCGTTGAAGATTCCGTTGGCACTCATTCGTTAAATGGCTCAATGATTGGTATATGATTGGTTAAAAATGTTTACGATAACGCTGACGGGTTCTATGTGAACAGACCCTTAAACATGTTGCGGTCTTCACCTTAGAATCTTATTTTCAGGATGAAGGCTGGAAATATCAAAGCTCTAGTCGTCATTGCAGAGATATTACAATAATGACACCAGACAGTGAAATTGGAATCATCTTCTGACATTGCACCGCGTTCACAAACAAATTCCGAAGCCGGTATACATTGGAACATTATTTCCCGTAAAGGAAAAGCTCGCGAAAAGAGCTAAACCATAGTTTAGTTTCACTCTATTGCGAGCTACTTGTATTATTTTTTCATTATGCTTTATTACAAAGCCTAAGATAAGAAAAACTTGATTTGTACTTCTATAAGAAACTTGAATGCATATTAGTTTCTAAAAGAAAAAATATTGCCCATCGCAATTATGTTAACATTAATGGTAGCATGGATTTTATTCGGGATTCATCGGAGGTAGATAATCACAAGACTGCTTAAAATAAATAAAAAGGCTTTTTTCTTTCATTCGCAATTCTTTTATCACTTTTCATTGCTGAATCTGAAGTGATGATAATAACAGGATTATCAACAATATTAATAGGCTTTCCAATAATCATGGTTAATAGACTTTTCAATAAACGATGGTTGATATGTAATGTTTCTCTTGGGCATTTTTAGAAGGATGTTGTCCTCTTCTCATCTTTTTTAAAGAGATGACTGTGCCCTGCTTCCTTTTTGGTTAGTGCCTTCCGAAATTTTGTCACTGATTCTGTTTTTAAGGAAAATTTTGGTTAGTACCTTCCCAAATTTTTTCACTGATTCTGTTTTTAAGGAGAATTTTGGTTAATACCTTCCCAAATTTTTTCACTGATTCTGTTTTTTAGGAGAATTTTAGTTAGTACCTTCCCAAATTTTTTCATCGATTCTCCGTTTACCGAAACTTTTGTTAGTACCCTCCCAAATTTTTTCACTGATTCTGTTTTTACAGTAATTTTTGTTAGTACCCACCCAATTTTTTTCACTGATTCTGCTTTTACCGAGAATCTTGGTTAGTACCCTCCCATATCTTTTCACTGATTCTAATTTTACTGAGAATTTTGTTTCAGGAACCTATCCAGATTATATTAATGAAACTAAAATTTATTTTCATAGAACTGTTTCAAATACTTAAATTTAGTTTCGTCATGTAAAATATGTATTGTATAAGAGCTAATAATTATACATAACCACATCTAAGTTTAATGATCAGAGTAAAAAATCATAATAAAAAATATTTTTTTCAGTAAAAAATGCTATTTTTGATCAGCTATAGAAAACCACCGTGTCCCTTTTCTGTTCTAGGGAAAACACTAGCATGGACATGGGAAAGGTGTGTAGAGTAACATGAATATTATATTATTAATTGACTATTTATTTATCTGTTGTTTATATCCTCATCTGAAGCAATTTTAAATGGTATACTACATTCAATAATTAAATATTTGTGATCATCAGTCTCTTTTTATATAAGCAAGCTATCCTGCAAATATCTCTTACCCAATATCACTGAACTATAAAATGAAGAAATAGCCAGTAGCGTGCAGAATGTAACGAAGGGAATTCATTTAAAATTAATTAGGTAAAGACACAATTTGATGGACTTAGAACGTGGGGAAATTTTCTTAGTAAAGTTGTAATGCACAGGGGAGTCGAGAGCCAGTCCCAGACCAGAGGAAAAGGTTCTTACAGGGCTTCTAGGAATCATGAAAGACTCATCCCAGGGCTCGGAGAATATAAAAATAAATTGTATAAAAATTACTAAGAAATTAATTGTTTTCGTCGTGTAGTTCCTTATTCATGTTGTTCTTCATGTTGTTGATCCTGTAGAGTATTGCATTTCAACCTCTCCGTTAACAAAAGAAATTCTTCTATCTCGGCCTGAGACCCATCAAAAGATTTCCGACGACTTAGGTGGCAATATGCTGACGGCAATTTTCCTTTTGTTCATCCGATAGACTTGTTCCACAGAACCTTAGGGGACATGGTCATTTTTCTTGATTTAGTCATCGCCACCGGATGACACCGCTGATGTTAGTTATAAATGACAGGAGACCCCCCAGGAGCTTTCATTCATGAACTATCAATTGTTAAGCAGCATCCTGGAGGCGTCGCGTGCCTAAACAAAAGGACTCGTGCCTTTCGCATTTTACCGAAGCGGCCCTTTGAGACTCTTTGAAGTGGCTTGGAGGACAAACTAAAAAGGCGGCCGCTTTAGACCCGGGGAAAATATTTCATTATCGCCCCAGGAAACCCATTTCCGTTGCTCACTTGTTCTAGATCGTTCGAATTTCTGGAGAGTGATGCAATATCCGGTGGAGGTTCTTCTATAAAAAGAGAATGGACCCCTCAGTCGTGGCTTGCGTCTTTTAGTTCCTGACACGTAGCGGATCCAGTTCTAAGAGCAGCCGGGTTTGCCGCCCTTACCGGTTCAGAGTCCCTTGTGACTGTTTGCAGCGACGATCTAGTTCCTGCAGGAGTAAACATACTCCACTAATTTGTCGGAGACCAGTTTTCGTGGAAGGAGCCTTTGCTACCTTATTTTCCAGTGACACTACGAACCTCAGTTCGCTACAGAAGATATATATTCATTCATAAATTTGGTGGCAGCGTTTTGACGAAAAAAAAAGCGACAGTAAGAACATTTTGTTTTCCTTAGTGACAGTCGCGTGTGTTCAGAACTGTGACTGTGCGAAAGTGCTATTGCGGGTGTGTATCCTGTGAAGTAGTGTAGAGCGGCTGACGTTCTTGTGAAATCTGCTAAACTGCTGCAGTGTTAATTTCCTTAGTGACATTCGCGCGTGTTTCAGAACTGAGACTGTGTGAAAGTGCTATCGCGGGTGTGTGTATCCTGTGAATTAGAGTAGAACGTTTGACGTTCTTGTGCCATCTGATAAACTTGCTGCAGTGCCAACTAGATGCCAGTCTTCACATCAAATTGTGAGTACCATTCTGTTTCTCTTTTGTGCTGGTATCCAACAGTAGTTTAGTAAATAATATTTTGGTTGTTTTCTCAGAATTAGGAGAATTAAATTGTTGAATTTAATAACCGTAATTAATAGCTTGATCTGAACTTAAAAGGTGTTAAAATAATTTTTAATTTGAGGTAAAATAAGAACTAGTGTTATTGTGTAAAGTAGAATTGTTATTGAAATAGTAGTGTGTTAAATTAGTTCCCAGAAATTAAGGAATGTAACTGTGCTCAAAAAGAAATAGTGTAACTACATTGTGTTTAACTATTTTGCATTGTGTATTTTTGTGATATGTTAAAAGCAAAGTGATTTATCTTTTATGAACCTTAAAATAGTAACATCGCAAGCGGAATTTTAAAAGTAATTTAGTTCATTTTTGTTAATGCATTGCATGTGTACGTTAATTGATTGTGTTGTGTAGTTGCATTTTGTGTTCAGGTTTTAATGTAATTACTACCTCAGGGTTTATAATAGTGTGTATTATTCTGTGTAGTATTGTAATAGCTTTGTATTCTGTCAAACATGGGTTCTCTTGTTCGTGCAAAGAAAGAGGACTTAGTTAACCTCGCTATAGAAATGAGTTGTGAGGTAGATTTGGGAATGCTGAAGCTTGAGATGATCAAAAAAATTGAAAGTTCAGCAGATTACAATGTAAAATTGGCTGAAGGGTTGTTAGCTGAAATTATGGAGACCCGTATAGAAAACGAGCAACGAGAGCGGGAAGAACGGTTAGCCCGGCAAAAACGGGAAGATGAATTAGCTCAACAAGAACGGGAGGATAGGTTAGCTCAACAAGAGAGAGTTTGAGCTAGCCAAATTAAGACTGAGTAGGGAAGCCCCCCAAGAAAGCCCGTCTGTTAGTACTCCGAGACCTGCGGGACACTCATTAAGGCACATAATGCAAAAATTCGACCCGGAAGAAACTGATATAAGCCTATACCTTTGCCTTTTTGAACGGCAGGCACAGCATTTAAAAATACCGGAAGCTGAATGGTCAGGCAGTTTAATTAGCCTAATACCATTATCAGTAGCGGCCATTGTGTTACGGGAAAAAGTCGAGGACACAAAAATATTCCCATGTTAAGAGCGTGCTTCTCGAGCGATTCAGGCTCAGTCCTGAAGCTTTTCGTCAGAAGTTTGTTAGACACCAGCGTAAGCCAGGAACCCTATGGAAAGATTATCTTTTCGAAATAAAGACGTATTTCGAAGGTTGGATAGAGGGTCTCGGTGCTACAACTTTTGAGTCGTTAAAAGATCTCTTTCTGGTCGACCAATTAAAACGGAAAATGGGAAGTGAAATTCGGGAGCAAAATATAAGGGATTGGGAGAATTACACGTCCCCTGAAACCTTGGTCAAAGACGCAGATCAGTTTGAGCTTATCAGAAAAACAGGTAAGCCCCCCAACCAGCCGAAGAAATTCGAGGGACGCGCGCCCGACCAACGTAAAATGTTTGGGGCTGTAAAAACGGGAGAGAAAGTTGAAAAACCCCCCGAACAACACGAACCCGAACGAAATTTAGATAAGGTGAGCTCCCCTCGCCCAAAAGAAAACCGCCGTAAAGAATGGAACCATAAAGAGTTCGACAAAAGGCTCGTGACAGACATTAAGTGCTATTTCTGCCACGAGGTCGGCCATATTAAGCCCCAGTGTCCGTTATTAACAAAAAAAGAAGAGGTTAACTCCATAGGTGCCGATTTGGAAATCACAGATCCCTCAAAACCATATGTGAGTATAGGGACTGTGAACGGCCAGGTATGTGAGATACTTAGAGATACGGGTAGTACGATTGATCTGGTTTGTAAAAGATTTATTTCGCCCGACGACTATCTCGGCGAAACAGTCTGGCTCACTCAGCCGTTAGACACTCGTGCCATTAACGTGCCCCTAGCGCGCGTAATTCTGAACTCCCAGTATGGAGATATAACAACAAAGGCCTGTGTCATTAGCGACAGGTCAAATCAACAAAGATACATACTGGGAAATCAAACGGCAGCTCTTCTGAGACAGGGTCAACAAAACTCTAAGAGCATGCAAATCAATGCAATAACGCGCTCGCGTTCCAAATGTCAAGAGAGCTGTACACAGACGCTTGAGTCAAACGATTCTCTTCGGGAGCGTTCGAACAATAGTCCCTCAGACGGGGAGTCAATCGTTTTGACACAACTGGAAAGGGAGGAACAGGCGAATTTGTTAGTTTTACCCCCCCCCCCTCGACCGCGAAGACCCAGCGTTGAGTCTATTAAATGTTTCCCCAGAGAAATTCGCAGACGCACAGCGGGAATGTGCAGAAGTGGCCGCATTGTTAAAAAGGGTCGAAGGCTCAGGTCAAACCGGCGAGAAGGGTTATGTGGTGATAAACGGGTTGCTGTGTAAACAACAGAGGGACCACTTTGGGGATACACGAAGTCTTTTAGTTGTCCCACAGGTATTCAGGGAAAAACTGTTGGCAGTATGCCATGAGTCAACAAATGCTCATTTAGATGCAACGAAATCGAAACAGAGGCTAGCCAAATCGTTTTTTTGGCCCCGATGTTACCAAGAAATGGAGGAATACGTGAGGTCGTGCGACGCATGTCAGCGCATAGGAAATGCTCAAGATACTAAGAGATTCCCCATGCGATTAACGCCTATAATTAGCGAGCCATTTGTCAAAATAAACATCGATGCTTGCGGACCTCTGCCCGAATCTGAGAATGGAAATAAGTACCTAATCACCGCTATATGTTTAGCTTCAAAGTTCCCGGAAGCAACTCCCGTGAAAAACCTAAGGTCATTATCTGTCACGGATGCCTTATTGCAGGTATTCAGTAGAACCGGGTTCCCGAAAGAGGTGCAATGCGACAATGGCACGTCGTTTACGAGCGAGTTAACGTGCGAATTTTTTGAGAAATTCGGCATCAAGGTGACGCATAGTTCAGTGGGGCATCCACAAAGCAACCCTGTAGAGAGATTCCACCGAACACTTAAGAGACTGTTAAAAGTCCTGTGTTTGGAAAACGGGGAGAGTTGGGAACGTCATTTACCAGCCTCGCTCCTCGCGATTCGGACTATAACGCATAATAGTACGGGATTCTCACCGGCCGAACTGTTGTATGGAAAAAACCTACGAACACCCGAAGTTTTATTGTACGAAGGTTGGATGGGAGGTTGTGAGGAAGAGAGACCCGTGGCAGAGCACGTCCTTACCCTAGTGAATAGATTAAAAAGAGCGCGACAGTTAGCTGCTTAGAAAATGGGTGAAGAACAATCTAAGCGTAAGGAAGCGTATGATAAGAGCGCAGTTAAAAGGCATTTCGAGGTTGGAGATTTAGTTCTGATTTTCTCTTTATCTCGACCTAGCAAAATGGCGCCGAAGTGGATAGGCCCAGGGAAAATTGAAGCTCGCATATCCGAGACGAATTATCGAGTGCAAACTCCCGGACCTAGACAGAAATCCAGCATTTACCATATTAATATGCTGAAGCCCTATATCAGGCGTCCCGAAACTATAAATTGGGTTTATGAAGGTAAAGTCGAAATTGGTACTGAGGATGATTTCGCAATCCACGTTTTTGAAACCGGTGCTACCGATTTCGATTACGAGGAGATTGTGCGCGAGAGCGAACTTGACGCTCGTCTAAATCTCACTCAAAAAAGGGAATTAAAGAAATTATTGTGTAGCCATGCAAATATTTTTTCTAATAACCCAGGAAAAACCGAGAAAGTTACGCATGACATAGAGCTGATCTCGGATAAGGTCGTTAGGTCTAGACCATACAAAACGTCACACCGATAGAACGAAATCTTGAAGTTGGAGATTGACAAAATGTTAAAATTAGGAGTGATAGAAGTAGGTGAGTCTGATTATACCTCGCCTATCATTTTGGTAGAAACCGATGGTCGTGAGCCGAGACCCTGTATTGATTATCGTAGGTTGAACGAAATAATTCGCACCGAATATTACCCCCTCCCCAACATAGAGGAAAGGGTTGAACAGGTTGCAGGATCCGATTTCATAACAATACTCGATCTTGCAAAGGGGTATTGGCAAATCCCCTTGACAGAAAGGGCCCAACGCATTGCGGCTTTTGTCACCTCATTCGGGACATTCAGGCCTTTGCGGATGCCTTTCGGGCTTAAAAACGCACTTTTCTTTTTCAGTAAGCTCATGGCTGACGTCCTAAATGGGTGTGAGGAGTATGCCGTTCCATATATCGACGACATCGCGATATTTTCTAAGACCTGGGACGAGCATCTGAAGCATTTAGATATCGTGTTAAGTCGTGTAGCGCAAGCGCAGCTCACAATCAAATCATCGAAATGTCGGTTCGCCCAAAACCATGTAAAATACTTGGGGCACATGGTCGGCGGAGGTTATCGAAATCCCGCCGAATTAAAGGTAAAATGCATTAGGGAATTTCCCCGGCCAGAGACAAAGACGAGTATCCGGGCATTTCTGGGTCTCACTGGGTATTACGCGCACTATATTCCAAATTATTCTATGATAGCGGCCCCCTTAACCGATGCGTTAAAAGGACGGGAGAAACGCGCGGCGGTTGTGTGGGACGAAGCTTGCGAGGCAGCGTTCACCACTTTGAAAGACGCTCTTATAAAAACACCTGTGCAACGAGCTCCTGATTTTTCTGTTCCATTCATTGTCCAAACGGACGCATCCGATCTGGGAGCCGGGGTAGTGTTGGCCCAACAAATAGGTGATAACGAACATCCTATCCTGTACCTGAGTAGGAAGTTCTCTGAGCCCGAAAGGAAATACAGCACCACAGAAAAAGAGTGCTTGGCGATCATATTCGCGTTAAAAAAACTTCACTATTATCTGGACGGAAGCGAATTCAAAATCGTGACCGACCATAATCCATTGGTATGGCTCAAGAAGAATGCCAGTTCAAATGGCCGTCTTTTTCGGTGGCAACTTATGTTGCAGCAATTTTGTTTTCGGGTAGAACACAAGCCGGGAAGACAGAATACAAACGCTGACTCTTTAAGCAGATACATTCCTTAAACGTCCGCGAATTACCTAGATTTGTAAATGTAGTAACCTAGAGAATTAATTGTTAGTACCATGAATTTATTTGTGTTTGTTTTTAGTAATCCAGTTAGTGCATGTGTACGTACTTGTTAGAATTGTGTATTTTTTTTTGTGTAGTAGAAAAAAAAACTGTTGGAACTGGTACATTAGATAGCAGAATTGGGAACCACCCACACGAAACGTTGGTTTTCAATATGCAACCACATTGAAAACTTTAACGGCAGGGGGGTTATGTAGAGTATTGCATTTCAACCTCTCCGTTAACAAAAGAAATTCTTCTATCTCGGCCTGAGACCCATCAAAAGATTTCCGACGACTTAGGTGGCAATATGCTGACGGCAATTTTCCTTTTGTTCATCCGATAGACTTGTTCCACAGAACCTTAGGGGACATGGTCATTTTTCTTGATTTAGTCATCGCCACCGGGTGACACCGCTGATGTTAGTTATAAATGACAGGAGACCCCCCAGGAGCTTTCATTCATGAACTATCAATTGTTAAGCAGCATCCTGGAGGCGTCGCGTGCCTAAACAAAAGGACTCGTGCCTTTCGCATTTTACCGAAGCGGCCCTTTGAGACTCTTTGAAGTGGCTTGGAGGACAAACTAAAAAGGCGGCCGCTTTAGACCCGGGGAAAATATTTCATTATCGCCCCAGGAAACCCATTTCCGTTGCTCACTTGTTCTAGATCGTTCGAATTTCTGGAGAGTGATGCAATATCCGGTGGAGGTTCTTCTATAAAAAGAGAATGGACCCCTCAGTCGTGGCTTGCGTCTTTTAGTTCCTGACACGTAGCGGATCCAGTTCTAAGAGCAGCCGGGTTTGCCGCCCTTACCGGTTCAGAGTCCCTTGTGACTGTTTGCAGCGACGATCTAGTTCCTGCAGGAGTAAACATACTCCACTAATTTGTCGGAGACCAGTTTTCGTGGAAGGAGCCTTTGCTACCTTATTTTCCAGTGAGGAGTCCTTTCTCCTTAATTTAATATTTTCATCGCTACCGGGTGCGTGCAGTGATCACCGCCGTTGATATTATTGGGGAGCCCTTTCCCGTCAGGAGAAGTGCCGTTTCTTCATCATTGAAGCAGAGCCAGTTCTGCTAGCCTAGCGGACTTCTGTGTTCTTACTCCGCCCCACGCCGATTAAATCGAGTGTGATTACCTAAGTTACGAAGTTCATCTTACATCTGTGCAGTGTACATATCTCATCATCATCAATTTGATTAATAAATTGCATTTGTTTTGTTTATGAAATGAGTGATGTATACCTGGTGTGTTTAAATCATCTTCTGGTTGACACTACGAACCTCAGTTCGCTACAATCCTAATGTCTCTGGGGCTCCAACTCTTTGTTCATTCTCCTCAAGTATTTTGACTCTTTACTCCAGAAACCCAAAACCGCAAATCATTATTATTATTATTGTAGCCAGACAAACATTACCCTGTAACGACTGTCTGCTACGTTCGGAAACCGTACACTCGGGTTTCCTAACCTCAAGCCCGATATTCGACGACTATGGTATTTCGGCGAATTATATCTCATTCCATTCCTCACAACTAGGACTCTCGAGCCAGGCTTTTAAACCCAGATATGGGTTTTTCAAGGACCTTATGGGTTTAGGAGGATTTTTTTTCAAAAATTTCCCCTCTTTTAAGTTAAAAATATAGCCCCAAAAAAGTAATAATTATTTTCCATTATAAGCATAATTTAATTATAATAAGACTTTAATTAAAAAAATACAGCTTACAATGACATTAGTATGTGTTTGAATGTAAAATGATTCAGTGAATGCAACATGATAGAAGTAGAGATCATTTCAATTGAATCGTGATACATCTCCCTCTTGCAAAACCATTCCATAATTTTGGTATTTGTTACGTGGTATGAAAGATGCATTCAGTAATCCCAAATATCAAATTTTGTCAAACTTCATGACCCATTTAACTATCTTACCTTTTTTCTTCTGCGTGTGTAGAGTTTTTTCGTGTTAATAGAATTGCAACGAAAGAAGCAAATTCTTTTAAAACAGAAAAAGGTAAAAGATCGTATGAGGGCAAAACAGGCAATAAATAGTTATTGCTAAAACTGTCACACCTGGGTACCTAAAATAGAACTGATAGAAGACATAATAGAAAGAGCATGTGATAAACGAAAACTAGTAAGCATAAGAAAAAAGATCTTCAGAAAAATAATTTGAAGGTTAGTGATGAAATGGATAAAATTTGAAAGCTTAATACAGTGGAACCTCGATATATCGAACCTCAAGGGGAACGAGAAAACTTCGAATTATCGAGGATTTCGAAACACCGAGGTTCGATTTATCGAGGTGATTTCTGACTGACTTCGATATATAGAGGTTTTCCGAAGAACAAACTGAGTTTCACCTAAATGCTATTGATTTTAACAAAACAACTTCGATATATAGTAGAGGTTTTGCAATAAAAAAATTCTATACAGAGAGGTAAGGAGCCAAGCCAAGGAAACTAAAAATTCGAACTATCGAGGTTTTCCTGACCAGTCCTTCGATATGTAGAGGTAAAAATAACATGGGAGTGTTAGTCGAACGAACTTTAGTTCCGATTAAACACATTTCCATCGAGTTTCCATTCCAGTGAGAGGAACTAAAAGGATGTTGACGAGAATCAGGAATTATATCTCGCAATTTTTAGACATCTTACGAAACCCTAATAAGCCAGCATCAAATAAATAAACAAGTAAAATCGCGGATAAAACACGCGGCGACTTCTTTCCTCTTCAATTATAATTTATATTCCTCCGTTAACATTGGCAGCTCGGAAGCGGCGAAAGGCAATTTTTTCACCCACGGTTAATTTTTTTTTTCCTATTTCTTTTCTTTTCTTTTTTTTCTTCTTCTTTTGCGACGACTGATTACGAGCCATTTCTTTTTCTTACTCTGCTGTTAAGAAGTTAACATTCGAGAATGGAGCAGGGGGAGGGGGGGAGGTAGATACTAACTCCTTACTTTCCCTCGTCTCATCCCTTCAGATATGTGTTTGTGTACACGAGCCTATAATTATATCACTTCGCCGATCGAGTAGGTGCAAACGTGAAGTGTCCACATTTTATCCTCCCAGACAGGGTTGCCGCATAACTTGGCGACATGCGTCACAAAGCTAAATACTAGCTTTATGTATGTATATATATATACATATATATATATATATATATATATATATATATATATATATATATATATATATATATATATATATATATATATATATGTATATATATATATATATATATGTGTGGGGGGGGGGAATTTATTCCCACGGTTGAAATATCAAAATGCAATAGCACTTATTCTTAACTAATATTTAATCAAACACAAACCAATTACAACTTATGGTCACAACAGATTATCACAATAAGAAAACACAGAATGTCAGTGCCCGGCTGACACGACATCAACACTCATCTAGCGTGAGCAAGATAATACAGCCTGCAGTCTGCATTCAGTAAAAGTAAAAAAAACAGCGCGTCATTTGCACCCAGCGAAAGTAAACATAGCGTGCGTTCCATTGAAAGCGGTTTAGTTGCAACTCGTTTGCTCAAGTGGCGCGTCATCCGTGTTGCCACAAGAGTGTAATTCTCAAATGTATATATATATATATATATATATATATATATATATATATATATATATATATATATATATATATATATATATATATATACACACATACATACATACATACACCTGTCTATGGCTGGTGGGGGAGGGGGGTAAAGAATAACTGAAACAGCGTTCCTATGCAGTTTCGTACAGTATTTGCTCGGAAATATGGAATATGAGTTTATAGATCTGTGCCTTAATATGTCGGCCTTGAGAGCAATTAACTCAACTTAAGATTTATTTTAAATGGGACCTATTGATGTTTTTCTTTTGTTTGTTTATCTCCCCAAAAATCTCACGGCACCCGTGGCTGATCTCACACTGACAAAATTACATTTTTGATTTTGCAACATTTTTGAGACTTTCAGTTGCTAGCTATTCATAAAACTTACAAGATTTAAATGCTAATTTTTATTCTGCCTGATATAAGAGGGTTTTTTAGTTCATTTGTGTTGAACATTGGATTATTTACCGTGTTTCAAAATATTAGGTCATTTCTTTTCCGTAAAACAAAATCGTCGTTAAACAGACACAACATCGTCTTTAAATAGAATTTTTTTTACGTTGGAGGGGCCGGGACTGGGAAATATCGTCTTTAAATGGAGATCGTCGTTAAGTAGAGCGTCGTTAAACAGAAAGCCAACTGTGTATATATATATATATATATATATATATATATATATATATATATATATATATATATATATATATATATATATATATATATATATATATATATATATATATATATATATAAATATATATACAAATACACACATATATATATATGTGTGTGTGTGTGTGTGTGTTTTTTTGTTTTGATATCTCGTTGAACCGAATTTTAAGGTTGTTCGGGGCACAAAATACTTAAAAAAAATAAATAAATAAGAGGACATTTTTATTTCCATAGTTTAAACTTACGTTAGTGCTTTTAGAATAAATTATACAAAGCGGCATTTCTACAATGATTACATTACAATATGCACTTGGGAAGAATACAACCCAAAGAACAGATAAAAGTCCCGCTCAATCATGAGGAACTATAGGCGAGGGTCTTCAAGTTTTGGCTTTTGGGGTCATTTTGGTTTCGTTTGCCATTATGTCTTGGATATCAGTTTCAGCTTTTATGCCTTTTTCTTTCTTAAGGTAGTGGTGCGATGTATGCCTTATTATGCAAATATTTATATGAAACTAATTCTTTATTTTTTTAATAGTAAGCCTTAAAAAGAAATATTTTCGTTCCAATTTAATATATCTATATATAAATGAAAGTATTCCAAATATGCATTATTCTTTACCCAAATTGCACTGCCTTACACACATAGGTAAGTGATTTGCTAACTCCTAAATGTCCTGGTTAGTATCATGAATTGTTATAATTTAAAGTTCAATTATCTCGAAATGGCAACAATGTTATACTCTTGCTCAATTTCAAGGAGATTCTAGTGGAGTGGATTGTGTATCTCCATGTGTTATTACATATTTTACTTATTTCGCCCCCTCTATACTTATATTTTTATTTATTTATTTATTTATTCCACTTCTTTATTTATTGCACTGTATACACTATCTGCCGATAAGTATTTGGACCTCTGTGATAGAAAAGAAAAAAAAATTTATTCATGTTCAATAGTTGGTAGAGCCTCCACGACAGACAATTACAGCCTCGACCCTCCGGGGCATGCTTCACACAAGTCCTTGTATGACGACAAGGGGTATATTCTTCCACTCGATTTGGAGAAGGCATGTAAGTTCCTTCACCGATTTTGGACGGTTGTTGCACCCCTAAATTCGGCGATCCAACTTGTCCCAGAGGTTCTCGATAGGGTTCAGGTCTGGGCTCTAGACAGGCCAGTCCATTCGGTTTACCCCATTGTCACCATACCAATCCATGGTGGACCTCGCAATATGACAGCTGGCGTTGTTGTCCTGGAAGTAACATGGGTCCAACCCGTAAAATTGCCACAACGTAGGAAGCACACTGTCATCCAAAATAGTGCAGTAGGCGTCGGCGTTGAGCTTACCATGAATTGGAACCAAGGGTCTCAGTCCTACCAGAAGAAACACCCCCAGACCATAATTCCACCTCCACCGAACTTCACTATGGGCACAATGCATTCTGGCAGGAGGCGTTCTCCAAGCAGACGCTATACCCAAACCCTGCAATCCGAATGGTAGAGGGTGAACCTTGATTCGTCGGCCCAGAGAACCCGTTTCCACTGATCAACGGTCCACTTTCGAGGTGCTTTGTACCACATTAACCAAACAGCGCGGTTGGACATTGTAATCAAAGACTTATGGGCGGCAGCATAACCATGTAAACCAAGCAGATGTGCTTCCTTACGGATGGTATTCCTCGAAACAACCCTCCCGAATGCCTGTTGAAACTCCTGGAGTATGTGGGCCATCGGTTGGGTGCGGTTCTTCCAAATTTCTTTGGACAGCATCAGTAGGTCTCTATCTCCCAGTTTCGTGGGTCTGTCAACTAGGAGCCCATTTCGACAATCACCGCTCACCATCCACTTCTGAATCACATAGGCCACTGTCGGTTTTGGGTAATTCAGCTCGCTAGATATGTCCCTTAGGGATCGGCCATTTCTGTGATACCCGACGATTATACATTTCTCCAAATCGGAAAACTCTGCACTTCGTGGCATCTTACATGCCACTAATGCCAATGTTGTTTCCTAAATGATATTTAATGCCGGAGGGTGTGACGTATACCAGGACTGTGCAGATATCGTCATTTGCATGGGTGTCCAAATACTTATTGGTAGAAAGTGTATAACTGTAGGTATGTCTGTTTCCACTAAACCGCACAATTAGAAGGCAGGTATGCAGTTATTTCTCTGCGTGTATATATATATATATATATATATATATATATATATATATATATATATATATATATATATATATATATATATATATATATATATATACATACATACATACATACAGTGAAATTTCTCTAGCCAGCCACCCCTATTCAACGGCCATCTCTGTAAACGGCCTTATTTTGTTTAGTACCGATTAAACACTCCATAGAACGAAAGTTATGGAAGAAACCTTTTCGATGGTCAATGATCAAAATGGCCACTTTCTTTCAGAACCATGACTAGCTGCCATAGTTTCATTGTGCATGCATATATATACAGAGGCTGTTCACACATTTTTTAGACGATGTATATTGTATTCACAAAACTAAATTACATAAAATTCTTGTGTTTTAAATGTTCTATTTGACATCCCTTATTCTGAACTATCTTTCGACACCGCAATTTCCAGGATAATAATGCCTTTTGAAGTGTCAGAAGAGGTATTTTATCCCATTCCTCCTAAACAGCTTTCCAGAGTCCTGTAAGGGTTTTGGGACGACGTTTGGATAATGCAGATTTTAAAAGTCCGAAACACCAAAAGTCCATAGGTTATACATCGGGAGATTTTGTAGGGATATCAGTGAAGGGTATGGCCTTGATACCAGTTTTTTGTTCCATTTCTTTTAGGAAATTTACAGTGGATTTTGATGTGTGACTGCTAGCTTTGTCCTGATGGAGTCTCACAGATTAATGGCACTGTGGGTAAAGCGATGGTATTTCCTTCAGAAAAATTGGCGATAAAATATGTTCCTGATAGTATTTGGAGTTAATCTTGAATTTTTTTTCCACTCTCTTTATTTTTAACTTGCTATTATAAGAAAAACTAGTAACAATCATGAATCCCTTAGAAAAACTTTCTTTCGGTTCTTTGAACCATGTACTTACATTTTTTTCTCCCCTTTTATGATAATAAATGGCTTTTTTTTTTGTTGCAATCATTTAAATACACCCATGATTCATCTATTGTGACAATTGTTTTCCATTTTTCTTTGGATAAGTGTTTCTCATATAGAATTCTGCAGCGTGTCCTGCGTTCAGCGATATGATTTGGAAGAAGACGTTGCATATTGCGTTTTTTCGCTTTCTTAAGATTTAAATCAACGATTATCATTTTGTTTACAGTGGACACCGAGCATTTTAATGATTTTGCAACTGTCCTTTGACTAGGGGGATTTTCTTTTACCATTAAACAACGTACCTTTGCAATAGTCGAAGATGTCCGTTTTTTCCTTGGATACTTGTTTGGAATTTTGTCCCACTTGAGGTTCCAATTTGACGTTTTTTTCCTTTCTTGTTGACGATATTACCTATCGACGCTTTAGATATCACAAAACCATGACTCTCACATCGCTTTTGGATAACGGAGTATTCATATTTCTCTTCGGAAAGAGCATAAATGTAGCCTTCGAACCACTGCTTTGTTAAATACGCCATTTTGAATTAAAAAAAACTTTCAAGCCGCAGATGATAATTTTGACTTTTAAAAACATAGTACAATTGTAATTATTCCTTTTGCAGCAAACAATTTTTTATTACCGCTTACCAAAATTGTCTAAAAAATATGCGAACAGCCTCTGTATATATATATATATATATATATATATGGAGTAAATCTAGGATAGATGGCCATAGTTTTTAAAGATTGAAATAAAAATTCTTAGAATGCAAACACAAGAAATATTTATGCATATTTAAAATTCTTATACATATACTCATCATATTTTGGGCAGAATATAATTAAACATTGAGTACAAAAAGTGGGAAACACAGTTTGAAACCAAAATGGCAGATCTCCATCTCTCTTTCAAGCCGAGGAGAGATGGCTATACAATGCAAGAAAGAAAAAGTGAAGTTAAAATAGCAAAAAACAACACATTTCATATAGTTAATTATAAAAAAACATATAGCAATTTGTAAAGATGCAATTATATCACGGAAAATGTGTGAATAAAATTCGAATAAACAATATTTGAAATATAATTTCAACCCTTCACTTTTCGTAAAATTGTACCACATTTTTGACAAAGGTCTTGATAGTTTGTACACGTTTCATTTAACCACTTCATGCACCTTATGCATTTTATCCAGTCATCCTTTTTGGTTGTGGTATTGTATTCTTCTCCATAACCAACACAGTGATCCGCATCAAATTCTATTCCCTCGTTATCTGTAGAATCTAATAATTTCAAATGTATTTCCCCTTCTTCGCTACTGGAAGTGTCGTGTTTTTGTTTTTGTCACTTGTATCATTAAAACGGTGCTTTATATCCAGTTTTCTAGCAAATTCTAAAGCGAGAATTCTCACATCATCTCGAGGAAATGGGAATCGGTTGTTTCTGCATTCGTTTAATGTGTTTACTAATCTTTCTTCGTTTTCTTTTCCAAACATCGGACCAGGACCCATGCTGCCTTTATTGTAATTATTGGTCTTCAATCGGCGCTCCAAAGTCTTGCATGGAACGTGAAATGCTACAGACGCTCCTTTTACCGAATATGATCCCATTTGCACAGCCTCCATTACCTTAGACAAATCATTTTGACTCCAGGTCCCTCGGTTTGAATGAGGTTTTCTTATGTATTTATTCGGCATCTTGAAAAACTGGAAAAAACATCGTTCGGCATATCATATTATTATTCTGCGTTAAATATTTATATTAGTTAAAATTGAAACAATTATATCCATTAATATAATTATAATCATAAAAGTTATATAATTATTTTAAGTATAATTATATTTAGTTGAAATTCTCACTCCGTATAATTTTGAAATATTGATTAAATGTGGTCATCTCTCCTCGATTTTATGTGGTCATCTATCCTGAAATTGAAGGACAGATGGCCACCCAATTTAAAGCATCACTCCGCCATTGTACGTCTTTGTTTTAGGCTTAGAAGCAAAGATTGGATTATATACGTGCCTTAAAAGTCCATAAAGTAAAAAAAAGGTAACGTACGTATTGCAAAACATTCAGATACCTAACTCAACAAAAATATTCAACCACTAAATTAAATAAACATTAACATTTCACTTACTTTTTATAATCGAAAAACACAGCTGTACCTCGCAATGAATGAACTCGTTGAACATTTTCTACGAAAAAAGTTTAAACTGCCATATATGATCAAGTTTTGGAAATATTAAGATTGGCCATCTCTCCTCTATGGCCATCTATCCTATAGTTACCCTATATATATATATGTAATACTAGCTGAAAATCCGTACTTCGCTACGGAGTACATTCAAATTAAATACAACAGTCAATGTATGCAATTAACGCCAAAAATATGTATAAATATATTTATAATAAATACAACGATCAATGTATGCAATTGATGTAAAAATACGAAAAATATATTTATAAAAAATCGTAACGGATATTTTATAGACAAAATAATGTAGAAGATAATATTCAAATTAAATCTAATAGAACATACTAAAGAATATAGTACAATTAATATAGTACAGTTTGATGAACATATCTTTTACTGTATTTTAATAAATTTTGGATAATTTCCAATCGACTGCCACATTAGCAAAAAAAAAAATATTTTTTGTCTATTTCGTTGTTATACACGTGACGTAAAATTAATTTAAAGTACCAGAAAAAGAAATCACGTGATCAGAATTTAATAAATTAAATTCTAAAAATTAATCTTTAAAAATTCACCAAAAATCAGAAAATGGAAGTAAAGATTCGAAAAATATTACATTTTAAAGGAATTTTTAGGATCTTTCTCATGATATAAATTTTATATTCCTCAAATTATTAATTTAAATGCAAACTTTAAAAAGATTACTTAAACAGCTTAAAAATTTAATTTTAAAAAGTTTAAGAAGAATTTTTCAAAAATCTTTCTTAGTGCACCCCTACACTATAAGAAGAATCCCCATGCAAAATTTCGGCCCTTTAGGTCCAGCGGTTTGGTCTGTGCGTTGTCTGTCAGTCAGTCAGTTACGGAACTGTTTTATATATAGAGATAATGTGTGTCATAAATCGTATGCATGAAAACTCGTAAAAATGAAATTCTTGCATTTTACAAATTTTACGAATCTGATTCTTTCGGAACCTAGTCTGATGTGAAATTCTTGCACTTTACGAAAAAAATGTTTCGGGTATTATACATTGCAAGCATTTAAAATGAAAAAATATATATATCAGACTATGAGAGAGCTTTTTTGGTGAATCGGGCAACCCTGTCCGAGTTCACAAAATGCGAAGGGTGGAGCAGCTGTAGGACTTTCCTTACTTCCATAGATCTTCACCGATCGTGATGGCAATTTTTAATTTCATTTCTTCTAGTACAGGCACTGGTTCTCAGATCTTTCGCTTTCTATTGAGGTGTCACTGCTGAAAAGAGTCGGGTTATTATTAACTTGATTGGATTCGGGCAGAACAAAGAAATCTTGATAGAGAAACGATTATAATATTTTACGACTTTATTATACTAGAAATAAATAACATCGATTTACTTCAACCATAGTTTCTTACAGCTCGGCAAAATATCCAAAACGTAAGGGCAGTACGGGAAGATACGTATTTACAAGCCGCAGAAAGGGGTACAAGGGGGCCATTTGACCCCTGTCCCTGAAGATCAAGAAGCCCGTAATGTTTACGATACATTAAAAAACTATTCATTAAAATTAAATAAGATGAAATGATGGAACTTACAGGAAAATTTAAAGAAATAATTTTAAAGAAATGCGTGTGAAATATTATATTGAAATTTTCATCAGAATTTGTGCCAAAGTTCCAGCGGCACAAGTTTAGCATTTTATTACTTTTTATGACATTATGTATTGATGCAAATATACTATTGATTAAAATTACAGTGCATTGTTTTTAACGATTTATGGTTCACTATTGATACCAACACCATACTTATAATATTTCACACCATACCGAAAAATGAAATATTATATTTGTATGAAATATTGTATTTATTATAAATTTTATTATCAGTACATACTTGGTTTAGTAAAAAATTATTGAACAAAGTTCGGCTTAAAATCATCTACCTCAAGTTTACACCACAATACTCCAAAATCAGTGCTTTTCTCCAAAATCAGCCCTTTACCGTTGTGACTGCAATGGAAGGAAACCCAAAACCTATTTTTAAAAAAATCTAAAATGCGCTCTATATTTTCTCAAGAGAGTCTTTAGTGATTTGTGCAACTATTCGTAAACTTAGACTCAATATAGCCCCAAAAAGGTGAATTCTGGAAAATCCCTCCAACACAATACTATGAAGACTCAGAAGTTACCGAAATAATTGACTGCGACTTCATGAATCACTCAGGAAGTACAACATAATTTAACATGATGAAGTCAAAGAGTATGAAAATGCAAATCGAGTTCATTTTTCGGTATGGTGTGAAATATTATAAGTATGGTGTTGGTATCAATAATGAACCATAAATCGTTAAAAACAATGAACTGTAATTTTAATCAATAGTATATTTGCATCAGTACATAATGTCATAAATAACTGACTTAGTTTATGAATAAAAATAAATTTTACTGATGCGAAAACAAGAAAGTTGTTCGCCTGAGGAATAGCTGCATCCCTGGTAAGCAGACGGAAGCCATTGTCGTCAGGCAAGGCTGACAGGAGGCGAACCACAGTAAAGTCTGCCACATGAGACGGTGGGCTGAGCTTACATATCGTCGGCCTTTTCTACTGGAATGTTTTTCATAATAACTGTTGCCAATTTTATCATCAAGGGCAAAACCCCGCCTCCTTTGGACCAGGGCCGCCAAGAGATGAGAGGCAGGGGCGTAGCTACCGTGGAGCAGTTGGAGCGAACTGCTCCAGGCGCACGAATCGTGGGGGGCGCAAAATCTGAAAGAGTGAATTAAAAATTTGTGAAAACTTTTGTATAAATAATCTTAATTTGTCAGATTTTCTATAAACTATACAAAAAATAAATGAAATATTTTTAAGTAAATAAAACTGTAAGTACCTAAATATATTAGAATATACTTGACTTACCATAATTTTGATTTCAGAAAATTTTCACTGTAAATTTAACGCTTTATATACCTCTAATAAACCCATAAAAATGTATGATGATTGCTAAGAATGTTTAAAAGCACTACTATACATATTATAAGTTGTGTTTTACTGCAAAGAAGTTACACGTATCCGGTGAATCCCACGAGTGCCAAATATAAACTTTTTTATATCCGGTTCTATTAGTGTGAGGGATAACATGAGATCACTCTGTGAATTATGTAACGTTGATTCTGCGTTTGCCTGGGTAAATAACTCATCCGACTGAAATCGAAATTAGAATTTAAAATATCTGCAATATCGCCTCAAAATTTACTGCAATCATCTGCGCAATTCCTTGAAGATTTGAGGTTTTCTGAGCTTATTTCTTTTAAAACTAATTTCTCGTTAATAAAAGGGAGGAAGAGAAGAAATATTATGTTGAAAACGCATTTCAACAATGCTTTTCCATTTGTCAAAATACCTGGAGTATACATGCATTTAACATTTTTGTTGGAAAAACTCCCCGTATTTCGGAGCAGTTGGCACATATGAATCCATTTCAATTACATCTATTGAATGATGAATGTAAGCAGAATGTATCAAGTTATTTAGAAAAGAAATCAACTATCAAATATTAAAACTAATATCGCGTATGACGGGTTAAAGCAGTAGCGTAGCGAGGGGTGGGCAAGGGGGGTCTATCATGCCCCGGGCGCCACTCGCACAGGGGCGCCAAATGCTCCTTTTCACTAATTCTATATATTATATTACTATATGTTTTTCGGAAAGGGGGGCGCAAATAAGGTATCATGCCTCGGGCGTCAGTTATGCTCGCTACGTCACTGGATTAAGTACTTCCAGTTTCACTATTCTGCGTTTAAACGGAAGAGTAATGCTATAAATAATATTTGTAGACAAAGGAGTGTTCAGTAATCTGAATAATTAGTTAAATTTTTCTTAAGTTAACCGAAAAAGACTGAAAAAACGGCAAAGTACAAAAACACATGAGCATTGACATTTGTGATTGACTTTCAATATTAGTGCAAATCAGATGCAGTAATATTGCTTGGTTTGGAGCACTGCGGACAATTTTTGCTACACGAGGGCTAATTAGACCAGGACCTTCTGCCTAAAACCGATTCCGAACGGCTACAAACGTCCATGCCAAGAGTGGGATTCGAACCCACAGACTTTGGTACCGAATGCCAGCGCCCCAACCATTCGGCCATCGCCCGCGAAGCAAAATTACAAATGAACAGATGTAATTGTTTTTGTGTTGCAAATGATGATAGTTATTAGCATAATGGTCATAATTAATTGAATTTGAATCCCGTTAACACTACCGAAGATCGCCCGGTGGCGTAGTGGTTAAAAGTGTCAAGCTGCCACGCCACAGGTCCAGGGTTCGACCCTGCGACTGGACAAGGTCGACTCAGCCTTTCATCCCTTGAGTGGGTCGATAAAATAAGGATCAAGCATGCTTGCGAACTAAACTTTGGGGGTCCCACGACAGGCTGACCACCTCACCGAGACATATGCTGCATGGAACCCAAAGCCCACGGTCAAGAAAGCGGAGATGGGCACCGCCGACCTTGGTCCACATCGGACTGTAGCGCCATGAGTTTAGTTTAGTTTTTTTAACACCACCGAAATGAATTGCATGTTTAATCGGGGGCAACGTTCACCCTAATTTCAAAATGTAATCATAATAAATAGAAATTAAACGAAATTGTAATAACAGTTTTCAGTTTTACCTAAAAATTTTCTAGTTTTGTCGATAAAATAAGTTTTAGTTAGGAAAACGATTGAAAAAAATAGTTGCATTCGGGCAAAAATGGAAGCAATTATATAATTTTATTAGTAGTAAAATTATAGTTCAATATTAGTTGATTGTAAAAACTCAGAACAGGTTTACGTTTAGTCAAAACATTCGAAATTAAAGAGAAGTTAAGACTTTATGACCGACTAAGTCTAAGTGGAAATATTGTATATCAGTTTATAAATACTTTTTAAAAAATTCTTACATAAATAGTATCACTAATCATTTCTAAAACTTTCTTTCAAGTTCATCTTAAATTAAAAGAAAAATTAAGGATGAATCAATGACTTCTATACGCGAAGTTGCTGAACTACTTTTAATTCACACCGCAGCCTCAAGTGGCTTCTCTGACATTATTACAGCGTGCATGATTTTTTTAAACTGTACCGGTGATGACAGCGATATCAGAACGAAGTTTTTGAAAGCTGAAATTAATCAAAACATATTTAAGAAGCAACATGTCACAACACCGGCTTAGCTCTTTGGTCGCGATATCAATTAAAAGAACAATAGCTTGTCAACTTGATCTAGAGAAAATGATTGACCGACTTGCAAACGAGAAAGTGAGAAAACAACCATTTTGAAGGATTTTTATGAGCAAACTAAACATGCTCAAGTAAATTTTGTCAACAGAGTTTATAAAATACGTAGTAAATATTAGTGGGTACTCCGTACTTAAAGAATTATAATTTGTTTTATTATTATATTCATATTTATTAAATTGAATTTCTTATCGTTGCAATGTTTTGAATTTCAAATAAATCGTTATTAAGTAAGGTTTTAAATCGAAATAAGAGTAGATAGAAAATAAATTTCGCCAGAACTCTTCCAAGAAACAAGTGGGCGCATCAATTTTACTTGCTCCAGGGCGCTGTATATGTAGCTACGCCACTGATGAGGGGTAACTGGCGCACTTTGTTTCAGACCCCTAACTGCCGGAGGGGCCCCCCAAAAAAAATTTTAAAAATTAATTTATTAGATTTCATCCAAAAGAAAATTCTGAAGCTTGTACCGTACTTCAAAATTCAAAATAATCTCCTGAAAAAAGGGGCCCAAAAATATAAAAAACATTATTCGATTAATTAGATTTCTCTTACTCCAAAATAGTCTCTGAAAAATACGCGATTTAGTTTTAATGAAAATATAACTGTTTAGTCCTAACTGCGATAAAATTACACTCTCTCTAACAAATTAAAGACAGTACGAACTATTAAAATAGATAGCAAAAAAGCTTTGTGGATGGAAGGTATCACATTTATTGGAGAATATAACAAGAGAGCAGTGCAATGAAATGTAATAATTATGTTAATCATTCATGTAATAAAATTTTAAGTATGAATAACTTAATTTGAATGTATGTTTTCGTCTTTTTCCATTTTTTATTTTTCTTGGGGCCTCCAACAGAATTTTGCCTTTTTGTTAAAGTCCCTGGGCAGCCCTGCTTCAGACTGGTGTCTTCACTATCAAAGTGACCAATCCAAGTAAGTTTACAAATACTTTCACGGTGATCACCACAGAAGTTTAAGGTTTGGTTGCCCAGTGGCTAAATAGTTAAGTTATCAATCAGCCTTCCATATCGTGTGCGCGGGTTCAGTTATCGGATAAGACTTAATTGTATTCTGGGGAACTAATCAGTCTTCTGCCTGGAGTAAGGCCTTCAAGTGAGCTTCAAGAAGAACCACAATTCTCCGACCATCGCCAGTGTCATCGTTTGTCAAATAAAATATAAAAAAAATCTTCTGTGTGTGTCTGTTTATGTTTCCTGTTTTTTCTTCATATGCACACTGGACTGGGGTCTTAGATAGTCGTTAGTCCCAAGGAACTTAGTAACAACAACAAGTTTGCTAATGCTAGAACCAATAGAATATTGGGATTCGATTGTCAAAGAGTTTATAGAGTTTTAACACTTCTTTACCTTTAAAATTTGGGTGTATATAATTTGAAGTGGCACTCTAATGAATTAGATTCAAACACAGTTCTAAATTAATAAATGTTTATTATAACTTTGCACATAAATTTGCTTTTCAACATAACTACAGCGTACTACTAGTACGAGTATACATAACATTCATGCAAGGGATATTATTCCCGTATAAATACTTTGCAAGAAAATACAGTTTGCAATACTCACAATACTTGAAAGTCAACCAGCAGTGCTGCCACGTAAACTATGGGCCACAGAACGCTAAATAACTTTCGTCTAACACGAACTCGCGTAGGTTATCATCAACCTAGCTAAGCAACTCGAGCTGCTGCTCGCAAACTAGTTTCACTTCCTTTCGCTTCCTCAACACTTCGTCTCTTTAATCTAGCTGCTTGGTATTTATACCAACCGCGTATGCCTTGAAATTAGCATATCTCAAGCGGCTTCTTTAATTTATTCACTTAAAAGTTCGATTCTTGGGAATCGAATCTTATGTAAACCTTACAAGTTTACATATATGATTTTTACTTGCATTCTTTTTCACTTCAATTTTCTAACACGATTTCTTTAAGGGGGAAAAAGGACTTTCAAATTTGAATTTTTTAATTTACAATTTTTAACCCTATATACAAAATGAGAATAATTAATTTTCTGTTTTACTACATTGAAAACCCTTAAAATTGAAAATAAGGAAATTTTAGCAGAATAATGCCTGTTTTTAATTTTCTTTTCTTCAAAAATGTTAACGTTTTTCAAAATGCCCGATGTGCATTCTATATTAATTAAAAGCCTTCAATTTTGTATTGTAAGTTTACCATATGTATATAAATACCAATGTGCATTTAATTTTTTTTTTCAGGAATCTAAACTCTTAAATAATTTTTTTCTATTCTGCCTGTTATTTCTTTTAGTTTTTTATGCTTTTACTTTATTATGGAATATGTTCCTTCTATACAACCAGTGAAATTGCTTTCAACTTAAACAAGAACTCATAAAATTACATACGAATGAAATAATACGCGTACATTGATTTTTTTTTTTATTTCTCGTTACTCATGAGGGTACTTAAAAATCGGATGATGATGAGTGCCGAATCGTGACCTGCAAACTTGCCCGCAGATTTGAAAAAAAAATATATATAAAAAAAAAATTGAAACGACAGTTGAGTCGCGATTCCACCACGCCCAAATTATGTTTCTGGGTGGTTTACAAAGCTGGCCGATTGCTTCGTTTATCCACAAAAACAGAATGAAGACGTTCTTATTCCCACCACCACAATGAATGAAGTGCAAAAAATTGGATCCAATTTCGGCAAATGGCCTCTGCTTGTCCTATGACGCGCTTTGATGATGGATAAGGGTTTTACCAGGAGGGGGGGGGGGGGACAACACCGATGGAGTAGGAAAATCTGATGAGTGATTGAGAAAGTTAATTAAATTATACGCATTCCGCCATTTCACAAAAGGGAAGAATAACTTTAATGATGAATCATTGATCCATTATGTGGTGATTTAAAACATACGACTTCGATATAAGAAGAATAGTTTAAGGGCTTCATTCTTTAAATACTCAGTTTGGCGTCTCAATGTTCTTAAAACAGCAATAATAATAATAATAATCCTCGAATTAAGTATTATGACGGATGATACTATTGATAGAACGATACTAGACTTCCATGAATGGGCATTTATATAACGAGCTAGATAACTGCATGAAACAGAACCACTTGTATGATTTGAATATAAAAAAGGATCATCCCGAATCTTTCTTATAAAGAAATTATCTCAAAGTTTATCTTAACGTAAGATCTGCAATAGGATAATTTGGCTCAGCATGCCTGGTACAATGACTCTGAGGCATCGTCTAGTTAATTTTTTGGCGCTGAGGTTCAACCATGTATTATTTCCTTTAATTTTGAATTAGACTACACGAAGCGAAGCAGCTCTGTGGGGTCAGTTATTTTATCAAAATAACTTTATATCTTAGTGGAGTGTATAAGAATCCATTCACAAAATATTTAATATTCTTGTTTAAGTGCAACTAATCAATCTTCTTACTTCTTTTAAAAAAGGTAATACTGGAATGGCTTACCTTTAACATCCTCTGAATAATACTTGAATGATAAATCAACACTAAAAACTTTAGTTCCATACATATGTCCTTAAAATGCATTTAATAATTGACTTCATTTTAACACATAACTGTTGAATTCATGACACACCGAATAAACATTCGGAATTAGGTTTTACAAAATAAATAATTGACTGCAAAATGTCAACAGTTTTAACAATAATCTGAACAGAATCTTTAACAAAAAAAAGAAATTTGGAATTGCATCCAACGTAGCGAATTCTTACATGACATTGCTTAGAATAGAATATACACCACAACAGATTAAACATTTCTTAGCCATTTTCTTGCCATTACTTAGAATCGAATATGCAAGAACAACAGAATAAAAAACATTTTAGCTTGAAGAAAAAAAAGGTTACATAGTGATGCCGTCTATTGACTAGAAGCACAATTAGAATACAAATTACAAACAATATGATGAATAAAATGAAAGAATTATTATAATGAATTATTTAAAAATTAAAATAAAAATAGTAAGTCTTTTATGAAGACTGAACAAGCTCTATTCTGACAAAATTCATAGAACCCGCCTTCGGGGGCTGTCTTCCGCTCTAAATTTTCTGCAACAAGACGATGGTTCTTTCCAAAGTGGGCTGGTAAGACTGATGTGTACTAACCCTATTGAATTCACTCACCTCAATGTTAACCTATGGAGAAAATGTGTCCACTATTGACAGCTACATAATTGCTGATAATCCAATAAAAATGGTATTTTCAGATAGCCTGAGTTTTTCTGCCCCTTACAACAGGATTCATTTTAAAAATTTCGTCCGCTAAAGGAATTTAGGAGCGTTTAAAACACACTATACCAGATTTTTCCCCAAAAATAATTTAAATTTTAAAATATTTTTTTTAAATGAAAAATACCCCAAGGTGTAAAATTTCTTATTCTGTTACGGAGTAATTTTTCTACTATTTACAGCTTCATAAATGCTGATAATCCAGTAAAAATGGTATTTTCAGAGAGCCCGTACATTTCTGCATCTTGGAACAAGATTCCTTTTATAAATTTTAACCACTAAAGGAATTGATGAGTGTTTAAAACACACTAGATTAGATTTTTCCCCCGAATAATTTAAAGTTTAAACTATTATTTGCATTTTTTTTAACGAAAAATGCCCCAAAGTGTAAAATTTCTTTCAGTCCATTTTTTTTTCAATCCAAGTCGGCAATCCTTGGATAAATTTTCTCCATAGGTTAACAATGAGGTGTGTTTTTGAAGATGAAAAGTTTCTCATAAAATAAATATTTATTTGTTAAAAAAAGTCTTTTCTTTTTAGATAATATGAAACCTTTTTTAACCCCAGGGTTTTTATATCATTTTCAACCCCCGTTTCCTTGGAATCCGGATGATGCCTGAAAGGCTAGGATGCTGGCATTCTGTACCAGGCTGAGGATTTGTGTAGCTGCTCGGCGTTGGCCTTGTACTGTTACTACCGATTCAATTAGTCTTCTCAAAAGAAGATAGTTACCCTCCAAAATCAACGAATATTTTCTTAGGGTTAAGAACTTATAAAATGATATAAAGCCTTAGAGGGCATGAACAGTAACTAAGAACTTTTTGTGAAGCTGGGTAAGGAAGCTATTTTGAGCTAAATATGCAGCACTACTGACCAAAATAATCCAGAAATAGATACAACTACATATCACTATAAAAATCATTGTAAAAAGAAGTTCCGTTTGAATTCCTGTACCAAAAACTGTTTTTTCATCGGGAGCAGATTAAAAGAACTCCTACACAGTAATCCAAAGAAGGCAAATGTGGTTTCCTTGCTACAGCAGCAAAACTGTGTAAGAGCGAATTGCCATCACGATGAGCAGAAAAAAGTCCCGAAAATCAAGTTTAGGCTACAAAGACTTCAAAATGTATGTGACTGTAAAAGAGCTTTGACTATCGAATGTACTTGATTTTGTAAGTCTTCCGTGGTTTGGTTTGGTTTGGAGCGCTACGGTCAACTTTATACTACACGAGGGCTAATTAGACCGTGACCTACAGTTTAAAGACGATTCCGAACGGCTACAAACATCCGTGCCAACAGTGGGACTCGAACCCACAGGAACTGAACTAAATGCCAGCGCCCTAGCCATTCGGCCATCCCCTGGCCTGAGTCTTCTGTGACTGTTTTCGTTTTATTCCACGTGAATTATCTTTTCACATGTATCACAGTTCTATTCATGTCACTTGCTTAAAGTTTGGTTTTGAGTTCCAATGCAGAAACACAGAACATGTTCATAAAATGGCACAACATAAAATGGAGCCTTTTAGCTTAAGTACAAAAAAAAATTTTTTTACTTAAAAAATTAAAAAAAATTTTTGTTGTTTTTTTACAAAGCAAATATTTACCTTCGGAAGAGTTTTGACAAAATAACCTCTGTGACTGCAACAATGTCAAAAATCCTCAAACAGTCTACTGAATGTTTTTACAAATAAGAAAATAACATACACCGCTCCCAGACTAACAGCTTTTTAGGAATTAAATTATTTGACGGAATTCAAAAGAATCGTACTCCCAAGCAGGCCTTTGACAACACTCGGGACATTAAACTTCCCCAGCTGAATGTTTATCAAAACCTGAATAGGCAATTCCTCTCTTTTTTTCAGTTACCGAAGCCTCTTCGAGGCTTTACTGTTCCTTAATAGCTTCAAAAATGGCTATATCTCACCTCGTACATCTCACTCCGGCTGCATAATGCAATCAACATTGTGCCAACAAACCAATACAAAGGATTGAAAATTCTAGCCATTTTAAACCCGATACGATCTCTCGTGAACTGAAAATTCACCAAGTAAATTGCCTCGCGCCCTCTTAACCGTGTGTATACACACTGTCCTCCGTGATTACAGGACCGGGGTAGTTCTGTTGCCACATTACGAGCTCGCATCGTGACTATTAGGTTCTCCCTATCCGTCTCTCTGTGCGAATTCAATTCCGTGTTGGAAGAGCGAGAAGAGGATTATGCCGTGCCATGACTCAACAAAACCGTTTTATGGACGCTTGGTCCACTATAATTCCGACTCCAGTTGTGATAATAAGCCGTCCCTGTTATCATACTGCAGAAAGAGAGGAAAAAATTCACCATTAACATTCCCCCTCCATTACGGATGGAACGATCTTACCACGCGATTCAGTTCTTAGGATTCCTCGTTTTGTGGCATTCTTTCGGAGGGGGGACGACCCTCCAGTTACGCTGATTTTTTTTCTTCTTTCGTGGACATGGTCAGTAATAGAAGTTTATGACTCGGAGAAGGCAGAGGGTGCAGCCGAGTTGTTCCATTTTCTCGCTTCGGTAATTGGTAGGTTGATGGTGCGCTAGTTTGCGGGACCGCCCGTCCCTGTTTGTTTTCGCCGCTCATAGGTGTTTGGTTTGACGCCTGACGTTGGCATCACGATTTGAGAAGAGCCTTTTTTTTTTCTTTTATCTTTTTATTCCGGGATTGTTTGTTCTGGTAATCCCCTGTCAATTGCCTTTGAGCAGGACGAAAGGGTGCTTAAGACGGTGGTTATTCGCTAACCTTGCAGAAGTGCTCGAAACTGACAGGCTGGGATTAAAGCCTTTTTTTAAGCAGCTGTGCGTAAAGATCCTCGTCAACTGAGAGACTAGAAACGCTAACATTTTATAACACAGAATTTTTCCCCTGGGTATAAAATATTAGAATGGTGTTAGAGATGCCAAATTTTACTAAATTTAGTAGGGTGAGTGTCCCAAATATCGCCCCTGTGCCTAATATCGCCTACTCGTGTTTCTAAAGTATGATTCGCGCTATGTATGAAAAAATGCAGTAATTTCTTAGTTCTGGGTTTGTACTAACAGCGGCGATAGCGACAACGCTCTTATCACTGACAACAGAAACTATATGGCGCCTGAAGTTGTTTTGGCTGTTGTCTTCGTAAACTTTTGCTCCAAAGGATAAGAATCCAGTGAATGACCAAATTCTAATTTTGCTTATACCATTTGAAAGTGCATTAAACAGAGACTTTCCTAGCAACGCCTTTTAACAGGTGCTCCTAATTTCGCCTGGTTGGCGATAAGAGGAACAGGGGTAGGCGATATTAGGAACCGCTCTGGAGTTCACTGGAAATTTCAATGTTTCCAATTTAGCTACATAACTTAAACTGACACTGGTTTTGGAGCTGGTTGATCTCAGGATACCAAAGGAAATAGTTCTTAGGGATGTTCTTTGAGTTTCCAGCCTAATCAGAAACTAAAAAGTGGATGAAAGGCCGAAAAAAATGTTAGAGTAGGCGATATTTGGGACACCTACCTTAGTTTAGATTAGCCTATGAATCATATCTCAATAAATGAAAACAGAAAAGGCTCGAAGGTCATAGTAATTTGGAATCTTCTTCCCTTCCGTTTGAAATATTTTATAAAGACATTTGTTCTATTCAGTCGGTGGCATAGTTAAGTAATTTTACATTACATTTCTGTCGCTTAAGGTTGCCGTGTACTAAAGCTATTGGATTCGCTCACCTCACTGTTAACATATGGAGAAAGTTTGCCTAAGGATTGCCGACTTGGTTTAAATTTTTTTTAATTGTACTCTGTAATAGAGAAAGAAATTTTACACCTTGGAGCATTTTTCATTTTTTTTAAATGCAAATAATATTTTAAAATTTAAATGTTTCGGGTGAAAAATCTGGTATAGTGGGTTTTAAACGCTACTAAATTCCTTTTTCCTAAATTCCATTTGAATTAAGAAATATCTCAAAAATTAAGTCGCAAGAAGCATTTAAAAATTTTTTTATAAATTAAAATTTTTTTTTAAATCTTAAAAATATAATAAGATTGGAAATTTCTTTTAAGGTATTCTATATACTTATGGTGAAAACTGTATATGTACAAAGTTTCATATCTCTGTGATAAAAAGTTTTTTTTTTTTTTAATTAACTTCCAGCGTTCCCTTAAGGAATTCAAACCGAAGCAACAAGTTTACAAATTTCTGTTTCTACCGTAAATGATGAGGGCAATAGAAAAATCGAGCTCTGAAAGTCGATTTTGAAGTAAGGTTGTCCAAACTCTACCACTGCCATTGTGTCTTTTCGGAAAATTTTATGAGTTTATTATTTTTTACTTTTATTTGATATTTAAACTCAGTGTTATTAGATATTCAAATGAATTTTTAAAGTCTGTATTCCCTTCCCTTATCTACATTTTTGCATGCATAATGGGTCTGAAATCAGCTAACTTTCACATTTTATTGTCTGCAATTTAACCACCTAAATGTCCCGTCCAACGGCGCATCCATCTCATAATGGGGGAAGGCTATTGTTATATCCTTTTAATAGCAACTCTGAGGAAATGACCATTTGGCTTTCCTTGGGAATGAAACATTTAAAGCACTAATCGAAGCCATAAATCCTTCCGGGAAACGAGATTTTAAACGTACACAGTGGTGACTTTAATCTGTCAGACTTCTAAAGTGCCGGGTTGATCTTAATGGGTTAATATCACGCGACATCCCTCGAACTGTTGCTTTATTGTGATGCTTAGTGAAGGGCAGATCCCTTATGTATCTGGTTAAATTCATATTAGCGTAACAATATAAACGGACTTCATTTAAAGATCTGCTATTATGTTTACAATTTTTTTTCAGTCCGAGTACAATTGCCATTCATTTGGGAACAAAAGAAACCACCAGTCATCTCATTAAGACATTAAATATTTCAAAATCTTTTACTACCTGATAAGCTCTGCAAATGATCTCTTACATCTGTCAGAAAGCTTGTAACGTCATAAATGACTACTCACGTCATAAATAATTTCTGTGTTGCCTGGTTTCTGCATAACTGTCAAATTTAATGCTGAATCTTTCCTTAAACTTTTATTCACCACAATTCCAAAAAAGAGACATAAAACCAGCTCGCGTGAGTTTGTAAGTGTGCCCGGAAATCAACATGTTAGATAAGTCTGTTTGCGTGCTTGTAACCCTGAACTGCAGAAAGTTTGTTATAAGATGGAAAATACACTACGTTAATTGATGATTTATCTTACTACCTTTCATGAATAATTGTATATAGTTGTACTGTATCACGCGTAACTGGTAAATTTAGACCTTTTAAACCTGTTAAAGCCTCAAAAGCTGTTAAACTTTCCTTTTTTTTAAAACTGCAGCCCACGAGCACACAGAAGTGCTGGAACACAACGTGGCATAGACTCGACTAATGTCTGAAAGTATTCTGGAGGCAATTATCACCATGAATCCTGCAGGGTAGTCCACACATCCATAGGAGTGTGAGGGGGTGGAGATCTCTTCTGAACAGCACATTGCAAGGCATCCCAGATATGCTCAATAATGTTGATGCTTGGGGATTTAGGTGGACAATGAAAGTGTCTAAAGTCAGAAGAGTGATCCTGGAGCCCCTCGGTAACAACTCTCGACGTGGGGAGTGCCGCATTGTCTTGCTGGAATTGCCAAAGTCCGTCGGAATGCACAATGGACATGAATGGGTGCAGATGACTGGACAGGATGCTGATGTACCCGTCACCTGTCAGAGTCGTCTCTAGATGTATCAGTGGTCTCATATCACGCCAACTGCATACGCCCCATACCATCACAGAGGTTCCACCAGCTTGAACAGTCCCCGGTTGACATGTACGCTACATGGATTCATGAGGTTGTCTCCGTACCCGTACACGCCATCCGCCTGATACAACTGGAAACGAGACTCGTCAGACCAGGCATAGTTTCCAGTCATCAACAGTCTAATGGAGGTGTTGGCGGGCCCAGGCGAGGCATAAAGCTTTGTGCGATGCAGTCAAAAACGGTACACGAATGGACATGAAGCTCCAAAATCCCATATCAATGACGGCCCGTTGAACAGTTCACACACTGACACTTGTTGATGCCCTAGCATTGAAATCCGCAACAATTTGAGGAAGTGTTGAGTGTCTATCTCTTTTAAGGATTCTCGTCAGTCGTCGACGGTCCAGTTCTTCTAAGGTCTTTTTCCAGCAGCACAGCTGTCAGAGATTTCATGTTTTACCGGATACCTGATATTCATGGTACACTCGGGAAATGGTCGTGCGTGAAAATCAAAATTCATCACAATCCAAAATCCATCACTACCTCGGCGATGCTATGTCCCATCTCTCGTGCGCCGACTATAACACCACATTCAAAGTCACATAAATCGTGATAACCTGCCATTGTAACAGCAGGAATCGATGTAACAGCTTTTCCAGATACTTGTTGTCTTATATAGGCTCTTCTGACTGCATCGCGTTACGCTGATTGGTTGCATATCCCCGTTATTTGCATGAGCACGTCAGTACCAGTTTTTTAGCTCTTCAGTATATATATATATATATATATATATATATATATATATATATATATATATATATATATATATATATATATATATATACTATATAGCTGAAGTACACGGCGATGCCCGGGATTTTAAGAATGTTTGTTAACCAAAATCAATTTAAAAATTAACACAGTATAAATAACATAGAAAAATATATGTGAAATGATATACACGTCTCAGATTTTCAGCCTTTCATCATTGTAGTACTAAAATCTGAAAAGTAAAAATGTCAAATTCTCTAATGTTTGTTAACCAAAATTAATTTAAACTAAACACAGTATAAATAACATAGAAAAAAAACCTCGTGAAATCTATAAATATATAAATTTATAATAAACTCCTCAGAATTCAGCTAGAATTAGCCTTTCATCATTGGGGCAAAAAAAAAGAAGCTGCAATTACAGGTTCAGCAGAAATTTCCAATAGAACCATGATATGGCTGCAGCGTTGCCTCTTAAAAAATGAAGTGTTTGATTGAGGGCTGAAAACCATTCAACTCCTCTCCACATTTAACTCCTATAAACATCCTCTACATATTAAACTCCTTTTCTCTCCATAATAAACTCCTCAGAATTTTGGGACATTCAGCCTTTCATCACAGTACCACTAAAAACTGAAACATCCTCTCCAGAAATATAAATTTATTAATTTCAATAATTAAACACACACAAATGTATAAATTACGAAAAAGTTTTTTAACCAACATTTGAATAATTCGTAAATGAAAAAGCATATGAAAATAAAGATAATAAGAACTTCCGGAATTGAAATTAATTACCCTTAATTTTTAATTAATAAAAAACCAACATAATATGAATAAAAACGATAGTTGTTTAAAACCATATGAAAATAAAGCTATTATAAAGATAATAATAAAAAAAGCATAAGAAAATAATGCTTGCGCATGAAGTTAACGTTACGATATAAATACAGTAATAATGATATAAACTGCGTGCATAAAATATTTAGCTTTTCAAGCGAAATAAATTAATTTTTAGAAAAAAACTACTTTTAATCGAGAAATTAAATACATTGCACAAAATTTTGATTTTACCAACTTTCTACCCTACAATTTACACCCTACTTCTTTTAAATAAGGTGTAAATATAAAGTTTTAACAGCCAATTAAATGCCAGTTAAAAACGATTGTTGTTTAAAATCATATGAAAATTACGCTATTATAAAGATAATAAAAAAAAGCATAGGAAAATAATGCGTGCGCATGAAGTTAACGTTACGATATAAAGATAGTAATAAAAATCTATATATATAAAACAGTTCCGTAACTGACTGACTGACTGATTGACTGACTGACATACAAAGTACAGACCAAACCGCTGAACCTAAAGGACTGAAATTTTGCATGGCGATTCTTCTTATAATGTAGGGGTGTACTAAGAAAGATTTTTGAAAAATTCTTCTTAGATTTTTTTAAATTAAATTTTTAAGCTGTTTTTGTAACTTTTTTCAAGTTTGCATTTAAAATAATAATTTGAGGGTTGTAAAATTTATATCACGAAAAAGATCATAAAAATTCCTTTAAAATGAAATTTTTTCGAATCTTTACCTCCATTTTCAGATTTTTGGTGAATTTTTAAAGATTAATTTTTAGAATTTAATTTATTAAATTCTGATCACGTGATTTCTTTTTTGGTACTTTAAATAAATTTATCGTCACGTAACAACGAAATAGACAAAAAAATATTTTTTTTCTTGCTAATGCGGCAGACGATTGGACATTATCTAAAAAAATATTAAAATACAGTAAAAGATACGTTCCTCAAACTGTACTATATTCTTTAGTATGTCCTATTAGATTTAATTTGAATATTTTCTTCTACATTATTTTGTCTATAAAAATATCCTTTACGATTTTTAAAAAAATATATTTTTTTGTTTTTTACATCATTTGTATACATTGATCGTCGTATTTATTATATATATATATATTGGCATTAATTGCATACATTGACGTTGTATTTAATTTGAATGTATTCCTTAGCGAAGTGCCGGTTTTCAGATGGGTTGGAATCATGAAGCTACAGTATCATCAAGCATCTGTAGCTTCATGGTTGGAATACTAAAAGTTTAAAATAGTGGCAACATCTACTGAACGTTTGTGAATAGAGAGTCGCATCGTTCAAAAGTTGTTGGTTATTTATTAATTAAAAATATTGGAAAGTTCTTGTGGATCTGTAAATATACATGTGGTAGCAGTTTTAAAATTTATAAATTATCAACCTACACAGGTGATAATTTATCCTGCGTTGCCCGGGATTTTAAGAATGTTTGTTAACCAAAATCAATTTAAAAACTAAACACAGTATAAATAACATAGAATAAAAAGCATGTGAAATGTTATTCGCATGAATAAAAAGAATACCCAACATAAAAAACCATAAATTTACAATAATTTCTTCAGAATTCAGCTAGATTTAGCGTTTCATCATTGGAGCGAAAAAACCCTGAAAAGTAAAACATAAAATATATACATCTATAATAAACCACTGAAAGCTGAAAAGGAAAAATGTCAAATTGTCTTTAGGAAAGTAAAGAATTTTGAAAAGTAAAGCTGAAAAGTAAGAATGTCAAATTGTCGAATGTTTGTTAACCAAAATCAATAAACTAAACACAGTATAAATAACATGGAAAAAATTTAGCCTTTATCATTGGAGCAAAAAATCCTGAAAAGTAAAACATAAAATGTATAAATTTATAATAAACCTACCAAAATCCATTAAAAAACTAAACACAGTATAAATAACATAGAAAAAAAAGTATATGAAATGTTATACACATTAATAATATGAAAAATAAAATAAAATAAAAATACTAATTTTTAAAATAATAAAATAAAATAAAAATAATTAAAAAATAATAAAATAAAATAAAAATAATTAAAAAATAATAAATAAAAATAATAATAATAATAATAATTTTAAAAATAATAAAATAAAAGCTGAAACAAAAAAGCCTCCATAAAAAAGCTGAAAATACAGGTTTAGCAAAATTTGTACGACCCGTATTCGAACCCGAGGCGTGGAGCGTAGTAAACGAGCGACTTGACCATATGCGCCACAATGACATGCTACTTTATTGAGTAAATAGAAAAATATTCGTACTAAGATTACTGGAAAGTTGCTATGGGTTGGTGAATTTACATGTATTTATGGAGTAAGAGGAGTTTTAAGTCAGAAGTAAGTTAGCAGGATAGAAGCTTAGTCTTTAACTCTTCAATAGACACAAAGACATAAGCGAGGGGGATTGCAGTAGCGATTAAAAAAGATCTCGTGACACTTAGCGTGGTTGATTCGAATTTTGCATCGCGTGTGAGAGTGTCAATATGCCTTTGGATCCGATTTATTTTAGAGTATAAAATCTGACTTGAAAGATTATTATTTTCATTTATTATTCTGGTTTAATATATGACTTGAAACTTTTTGATTTTACTTATTTTTATCTTTTCACTCGCTGTTTGCCAGCTAACCCTAACGTGGACGCCATATTCAGAGGGGTGATTCCACAAAGAGTAATAGCTTACATTTAGTTTCAAAAATTGTTGGTTTTTTTATTAATTAAAAATTAACGGTAATTAATTTCGATTTTGAAAGTTCTTAAGTCCCTCGGATGTTTTTAAAGACGCCTGTATGTAAAATTTCACGATCGCTGCTCCTAAATTGTGGATTTCTATACAATTATAGACAGACAGACAAATGTTCATTTTTATATATTAGATATACAGGGTGATTATAATTAAAGTTTAAGTTTCAAAACGCTATAAAAAAAGAACCACTGATGAGAATGACGTCAAATTTGAACGGCGTGTTATTGAAGAAGTCGGAAAGCGTATGGCAGAAGAACAAATTTAATTTCAAATTTTAGCAACAGATGGCACTGTAAGTGGCAGAATCCCGACGAGAAATGAGAAATGATTCGTAAAACAACGGCTAAGGTGTAAGTCACACATTAAAACGCATTGACAAATTAGAATTGTTGAGTAATTTTATTTGCATGACTGTACATATCACATCGAAAGGGACAAATCGGTTTCAAGAGTTTTGCCGCGACATACCGCATAAGAACCAATCATCAAAGAAGTTCGGAAATGTCGCGAGACTGGCGCAAAACATGTTCAATATGGTGTCCACCGTTGTGTGCAACAAGTTGAAAGCGACAAACAGCATGTTCCACAACGGATCTCAGTGTCTCCGGGGTGATGTTCAGAATGTGTTGCGAAATGCGTGCCTTTAATTCCGCTAAATTTGCAATTGGAGCACGGAGCACAACATCTTTGAGATAACCCCACAGCCAGAAGTCACACGGAGTAAGATCACGTGATCGGGACGTCCAGGCTGTAGGGAAATGACGGCTGATAATTCGAGCCTTTCCGAAATAGCGCCTCAGCAGCTGCTTCACGGGATGTGCAATGTGCGGAGGAGCATCATCTAGCATAAAAATGATTTCATCCACACATCCACGCTGTTGCAGAGCTGGAATGACGTGGTTGCGCAAAAGAGACGCATAGCGCTGACCAGTGAAGGTAGCGGTAACAGGACCGGAAGCATATGTCTGCTCGAAAAAATTGGCTGTAGGATGAATGATGCCGTAAAGCCGCATCACACCGTGACCTTTTCAGGATGAAGTGGTACGGGGTGCGTTGCCAGTGGATTTTCTGTTGCCCATATTCGACAATTCTGGGTATTGACGTACCCTGCAGATGGAAATGGGCTTCATCTGTGCACAAAATTTTCCACGGCCATTCATTATCCACTTCCATGCGACCAAGAAATTCTAACGCAAACGTCTCCCTTGCTGGTAGGTCAGACGGAAGCAACTCCTGCACATGGCCAATTTTGTACGGATAGCATTGCAAGATGTTTCGTACAATTTTCAGCACCGTGCTCGTAGGCCTGTCCAATGTTCGGGCAATTCCTCGTGCACTGCACGGTTGCACACCACCGGCCGACCCCTCCTGTAATGCTGTGGCCACTTCTTCAACTACCGTCGAATGCACTCGTTTTCTCCCTCTACCAGATTGCACATCAAATGAACCTGTCGTTTCGAATTTTTGCATCATTTTCTTCAGACCCACGACACTCATTGGACCAACGCCGTCTTTTATACCCTTCAGTGTCCTGAACTTTTGCAGAGCTACTCTTGCACAATCATCGTTCTTGTAATACAGCTTTACCAGCAGAGCGCGGTCCTGCAGTGAGACACCCATGGGGAACGTCTGAGATGCGAAAGAGGAACAGCCGTGTACCTGGCGGTTTTATAACACTGAAATGCGTCGTGCACATGACAGGTATTTTAATTTACATCTTCTACCGCTTACAGCGACATCTGTTGCTAACTTTTGAAACTAAATTTTTTCTTCTGCCATACGCTTTCCGCCTTCTTCAATAACATGCCGTTCAAATTTGACGTCATTCTCATCAGTGGTTCTTTTTTTATAAGGCGTTTTTAACAAAGCAGTGGTTCGAAGGCTACATTTATGCTCTTTCCGAAGAGAAATATGCATACTCCGTTATCCAAAAAAACGATGTGAGAGTCATGGTTTTGTGATATCTAAAGCGTCGATAGGTAATATCTTCAACAAGAAATGAAAAAAACGTCAAATTGGAGCCTCAAGTGGGACAAAAATTCCAAACAAGTATCCAAGGAAAAAACGGACATCTTCGACTATTGCAAAGGTACGTTGTTTAATGTTAAAAGAAAATCCCCCTAGTCAAAGGACAGTTGCAAAATCATTAAAATGCTCGGTGTCCACTGTAAACAAAATGATAAACGTTGATTTAAATCTTAAGAAAGCGAAAAAACGCAATGTGCATCGTCTTCTTCCAAATCATATCGCTGAACGCAGGACGCGCTGCAGAATTCTATATGAGAAACACTTATCCAAAGAAAAATGGAAAACAATTGTCACAATAGATGAATCATGGGTGTATTTAAATGATTGCAACAAAAAAAGAGCCATTTATTATCATAAAAGGGAAGAAAAAAATTTAAGTACATGGTCCAAAGAATCGAAAGAAACTTTTTCTAAGGGATTCATGATTGTTGCTGGTTTTTCTTATAATGGCAAGTTAAAAAGAAAGAGTGTGGGAAAAAATGTCAAGATTAACTCTAAATACTATCAGGAACATAATTTATCACCAATTTTTCTGAATGAAATACCATCGCTTTACCCACAGTGCCATCAATCTGTGAGACTCTATCAGGACAAAGCTATCAGTCACACATCAAAATCCACTGTAAATTTCCTAAAAGTAATGGAACAAAAAACTGGTATCAAGGCCATACCCTTCACTGATATCCCTACTAAATCTCTCGATGTATCACCTATGGATTTTTGTGCTTTCGGACTTTTAAAATCTGCATTATCCAAACGTCGTCCCAAAACCCTTACAGGACTCTGGAAAGCTGTTCAGGAGGAATGGGATAGAATACCTCTTCTGACACTTCAAAATTCAATATTATCCTGGAAATTGCGGTGTCGAAAGATAGTTCAGAATAAGAGATGTCAAATAGAACATTTAAAACAGAAGAATTTTATGTAATTTAGTTTTGTGAATACAAAATACATCGTCAAAAAATGTGTGAACAGCCTCTGTATATATATATGTGTGTGTGTGTGTGTGTGTGTGTGTGTGTAGTAATGTTTAGATATATATATGCTGAGGTGCCCATTAATCTATTAAGGCTGCTTTGTACTAACCCTATTGGATTTGCTCACCTCAATGTTAACCTATGGAGAAAATTTGTCCGAGGATTGCCGACTTGGATTTAAAGAATATTATTTTTAAATTGTACTGCGTAATAGAGAGATACATTTTACACATTGGAACCTTTTTATTTTATTAAAAAAATGCAAATAATATTTTAAAATTTAAATTATTTGAGGAAAAATCTGGCATAGTGTGTTTTAAACGCTCGTAAATTCCTTTGGTGGACGAAATTTATAAAATGAATCCTGTTGTAAGGTGCAGAAAAGTTCAGGCTATCTGAAAATACCATTTTTATTGGATTATCAGCATTTATGTAGCTGTAAACAGCAGACATATTTTCTCCATAGGTTAACATCGAGGCGAGGTAATCTAATAGTGTTAGTACCCAACAGCTTTAAAGGGGATTTTAAAATTAGATGTTCTATATATATATGTGTGTGTGTGTGTGTGTGTGTGTGTGTGTGTATACAGAAGGTCGTTCGCACTTTATGGAAACGATTTTGATAGTTAAGTTTTATGTATAAATGCCGTATTTTATGCGGTGATTTGCTTCTATCTGATAGCCATGGTTCTTGACTGAGGTAAATTTTACATGAAAGTAAATTTTTGCTTAGTACTGTCATGTCAGTTTTACCTCATTCCTCTTGGACCGTTTTCCAAAGTCCGTTCAGTGTTTTTGGATGCCGTTTTCCTAAGGCTCATTTTAAAAAACCGAAATGGCAAAAGTACATTGGAGAAGAGTCGGGCAATTTTACAGGTATTTCATTAAATGGTATACATTTTATTCCTGTTTCTGATTCTTTCTTTGCTAAATAAGCGGCAATTAATTTAGACGTGTGACTAGAGGCTTTGTCCATAAGAAGCTGAACTTTATCAATGTCCTTTACATATAAGGCTGGAATTTCTTCTTCAAAAATTGGTTCTAAAATATTCTGCTGATAGTAGAGGGAATTAATTTTGGCTTTACTTGAGACTTTTTTTATTTTTAATTTGTCTTTGTAACAAAATCCTGCTACTATCATGAACTCCTTTGAGAACTTTTCAGTACACTGACGTAGCCATTTTGTACGGTCATTCCCGTCAGTTGAGCAATAGAAAATTGATCTTTTTTTACTACAGTCACTTAAATACACCCATGCCCCATCGAGTGTTACCACAAAATTTCATTTTTCAGCAGCCAGGCGTTTTTCATATAATTTTCTACAATTTGTTTTTCTTTCAGCAATATGCTTTGGCAAAAGCAGAAGAACTTTAGGTTTAAATATCTTTTTTAACTTCAAATCTTTATGAATGATTTTACTTGTAACGCCAGAAGACATTCCTGGTTTCAATGCAATGGATCTTTTAGTCGGCGTATTTTCTTTTAGGATCAGAGACTTCACTTTCTTGATATTTACCTGCGCTCGAACAGTCTTAGGATGAGGTTTAGTGGTCATGTTTTCATTTTTACTTTCAGTTAGACGTTTTTTCCCTTTCAAATTTAATATATTATAAATACCTATTTTTGAAATGCCATAACCGAAATTTTTACGCTTCTTTATAATTTGTTGATACGAATATTTCTCCTCGGAAAGTGCAGTTACGTAACCTTCGAGCCATCTATCAATTTTAGGAGCCATTTTCAAAATAAATCTTTTATTTTACATTTCAATCAAAGCAAAAGCAATAGCAGATGATTATTCTGAAGTTGTCAAATATTCATCTCAAAATGCAAACGCCAAAAACAAATTGCAAAATCGTTTCCATAAGGTGCGAACGACCTTCGGTATGTGTGTGTGTGTATATATATATAAACATAATCATCTGAAAATAATCTTCTCTAATTATCTTAATTTAATTTGCTTTCAAAGACTCCATCCATAAGTTTTTTTTTTCAACGCTTTTCTTAATTACTTATTGTGTACTGAAATGCAGACGGATTGCGTGTCCAGAAGTCACTTTAAACCCGTGAACCTCGGGTTGAAGATCTATGTTACAAGGCAAAATGTCACCTCGCTTTTCGTCGGCTAACACATACACATTACTCTTACGTACACGTCTGTCACTTTGATTTACAACGTTCATTTTCTCCCATGGTTTTGGTCCGATCGAAGCTCCCTACTCCCGAAAACAGTTCATTAAAAGAAGCAAAACTCATTCCGCGGGCATCCATTTGCGAGCACCGGACACTTCGGCTAATTAAGGTCCCCATTTTAAACGACACCGACTCCGTGACACGAGCATGACCTTCTTCTCCGGAGAGGATTAAGGGAGTTAATGAGAAAACGAGGGAACCGATAAGAATCGGGACCCTCTGTGGTGCTTCCCAGACGCATCTCACCATCTCGGCCGAGCAGGGGGGAGGGGGATGAAAGGCGTCTAAGCGTTTCCATTAATTATTTTTGCGAAAAAACGGGGGCCGGACTTCCAATTCTGGCCCGTAATGAGAGGGGACCCGGTATCGAAATCGCTCATCACTCATATAATGACGCGGTGTGTCACCACCTCTGGGTAGCACGTCTCCTACTTCGCACCTGTTTTAATCCTTCGCAATTGGCAGTTACAAACAACGATTTTTGCATAAGATAAAACGAAAGAAACTACCCTACCATGAAAAAGCCTTGAATTCTTTAATATCGTGAATGGATTGGTGTAATTTTCTTCAGAGACAAGAAAAAAAGGATGAAAGAAAGAAAAAAAAGATATGGCATGAAGTGTCCGACATCCTTATATCAGATAAAAAATGAAATAGGAAAATTCGGAGAACGAAGGCAAGTACGGAAGAATGAAAAGAGGAAATTCCAATCTATAGGTTCTATCACCTGTTATCCTTGCATCCTTTTACTGATTTACGTTTTGTCTAAATCAGTCTGCATATTAACGGGAGAAGTAAATAAATATGTTTTAATTTTAATATTAAAAAAGCTGTTGAAATTTGTTTCCCGATAACAACAATTATCTGTTAATAAGTAAATGTTCTCTTTTACTTCATGTCTCACCATAATTTACCGGTAAGCTTTTCTAGCATTCATACATTTATTAACTGGATGTATATACAGTGGAATCTCGATCGATCGTTCTCCGAATCATCGTTTTGTGTTGTTTATTTCACCCTGCCCCAACGATCCTACAGCTTTGTTATGGTTCCGAATCTATCGTTTTCCCGCATTTATCGTTCAGTTCAGTCGGTCTCTTAGAAAACGATAGATCAAGATTCCACTGTACTCCCAACTTACTACTTCTTTCGTTTTTCTGAGAAATACATGGATAAATTCCAAATAGCTTTAATATGAATAATAAATATTTTACACATTTTAAAGGGGAATGCAGACCTAAACTTCAGTGGACTACTTGTAATTGATTTCCTTTCCTTTCATTTTTTTGGGGGGGAGGAGGGGCTACTTATATTTTATTCATTTATTAATTTTGTGGTAAGAAAAACAAAACAACATAAATACAGCCTGCATTAAAATATAAGTTTGTACTGTAATAACTATCTGCCATTTTGCAATATAAAATGTTTCATATTTCTATAGTGTCCAGCAGTTCCAATTTAACAGAGAAATCCAAGCAACTAGGACCAACATTCTGTATAACTTGTGTACACCAATGTTTTATACAGGATGCACCCTCGAGCACAATAAACGGTCTTTATTTTTAATGGAAAATTGCCACTTTATCTTCAAATATTTGTTGTAACAATAAAATATTGTTTTTATAAATACAATATATTTTTAAGTTATCATTACCAAAACTTGGACATTTTAGATTGAAGATACGATTTCTTAAGATACGGATCTTAGGTACACTGAACGGCTATAAATATTTTATTTTTGCGTTCAAGCTTTGTAAAAATTCTAATTGAGCTCCAAAATAATTTTTCCGGAAATAATTAATGATCTGTTTGTTCTTCTTGATATTAAATCAAAATTATTTCCGATTAAAGGTGTTTTATTCTCAATGTGTGTATACAAACCATTCAGAAAATTTAATAACGTGCGTTCGAAGCAATTCCAAAAGAATGACGCTATCTTTCCAGCCTTGTTCCCTCGGATGTAATTTTAGGGGTTAATGAGATAGGCGAGCAATAACCTTTGATAAACATCGATCTTCTTTCTCACCGTTAATTGTTTTGCTTAAAAAAGGTCGCAAGGTCCTCTTCCATCAAGGCTAAGGCCAGGTGTCGACAGGAACTCATCAGTCAGGCATCGTCGATGTGTCAACGCTGAAGGAACCGCCTCCTCTGTGGATGCCAAAGGCCCACCGAACCCTTTTTCTCTAGTTGAGTTTGAACGAGTTAAGCTGTTATCTACACAAGTTAATTCTTTCGGCTGAGCTGTTTTAGACCAGGCATCAGTCTTGCATACAGTTATAGGTTGAAAATAATGCGTCACTTCGTGCTCTTCTTAGCACAAGGAAAATAGAAGATTTGTCATCTTGAACTAATGAAAAAGCCCATTTAGTGCAAGACCTCCGGATGGGAAGAACGTAACAGGAAACATACAAATTGCAACAGTAGAGAAACCATGGGGTCGGGGTTTAGGGTTAGGGTTAGGGTTAGGGTCAACCCCCCCTCCCCCCCCCCCCACACACACAGGAATCTAGAATTCGTCGAAGGAAAGGGAAAATCCAAAAATCCCATTCATAATTTTAAAATTAGACGTTTCGATATAGTTTTCCATTATCCTATAGAAGCCATCAAATACAATGACTGTTGACTCAACTTGTAACTTTGATGAATATTAAGAATGCTTTTAAATTACAGTTTGTATAATCATCTAAATGAAAGAGTTGAGAGAGTTCTCAATACAAATATCTCTCTTATTCTAGTCTCTTCACGGAGTACTGCAGACGCCACAATTTCAGACTCCTAACTGTTAATGATTGTCTTCAGGCTCAGTTTCATCGCAAGTATCTGGCCCACTAAACAAGCTGTGTTTTAAAGTTCTTACAAGGGAATTATTTATGTGTAATAAACTTCACCGAAGGGACAATTCGAATTTTAGAATGTTCAGAGGCATAAATTTTTTAATTTCCCTTCCAATGAGCATTAAATTTTGAATGATATATCTTAGTTTCTACAAAAACGGTAAACTTTTGAGAGGACTTCAAGAGAAAAGAATACATCATATAAGCATCAAAGCAAAATGGCGACTGAATAAACAAATTGAAGTGCGAATGGCTTTGTATGAAAAAAAAATCATTTTCTTTGATAAACTTTTAGTTCAAAAAGTAGACAATAGATGGCGATACCAGAATATAATCAATACTTATAAGGATCTTATAAAGAGTAGTCTATGTTATGCTGAAAAATCTACATCCATGACCGCCGTTGGTTACGTTTTAGATTTATTTTGTTGCTCTTTTTATTTTCTTTGAAAAAAAGTAAATTTATCAGTCTAATGAATAAATATGATGAGAATGCTTTTGGCTACTGGCCTTAAATATATGAGTCGGCCGCCTGGAAGTTCTATGGAAGCATTATTTTAAAGTTCTTGTAACTATCTGCACACTGCCTGTAAATCTGTGAGCTGACCATACAAAAGGGCTTGTAATTTTTTTGGCCACTACCTGAACACTGTCGAATCGGCTGCGTAAACGTGCTTGTATTTTTCTGGCCATTTCTCTCAAATTTTTAGGCGAGTATAACTTTTGGACACCTGCTCGTAAAGTTCTGAATTCAGCCTGATAGATATTCCAGTACCTGTCCTAGTTTCTGCTCGTAAATTTCTAAGCACGTTGTATAAAGGAGTACGTAATTTTTTGGCCACCCGCAAAGGGACTCACTCCGCCACTCGAAGTCTTGTTGTTAGAGCACAGAATACAAGGAGTCGTAACCCGAGCTAACGCTACACAAAGTGTGTGAGTGGTTTTTCAAATATATGCGCGAAATTATGCTTGTAGTTGCGCGAGTAGATACACACCTACAAATGCCAGTATTTATAAATACGGCACACCTTTCTCTCCGAGACACCCCATAGAGACCTTTGCATGGTAGAGAAAGGAAGATATCTCTAACATGGAAAAATCTACAGAGAATAATTTCTGCAGGAAACTGAATATAACAACATCGACTGAATTAGAACTGAGAACAGAGAATTATAGCGAATAATAAATCCAGCTATGCATCAGTTAGAGGGTTTTTTTCACACGCGTTCATCATCAGCGACAAGTGATCAAATATGAATTTCCCCGATTTCGGTATCATTTGCGCCACTGCCGTGTCATTCCCGTCTCTCACAGAAAGGGAAATTCTGTTTCTCGGAGTGATACTCCCGATCTCCTTCCGTGATCCGTCACGCCAAACCATCAGCCGTGATTCAATTTCGGGAATTGCTGCCCGCAACAGAAAAAGGGGTGTGCCTGTGATGCGTGGGCGTAGTTCTCATCCACCCACGCACGAGGTCCGTAATTTTTGCCACCTCATGGGAATCGGGAAAAGTGGGAGGAAATCGGAACTGCCAATTTGTCGACGGGCGGCGAACAGAGCAGTTGGCGTGAGAGGGAATCGTGCGCTCTTTTTTGACGAAATCTACTGAATTATTTGAGTGCGTCTTCAATTAACCAGTACTGGCGTTCTGACGCAGGCTTTCATTGTTAATATAACACAATTCTTGAAAAATAACTTTGAAATTCGGCTATTTGTGTGCATTATTCATAAACGCCATTTTAGGTGAAGAATTTCTTCAAAGTCATGTTTTCCATCTAGGCTATGCACAGTGGCGGATCAAGTACTTGGGCCCCAAGTGCAACCCAGATTTTAGGCCCCTTTGTTCTAAATACAAAGTAATGCTAACAAACACTTGGACCCTCGGATCGTCGCAACCCGATGTACAAATGTCTCGTAGAATTAATGCATGAATGGAGAAGTTATTCTTATGTACATGTAGTTTAATATAAAATATTTGCAATAATCATAATATATAGGAGTTTGTTCCGTAGAACCATCGTCACATCAATTAGAGAGAGCGGGAACATAACATAGTCCGAAACTGAGCCACAAGTCTCCTAGATTCTCAGCGCTCTCCCCGTACGTCAACACATAATCAAAGCTATAATGCTCTCCCGCATCGTGCTGTCTCATTCATTTATCACCTTCCTTCAAAAATTCTCGTAAGTTCTACCACACCACGTGTAGTATTTATCATGCTTACCGGGAGTCACCGTTTCAGTCCTTTGTCGGCAGCCCGCTTCTCTGCAGTTAACGGGAGTTAATGTTTAATGGTGCATTCACATTGGACAGAGCTCTCTTCCCGACTCTCCTGTCAACATTAGTCACGGTAACATTAGACACGGTATTTAGAACCACCCCCATTGCAATGAACACGTGTCTTCCAGATATTCCCCCATTTAGAACCCCCCCCCCCCCCATTCAAGCCGCCAAAGTCTTCGTGTTTCTTGATCTAGTGTCCCCCGCCCCCACTGTCACCATTTGACCCCCGGGACCTCGAGTTCGCCTTTGATGCTCTGCAAATGGACCGCTTCAGGAGGCGATCCGGTGCAGGGAAACAGAGTACAGAGACATAAATCACTGGAAGAGGCAGAGAGCGCTGTGCAAGTCTGTACGCGCTATAACAGTCGCCTCTCGTGTTAATTGACGCCTGCGGCACCGATGCGAATTCACACCGGCACCGGATCGCTCGTGTGCACCGAGCCTAAGCATTCACGTGTACCTGCCGGTCACTTCAGCTAGGCTCTTTGCATTCTTGCGTTGTCTCTCTTCCTGCGCTAATGATCTTTTTCTTAACCATTCTAAATGATGTGTCCATTCCACTTAGTATCGGAATAGTGCTCTTTTGAAAAGTTCTTTGAGTTGTTAATGGTCCTGCCGATCATACTTAAACTAGTCACATCTTTCTCAATTAAGAATAAGTCAGGTGCAAGCCTGACAGGCCTCAAACACAACTTAGGATTGAGGCCCCTTTGTCTAAATACTAAGTAATGCTATCAAACACTTGGGCCCTGAGCAGTACTTAGTATTGAGGTCACTTTGTTCTAAATACTAAGTAATGCTATCAAATCAGTTTATTACTTAATAAAAGAAGTCGCAGAATGTATCTCTTTTTGAAGCTGCTAAATTTCGGAGGCTCCTTACAATCAAAGGCCCCAAGCGCCCCCTTCTTGCGCCTATGTAATGATCCACAAATAGGTAGGCATAGGGATCTTAAACCTATATCAGGACCATCGGGGTCCAATAATTTTCCGAAATGATTTTCGGTAACGATACACTTTTGCACCATACGAAACAGGATACGAAACAGTTACGAACGAAACAAAAAAATGCTGTACTTGTATATAAGTATCCTATAATACAAGAAAAATGTTTTATCAATAAGGTAGTCACGTGGCAGAGTTAGGCAGATCACCAGGACTATGGCCAGACTGAGAACTCGACACCTGGGAGGTATGAAAATAAATGCTGATGGAACCAGGACATATAAATTTTGTAGAAATTGTCCGAGAGAAGAGCTTACTCCGGAACATATCTTCAACTGTCCTGCGATACTAGCGACCTTGCAAGGCATTGGGAAATTCCTTTTCAGGTAGAACTTTACAATGGAAAGATTGTAGATCTAGCTAAGACAGTGATATCAGCACATGGTTCAATTTGACTTCATATGGACACGACACCAACAGACCAACATTACAATCTCTGTCTTAAAATGGAATTTCACCTTCATTTCATTTGTCTAAAGCAGTGTCGTCAACCTGGTCTCTACCGCCCACTATTGGGCTATCTAAATGGGACGGTGGAGGACTATTCATGGTGGACGGTGAGGTTTTTGTCCCTTGATACAAATTTTGTTTTTCCGCTACATATTGAACACATTTCTAACAACTTCGCGAGTTTGACTTTTTAAAATTTTCTTTTGCAATTTACGTTTGAATTCCATCTTTAAACTTTGAATATACAGAATAATTTGTAGAGTATAGCTCACTTCTACCCAGACTTGGGTGTATATAATTTGAAGTGGCACTCTAAATGAATTTGATACAAACACAGTTTATACATGAAACAATGTTTATTGAATTCGTTGCACATATAGAATTACTAACACATATAGAATTAGTAATGCTCAATTTTCTTTAGGAATTGGCTTGAGGGGCTGCCATTGAAGGTGGCTTCGAATGGCGCAAAATGCTGAACCATAATTACCCGAGGAAAATTTCCAGCAGGGTTTTGTTCAACAACACTCATTTTCAAATAGTATATAAGTACTTGCAACAATTTTATCAATATAAGTACACAGTACACAGTTTAACTTCAATTATGTTGTTCGTTATAAATGTAACGAGAACAACCAGGGTATATATAAAATTTCGGGCGCCACTGTAGAGAATACTAAGGGGCACTCTATTTGAATTTGATACAAACACAGTTTATACATGAAACAATGTTTATTGAATTCGTTGCACATATAGAATTTGTTTTTACAGCAATAAGCATACGTACTACTTATACGGAATATATATTAGCATTCAATAAAAATACACTTTGCCATACTCACAAACCAGCAGAGAGTCAAACCAGCAGTTCTGCCACGTAAACTTTGGGCCCCCTAAGCACAAGTGCCGGTTAACACCTGGAGCTGTTTACCTCGTAGCTCCCTCTTGCTTATCTATCAACTTTAACAACTTCTTCTTTCTAATCAAGCTGCATGGTGTTTATACCAAGCGCGTATGCCGAAATTAGCATATCTCAAGCAGCTTCTTTAATTTATTCACTCAAAAGTTCGATTCTTATGAATCGAATCTTATGTATACGTTACAAATTCACCGGACACTTCTTGTAGTATACTCGTGGACGAGAGAGCAACGAATGAGCTCCGTAGCCTTTCGTACCTGTCTATGCAGAAACATACATGAACTATAAATAAAAGATAAATTTAAGTACATATATTTCACAAACCCTCCTCTCTAAAAATTGCTTCGTGCTCGCGCTAAGTTGAGGAACGGCCTGTTCATACTGCATCCGAGGCTTTACGTAGCGTCAGCGTTAAAAATTGTAACCAGTCACAGAGCTCGATTCACTGACCACGTGACATGTCACACCAATCACAATTTATGTCAACAATCTCCGAGCTAACGCAACGCAACGTTCCAGATGTAATATGAACAAGCTCCTACTGCAACACCGGTATGCGGTAAGGAAATTTTACCATCAACAAAGGGCCTGCTCACATAGAATCCGTCAGCGTCAGCGTAAAAATTTTTACCCAATCATATACCAATGATTGACCCATTTAACCAATCAGCGCCAACGGAATCTTTAACACTGACGCTGGCGGACTCAATGTGAACAGGCCCTAAGAAACAAAAGTCGGCGGTGGGTACTACAAGGTTGAAGACCCTTGGTCTAAAGCAACTATTAATATAATAGCGACAACTATTAAGAGGTATCATTCGCGATTCGAAAAGTGTCTTATCCAATTTTTTTTCTGTCTGAAACATGCTTTTGTTCTTGGTTTTATGCTCTTCGGAAAAACTGTAAACATTTAAGAATCAATTCTAGTTTGGGATTTCTTTCATTATCCTCGTTCCAAGAAATAACAACAGTAATTATGACAGTAAATAGTTTAGAGACACGTTATATTACTAGGGAAGGGATGTGAAAGCTTGGAATAACACTCTTCTAATTTCCGTCACATAAAAGTAACGATTTATTCAACGATAAATAATATGAAGTTATTTAAAAAAATTTCTCTCTACCTTTTATCTCTGTCGTCCCCCTATGTTTTCACTCAGTTAGGGATTTGACGTTCCTCTACATGAACCTACCCTGCAAACAATTTTAAGAGTCAGTTAATTACCTCTCTGCTCTGGCCTATCATGCACTTCTCTCAGTGAATAACATCCCCAGGTCACAAAAAGTAATCCTGCGGATTTAACCTGGGGGAAGGAGGTTATTGAAAGAATCTGCTTTCTCGGATATTAAATGTTCGTTAGACGTTCAGTGATCTAATGTAGACGTTATGTAAACGTTAAAAGAGAGAGGACTGCGGAGGAAGTTTATTTCTTTGCTTGTCAAACTCAGAGTTGGCTGTATACTTAATTTTCATTGTTTTTTTTTTAAGGTTTTACATGCAGAAGCAAAATGATGATAATTAAATAGGATATCTTACACACACACACATATATACAAGGTTCCCACCTATATCCGTTACAACCACCCTTAACTTCTAAACGGTGACAGATTAAGCCATAAAGTTGGTGTCTAGGTATAGTAAAAAGGCTTTGCGCTACTCGATGAGACAACTTACAACGCCATCTATCGGCAAATTTTGGAAGTGTCTTTATCTCAAAAACGGTACGAGATACGGGAAAAAAGTCAATTACTAAGTTGTTCAGCATCATCGATTTAGTAAGAAAAGATACCTACCCTGTGCACATTAACACTCAAAACAGAATGTAAAAAATTAACATTTGTTTGGTCGTGATTTTCAACACTGGAGTCGTGAAACGTGAACGAAGCTCGAAAAGACCACAAAAAAGTTCGAAAGTGTTTAGTGGGTAATAGAGAGCACTTTCAGAAACATAAATAAATGATCCTGAAGATAGAGAAGTGTTTCATTTTCTTTCTTCCACTCTTTATGACATGACAAATTTCAAAATCGTGACCAAACAAATGTTCATTTTCTACATTCTGTTTTAAGTATTAATGTGCGCAAGGAATCTTTTCTTACTAAATCAATAATGCTAAACAACTTTGTAATTGATTTTTTTCCCGTATCTTGTACAGTTTTTGAGATAAAAACGCTAATTTAAAAATTTGCCGATAGATGGCGTTGTAAGTTGTCTCATCGAGTAGCGCATAGCCTTTTTACTATACCTAGACACCAACTTTATGGCCTAAGCTGTCACCGTTTAGAAGTTAAGGGGATTGTAACGGATATAGGTGGGAACCCTGTATATATATATATATATATATATATATATATATATATATATATATATATATATATATATATATATATATATATACACACACACTGAAGCTCCAGATTCGCTGGGACAGACGACAGCTTTCAGAACATGTAGCAATACCCACTTTCTCGTAAATGCTTTCGTTCGCAAACAGCTTATATAGAGCGCCAGACATTTCTGGATGCTTAAAAAGCTAACTGAACAGTGAGAACTGCAGGCGATCATTATTTAGGTGAATTTCATCAGGGTTTGATAGTTGGTGCTCGTGGGATGATTCATGGCATTTCGGAGATATATGGAAAAGTTTAGAATTTCAATTTCGACAATTTCAGGAGTGCAATATTGGCTTATATAACAATTCATTCATTGCTGGGACCTCTATAACATCAGAGTGTGGACTGTACAATGTGAACGGCATGATATCGGCTTTAATAGACGATGCCCAATGACGTATAGACATGTATCTCAGTTTTTCTGGCACTTCAGTGTATATGTGTATGTGTGTATTCAAGGGTCGTTTGATAAGTCCATGCAAAATATGAGAAATGGCGTAAATCCATTGAAATTGTTGCCATTATCATATTTAGCATGTTTCAAAGGCAAACGTGTCAAATTGTATACAGATTCAAGGCTTAGTCTTTGATTGATTATAGTGGTCGGCCATTTAAGTCGATCGATTCTAGTTAATGTTACACAATGGAGAAAAACGAATAGTTTGTATTTAGTTTCTGCCGCCATTTTGCAATATAAAAAGTTACGTTTTACCAACAAGCGGAACTCATTTTTATCCATTGTGTGAAAAATAACAGGAGTTAACCGACTAAACTATCAAATAGGAAATCCAACGTAAATAAAGCACAAATAGAAGTAAGGTGCAATTTTGCATACGGCCGTTTCGAAGCTGCAAAGGAGCTGATTCATCAGTGCAAAGAACTTAGTGGCAGCTCAAAAAGCCGAAAAGTTTTCGGCTTAGATCGAAAGTCGGAAGGTAGGTGAATGAGCATAAAACTATGAATACAAATATAGCATAAAGCATGGAAAAGGTATCACATATCGATATAAGCTGTTTTGTAATTCTCTCGGCTACCATTTTTTTTTTCTTCTTTCAAAAGCATATCCTCGTGTGTTACATCCCCATAAAACTGCCAAGAAATCAGGAACGAAGAAAATGACAACTCATAACAAATGGCTCGAACAGGTACGCTGTTACCTACCACAGGCATGCTAAAATCCACATAAAGGCGTGATGTATTTTCCCCCGGCACTGTTTTCCAGCGAAGTGAACACTTCCTCCTGTAAAAACTACCGCAAATTGTTAACAAAACCCGCTAAAGGGAGGGAGGGCAGCGAACACCTTGTTAGCAAGAATGATGGTCCGCGCAGTGCTTTTGGCCATTATCAGGGGTCGATAGGGCAGCGTAGCTCAGGATTTGAGCGCTGGCCTCTTTTGACGTGTATTTGCTCGGCCCGGGATATACGATCTTTGGCCGTGGTCACACCCAAACAATTACAACTTACTAATGAAGGAGGATGAAAAGCAGGACCGCCCGGGATTCACCATGATTACAGGGACTGGGTCCAGTACTAAAGGACACAATGATCTTCGTGTTGAAGGACCAAAATTAAAGTCTTTTCCAGTTTACGTTTTCCTTACGTATATATACAAAGAAACCTCTATCCACCGTTTCTGAAGGGACCTATTGCAATAAACGATAAAAGTGGGAAAATGATAGATGCGTAACATACAAAGAAATATTATCATCGTAACTGGATGAAATAAAAGACACATACGAGAAAACGATTATTCGGGGAACTATTGATGGAGATGCCATTGTATATATATATGCTATCTGGAAAAGTAGATACCGCTGTATATTTCTCGGAGATTTTTTTGTCTCTGTTAACAGAGTCACCAGCAACCTACAATTAAAATTATATTAGTCTGTGATAAAAATAGTTAAAACAGAAAAATCTTTTTTTTTTTTTTTCCATTTCCTTAAAACTCGCCAACTTTGCACCTGAATGCCTTTTAGCTCATCAGGTAAAATTGTGAATTTCCAGATAGATTGCTTAACATTTGTTTTGGTCTGTTTATTTTTAGATTCCTTATATTATTTCATTAATAAATTAATGCAGAAGTTTTTCAATATGACGATATTCGGTAAAACTTAAAAGTCCAGTTTTTTTGTTTTTTTTTTAAATCAATGAGCTTTACGTTTTCCATTGGAATTCACCTCAAAAAGGAGAATAAATTTGCTATCTAGACAAGTGGAGACCTCAATGACTTTCTAGGGTATTTTTTTCCTCTGTAAACACATTCACTATCAATCTCAAATTAAATTGATTATTGATCTGTGCTTAAAATGGAAAAATCATGATTTATATATATATATATATATATATATATATATATATATATATATATATATATATATATATATATATATATATATATATACAGTCGAACCCCGTTATAACGAACTTCAAGGGACCAAAGGTTTTGTTCGCTTTATTCGGTGGTTCGCTATATCCTAACAGTTAAGAAAAATGCTAGAGTTCACAAAATGTATAACTCATTACCCAAGTAACACAAAACCGTTGGCAAGTCGTTGGCCAACCACTTTCGGGCATGGTTGGCCAACGGTGGTTTTTGGCCGTTGGCGCGAGGTTGGCCCAACGGTTGGCGTTCAGTTGGCCCAACGGTTGGCGTTCAGTTGGCCCAACGGTTGGCATTCAGTTGGCCCAACCATTGGATTTACAGGATTTGGCCGTTGGCGTTCTGTTGGCCCAACGGTGGGATTTGTAGGGAAACGGTTGGCGTTCTGTTGGCCCAACGGTGGATTTGTAGGGAAACGGTTGGCGTTCTGTTGGCCCAACGGTTGGATTTGTAGGGAAACGGTTGGCGTTCTGTTGGCCCAAAGGCTGGATTTAAATGATTTGGCCGTTGGCACGAGGTTGGTCAACAGTAGGCATTCAGTTGGCCCAACAGTCAACTTTGTAGGTAAGCCTACATTAAATTTATTTAGGGCTATTATGCACTTTTCAACCCAGCCAGCAACTCTTTGTTCATCAGGCCAACAGTCAAACTATCCAAGGGTCAATAGTTTTGACATTTTGCTATTTTTCAGCAGATCGTTTACAAAGAGGATTTCCCCTTTTTAAACAGTTTATTAAGTTCTAGTATTTAGCCACAAATAATTTATATAAAAATAGTATATTCGAAATTCTATTTTGAATATATGAAATAGGATATTAAAGTATATTTATATAAAAATAGTCTATTCAAAAATGCTTTTTTGAATATACAAAAAGGGAAATCACCATTGTAAACGGTCTGCTGAAAATTAGCAAAATGTCAAACTATTGACCCTTGAATAGTTTGAAAATTGGCCCAATGAACAAAGAGTTGTTGGCTGGGTTGAAAAATGTATAACTCTTTTCCCCAAAAAGTAGTCTGAAAACTGCAAAATTCACTCTTTTATGAAATCAAAAAGTTTTCATAGTTAAATATTAAAATGCACAAAAAGCAACAATACATTTTAATTTTAATGTTATTTTTAACAGTTTATATTTTGCTTGACATTGTTTATATAAAGTGTTTTGTTTTAAACACTTTATATCTTTTTAAAGAGAATAAATCTTATAGATTATATCCTTAGTGATATTATAAATCTCATGTCACTATATATATATATATAAAATTTATAATATCAATGCTACCTGTTGTTTTTAATCGGTCACTTTACTACATATATAAATTTTTTTATATAAACACCTTTCCATTATAATCAACTGGTGTCAAATTGCACACTCATGCTGAGTTGATATGACAAATACTTTTTGTAAGATTACCTTTATAAAATTTTTTTTTCATTATATATATATATATATATATATATATATATATATATATATATATATATATATATATATATTTATAAACACTTTATCTTCCGATTTGTCTTCAGGTCTGATACAATATATACAACTGAGGTCTGATTTTTTTAAAACTTTCCATAAAACTTTTATATCAATTTTTGGACTTACCTTGTTTAATATTTTAAAACAGCATCTTAATAAAGCATGTTATAGTAATTTTAATAAAACACAACTTTTCATCAATTTTTTTTTATTTTAACAAAAAATTTAATAAAATTTAATTTTACATTGTCAGAAATACACAGTTCTTTTTTCTCTCCGTCCTTCTCTGTCTTTCGAAAAATGGAAAAATCCCTTTATTAAGTCTTCAACAAATTTTTCCGTTATGACTTCTCCCTGGTAAGCCAGTCCGACAGAAGCTGTTAATATAAAAATAAATTAGTACAGTAAATGAGTCAAAAGAAAAATAGCTATATATGCCCCAAACAGTCAAACAAAAATGCCTGATTAAGTTAGTTTTTTTAATTTTTTAGAAACAAGTTAACTTATTATGAAATCTAACCCTAGCATTTACTTCATAATCAAAAATTTCTTCATGTTGCATGAACTTGTCTTAACTATATATATATATATACAATTTATAATATCAATGCTTCAGGTATGTATCAGTAAAGGTTTATTTATTTGCTAAATTATCAAAGTACAAAATAAAACAACAATTTCAAATATGCAAACTAAATTAACACCAGAGGCAAATTTGACACTGCACAGATCTTTAATAATTTTAGTACATATTTATTTACATGAATATATCAACTCTCTGAAAACTTACTTAAAATTTAGACATGAAAAATTAAAATATCAAGAGCTATTGGCAGAAATTTCTTTACATTATAGGAACTAATCATCTTAAACTGCTTGTATGTATTTAGCAAAGTTTATTTTCATAAATTAACAGAGCAGAAAATTAAAGAATAATTTGAAATATTTGAACCAAATTAAAATTAGAAAAATAAGACATTGTAGTATATGATAGATAAGATTAATTTCCACATACATTTTACCAATACAACATTGAAAAAATTAAGGTGAAATTTTCCTTCTCTTAACCACACAGTAAACAATATTTTCTCAGTAAAAGTCAAATTAATTCTGTAGCATCAAAAGCCCAACAGTTTGTAAATGTATGTTTGTCAACACAAAGCTTTTTATTAGCACAATATCTTTAAAAAAACCAACACTTTAATAATTTTAGACAATATTTATAACTCCACGAATATAAAAAAAAATTACAAATTTTGTACAAAATATCAAACCTACTAATGCCTTTCTATCTACTGAACATCACAGTATCTATATATTTAAGTTGCTAAGCCAGACCGATTCTTTGGGCTGTCTGGGAGAGAAAACTACTGCATCAATTTATTTCATTTTGGTCTTAAAAAAAAGATTTTAATCTATAGATGTGTCAAATATGGTTTTTGCAACCATAATCTCTATTAATTAGCGATAATTTATAATCTAAAATTGTTTTCTGTACATGCTCAGCGACATGTTTAAATCTGGCTTTAGATACTCACTAAGCACGAGGCTGCATAAACTACTGCATAAAATACTGTACTAATTAGACATAACTAAAAAATTTAAAACACATTAACATAATGATTTAAAAATACATATTTAATAAAGTTAATCAAATAATACTGGTAGGAAACAAGGGAAAATAAAAAATAGTGAGGAACAAGACTTCAGTTTATACAAATAGGCCAAGAATTCAAAGCAAGTTTTTACCTAGATTCAATCATTCATAAGATGATAACCACACTTCCAGGTCTTTCATCTATGGTGCTAATGAGATCAGGACTGGCAGTCAAATAAAAATTTCCAGAATTTTCAATTCTGCATACCAGTTCCTTGAATACATGATCTTATAGACAGCTAAAAATAGAAAAATAAGTCATATACCATGGGATTGTCAAAATACAGTCTTTAATATTATGTACAAACTTTATAATATATATTGTTAAAAATATTGCTAAAAAAGTAAATATTATAATAAGTAGCAGCTAATCAAATTTTAAAGACAAGTGAATTATTTTAATGAGTGATCAGCTTACTTCATAAATATAAATAATGCTTAAAATGTAAATATTACAATAACTAGCAGATAATCAAATGTTAAAGACAAATGAATTATTATAATGAGTGATCTGCACATTTCATAAATACTTTGTATTGATATTTTACTTTCAAACAAAATATTTAACATCAAATACCTGTTCGAGTCTAAGACAGACAATTATTTTAAACTGAAATAAAATACAATTGCTAAGTTGATAGTAAGGAGAGAAAAATTACTGAAATTTCACCAAAGGAGACAGCTAATTCTATTTTATCCTTGTATTCATAAGCTAGTGATTAACTGACGCTTCTTTATAAATTTGACGATTTAATAGAGTAGGTTTTCTAAATTTATGAAGTAAACTGTGAGATATAAACTTATAAACAACTTGAATACACTCAGAATAAATGTTCAACTTCTTATATAAAATGTTCAGTAAACTTTAATAACAGATATTTGAGCATAAATAAAAGTTTACCATAATGTTTTTATTATAAATACTCTAGTTAGAAATAATCTTACTGAAAGTACAAGGTAAGAATCATCAGTAAACACCAAATTTGATCAACTATTCAATTAAAAACTTTCTGTACGATCCAATTAACTAAAGTAACTCAACCATTTAAAATAAATAACATAAACACATCCATGATTTCAAAAAGTTTAAATACAACCATTCTATAAAGGATTATAAATATGCAGATTACTTATTGTGTTCTAAAAATAAAGAAACAGCAAATACAATTACAGTAGTTAAATTTATTATTTGAGGAAAGCTTTGGCTGTTTTTATAGAAGTTTAACAAAGCATTTTACTTAAATTTACCAAGTTACGCTTCATTTTGATATGCATTTTAGAAAACTACTTGATGCTACTAATTAGCCAAGTACATCATTTTGTTTACTAAATAAAAGTATATTACTAATAAAATAATATACTTACTCTGGAATTCTTCGTAATATTACAATCACGTGGAACATGGAATGGCCGACATCCATTTCTTTTTACCGTTCATTTCTTCTCCCCACGTGCAAACAATTCGCCAAACCAGTTTCTGTCGTAGTGAATAATGCATTCTGTAACTGTTGGCCCAACAGCTTTAATTTGCAGTTGGGCCAACCATATTTTGTAACCGTTGGCCCAACCGCTTCCATTTGCAGTTGGGCCAACCATGTTTTGTAACCGTTGGCCCAACCGCATCCATTTGCAGTTGGGCCAACCACATTTTGTAACCGTTGGCCCAACCGCTTCCATTTGCAGTTGGGCCAACCATATTTTGCAACCGTTGGCCCAACCGTTTTCATTTGCAGTTGGCCCATCTGAATTTCTGGAATTTCTGCCAACGGTAACCATTCCCCAACGATGCCACGAAAATATGCGGTTGGGCCAACGGTGTGTGTTACTTGGGTTAGTTGCAATGTGTATTCAATAATGATGTAATAAGAAAATGATAAAATCTATTAAAAATTATCATTAATGAATTAAATCGACTAAAATCGATTACATTAAACTGACACAATACTAATTTAATTACGTACAATAGAAAAATTGCAGAATTTATCAAATCCTGGAATTCGAAAGCAAGTTTCGGGGGCTAAAAGAAGAAAAGCTAGGCCGCGTGATTAAGGTGCTTCTTAATTTTACAGACTGTGACAGATGGCTATCGTGTGGTGTCAAAATGCGTTCAAAACAAAAGCAGAGTTTTTTGGCTGTTGGACTAACTATTCTTTATTTTTATAAAAACTGCAATTTCAAGTATTAGTATTGAAATTGTTAGTATTCAAGTTGGAGGTAATTTATTAGCATTTATGATATAAGTTTTTCTGCTAAAAAAGTTTGACAAATGGTTTTGCAAAGCTTGGAAGAAATCTTATTTTGTGAACAAATACATCGAATACTAAATAAAAATATTATCGAGGTAAATATAACATTCTCTATTAACTATTTGTATACTGTTATGTTAGGTATACATAAGATTGGCTCAAACTAGAGTCAATTTTCAATTACCTCGCGAAGTTTATCTGACTTGCATGTTTTGCAATATAGTTACTATGATTAGGGAATTTTTCTTTTTGTTTTTATTATCATAACTAGAAAACTAATTAAGAGTTTATCTAACGAATAATCCATAATGGAACGTTCCATATTCCATTCCAAATATTCCATTCTATAACAATAAAAAGTTTTTTTTATTGTTATGGAGTAGTTTCTATTACTTATTCAAAACAGATGCTTCGTTGTGGAAATGAAATCTAAAAATTTGCTGCACACAAATAAGGTGATTCATTAATTTATTCTTGCAGCTTAAAATGTTCATGAGGTATAGGAAAGTCGAGTAACGATAAAAACGTTCAACGGCAAGTGGCTCTGATCAAACGGGACTATTATCTTTTATGCATGTATCCCAGTACTGCATTATATTTCGGCATAGTTTAGATGGCCTTAGGCCGGACGGAGGCCGAATAGCAAGGGCGCTGGCAAAAGGCACCAGAGTGTGTGGGTTCCACTCTTGACATAGATGCTTGTAGCCGCTTGGAATTGGCTCTAAGAAGTAAGTCCCGGTCTAATTAGCCCTCGTGTAACAAAAGTTGACCTTTGAACTCAAATCCAAACCAATATAGGGCCTTAATGACATTTTCATAATTATCTCGCCGGAAAAATTTCGGAGGGGCATACGAAGAACTAGCTGAAAACCGGCACTTCGCTACGGAGTACATTTAAATTAAATGCAATGGTCATTGTATGCAATAAATGCCAAAAACATAAATATATATATATATATATATATATATATATATATATATATATATATATATATATATATATATATATTTATAATAAATACAACGATCAATGTATACAATTGATGCAAAAAATAATATATATTTTTATAAAAAAATCGTAAGGGATATTTTTAAAGACAAAATAATGTAGATGAAAATATTCAAATTAAATCTAATAGGACATACTACAGAATGTAGTACAGTTAATATAGTACAGTTTGAGGAACATATTTTTACTGTATTTTAATATTTGTTTAGATAATGTCCGATCGCCTGACTCATTAGCAAGAAAAGAAAAATATTTTTTTTTTTGTCTATTTCGTTGTTATCACGTGACGAAAAATTTATTTAAAGTGCCAGAAAAAGAAATCACGTGATCAGCATTTAATAAATTAGATTCTAAATATTAATCTTTAAAAATTCACCAAAAGTCAGAAAATGGAGGTAGAGATTCGAAAAAGATTTCGTTTTAAAGGAAGTTATAGGATCTTTTTCGTGATATAAATTTTATAACTCTGAAATTATTATTTTAAATGCAAACGAAAAAAAAGTTGCTAAAACAGCTTAAAAATTTAATTTAAAAAAATCTAAGAATTTTTCAAAAATCTTTCTTAATGCACCCGTACACTATAAGATGAATGCAAAAATTCACCATGCAAAATTTCAGCCCTTTAGGTCCAGCGGTTTGGTCTGTGCGTTGTATGTCAGTCAGTCAGTTACGGAACTGTTTTATATATATAGATTATTTGCAGCTTTTATAAATATAGTTTTAAGGGGAAGGCAATAGGCTTGAAGATTTTCAGTCAATGATATGCTTACTCATAAGTTAAACGATTTCAAAAGTAGCGTTTATTATACATTTATACACTATTAGAAAGAAAATATTTTTGAAGGCTAATAATAAGCAATTTACGGGATAATTATATTATTTTTTACTGATGAAAATATTAAAAGGCATCCAAATCAGTTATTTTAACCAAAATTTGGTTAATTTAAACAGTTAATTTAATCATATTCGAATCAGTTTACTTAATACCTCGGATATGAGGCAATTTTATTTATCCTACATAGTATTTATTTAATGACCAAACGTTAAGAGGATGGTGGACTTTCAAATTACCAAAAATCAAACAAAAATTGGAATTTTATTTTATTTTTATTTTTTTTTGGGGGGGGGGATATTATTATTTTAAAAACATGTAAATATTGGAATAAAATGCATTTTAAATATGTTGTAAAAAGTAAAATAGAAATTTGGTGGCTTTAGAAAAGTTAGTATTAAAGGTAGGTGATGAAACATCTTTTAAATGGCTTTTTCTCAAAATGATAAATTTCCTGATTTGCTAGTCTTTAAAATGCTCCTCGCGTCATAATTTTTGACGAAATTTTATGAAATTTATAATAATGACTCCTGTAATACATCAAAATAAAGTTATGCATCCATTTTAGGTTTCGAGGTCATTCAGGTTATCAAAGTTTAACTTAAGTGTAGAAAAGTACAAAAATTCCACGAAAATTCAGAGTACAAGCATAAAAAAAATTTCCTATAAATTAACTTTTCAATGAAAGCACAAAATAATACATAACTTTGTTCAAAATGTATTTATAAGCAATATAAATGCAATTTCTTTGAGGTAAATATTTCAAAAATTGTTTTCAAAGGTCCACTATCCCCTTAAGGGGGCGGGGACAGCTTCATAGACTTTTCACTGAATACACCCAAGATTTTTGCTTTCATATCAGAAGTCGGACACATGTTTGGGGAGAGCTGACTAAAACGAGGAACAAAAATGCCTCAAATTTTGTTTGCATCGTCAGTTCCGTAGATCGCAAATATATTAAGCATCCTTTATGCTCAAAATTTAATATTCAATATTTATGATTGAAGTTTTACTGTCAAAAACAGTTTAATAGACAGTTTTGCAAGTCTTGGAAGAAATCCTTATTTTGAGAATAAATATAGCTAATACTGGACCAAAAACAATATCAAGGTAAATATAACATTTTCTATTAACGAGTTATACTGTTATGTAAAGGTATTCACAAGATAGGCACTGGTTAGAAAGAATTTACAACACCGCACGAAATTTTCTGAATTATATAAATGTAAATATGACTTTCGGGTAGTTGAGAATGCTGTTATTTAATAAAATAATGTAAGAAATAGCATCATAGTACCAGAATATAATTCCATATTAATTTTTTTAAAAAGACTGTACCTAGTTCCGTAAGCGATTTTTGATTTTCTGGACCATCTTAGAATATATTAAGAATATAATATTAATGTAATATATTAAGAATATAATATTAAGAATATAATATTAATGTATAATATTAATGTAAACTTTTTAGATATTAACATTAAACTAAATTCAAATTGCAATTATATATTTGACTGATAAAATAAAAGATCAGATTAAGCTCAGGTCGTCCTACATTATTATCAATTTAGATGAAATAGACTTGGTTAGGTCCAAACCTAACCGAGACGTAGTGATAGACTTGGATAGATGAAGTAGACCTGGTGAATTGCATTAAAGCTCGATCTGGAATGGGTTATCCGTGCGAATCCGTATGTTAACAAACAATCTCAATACACCATTTAAGGATAGTGTTCTGAGAACTTATCGGCAATATTGCTTCTTACAGCGAAATCTTAATTTATCATACAAAATTGCATTAATTGTAAACTTGCAATTAAGTCTTACACACAATATAAAACAATGCAATGTCAATTGATTTGCAATAACCCCCCATTGTTGTATCTGTGTTTTGTTTAAAACATATAGAAAACACTTGTTTACAATTACCTACCCCTATGTAGTCGGAGTAATTGTAAATGGATGGGACAATTACAAATTGTATTTCAGAGCTCTTTAATTTTGATACTTAAGCAAAGAAATTAATCTATCTCATTTCAATAGGCTCTTAGATTTTGTTACTAAACATAATTATATTATACACAATAATAGTATATACTTACAGACTAAAGGTGTACCAGAAGGTGGAAATGCTTCTAGTATGCTAGCCAATTTATACTTACATTATTTGAAGTTAATAATATAAATAATATTGATAATAGCAGTTACAAAATATTTAGATATATTGCTGATATAATTGTAATTAATAAAAGTAAGAATCTTATAGCCTTAAATTTTAACCCTCATAATCTGGAACTAATACAAAGTAGCCAAAATAATATTGATGTAAACTTTTTAGATATTAACATTAAATTAAATTCAAATTGCAATTATATATTTGACTGATATGATAAAAGATCAGATTATGATTTTAATATTGTTAAATTTCAAAATTACCTAACTTGTTTACATAAATCTGTTTTTAAAAACATTATTGTAAATCAGCTAGTACGTATAAATAGGCTTTGTTCTAAAGACAATAGGAATAAGCATATTTTTGACTTGTTAGATGTGCTAAAACGTAATTATTACCCCAATAGTCTTTCCAAGCACATAATTGGTTGTTTTAGATTTGATGAATAGCTTGTTCTGTTGCAATTAAGTAGTAATACAAACTAATAAAATTAATAAGTGTAAATAAATACTAAAAATTAAAATAAATAAATAATAATAAAATTCTTAAGTAAAAATAATATTAAATAATAAATAATAAAAAATAACTCTTAGTCATAATAAAAATCTAATTTAATTTAGGTAATTTGTCCTATAACACAGTCTCCTTAGTAAGTCTGCTTCTGTGCTTCCATTTGCTCCTTGGTTGCAAATTTTGTGACGTCAGTCTTCTTGCGGTTTCCTATTCTTAACTTCCACTTTGTTTACCGCCAGGCTTGGCGTTCTTTGATTAAGTAACTAGTTATTCAATTCTACTGTTTCTAATGGATTGTACGATGTCTAAGTATGTTTATTGTTTAGATCATACTTATCAGAAACAATCCATTTGGTTTTTAGACAGTATCGGCACCGCTGATGACGAGATGGTGTCTAAAACATATTTCATACTTATCTTTTCATGTTTTTAGTTCCTGGTTGCAAGTAGCTTTAGAGCTCATACTGGTTTTTCACTTTCAACTTTGTCTTACATATATATATATATATATATATATATATATATATATATATATATATATTTAGAGATAACACTCTCAAGCATTCGTTTGTGACCAAACATGGCCGTTTCATAGTTCAGTGATTTGATCGGAAACATCCACGTTTAAAGGAACAAACGAAGTTAAGTGTTTTCTAGCACGTAAGTAAAATTTATGTCTTGTTAGGCCACAGCGCTTGTACTATGAGCTTCGGCAGCACTTTATTAGCCTTCCTTCCAACTTGCAAATTTGCGCCTCGCTAATGGGGCCGCTGGCTGTTGGCTTCAGTGTGGGTTATGGAAATTTATGTTAATACAAGAGGTTCCTTTGCAGTAAAATATAAATCTTTGGTTGAGTGTGCCGTAAACGGAAAGCTGCCTATAAATGAGATGAATAATTAACTGAAAAGACGATATTAAAGCCGCCTCAAAATAGTTCTGATAATTGTTGAATAAGATAAAAGTATAAGTGGAAACGTAAGTGAACTTACCCTGTAAAAGTTACCTTAAATAAAACTTATATAGGGTACTATCTTTAGATGCATAAATAACTGAAAAGCGTGTATCTATAAATGAAAAGTTTCTTATTGTTATGGAGTAGTTTCTACTACTTATTCAAAACAGATGCTTCGTTGTGGAAATGGAATCTAAAAATTTGCAGCACACAAATAAAGTGATTCACTAATTTATTCTTGCAGCTTAAATTGTTCATAGGAAAGACGAGTAGCCATAAAAGCGTTCAACGGCAAATGGCTCTGATTGTAGAAGAAAACTAACGAAGACAAGTAGACAAGTATAATAAATAAATAAATTGTCACGGTTTCATTTGTAAGGGTGATAATAGTGATTCCCGCTTATATAAGAATCACTTTTGTTATTACTGTTTTTGATTCTTGTAAGCGGTTGATTCTTATAGCCGAAATTTAGGTTTTTGGACAGGCCCACACACACCTATATATACATATATTAGATAATTTACCATAAAATAATCTTTAATTTACGTTAATTATCTTTTATTAAAATTATTTTTTATAATTTAAAAAATACAACTTAATTTCTAGACCTATAAGTAGATACATATGATTATAGTAAGAGAAGGAAAAAAAAAACAATATTTGGTACAACATACCTGCTTAACAGTTTAACATTTCAGCTACAAGAAGGGTGCAAGAAAAAGTTTTCTATGGTAGCTTGACGTAATAAAGTTTTCAGAAGGCTGTTTGTACCTCTTTCAATACCAATAGTCTCAGACCAAGATTCACCTTCTAGCTTACGTTTCACGGTTTGATAACGTGCTGAATCTAATAATGTCACGTTTGCCTAAGTGATAGTGGATACTTCGCCGAAGATTTATGTGTTTCAGGGTCCAGGAAGCCGCTACCAGGATGTGGGAGGTGGATAAAAAAGAGTCCCTATCTTTGTTTGTCAGTGGAGAAAAGTGAAATTGGATCCGAATGGGTAGGATGCCCCTTGGTAATGGGACAGTGTTTAGCTAAAGCGTTTAAGGGGAAATTATTATGTTATGTCTAATAAAGAAAGGAATGCATTTTACGACTGTATTCCATCCCATCTTTTCACTCTTTCTTTAAAAAAAAAGAAAGAAAGAAATTTGTGCCTTTTGAGGGTTTAAGTGGTTTTTTTGGAAAAATGAAAGGAAAGCGAAGAGTGTAAACTGATTCTTAAAACCGGTGGATTGATTCTTTAAAGCGAAAATTTTAACATGGAAATAATGCATTTGTTTTTGTTTTTGAGATATTGATTCTTATAAACGGTTGATTCTTATAACCACTGATCACTATAAACGGTGGTTACTGTATATATATATATATATATATATATATATATATATATATATATATATATATATATATATATATACAGTGAAACTTTTCTATGGCGGCCAGTAATGATTCCGAAAAAAAGTGGCCGTTTAGAAGGGTAGCCATCAAAAGAGGTTTCTTCCATTACATTGGTTCAATGGAGTCTGTTATTAAACCAAAACATAAAACAAATGTTAGTGTGTCTAAATATACTCAACACCGTTGAGAACACACCCGGTTCGAGAAATAAGCCATTCCTTTAGAATAAAATAAATCAAATTTTTTACCTTGAGTCAAAAACGAAATAACTTCTTCTGTGCTTTCATGCATTCCATCTTCTCAAAAGAAATAATCTCTTTGTACTTAAGAACTTCAGCAACACACACAAAAAAAAAATGCATTTTCATCAGTATATAACTTAGAAGAATTTTATTTACAGAAAACTTCACATATCACAAGCCAAAAATTCTAACAACAACTATAACAGCAAAATGGTAGATATCTTCAAAAAAAAAATGCTGCCATCTAAAAAGTAGATATTCTCAAAAATAAAAATAAACAAAACGTGCTGCTCTCTGTTGAAGAAAATTAAAGTCTCAACAGTCTTTAATCGTTCTGAACACAATAAGGCTGTTTAAAAAGGTGGCCGGAAAGAGAAGTTTCACTGTATATATATATATATATGTATATAATAGGCCTTCTTGTACCAAGCCACAGATATATATATATACAGGGGCTGTTCACACATTTTTTAGACGATGTATATTGTATTCACAAAACTAAATTACATAAAATTCTTGCGTTTTAAATGTTCTATTTGACATCCCTTATTCTGAACTATCTTTCGACCCCGCAATTTCCAGGATAATAATGCCTTTTGAAGTGTCAGAAGAGGTATTCTATCCCATTCCTCCTGAACAGCTTTTCAGAGTCCTGTAAGGGTTTTGGGACGACGTTTGGATAATGCAGATTTTAAAAGCCCGAAAGCACAAAAACCCATAGGTGATACATCGGGAGATTTAGTAGGGATATCAGTGAAGGGTATGGCCTTGATACCAGTTTTTTGTTTCATTTCTTTTAGAAAATTTACAGTGGATTTTGATGTGTGACTGCTAGCTTTGTCCTGATGGAGTCTCACAGATTGATGGCACTGTGGGTAAAGCGATAGTATTTCATTCAGAAAAATTGGCGATAAAATATGTTCCTGATAGTATTTGGAGTTAATCTTGACATTTTTTTCCCACTCTCTTTATTTTTAACTTGCTATTATAAGAAAAACCAGCAACAATCATGAATCCCTTAGAAAAACTTTCTTTCGATTCTTTGAACCATGTACTTAAATTTTTTTCTCCCCTTTTATGATAATAAATGGCTCTTTTTTTGTTGCAATCGTTTAAATACACTCATGAGTCATCTATTGTGACAATTGTTTTCCATTTTTCTTTGGATAAGTGTTTCTCATATTGAATTCTGCAGCGTGTCCTGCGTTCAGTGATATGATTTGGAAGAAGACGATGCACATTGCGTTTTTTTTTTTTTTGCTTTCTTAAGATTTAAATCAACGTTTATCATTTTGTTTACAGTGGACACCGAGCATTTTAATGATTTTGCAACTGCCCTTTGACTAGGGGGATTTTCTTTTAACATTAAGCAACGTACCTTTGCAATAGTCGAAGATGTCCGTTTTTTCCTTGGATAATTGTTTGGAATTTTTGTCCCACTTAAGGCTCCAATTTGTCGTTTTTTTCCTTTCTTGTTGACGATATTATCTATCGACGCTTTAGATATCACAAAACCATGACTCTCACATCGTTTGTGGATAACGAAGTATGCATATTTCTCTTCGGAAAGAGCATAAATGTAGCCTTCGAACCACTGCTTTGTTAAAAACGCCATTTTGAATAAAAACAAAACTTTCAAGTCGCAGACGATAATTTTGACTTTTAAAAACATAGTACAATTGCAATTATTTCTTTTGCAGCAATCGATTTTTTATTACCGCTTACCAAAATCGTCTAAAAAATGTGCGAACAGCCTCTGTATATGTATGTGTATGTGTGCGTGTGTGTCTTTTGACATATGTATGTATGGGAGTTACTACAGTTGTTAGGATAAGTGAATTACAGTGGGGCAGACATGTCAGCTGCGAGAGGGGAACAAAACGTTTTCTGATTTCACCATGATTGATTTTCCTATACTAGATCTCTTCCTTATTAAATGAGTCTTTAAATATAATGCCATTTGATTCTATTGCTTACGAGAGGTACGTGAAATGAGAATTTTACATTATGAGTCTATTCAAAAGCCCGCATGCTCTTAGCATAGGCTGATATCTCTTTCCCTTTCCCATGACTGCCAAAACTCCCGACTTATCCCATAACGTGTAAAAATGAAAGCGCGAGAGGGGAGAAGCATTTAAAAAAAAAAAAAGAAAGAAAGGAAAGGCAAGACCAAAAGAGTTTGCCGCCACACTTTGCTCTCGGGTTTATTTGCAATCTCAACCCTCCCATCGATCATTAGTCAAACCAAAAGTAGCTGTTGAGTCCTCAATTACTTCCTCCACATCTGGCCCTTTTTTGGTCCGTCGCATAATGCGGGCTTGCGAGAGGGGGAATAAATGACACTTTCTGGCCCGCGGGCCGCTTCGTTCCCACCTGGCCGGGGCGAAAAATCTGACGCTTAGGGTGGCAGTTTAGCTCCTCCTTATGATAAATCAAAAAAGATCCCCAAATAAATTGTTTGGATAAGATGAAGATATGCATGAGGCTCTAATGTGTAATGCCCCCCTTCCATTGTGGTGCGGCTCCGCTAATGACTGTTATTAGGGGCTAGGAAAAAATTTTGAAACAAACGATCCGTTTTTTTAGCCATCACGAGAATGTGATTTGGAATGGAAATGCAGTTCCAGTTGTAGGACTGAATAATGTTTCTGTTCGGCAATAAATCGATTTATAGAAAATGCGTGATCTCCAATTGGAAACTGGAGATCGTAAAAGTTGGCCTTAGTGGAATAGATTGTTTGTCTAAAGCGAATTTTACATCCGTGACAACTTGTTATTACGGTACTCGGTAGTCCTAAGCCACGTTAAGACGTGTCCTAAAATTAAGTTGAGCAGCGAAACTATAGTCAATTATCCAAGCTTAACCAAACTCTGGCACACAGGGCTCCTTTAGTTAGAGAATTAGCGGTTACCAACGGCTTTTCTCTGGTAGTGCCAATTATGTATCATTATAAATGAAATGCTATGAGAAAATATTTTACTATTTAAACTAAAATACCAGATTTCGTGAAACAGACAATATTTTTAAGAGCTTTTTTCCTCGCTTATTAGCACTATGCAAAGCAACATCATATGTCATGCACAGAAGTAATGTTGTTGCTAATGCCCCCTGGTTGGAGGTTCCATTCACCAGGTCCTAATAGGCTATTGGGCTAAAAGGGGCGGCTCCTGTTTTGAATTAGCACCACAAGGGTCGAGTCCGACTTGGCTAAATTGCCGGTCCCGTAATTTTGAACCGAGTCAAGTGACGAGACCGGAACACTTGACCCCGCACCTCCAGAGGTAAATTTGAGAACTTGGAGGACATTGCAGTCACGACATATTTTACGTGCCCCGGCCACTATTAGTCAACACGGCGGTGGATTTCAAGTGACGAGCATCGAACCAGGGACGTTCAGATCACTGGCCCGCTGCTCTTGCAAACTGGGCCACCACGCTCACTACAGAAGGAATTTACGTTGTGACAACACAACCCTTTCTGATCATTTTTTGACGACTTTCTGATCATTTTCTGATCATTTTTTGACATGAAGTTTTTGACGACAAAATCTAAAGCCTTTTTAAAAGAATGGAATTTTCAAAAAGCTGTACAACCCCTGAAATGTGTTTAATCAGACATCCCCATCAATTCTGTAACAATGATTAGGACAAAATACAGCAAAAAGTGTTTTCTCTGTTAGGATGAATCTGCAGTTGTGTCATTTAAAGGATCAAAATGCGTGCCGTGTATTGCGCATGCTTTGATGATGCTCTATATCGTACTGGTGTATCACATCTTAATCATCTTATACTAACTTAATCATCTTATACTAACTAATATGATCGCCAAAAATGATACAAAACGCGGATATGGTAGTGTGTATCCTTCCATTTGTACTATATGACAATGAAAGACACGGCGGATAGTATACAAAAATCGTACTGGTGTATCACATCTTAATCATATTATACGACACTAATATGATCACCAAGGAGTCTGAAAAACCAAAGAAATGATACGAAACGCGGATATGGTAGTGTGTAAGCTTCCATTTGTACTATATGACAACGAGAAACAAGGTGGATTAGTTTGCAAAAATCGTACTGGTGTATCACATCTTAATCATCTTATACGACATTAATATGATCGCCAAGGAGTCTGAAAAATCAAAGAAATGATGCGAAACGTGGATATGGTAGTGTGTATCCTTCCATTTGTACTACAGAGGCACACATTTTTTAGACGATGTATATTGTATTCACAAAACTAAATTACATAAAATTCTTGTGTTTTAAATGTTCTATTTGACATCCCTTATTCTGAACTATCTTTCGACATCGCAATTTCCAGGATAATAATGCCTTTTGAAGTGTCAGAAGAGGTATTCTATCCCATTTCTCTTGAACATCTTTCCAGAGTCCTGTAAGGGTTTTGGGACGACGTTTGGATAATGCAGATTTTAAAGTCCGAAAGCACAAAAATCAATAGGTGATACATCGGGAGATTTAGTAGGGATATCAGTGAAGGGTATGGTCTTGATACCAGTTTTTTGTTCCATTTCTTTTAGGAAATTTACAGTGGATTGGGTGTGACTGCTAGCTTTGTCCTGATGGAGTCTCACAGATTGATGGCACTGTGGGTAAAGCGATGGTATTTCATTCAGAAAAATTGGCGATAAAATATGTTCCTGATAGTATTTGGAGTTAATCTTGACATTTTTTCCACTCTCTTTATTTTTAACTTGCCATTATAAGAAAAACCAGCAACAATCATGAATCCCTTAGAAAAACTTTCTTTCGATTCTTTGAACCATTTACTTAAATATTTTTCTCCCCTTTTATGATAATAAATGGCTCTTTTTTTGTTGCAATCATTTAAATACACCCATGAGTCATCTATTGTGACAATTGTTTTCCATTTTTCTTTGGATAAGTGTTTCTCATATAGAATTCTGCAGCGTGTCCTGCATTCAGCGATATGATTTGGAAGAAGACGATGCACATTGCGTTTTTTCGCTTTCTTAAGATTTAAATCAACGTTTATCATTTTGTTTACAGTGGACACCGAGCATTTTAATGATTTTGAAATTGTCCTTTGACTAGGGGGATTTTCTTTTAACCTTAAACAACGTACCTTTGCAATAGTCGATGATGTCCGTTTTTTCCTTGGCTACTTTTATGGAATTTTTGTCCCACTTGAGGCTCCAATTTGACGTTTTTTTTCCTTTCTTGTTGACGATATTACCTATCGACGCTTTAGATATCACAAAACCATGACTCTCACATCGTTTTTGGATAACGAAGTATGCATATTTCTCTTCGGAAAGAGCATAAATGTAGCCTTCGAACCACTGCTTTGTTAAAAACGCCATTTTGAATAAAAACAAAACTTTCAAGCCGCATACTATAATTTTGACTTTTAAAAACATAGTACAATTGCAATTATTTCTTTTGCAGCAAACGAATTTTTATTACCGCTTACCAAAATTGTCTAAAAAATGTGCGAACAGCCTCTGTATATGACAACGAGAAACAAGGTGGATTAGTTTGCAAAAATCGTACTGGTGTATCACATCTTAATCATCTTATACGACATTAATATGATCACCAAGGAGTCTGAAAAATCAAAGAAATGATGGGAAACGTGGATATGGTAGTGTGCATCCTTCCATTTGTACTATATGACAACGAGAAACAAGGTGGATTAGTTTGCAAAAATCGTACTGGTGTATCACATCTTAATCATCTTATACGACATTAATATGATCGCCAAGGAGTCTGAAAAATCAAAGAAATGATGGGAAACGTGGATATGGTAGTGTGCATCCTTCCATTTGTACTATATGACAACGAAAGACCAGGTGGAGTATGCAAATATGTTGTGGGAGAAAATACAATCGAGGGAAAAGATATGAGGACGACATGTTAAAAACAAGACTCTATCATCGTCTTTGTTTCATTTGATCCGTTACATGACACTTGATTACAAGGATGTCCCTTAAGAGATCGGGAAACATGTTAATTTCTTCTTTTACCCCAAAATTAGCTAAAACTTTCCTTCTTCCGAAAATTCGCGTGTAAAACACTTGAAATTTAATAGCAATACCAATGGTAAAATTTGATTTTAAGTTAAAATAAAATCAGAACCTAAAACCTGCCCAGTTAAATATCTCTAGTAATATTAAAAGTAAATAAAAGAAGGAAGTAACTGAAACACACACACACACACACATAATTAATATATAGAATTAATATATATATATATATATATATATATATATATATATATATATATATATATATTAGTTCCAAAAGTGGTCGATAGGGGAAGATATGACGCTGTTGTTGTCGGCGAACTCGAGAATTTGCATAAAAGGCAAGTAAAACATCAAAATGCAAATTCATGATTACGTAGTCGACAGCAGCGCCAGTATTTCGGGCTATAAAATGCGGAATCTGTTGTGCCTTCGCTTTACAGAAGAAAGGATCATCAGTCGCTTTTTTCCACTTGCATGGCCACCTCGCTCTCCGGACCTAACCCATGTGACATTTTTCTGTGGGGTTATTTAATGTCTAAGGTGTATCTTGGTGGAGTCTCGAATTTGGAGGCTCTAAAGGACAACATATCCCGGACTTGATGAGCATTCCTTGTGCCATGTCACGGTTGGCCGTTGAGAGCGTAATGTTCGGGATGCAACGAGACCACAGTCCGGGTGGACTGTGGTCACATTGAAGGAGAGAGAAGTGAATTTGCTGCATAAAGTGGCGTTGCAGTTCTTTTTGCATAAATTTCCTTGTTATTCATTTATCTGCTTATAACATTTTCGGTATTCATCCCTTATCTTTATAGCTCGAAATACTGGCGCTGCTGTCGACTACGTAGTCGTGAATTTGTATTTTGATGTTTTACTTCCCTTTTATGCAAATTCTCGGGTGCGCCAACAATAAGAGGGCCATATTTTCCCCTATCGGCGACTTTTGGAACTTTTTTTTTTTTTTCACGGAAACTCTTTCTCGTGTCGTTCTTAGTCCCTCTATCAATTTTGGTGGAATTCCAGCTAATAGATCTCGCAATAGATGGCTCTGAATAGCGTCAGTTTTAAAAAAATCACCCTTTATATATATATATATATATATATATATATATATATATATATAAGAGTTGAAATGTGGAATCACCAAACTTGTTTTTAATATCTCGGTATTCAACAGCTCTTGTGCAATTAAGCTACTTGGTAATAGCCACTTGGTAATATATACAGCATTGCTCCTGACTAACAGCTAGTCTTTATTACTCGCTGCTAACTATATATTGAGCATTCTGCAATTAAGAAGTTAGAAGATAAATATTTTCTAAAGAAAAACTCTAAAGCATCTATTATTCTGTTTTGTATTACTTTTTCTTATTATCATCTATCTGGGTCCTTCATTATAATCTTTAAAATTTTCTGGAACTTATTCATCGTTGCACAATGGCTATACAAAAAAAAGTCTAAATTAATAATGCTAATAAATTAAGTATTAAAAAGAACAGTTTGAAATAATTATTTAAAACTCGAGAGATGAATATAAGGCTTTTAACAGCCACAAAAAATATCGAAAGACTATAAAATTCACTGTATAAATAATGACATCGTAGGCGTTTCTTGATGTCGAAAAAAGATTATAACTTTTTCTTGCATTTAACTTATATAAACACAGAAGCGTATCATTACCGACTCCTTTTCAATGTTTTTTCTCTGTCGTAAATTGTTGGACAATTTGCATTTGTCATAGTTTACTTTGACCCGTGAAAGAAAACAAGGGCATAATTTCTTTCCCCGGAATAAAAAACGATGTGAGCGTTACTTCCTAAAATATTTCATATAAAGACGCTAATAAAAACTGCATAATATCCGGAGTACATTTTTCATACTAAATCAGATGTCCTCATGATTAATTTAGCAAACCGCATGAGCGAGGGGTCATGGAAAAAAAGATAATTTATCTCTCATTTAAAAACACTCTCGGAATGGAAAAAAATCCTGTAATAAGCAGTCTTTGAAATTTAGTGATAAATGTTTATTTATGAAGCTTGCGAACATCAGTGAACATTTAGGAACATATAAAAAAAGAAGAGAAAACCCTGCAAATAAGTTGTACTTAAGTAGGGTAGATTTTTGGGCAATCTAAAGCCACTAAAAAAGTAAAGTGTTTTTGTCAGGCAATTTCATTTTTTGGTGTAATAATAATTTAGAGAGCAGAAAATGATTTTTACAGTCAATGGTTTCCGCTGGTATTTTTTATCAGTTAATTATACGGAAGAAGTACGTTTTATTGGAACATAGCTTGGAATTAAGACATTATTTTTGTGCCTATGTTATAACATTTATTCCTACTTTTTCTCGATTGAATTTTCTCTTTCTTTTGGAGGATATACTATTAAGGAATTCTCTTCGATTAAAAATTTGCGATAGGTGGTCAAATAACAATTTAGTCGAGTACTGACGTCGAGAAAATTCGAGTACATAAAATCTCCAGTAAAAACTTTAAGATAAAAATAACTTTGTGGCGGAATTTGTCTTGTTTAAGAAACATTTCGCCGAGTTTAAGTAAAATTAGCAAGCACTGCCATTCCAAGTGGGATGAAAAGAAATATGCGAAGAACGTATGCAGAAATCGGCTTAATGATATTTACCCTGATGGCGTATTGAGCATGTAGCAAGTATAAACCCGATTTGTCCAAAATAGTCAAAAGTTTGTCTCAACATAAAAAACTAAACAAAAAAAAAATTCAGGTAGTCTCTTCTAACGAAACTACCGCGGGTTATTAACGTAGAATCACTTATCGTTGATTGCTGCTTTTGTATGTATGTGTTTTGTTTATATGATCTATATATATATGTACGTATGTATGTATGTATGTATGTATATATATATATATATATATATATATATATATATATGCATATATATAGTGGTACCTCCCTTAACGGACACTCCCGAATAGCGGACACCTCTATTTAATGGACAGTTTTACGAGTCCCAGTCCTTTTATATAGGACAACCCATGTTATTCTCTCTGGATAACGGACACTCCGAATAGCGGACAGGTATTTTTGAAAAACTTTCAATTATTTTGGCGAATATTTTTATATTTTTACGAAGGTTGAGCCGGATAGAACCGAAGAATACCGAACGACTGTATGAATCCTTTCCTATGGCTTCATATACCAGGCGATGGCCGAATAGCTAGGGTGCTGGCATTTAGTTCAGATCCTGTGGCTTCGAGTCTCACTATTGGCATGGATGTTTGTAGCCGTTTGGATTCGGCTTTAAACTGTAGGTCCCGGTCTAATTAACCCTCGTGTAACAAAAAGTTGACCGTAGCGCTCCAAACCAAACCTATGACTGCATGTAATACGATTCAAGAAATTTAAGATATGACAAATACTTTTCATTTATTAGTTGAACCGCAATAAACTTCTTGAAGAGCCGCTTGCGTCTCGCGAGCCACCATTTAGCCACAGTTGTTATATATGTAGATGAGAGATGTCGGTACCCTGTTCGCCGCTTGCTTCCTTGGACTTTTTGTATTGTTTAATCCACTTCTGCTGTTCTCTGTGTTCTTCTATTTTCTGCTTTTGGCTGCTATTTGTTATATTTTGTTATCTATATATATAAAACAGTTCCGTGACTGACTGACACACTGACTGACTGATTGACTGACTGACATACAATACACATACCAAACCGCTGGACCCAAAGGGCTGAAATTTTGCATGGCGATTCATCTTATAGTGTACGGGTGCATTAAGAAAGATTTTTGAAAAATTCTTCTTAGATTTTTTTAAATTAAATTTTTAAGCTGTTTTAGCAACTTTTTTTTCGTTTGCATTTAAAATAATAATTTGAGAGTTATAAAATTTATATCACGAGAAAGATCCTATAACTTCCTTTAAAACGAAATCTTTTTCGAATCTTTACCTCCATTTTCTAATTTTTGGTGAATTTTTAGAGATTAATTTTTAGAATTTAATTTATTAAATGCTGATCACGTGGTTTCTTTTTCTGGTACTTTAAATAAATTTATCGTCACGTGTATAACAACTAAATAGACAAAAAAAATATTTTTTTCTTGCTAATGCGGCAGACGATTGGACATTATCCAAAAAAATATTAAAATACAATAAAAGATATTACGTTCCTCAAACTGTACTATATTAACTGTACTATATTCTTTAGTATGCCCTATTAGATTTAATTTGAATATTTTCTTCTACATTATTATGTCTATAAAAATATCCCTTACGATTTTTTTATAAATATATATATATATATTTTACATCAATTGTATACATTGATCGTCGTATTTATTATAAATATATATATATATTGGCATTAATTGCATACATTGATCGTTGTATTTAATTTGAATGTACTCCGTAGCGAAGTGTGGATTTTCAGTTAGTATGTTATATTTTATTTGTTCTTTTTTTGTATGTGATGAGATCTCTATATATAATGGATGGAATTCCAATAAAACCATATGTTACAACAACAACATGACGCTGTGAATGAAGTATCATGAAATCAAAATCGAAATGAAGCAAGTTTCGTCAATTTATGAGCGGTTTTCAGACTTTTATTCTTCATTCTGTTTCGATTTAATTAATTTTTAATAGCGATAAAAAAAAGATAAAACATTCGCATGTACTAAACATAAGGTAAGTATATTGGTAAGTATATTTTAGGAAAGTATATTTTAGGAAAAAAGTAAAAGGTAAGTATATTAGGAAAAAAGTAAGTATATTTTAGGAAAAATCCCTATTCGCTAGATTATTTTGTTATTAAATAATTATTTATTATGGGATATTGAAGGATCCCTTTAAATAAAATTTATTCTAGAATATAAATGAAGAGTTTGACCATTTTTAACTTATCGAAATGTAAAGGTTATTTTTTTTAAGTTTTAATTGCATTGAAATTTGGTTTCTTTCAATAAAAAAAGGGAAATTTCTATACGTTTTTGCTCTTTATTGTTCTATGGCATAATAAGAATCTAGAAGTACGAATAGGAAGAGTGTAGAAGAGCCATTCCAAAAAATTTAAATAACTCGTAACCACGAGTGCATCGCAGTACACCGGTGCATTTCTCCATTAACAAGCGATGAAGTAGTTGAGAATGCAGCCTACCAGAAAATCATAGCGAACTTAAGGCAAAATACGATTTCCATATTTTACAAGCTGGCCTAACACAAACTCCAAGGAATAAAAATCTTTGTTGTTAAATTTGTATATACCTTCCCTATTATGACTCTATTATTTAAATTATGAAAATCCCGTCTCAAGGAACTTCTCATTCGATTTGACAAGTGTGGAACAATTTATATTCCAATGATAATTTTAAACAAGACAGAACATCTTCTCTGCAACATATTTACGTTGCTATAAAATTTTCCCCTATTGGGGGGGATTCAAAGGAAAAATACAATGAAACCTCTTTTTGGCGGCCACCCCTCAAAACGGCAAATTTTTTTCAGAACCATTACTGGTCGCCTTAGAGAGGTTTCATTGCGTATACAGTCAAACTTCTCTAGTCGGCGACACCTATTCGACGGCCACCTCTCGAGACCCCCACTTTTTTTGGAACAATTATTGGCCGCCATAGAGAAATTCACACACTATTCAACGACCACCCCTCAAAATGTCCACTTTTTTTCGGAACCATGACTGGCTGCCATAGAGAGGTTTCTCAGTATATTTTTTACTGTGTCAAAAGTTGAAAGTTTGAGAGGGACCATACATAAAACTCAAGTTCAATCCTACTTAATTTTTTCAAATAAGCTTTAGTTTTGATTTTCATATTACTAATAATTTTAATTTTATTGTAGACTTTTTTATGAGCTGGTTTTTAGTTTAAAAATTCTCAGCAAGGTAAAAATTAATTTAAGATTTTAAAAAAAAAATTAGATTTCATTGAACATTTGTCTTAATACATGGCTCATAAATTGCAATTATTTGTTTGATGAATGAAATTGTGTGCCAGAAAAATGCTTTGAAACTTGATCTTCAAATCAACCGGTAATCTGCCGATTGAACTATCCCTGGGGTGTGTAAAAATCTTATTTTTCGGATGCCCTTTCTTACATCTATAAATATAAAACAGTTCAGTAACTGACTGACATACAACGCACAGACCAAACCGCTGGACCTAAAGGGCTGAAATTTTGCATGGCGATTCTTCTTAGGGTGTAGGGGTGCACTAAGAAAGATTTTTCAAAAATTCTTCTTAGATTTTTAAATTAAATTTTTAAGCTGTTTTAGTAACTTTTTTTAAGTTTGCATTTAAAATAATAATTTGAGGGTTATAAAATTTATATCACAAGGAAGATCTCAAAAATTCCTTTAAAATGAGATCTTTTAAGAATCTTTACCTACCATTTTCTGATTTTTGGTGAATTTTTAAAGATTAATTTTTAGAATTTAATTTATTAAATTCTGATCACGTGATTTCTTTTTCTGGTACTTTAAATAAATTTATCGTCACGTGCATAACAACTAAATAGACAAAAAAAATATTTTATTTTTCTTGTTGATGCGGCAGACGATTGGACATTATCCAAAAAATTATTAAAATACAGTAAAAGATATTATTTTCCTCAAACTACTATTTTAACTGTACTATATTCTTTAGTATGTCCTATTAGATTTAATTTGAATATTTTCTTCTGCAATATTTTGTCTATAAAAATATCCCTTACGATTTTTTTATAAATAATTTTTGTTTTTTTTACATCAATTGTATACATTGATCGTCGTATTTATTATAAATATATATATATATATATATATATATATATATATATATATATATATATATATATATATATATATATATATTGGCATTAATTGCATACAATGACCGTTGTATTTAATTTGAATGTACTCCGTAGCGAAGTGAGGGTTTTCAGCTAGTTTTAGACATATTTCTTCTTTCATTTTTGCTCCTCCCAGTACTGTTTTTTTCCTCGTGATTATTTTTTCCTCCTAGCTAATAATTCTTTTTCTTTCCAACGGTCGGCTGTCACTCTACTACCGAAACCAGGAAGGAATAACTGGAGCAATAAATAATTAAAACGCAGAGAAATTTCCTTTTTTATTATTGAAAAAAACCTCATTTCAATGCAATTTTTAAAAAAATCATAAGTTGAAATCATCAAATTTATTCAGTTTTATTAAAAATAAATTTTATTTAGAATGTCCCATGATAAACAATTATTTAATAATAAATAATCAAGTGAATAGGGATTTTAGCTAAAAGTTAATATACTTACTTTATGTTTAGTTTATATAAATGTTTCATCTTCTTTATGTTTATTAAATACTAGCTGTATCCGGCCACTCGTTGCTGTGGCTCAGTCTGGTTAAATGGTAAAGAAAGAAAAGAGAAAGCACGTTTCTAATATGTTTAATTTATAAAGGCTGCAAAGCTGTTACTCATTTAGCACTACCCAGAGGGCACGTGTAGCTTAAAGTATGCTACGGACGCGAGTAACGTTACCCATCGATCCGAGGCGGTGTATAAAACATGTTGTCAGACTCTCGTCTCCCATTCTTAAGTGGAACTGATGACGGTGTGTAATAGCGTCTTCAATAAGCCCAAAATAAACGCAAACAGGTGTCGAACGATATACACCTTTGGAGATGTGAGACAATAGGGAAAAAGTACGCGAGTCATTTAGAATGATTTGTGAAACTCATTAGCGGCGCGTTTTTCCCTTGAAGAAGTCGGCAGGAAAGAAATTCACCATAGGTGGTCTGCAGAGGGCGGAACCGGAAAAGGTCGGGTATTCGAGATGGTTGGAGATGGTTCGAAAAAAGGGCTGAGAAGAATGGATAAATAACGACGGTGTTGATGAGGGGAGAGAATAGACATGAAAGATCGACTGTTGAAAGATCGCCGCGCGTACGGAGAGACGGGGGTCTCGTTTGGACTTTGAAGAATGAACCCTGCTCTCATGAGTGTATTAACGTTCGTCGGAACGAACCTTTGTAAATGATTTATTTAACCAAGATTTTAATGTGTCAATAAACCAGATGTAAATAAGAGTTGGTTCTACAGTTATGATTACTTCTACAAGATAATGATTTGTCGGATCACGACCATAAAGGTTAACATTGGCGCAGTCGAATTAAAGAACGTGGGAGGACCCCAGCGATACGGAAGGTATCAGAAAAAGATGATCTAGAGTACTAGAGTGGTGATACATCATTAAGGAGACGCAGTTTCAAGAGAAGTTGGATTCCGAACGAGTCTACTGGACACGACTTCAGCGACAGATAGTTACTCGGTAACTGGTCAAGAAACGGGAACAGAGACACCTGTACCAGGAGAAATTCAAGGTCGGAGTGAAGTGTGCATCAGCGACGTGGTTATATAGTGAACTCTCTTGAACTGTGATCAAAGTGCGGCAGCGGAGAAAGATCAGAGTGACAGTTTTTCATCGAGGTGAAAAAGGGGTAAGTGATTCTATCTTTTCTCCCTGTGTATCAGCGGTAGTAATTAGTTGAAGGAATCGAATTATTTTTGATAAGTTTTGAAGTGTTGTTTCATGTGTATAATGATGGAAGTAATTTTTTGAGTTATTGAATTTTTGGTAATAGGATTATTATTTTAAAAGTGAAAAAGTGTTATTTTGTATAACGGGAAAAGTGTACAAGAGCTCGTACTAGTTTATTATTGGAAGTGATTTATAATTGTAGTAGTTAAATGCTCGTAGAATTCTCATAATTGTCGAGGTAAATAGTTCAAGATAAGTATAGTTGGTTGCATTTTGTTATAGTAGCAAAAGCGTTGAGACGATTTGATAACTACCAAAGTTAAGGTGTTATATTTATATAACGATAAAAGAAAAATCACATCCTAATTGTTAATCGTGGTTGAGTCTAAAAATGGCATTCTTGGGGAAGGGACGTAAGGCCGATTTAATTACGTTGGCTACAGAGCTAAAGGCAGAGGTCCCTCCGAATAGCACAATGTATGACCTAAAACAAATAATTCTAGGTAGTGAACGATATGAGGAAGGGTTAACGGAAGAGTGGTATTTCTCTATAATTAATGAAAGATTAGAACGAGAAAAAAGTGAAAAAGAAGAGAGGGATAGACAACGGGAAATTGAAAAAGAGGAGAGAGGTAGACAGGAAAGAGAGAAACAAAGAGAAATAGCAAAACAGGAGATAGATAGACAGGAAAGAGAGAAATAAAAAGAATTAGACGTCAAAATGAAGGAATTAGAGATTGAAGCAATGAGAATAAGGGAAAGTGAGAGACGTTCAATTTCAGGGTCTAGGGAAAGCATCGAAACAAGTAGTGGTAATTTTGCAGAATATTTAAAAATTATGAAAGGGGTTATTCCTGAACCACCAATTAGATCCGAAGACTGGCCCTTTTTCTTCCAACTGACAGAAATGATGTTTAAATTATATGAGGTTCCAGAACAATACTACGGGAAAATAATTCTGCATAGTTTAAAATCACAGGTAAAGGGTTTAAGCACGATGTTAGGTAGTAAAGATATAGAGCACTATGAGAAAATAAAGGGCGTTATAGTGAAGGAATTTCAAATTACCCCCTTACAACATAAAAAGAATTATGTTAACTGTTTGAAAAAAACCGAACGAATCCTTTGTACAATTCGTGAATAGGGTGGAAACAGCCTTAGACCTATACATACAGTCAAGGAAAGTATCAACGTTTGAAAAGTTAAAAGAATTATTGATAGTGGATAAAGTTAAAGACCATTTACCTACGCATATTCAAGCGCACATTTATCTAAAAGAAACAGAGTCCTGGTTGTCAGCCTCCGAATTGGCCCGGGAAATAGATAATTTCATCGTCGCAGTTCCTACTGGCCCGAATTATAATAAGGGTAGTTACAACTTTGACTACCGAATGAGAAATGAAACCCATGATCGGAAACAGAATACTGGGAATGGTAGTTATAGTAATAACATAACCGGATCAAAATTTAATGCCTTAGCTAGAACGGATAAGAGAGATTCTAAAGTAGACCGTAAAGTAAATGATAAAAGATGTTTTTTCTGTGATAGTAAGAATCACTTTAAATATGATTGCCCAAAAATGGATTATAACTCTAAACACAGAGAAGACCAACAGAGAGATAATTTTGAGAAAGGGATTAATAAAGTCCAGGCCGTTACGGGAGAGGAGGAAGAAGAAACCAGTCTAGACAAGGAGGTCGTAGGAAATGCGGTATGCGCTTGCGTGAATATGAAGGGAGAAGGAAATCCGTCTTTAGAGATGCAATCCTTGGAATATATATCGATTAGTATAAATGGGCGAAAGGTGAGGGCTCTGGTGGATAGTGGGTCTGAGGTCACAGTCGTCCGTACGGATATTTTAGGCCAAAATGAGGTAGGAACCCAAGCTAATATTATACTCAGATCAGCGTTCGGTAGTGCAATTAGAGCACCATTGAAGAAAATTGCCGTGGGGTTACCATTAGATAACGATGATATGAACGTAATCCATAGAGAATTGTTATGTGCAGTCGTGGATTCGTTGGGTGAGGAGATGATTATTCTCCCCGGCACAGTGGCAAAGCTAAGGGATCAAGATGGAAATTCGCAAGTAGGGGCATGTTCGCAATTAACAAAAGAGAAGGGAAGTAAAATAAAGGAAAATATGGCTGAGGGTACAGATACTCAGGAGGAGGGTAGAAATAATGGGTTAGATCACGAGAAAGACTCAGTGGAGAGATTTAAAAAACAACAGGAGACATGTCCTACTTTACGACGGGAGTGGGACATGGCGAGAATGGGAAAAGGAAATTACTGTTATTGATTCGCTATTATTTCATAAAGAAAAGGTTTTGGGAAAAACTGTCGGACAGTTAGTAATTCCGAAAGAAAAAAGACTAGAAGTGCTCAGATTAGCCCATGACTCACCATTTGGAGGGCACATTGCAGCAAAAAAGACAATAGAAAGAATTCGGTAATCTTTTTTATTGGGAGGGATTAAGTAAGGAGGTAAAGGATTATTGTAACAGTTGTGAGGGATGCCAATTGAGGAGAAAGGTTAGGACAGCAGATAGGACGCCGATTGTGCCAGTGGCTAGGCCAGGACTTCCATTCCAAATCGCAAATATTGATTTGATCGGGCCATTAGATCCGGCTAGTTCGGCGGGACACAAATATGTACTAACGTTAGTAGACCAACACACTAGGTGGGCGGAGGCAATCCTAATTAAATTACTAACAGCTAAAGCAACGTGTGAAGCGTTATTAGAAATATTTACCAGAACGGGTATTCCAAGAGTCATTGCCTCGGATAATGGGACAAACTTTAATGCCTCACTCACACAGGAATTTGAAAAGAGGCTAGGATCGAGCCCGAGATTCTCAACCCCTCTGTACCCTCGGGCAAATGGGTTAGTAGAAAGATTTAATCAGGTATTAAAGAACATGATCCATCACGTTATAAGAGAGGACAAGAGAGGCTGGCACAAACAACTACCTTACTTATTATGGGCATATCGAGAAGTTCCCAACGGTACGACGGGAGTTGCTCCGTTCCAATTGTTGTATGGAAGGCAACCGGAAGGGCCATTGTCAATTTTAAAAAACACTTGGATGGGAAAGAATGGAAATACACAACTGAACACGAAACTTCTTTCTAAATACCTACAAGAGGTAGGAAATAGACTAGCAAAAGCCGCAAAGGAAGCGGGAGCAATAGCCGAGATTCAACAGGAAAAAATGGCTCACTACTACAATCTGAGATCTAGCAACAAAAGATATAAAGTGGGGGACCAAGTTATCGTATTAATAGCAGATTCTACCAATAAGTTATTTGCTCGGTGGAAAGGGCCAGGAACTATAATTAAACATAACCCTCCACATACGTATATTGTGGAATTACGAGATGGGACTAAATGTAAGGTACATCAAAATAAGATAAAAGAGTTCGTGAGTCGAATCAACGCCCTGAACATAATGTTCGAAGGAGAGGAGGAGTTTGGGGAAGTTGAAAATGTCCCCATTAAGGTAGATTTTAAACCCTTTGAGACGCTAAACACGCAAGTAGAACTATCACATCTATCAGAAAACGAGTAGGGATAAAAAAATTATTAGAAAAACATAAGGGTTTATTTTCAGGAAAAATTAAACCGGCTTTGGTACACCCGCATAGAATTGAACTAATACCAGGGTTACCAAGGAAGAAACCTCACTGTTACAAGGTTCCCGAAATCTATAAAAAGGAAGTAGATAGACAAATTGAGGAATTATTGGAACATGACTTAATTGAACCCTCCAGTGCGGAGATAGCATACCCTATCGTATGTGTGGCTAAAAAGGATGCGAGCATAACACTGTGCTGTGACTTTAGAGCACTGAATGCTACTACTAAAATCATAGCGTACCCTATGGCCCAAGCACAAGAGTTACTATGGGTAGCAGGCAAAGCCAAATGGCTTACAACCATTGACTTATTAAGGGGATACTGGCAAATTCCGATGGAGGAGAGTAGCAAACAATTGACGGCATTTGCGACACATAACGCGATTTATCAATGGAAAACCATGCCATACGGGTTGGTAGGGGCAGCAAACACTTTTCAAGCAACCATGAATTTTTTTTTAAGACCCCATAAGGATTATGCTCAGGCATACATCGATGACATAATCATATTCTCCAATTCATGGTAGGAACACCTACAACATATTAATGGGGTATTTTCTGAACTAATAAGACTAGGTTTCTCGGCCAGACTAGATAAATGTAAATTTGCCAGGAATCAATTATTGTATCTAGGACACAGGATAAGCTCGGGAAAACATGCCCCGGATGAATCGAAAATTGCCACGATTAGAGAACTAAAAAGACATGAAACAAAGAAAGACGTCCGTTCGGTATTAGGATTAATGTCCTTTTATAGGTCATATATAAATAATTTTGCAGAACTGAGTTTACCCCTTACCGCTTTGACAAAAAAAAATATCCCTAACCGACCTTGGAATAAGGAAGCTGAGGAAGCTTTTAACAGCTTAAAAGAAAAATTTTGCCAAGTAACATCTTTGGCAACCCCAGACATGGCCCGACCGTTTCAGGTCCACACTGATGCATCGAATCGAAGTGTAGGCGCTTGTTTAACTCAGAAAGAGAAAGACGGTACATATAAACCCATCGCCTTCGCTAGCCAAAAACTTACAGAAACACAAAAAAATTGGGCCCCGATAGAAAAAGAAGCTTTAGGAGTCCTATTTGGGCTAAGAAAATTCGAGAACTGGATTTAAGGATACCAGGTGGAAATAATAACCGATCATAACCTATTAAAATTCCTTACAGTAACAACTCCGAAAAGTCCAAAACTGACAAGGTGGGCATTAGCACTTCAAAGATGGAATTTAACAATAACTCATCGGTCAGGATCAAAGCATTTAGGAGCGGATGCCACTTCTAGATTAGCCAGGGAAAACGACCAGTGTAGGGGTTAAATTCTAGGCTGGTATTAACGGTTGGAGAATTCCATTTTTCTTTGGTGATAACTAACCTTTCCGAATCCTAAGAAAAATGGACTAAATTTGTAAATATAATGGTATTAAGAATTAAGGTGCATAAGATATTTATTTTACAAATGCCACACACTACAAAAAATAGCACCTATGCCATCAGTGCGCGTGCTCTCCAATACTTCTCAACAAGATCAGTAAAACGATTTAGTGCAGAGCAGTCGTCTAAATGTTCCGCCGTCATAGTCCGGCCAGAGTCACAGAGGGTACAGACAGAGGGGCCTCGGGAACATAATTGGGATTCTCGACAAGAATCGCCCAACTCTTGTTCTTAGATGTCTCCGCAGCCTCAAATTTAAAATTACTCCTGAAAGTCAAATTTGTAATTAGCCTCAGGGAATGGAAAGATGAGGCTCTTTTATAACTCTGGGTCACCATAGCTCCTTTTTTAGCTAGAAAGTCTGCATGTTCATTTCCAGTGATGTCACAATGTGCTGGTACCCACTGGAAAGAGATTTTATGAGAAAGATCTTTTAAAATTGATCTGCAATCCAGAATTCGTTGAGACTGGCATTGGCTATTTTGCGATAAGGCCTGTAAAGCTGACTTAGAGTCAGAAAAAATGACGGCTCTAACGAAATTAGCCCTTCTTAAAGCTAGTTGTTGTACCGCTACAGCAATGGCCTCAATCTCGCCATCAAAGGCGGTAGAAAATGGACCAACGGGGAGATAAAAATTAAAAAGCTCGCAAAACACGCCAGCTCCAGCACCATGGTGTCTGTCCAGCATGGAGCCATCTGTAAAGACATGTAACCACTCACTTTTTGGAAATTTGGTGTCGATGGTTTCCAGAGCTATAGCTTTTAAATGTTCGGGAATCATATCCCTCTTCAGCACTTTTGCACTAAGTTCAAGATTAATATTAACGTGAGTGTAATCCAATGGACACATAAGCAAAGGCAAAATAGAAGTCTCATGACAAAGTTCCAAAGAACGAGCAACTTTCAGAGCCGACTGGATAAAGCCATACTGAGTTTTCAAATTTCTGGTTCTATTTATGTCATAATTTCTCCAGAAAGGGTTATTAGGTAGGCTTACCAGTTTCTGAAATAAGGCTATTGCCCTTCTCTGGATACAATTATAAACGGGTTCAGTGTTTGTCAGAATCTGCATAGCAAGGATGGGGGTAGACCTCACGGCACCAGTAATGATACTTAGTGCCTGATTTTGAAACACTTCAAGGCAATGGATAGAGTGCTTAGGTGCAGTTATGAGGACTTCATTGCAATAACCAATAACTGGCTGAATAAATATTTTATAAGTAGTATTTAGAGTCCCTCTATTGCATCCCTAACGGGAACCAGCCAAGCGCTTCAAAATAGGAAGCCTCTTTTCAGCTTTAGTCTTCAAATGTTCAGCATGCTTTCTCCAGTTCAAACGTGAATCAAGAACGCATCCGAGATAGGTGGTAGAATCACTGGTCCGTAAAGTCTCTCCCCGAAACTCAAGAGTAGGAGTAAAAGGTCTTCTATTTAGAGTAAAGAACTGGCACACAGTTTTGTTCCTGTTAACTTTCATTCCATTTTCCTGGCACCATAAATCTAATTTCATCAAAGCAATATTTAAAGTTCCATTTAAATTGTCCTGATGTTTCTTCTCTGCGCTACCCCACATAACGAGGTCATCCGCGAATAAAGCAGATTCAACAACAGGTGACAGGAAGCCCACCAAATCATTAATAAAAATATTAAAAAGGATTGGACTAATAACTGTGTCCTGGGGAAGACCAGTTTCAGTTTGTCTAAATTTTGAAACAGCTTCACCATATCTAACAGCCGAAAACCTTTGTGAAACAAAGTTCTTAATCAAAGTAAACATATTGCCACATATTCCCAAGAATTGAAGTTTCTGGAGGGACCGAAGCCTCCAAACTCTATCGTATGCCGACTCGAAATCTACAAAAGTGGCAAGGACAGACTTTCGCTCGTCCAGAGAGTCTTTTATGGCTTGCATTAGAAATAAAACCTGTTGGACTGTTGAGTGATGTCGTCTAAAGCCAGCCTGGCGAGGAGAAAGAAGATTGTTACTTTCCAGAAACCAGTTGAGTCTAGAGATTGTGCATAAGATATGTGATATATATATTTTTTTTGGTTGTTGTATGAACACTTGGTTTATGTTTTTTTTAGTGAAGAACTAAGTTAATGTTAAGTATTCCCTAGAGATTTGGGGAAGATTCATTAAAATATGTAAGTTTAACTGGTCAAGATTAAGCCAGGAAATTCCTAAAGAGTTTGAAAAAAAAGGAATCAAAAGTGTAATTATCTTAGAAATTCTTGCTTTAAAGATAAGTGATTGGTAGTCAAATAATTTGTTAGTGTTTGGTTTAAAGTAAAGAAATGAGCAAGAATTATAATATTAATTTTGTGTTAAGGATAAGTGTGTAAAAGTGATTTTTGTTACCTGTAAATGTTATGGCTATCTCATATGCAGATGAAAACATGGAATCAATTACTTGTAAAAATGTGTTATTGTTGTGGCTACAAAGCGCTCCCCGTTACAAGTTGAAAGCACAGTATTACCCCAGGGGACTGCCTCGTTATCCTCTGATCAAAGCGTGAAAACGTCTCAAAAAAGACTTTTTTCACTTCTAGAGGAAGGGGCTTAATGTCAGACTCTCTTTTCCCATTCTTAAGTGGAACTGATGATGGTATGTAATAGCGTCTTCAATAAGCCCAAAATAAACTCAAACAGGTGTCGAACGATATACACCTTTGGAGATGTGCGACAATAGGGAAAAAGTACGCGAGTCATTTAGAATGATTTGTGAAACCCAAGAAGTCGGCAGGAAAGAAATTCACCATAGGTGGTCTGCAGAGGGCGGAACCAGAAAAGGTCGGGTATTCGAGATGGTTCGAGATGGTTCGAGAAAAGGGCTGAGAAGAATGGATAAATAACGACGGTGTTGCGAATGAGGGGAGAGAATAGACTTGAAAGATCGACTGTTGAAAGATCGCCACGCGTACGGAGAGACGGGGGTCTCGTTTGGACTTTGAAGAATGAACCCTGCTCTCATGAGTGTATTAACGTTCGTCGGAATGAACCTTTGTAAATGATTTATTTAACCAAGATTTTAATGTGTCAATAAACCAGATGTAAATAAGAGTTGGTTCTACAGTTATGATTACTTCTACAAGATAATGATTTGTCGGATCACGACCATAAAGGATAACACATGTTAAAACTGAACTGAGAAGCGAAAACTTCTCCCTCTCTACGGGCGTCGCAGCGCCCCCTCGATACAATTTTCTACATCTTCGACTCAATCTAAAATGTTCGGACTAATCACTGAAATTTTCCTACTGTCTTCTTTCTTCGGGAAGGTGTCCCTCGGCTTTTTCCCATGGTATGTGAAAATCCCTCCACCGGGAACTTTACATCAGTAAATTTCATTCATAGCTACTCTGTCAATAAAATATCTGAAAATCAGGACTTAGTATATTCCCACTTTTGAAGGATAAAACGATATTTCTCTGTCACGGAATTTTCAAGGGCTCGAGGTAGCCTGGTGGTGGCACGTTTCGAACACCATTAAATGTCTCCGTATCTAGATCGGATATGGGCACGTTAAATCCGTCGACCGGAAAGTTCTTTTATGACATCAGTGGGTGGGAAAAGGTACGCGCCTTCCAGATGTCGCCCCTGGAGTGCTTGGTCAAAATTGTGGTGACACCTGTCTAAAGTAGTGGTGCGCAAACTTTTATCAACCGCAACCCATTTTCCTTCAATGAAAATAAATTACAAGATAAAAAGAACTTTTTATTTTCCATGTTTTTAAATTTTTTTTTAATCATGTAAACTTGACAATTCTATGTATTAATAAAAACTTATTTAAATTTTTTTTGATGAATTATCCCAGCAACTTGAAAGAAAATAAAGTTAATTGGAAGTTAACTTGCGTTTAACTTTTCGTTCCCGTCCCGGCCGATAGATGGCTGCACCAGTCTACAAAACAAAATTAACTGAAAATGAATTCAATGCTGCTTAAAGATGGCTAAAAGTATCAAAAGAATGCATTGTCATCGTGTTCTGAGCTATTCTAAAAGTTTCAAATGTCTAGCTAGTCGGGAAGTTAGTTAAAAATCGATTGCAAGATTTGTACGAGACAAACACACAAACACATAAACAAACAAGAAAGCGAGTTAATAAAAACATAGAAAAAAATCACGTTACCCCAATGGAAATTTATTGGTAACTGCAATTTAAAAGTAGTAATGTAAAAACTAGTAAAATTAACAAAAGTATAGATAAACGAAATAGGCAAATTTTGAGAAACTATTTCAAAAATCAGTGAACTGTCAATTTTGGGTATATATTTGCTTTGCATAATAACAATTTAAAAAAACAGTCTTCCTTACCATCGACACTTGTTTTTTTTTGCCAAATCTCATGTGACTAAAAATTCCTATTTAAATATTAATATGCATTTGTATTTCATTTAGGTAAGCATTAGCAACAATTAAAATTAAAAAAGAGAATTATTTTAAAATGATAAGCTCCCTATTAAACACCGAAAATCAGAAACTTCGTTTATCTATTTAAAACTAAATTGGAAAAAAAAAAATCATCGAGAAGGGTGAACCTGGACCTCTTATAGTATTTGTTCAATATTTGGTGAAGTATGTGAGAATCTAGTGTATTTTAAACGCTCTTAAATTCCTTTGGTGGACGAAATTTAGTAAATGAATCCTGTTGCGAGGTTCAGAAAAGTTCAAGCTATCTAAAAATACCATTTTTATTGGATTATCAGAATTTATGTAGCTGTAAATAGCAGACAAATTTTCTCCGTAGGTTAAATAATTTAACTTTGCTTGTAATCAGAAATAAATAAAGAAAGGAAAAAGTCAACTGGAACAGGGTACGGTCAGCTCGAAAATTTGTTTTAGACCTTCAAGTAGAGGGTCTGTTTCCACGGGTATGGCTAGACAGGAATTATTATATCCTCATTTTGAAATCCAGTCTCGCACATATAGGTAAAAGCCAATGGAAGCATTGTAGTCTTGTAAGACTGTTTGACTCCTTATTTAACGATATTATTTTTGGTGAAATATGTGAGAATGCCAGTCTCGTATCATCGTTGTTTGGTTTTTATAGCCTCAATTTGAAACCCAGTCTCGCACATATAGGTAAAAGTCAATTGAAGCATTGTAGTCTTGTAAGACGGTTTGACTCCTTATTTAACGATATCATATATTTCTAACATATAAAAAATAGAAATAAAAATATTAAAGATGTGTAATTATAGAAAGTTTAAAGCTTGTTTTTTAATGAAATAATTCAGTATAAAAATTTACTTCAAACTATCTGCGTCCCTTCACATTTTTTCCACGACCCCTCTGTGGGTCACTACCATAAAGCTGTAGCTTCATGGTCACTACCCACAGTTTGCGCGCTACTGGTCTAAAGTCAGTACCCTTGTGGTGCCATTGCAGTCCGGAGCCCCATTTGGTAAATATGAAGAATATGATAAGCTCTCTCACCAAGCCATATTTTACGCTAAAGGTTTGGCGCCTTTCTGGGTTTGCTAGAAAGAACACTATTAGTTTTCACCATGTGATTTCTCATGCTGTAATGCCACATTGGCGCCATATCGCCTCAGGTTAGCGACCGTATCATATTACCTAGCCGCAGTTGAGACATGGTCTGTCATGTTGCGGCCAGGAGGCATAAGTCACAACAAAAACAACGGATCTTTCAGCATTTTTGGTAGTATAAATTTTTTAATAAAGTGGAGAATATTTTTAAGTATCAAAAATACTCATTCCTTTGATATCGCAACCGACAATATTTATTTTATTCCTTCTCGATAACTAGTTTCTTCCAAGCCAGTCAAATCAGTCCACACGCTGATCTTATCTGAAAATATAACGGAAGATCTGTAAGGTAAAACGCAAGAACTATAAACGAATGCCATTTACGAAAGGTTAAAAAAATTCCTTCGTGGCTTTTATAGCGTAATGACTCTCTGAATGAAATATCATATGTGCGATCAGAATTGAAATAAAGCAAGTTTCGTAAACTTATGAGCGGATTTCCGCCCTTTTCTCGTTATTCTGGTTCTACCTATTTAATTAATTAATCTATATAAATAAAAATGTAAATGTTCGTTTGTTCAAAACCTCAAATCTCCGAAAGTTCTTCACCGATTTCTCTGAAATTTTGACACAACGTTGCATTTGAATACGTGAGTGTTTATATATACCTATTATATAGATGCCACACCTGTGACAGGTATAAACATGCTTTTTTTTAACACACGCTATGCTAAATATTTTAAGGAAAACGAGAAATGTCTTTCCCTTACCCTTCAGAACAGAAATTTGTCATGGTGGGGTGCGACCCCACTATCAGCAATCCCCACAGGTCATAAATTACGCAGATATCGTTATAGAAAATAAAAGACGATCGAAGAGATAAGAGAACGCACACGGCTGGAGATATTTTCCGTCGAATACGCGAGGAAAATTCAAATATTAACATGGATTTCACAACAGAAATCTACAACGAAGCGTTGATAATGATTGAAGATTTGTGCTTAGAAATCGCGAACATAGTTCTCAATCAATTGGGAATGCCATCACCGAATCGATTTGCTGATGCTTCGTTCGACGTAGATTTGCGTCGTGAACAAAATTACAACACGGGCGATCTTTTGTTGTATGTGCAATCAAATACAGTTGGTTCTCTGTTTAATGACTTTCAAGGGACCGTGAAAAATCGTCCTTAAGTAGAGATCGTCCTTAAACAGAATCTGTGAGAAAATAACATTTCCCTTCACACTTTACAGGCTTAGGACTGTCAATATATTTCTTAATATATTGGCGTGTTTAAAAAATGTTATTTTTATTATCATCATTATTTTATTCACAAAAAGTTATTTTAAATTACATTGAAAAAAAAAGAGTACAAACAATACAATAAATTACGTTTTAAAAAATTCAAAAAGTGTTGATTGCTTCATTCGCCTTGTTTTCGTTATTCTCTTTTACAGATTTTCTAAAATGTTAAATGAGTCACCTTCCATTTTCGATGTAATATAGCATCGGAGAACATCTAGAGTAGAAATTGCATCTGTGTAAGACGGTGGCAGTGTCTCGTTTTCCGTGTCTTCAACTTCACCTTCTCCGTCTGACACTGTGTTTTCGTTTACAATATCTTCATAAATTTGTTCTACATTTCTGAAATCTGTTGTTAAAACATATTTATCACAACTGTAGAAATCTTGAATTGAAATATCCTCAGCTTCAACAAGACTTCTCCATTCTTCAGGGGTAATGTCATCTTTGTTGATATCTACATACGTACTTTGCAGTTCCACTACAAGTTCTTTGTGAATTCCAGCAACGCGAAAGCAGTTTTTTATTGTGGATGAAGAAACTTCTTTCCATGCCGATGTTATCATGTGCATTGCTTCCAAGATTGTAAATTTTCTAATTTTTATTCTATTGTTTATTAATGTCCTAATTAAAGACTTTCTGTAGTATGCTTTCACACTGCGAATGATACCCAGGTCTAATGGCTGCAACTTGCTAGTGCAATTAGCTGGTAAGAAATGGATAGTCAAATTTGTAAGTCCAGGGATATTTGGAGTATGTGCAGTGCATCGGTCGATTAAAAGCAAAATTTTTCTCTTTTCTCGATGCATTTTTGCATCAAATTTTCTAATCCAGTCAATAAAAATTTGAGAGTAGACTCGGGTAGCTGAAATTGTCTTGCGAATTGGACTTTTGTTATTCCAACACTTTCTTCCCAATTTTCAATAATTTTCACTTTTTCGTGTAGCGTAAGATGCTTTCCCTTTGATGCTATTTTGCTCTGCTCACCTCGTATTCGTACTGGAATGAGCTCATACACACAACCATGAATTCCCTAAACATGAACACGTACTTCCCAGAAGGAGTGAGAGAGGGGTGCTTTTGGACAGTTCGTAAATCACATTCCAACATGGTAGGTACAATAGAGTGATTCCCGCACTAAGAAATTCGATCCAGGGGAAATTCTTTCCACCAGGGAAGAATGTTCGATCTTCCGAGAAATAGTAATCCCCCCTCCCCCGGTTTTTTCCACTGCAACAAGTCTATGATTGCAACAAACATAAAGGAAATTCCGGGTCTGTTATTGAAACCAAACTCCCCCACAGAAAGTAACCCTCCTGTAGATAAAATGTTGAAGAAAAAGTTTATCATGTAAGAAAAAATCGTCGTTAAATAGAAACAAAATCGTCTTAAAATAGAATTTTGTTACGTCGGAGGGACCGGGACCGGGAAATATCGTCTTTAAATAGAGATCGTCGTTAAGTAGAGCGTCGTTAAACAGAGAACCAACTGTATTTCTAAGCTAACGCTTGAGCAAAAAGGCATTTACGATCAAATAATGTAAACTGTCAATAATGGGATTGGAGAAATCTTCTTCTTAGATGCGCCAGGAGGAACTGGTAAAACGTTCCTAATTAGATTGATTCTGGCAGCAATTTGATCCCAAAATGACATAACCTTAGCTCTTGCGTCGTCCAGAATAGCTGCGACATTGCTACCAGGTGGAAGAACAGCTCATTCCGCTTTGGTATTGCCATTGAACATGCAATTCATTGAAACTCCCAAGTGCACCATTTCCAAAGCATTCGGCATGGGAAAAGTATTGCAGAAAGGCAAACTTATTGTTTGGGATGAATGTACAATGGCACACAAAACATCGCTTGAGGCTCTTGATCGATCATTGCAAGATTTCCGTGGAAACATCAGACCATTTGGGAGCGCAATAATATTGCTTGTAGGAGATTATCTATAATTCCTCAATCGACACCAGAGGACGAAATAAATGCTTGCCTGAAATACTCTACTTTGTGTCGACACGTAAAGATGTTGAAATTATCTACAAATATGCGTGTCCATCTGCAAAACGATCGATCAGCTGAGTTATTTTCACATCAATTTCTGGAAATTAGGAACGGAAAGGTGCCGGTTGATCTGACATCAGGACGAATTTCATTGCCTCCTAACTTCTGCAATTTAGTATCGTCAAAAGAAGAAATGGTTGAAAAAGTATTTCCCAATATTCAAACCAATTTTAAGAATTATGATTGGATGAGTGAACGAGCTATTCTTGCCGCCAAGAACAAATACGTCTACGAACTTAACAATATCCTTCAGTATAACATTGAAACCGAGGCAGTCGCATACATGTCCATCGACACTGTTGTGGAAGCAGATGAAGTGGTTCATTATCCAAGAGAAATTTTGAATTCACTCCATCTGCCAGGGATGCCACCGCACGTACTGCAATTGAAAATTGGCTTGCCAATTATAATGTTGCGAAATATCAACCAACCAAAGCTTTGCAACGGCACGCGGCTTGCAGTAAAAAAATTACTGAGCAACGTCGTAGAAGGAACGATCTTGACAGGACCATTCAAAGATGAAGATTCTGGAATCCCTAGGGGTGAAGAATCAAAGGTGAAGAACTGGAATCCCTATCTGAGGAAACATTTTTCTATTTATGTTTTACAATTGTTAGATGTTACCAATAAACCAAAAAGCCCTATCTTCGTAGTCGTCCATTTGTAGTAGTTCGTCAAAAATTCGATAGAAGATATTAGTCTTTTTCCCGAAAAAATTCGAAGTTTTCTCCCAAATATTTCGATTTAGCAGGAAAGTTCCAGTTTCTTATCTGTTCAGCAGACTTCGATATGCGCTACCTTTGCAGAAGTCAAGACGATATTCAGTCTCTTTCCATACACGAACATCTGGTGTGATAGACGAAACAGCTTCAGTGATACTTTCGTTTAAATGATCCAGATTTCGGACATGAATGGAATACACTTGTATTTTTACATAACCCCAAAAATAGAAATCAATGGGGGTAAGGTTTGGAGACCGTGGGGACCAGACAATCCACCCTCCTCGTCTGACCCATAGCTGAGAAAATGTTTAGTTAAGAAGTTCCCGCACGATTGTAGCAAAATGTGGACGAGATCCGTCCAACTGGAAAATGGAACTCTCCAGAATTTTCCGGTGCTAGTCCCGGAGTCTGTTGGAGTCTGTACGTAAGCTTTCACACACATAAACTTGGATTGTTTCTCCTTCATGTAACGTATGACTCGTGTCTGTAACGGGATTTGTTGCATAGCAATAGCCATTTGAAACCCCACCATTATTTTTGAGACACACTGTAATATATATATATATATATCAGTGGTTTTTAACCTGGGGTGCGAGAGAGCATTTCTAGGGGTGCGAGCATAGGTGTAGTGTGCTTCTAACTTTTGGGGGGCATGAACTGAATTCAGTTAGTGCCCCCTCCTTAGCGTACTGACTTCCGGACGTACCTTAAAATATGAAATATTATGATTTTTTTTAAATTAAATAACAATAGAATTGATGTTTGAGTAGTATTCCAAAGTTATACCATGAGAAAAATTAATATAATATCAATAAAATGAGAAAAAAATATAGAATCGAATTTTTGTTATGGGTCATATCATTGTTAAAAACTATGTTAAGGCTAAAGACATATTCGGAATCTTCAGTTTCATAGTTTGAAAAAGCGGGAAAAACCAACTTTCTTAAAAGTTTTCTACAATTTTCCGATTTTAACTGAACTTCTATTAACGTTTTAATTTACTTCAAGTTAAGTTGGGGGGGGGGGGGGGGGGAAGCACGTACTGGAGAAAAGAACTAAAAAAATGCAGTAGAAAAATGATAAATATTATCCTTCCCAGAATAACATGTTTTCATAAAAAATACCTTGTCGGGAGGGTTTCTTGTAATATATTCCGCAGTTTACACACTGTACATAATTTTTTAAATACTTATTTCTTTTACCTTACTTGGAGAGAGAAATAAACTACCCATTAAATAAAGCAGATAAGATTTTTGTGAATTGAAATTAATAAAAAAAAATAGAAAGTCTCTCGCTAAAGAATTTGAATTGATTGACCGTCTGGATAGGAAGTTATGTGAAAAATTTTGATCCTCGCTCTGAATCCCGTTCCCTAGACAGTGCTTATTTTAAAGCTTGTAGCGCCATCTGTTGGTCTAAAGTAATAATATAAAATGTTGGAAAATAGTTTACCCATGAAATTTTGAATCCATTTCAAGTAAAAATAGGCAAAATGCAAATTTAAAGCACGATATTTAAAATTAAGAAAACTATAAAAAAACTTAACTTATTTCAAGATTCGAAATACGCACCAAGGCATTATTGATTAATTTCATTATTTCTTTCTTGTCTTACATCTATGTTTTACACCTAGGTATTGTTTACAACTTAAACGCAGTTATTTCCGTACGGCAGTTTAGAGCCAGAATCGAGAAGTTCTGACAATTTTTGGTAATGAGATAACCCTGATATTTTAAAACTAACATGTAGAGTGATTCCAAACTAATTTTTTTTTTTTTTTTCTTTTTTTTAAGTGAATAGCAGTTAATTCCAGAAAGTCTAAATCACCGTCAGCCCGCACCCACAGTTTAGATTTCCCCAAATATAATAGGCACAAAGATTATTTAGTTGTTTAGTATATTCACAGTGTTCATGAAAGGTGTAGAAGAAAAACGAAAATCCTACATAGAAAATATTTCCTCAGCATCCTAATTACATTAGAATATAACCTTAATTGATTATCACCCAACTGGCAAGGGCAATTTCAAATAGGCCAGAAATCTTAATAACATTCCGCTGTTTAATCGAGGTTTGCCGATGAGAAGTTTTTGTTTGTTTGTTTTTAATATGGTGGTATTTATCCTGAGATATTCTTAAAACCGTCAAAATTGTTGACTATTATTTATCTGGGAGCAAGCCCCATACAGGTGAGTCAACATTGCTCCCTTGGTGTTTACCTCAGTTTCGATCGACCACTCCCAAGGGAGACATCTGGAAGGCTCGCACCTTCCAAATACAAAATTGTTTGATTAAACTGTTCAGCAAATTGTCACAAATTCTATTCTCCTCAAACTGATAAAATAGTATATTACGGCTCATGATGATGAGATTCTGAAGAAGATCTAAATAACAAGCGTCGCGCACGTCAGTTGCTGTACAAACCTCAAAATGAGATTAAATGCATCTTGTCGATTAAACAACTACCGATGTGTTTGAAATGACAACAATAACAAAAGAGGAATGGGCAACACTTCTTCAATGCAATCAACACTTCTTCAATTTCACGGTAAATTAAAAAGGATGGGTACATCATATTTCGAACTACTTTAATAGTTCATCGTCAGACCAAGGAGTATTAGGTGGAATTTTCGCTAGGAACAATTCACAAATTTCCTGTAAGTCAAAAAGGAATGACATTTAGATATAGTTTCTTTTTCATGCTGCCGAATAGCACACCAAAAGATTATCCAAACACTCTAAAACTAGCAAGCTTTAGAGGAAGACCACAGCACTAATTTGAAAATCATGTACTTATGTCCTGAAGTGACAAAACTTGACGGTTGTCCCGTCTTGTACTTG